>LN902847.1:0-734161 GCA_000469725.3 Echinococcus multilocularis | reverse complement strand
CGTACATCCACCACTTCTCCGCACTACCTCACCCCCCTTACTCCTCCCACTATCAAGTGCATGCTTGTCGTCTAGTCAACCAACCAACCAACCATCCAACCACGCACCCGCTCGCCCACCCGTCTACCAGCCCGCCTCGCTGCACTCACAGTCGTACCACGCTCCCTCCAACACTGCGCCGACACGCGCTCCACGTGCACGGACAAACTGCTATTACATCACCCCTCCTCCTCCTCCTCCACCTCCCACAGAAAAAAAACTTCTTCAGCCACGCATGTAGGTAACGTGATAGTGGCACAGGCCCACGGACGCGCGCAGTGCCACTGACGATGCGCTATGATGTGTGGGTTCATAGACGGTAGACTGCCCACTAACTTTATTTTTCGAGCTACTCTTTCATTGTGGTAGACTTTCGGTTTATTCCGGTTTTATCTGGTGTTTTTTGTTAGGTACATATTTATACTGGATGTGCATGGAGCTAAACTACATTTAGCGGTTTGGTGGATTCCGATGCGGTAGTGCTTGCAAATTCCACCAGAATAGGAGCTGCCTCTCGTTGCTCCTCCGTTTCCGCCAACGAGCATCGCCAGGCTGCCTCCATCTCTTTGAGCTCTGCACACATCGCTACGGCCGCTTCGCTATATCCGCCATGGGCTCCGACTAGGCCGTATTCGACAAGCGCCAAGTTTCGTACCGCCGCCAACTGTGAGTCCAGCATTGCTAATTTCACCGTCTCTGCAGTTTCCGTCCGCGGCTCTTCTGCTGTTTGCGTTGTCAGCACTACTCTACCGCTATTTTCCGCATCCACGATGTAGTCTTCCGCTTTCGAATCATCCTCATCCTTTACTCTACGTCCATGCAGTCGTCGGAGAACACTCTGAGACATGCATTCTGTGGATGGTCCAACATCTCAACATTTTCAAACGCAAGATTCTTGAGTTAATTATTATTTACCTCTGACAGTAAAGTAATTGGGCCTTACCTGGAGCACTTAGATATGTATAATTGTTACTACTTCCGCTTCCACTACTGGTGGTGGTTCCCGACTGTTTGCTTGTTTGAAGCCGACGCGGTTGGCGTGCAATGTGTCCAGCATCTTCCTGAGTGATCTCATGATTGTGTTGCATGTTGAGATGAAAGATCTCAACCCACCCCTTGTACGTTTGAATTACCACATAAGCTTTACAACCAATGCGCTTACTGAGTGAAAAAAGGGTAAAATTTAACAAAGATATAGGGGAAACGGGCATACCTGACAACAGGCCTGGAAGTGGCATTGCTTTCCGACCAGCCGTAACGCACGCATTCGAAATGAGCCCTTGCATAGACCAAATGTTGTCGATCAATTGCGTCTGCTGGCCACCTAACAGTGTGCCGCTTAACATATGAGGAGCCAGTATGCTGAAAAAGTTTGGACGTAGTGATATACTAGTGCGCAACTTTGATCTAAAAGACCACCCCATAGGCCCAGAAAACCACTTGTATATTGATAATACTTAAAAAGCTAACATTTTGAAAGGCGATGAGAAGATTGTGAAATTCATCATAGGTCCGATAGCGATCTACTTGGAAGAACTGGCGGAAGACGTCTGTGAGATCGCAGACAACATTATACGCTAAGGAAACAGGCGATTAAATTATTTTGCATACTTTCTTCAGGCATAGGACCGTGAATGTGGTGCATGTTGAAGCGAGTAACGTAAACGCCAGATTTCTTCGAGCCCACTGCAAAGAATGCATCGCAATAGGAAACAGAGCATGTAAACTGTCCTTGCTTTAAAAGAAGGTTTGGAAGGCCCTCAAGCGGTGTCTGACGGTAAATGACATGCCGCCGTGCAAATCGACAGCCTGTTTCCTAGAATAAGTTCATCGCTAAATCGACACATGCACACCTTTTTAAACGTTTCACAAGCCTGCTCAAACTCCGCGTCCGAGGTAAAGTGCTTTCCAGTAAACAATCGTTCAAACACATCTGTCAGATCCATCTTAACATAAGACTTCCACTTTTAGTAGCGTATGATCTAATCCCAATGGGAGCAATTCGTTAGACGAACGTCACAAAGAATCCACTGCGCAATCATACGGAGCTTGAATGGGCACAAACTCGAATAGAAAAATGTAGTTAATTCTAAGCCCAGTGTACAAATAGCTCCAATACTTGCAAAATTTTGCCTGAATAAGAAGAATTGATAATGCAAATTATTTGAGTTATGTTTAGATGGAGATTTAAGGTCAATTATTTTTTTCCACAGGAAAAAATCTCATACTAAGTGGCGTCTTTTATAAAATGCCAGATAATATCTTTTGCAAGGATTTGCTACTATCAGCCACTGTAAACTAGTTTCTTTCCACTTTCTGCCGCTACTCTAATTTCCTATATCTGTAGTGTATAAATTCCCTTCAAATAACAAGTAAGATTTGTGCTCAAAAAATCAGTGTTTGAAACATACGGGGATAGAATTACACACCGCCTAAACTATGTCTTCAGTTGTTTCCACTTTGCAGATTGACTAAAATTGGTGTCGTTGGAATTATGTATAGGTATTCATAACTTCCACTGAGTGTTTTTAAGAGTTCCAAATGGGCAAGCATATTCTGGGCTACAAATGATATTCGTATGTTTAATCTGCGAACACCTAATGCATATCTATAGCTTTCTGGGCTTAAAATATTCAAGAATTACGTCTTTCCATTAGCAACACTAAACTGACCAGGTATGTATTGCTGCAATGCCAATACAAAGCAATAGGTATGTTAAACTTCACCTAGAATCCTTTGTTTAAGCGAATGAATTACGTTCCATGACCTAACCCGACCACAGAATTGATTAAAAGAGCCAGTTTGCCTTTCTACTTGTTAGTCGGGGCTCGGCAGCTTCCGCGGTCGGATCGTCTCTGTCTTATCTTAGTCGGTAGAATGAGTCTCGTTCGTCAAAACTTCCATGAGGAATGCGAAGCTGGCATCAATCGTCAAATTAACATGGAGCTCTACGCCAGCTATCTCTATCTGGCCATGTCTCAGCACTTTGACAGAGACGACGTCGCCCTTCCGGGCTTTAGGGAATTTTTCGCTAAGGCCTCTGAGGAGGAACGCGAACACGCCATAAAGGTAAACCGCCTCCCAACTCATTGCACCCTGTAGCTCATGCGTTATCAATGTGGACGTGGTGGCCGCATTGTCTATCAAGACATTGCCAAACCCCAGACGACTGAATGGGCATCCGGTCTTGAAGCCATGGAGATGGCGCTTAAAATTGAGCATGAGGTCAACGAGTCCATCCTTGCTTTGCGCGGTGTCGCTAGCAAGAACAACGACAGTCACTTTTGTGAGTTCTTAGAAGGTAAGACTCTTTGCCCTTGCTTAATCTCCTCTTGTTCTAGTTCAAAATGTAACAACTGCGTTCCTTCTCTTGCCATGCAGATGAATTCTTAGGGGAGCAAGTCAGTGACATTAAGAAACTGGCAGGCTATGTGACAAACCTTAAACGGTGCGGACCCGGCCTGGGAGAGTACATATTCGACAAGGAGACCCTTCAGGGTGGTGAGAAATAAACCGACCCTAGCTGTTTGGGAGCAATTTTGTCCCTTCCCTCCTCCTTGTCATTTTGTGACCTGCAGAAGCGATTCATGATTACAAATAATTTTATCAAGTCATATTGTTTCCTCTTCTCGCGCATGACCGTTGGTTTCTGCCTTGCCGATGACCCCTTCCAACGTTCTGATCAGGTTTGAGTAATCTAAAACAGATAAAATACCCTATCGTTAGTAGATGTAATATTATGCCTACCTGTTGCATACCAGCAGTTTCAATAGCAGAAAGCTGGGATAAAGTGTCGTAGGGATCTGTTTCATGAGCTTTTACGTGCACTTTTATGGAATATACGTGTAGAACTGGGAGTTCACAACAAGGTGAAATTATTTTTCCAAATTGGTGCTGACCACTCATGGTTTCTAGGTTCTAGCAGTTACTGATTGTGTGTTTTGCTGATGCCTCCTCCCCCCTCCCAGATCCCATTCACAGATTCAAGTTGAGTTTTCTGTTTGGATCAGGTTTGACAAGATAACAACTTGGATTTCTGGACTTTTGGAAAAGGATGTCTGTACAATTCTGCATTTAAGCATTTAAAATGGGCTACAACACATAGTTAAAATGCCCTTTCAAACAAGTTTAAGTCTGTATATTTGGAGTGCAACATTCAAGGGCTAATGCCGTGTCAGATCAAAACCGACTTCATTTCCAAGTACCTCTGACGCTGTCCCACACAATCTCAAGTTAACTAAAAAAGGTAGATTTCTCAAACTAACCATTCCTTTTCGCTGGTCTTGTCTCTGCCTCCTCCTCTTCCTCTAAATGAGCTCCCGAGATTATGCTTTCGATTTCCCTTATCAAAGCCTTGCTGTGTGGATCGTCCAAATTCAAGGAAAAGCAGTCCTCTACTCCATGGGATGGCTGTACGTCTTTGAGCAGCCGGTTCATCTCGAAGCACGTCTCTTCTCTGTGTGAATATAATGCCTACCCAACAAAAACATTAAATAAACTAGCAGACAATAGAAGACTCCCTTTAAGTCTTCTGCTCTAACAAGTGCTCAAGGGAAACGTATAAAAACCTGTAACCTTTAGTTTGTGTGATTTTTTTTTGGTATGAATTAGTCCCATAGCTCCCAAATATCGCCTTGCCTGGGGGTTGCTAAGCTCGTAAGAAAATGGAAATATTTTGGTCGGTCAAAAATTTGGGCTCGAATGTACTCAAAACCCTCTTACCATGCGTTTGGCTTCAAAACAGGATCGTCCTAAGTAGCCTTTGAAAAGGGTTTTTTCAATGTGTAAGTAGCCGTGGACATACATAAAACTGATATTTGTAGAAAGCACTCCTGCGACAGTCAAGGGATTCTTCTATAAGCGATTTTATGCGGCCATGAAAGTAATTATAACTTGAGTTAACTTAAAATTGGTCTTTTTCCTAATTAAACTCCCAGATGAGGCAACTTTTCGACAAGTACAATCCAAAATCCGTACTAAACTCCAGCTCTGGTGGATGATGATGCACACGGATGATAAAGGCATTAGATAGACGACGGATGCCATTTTACCCAGTTAAATATGCAAACGTTTATTAATCCAGAGTTGGCAAATAATGGCCATATGAGAAGAGAATAGTAGTGATGATGCCTTCAGGCTTTTGACATCACTATAGCAAGTGAAAAGTGCAAATAATAACTTGATTTGTCAAATACTTCGACACGATATTACCGATTTACTTATCATCATGAGCCTTAATGAACAGTCATGTTTCCATCTCTATGCTGAAACGGACACTGTTAATTGGTTGGCAACCAATTGAGATGCACTAGAATTGATAAAATAAAGTGAGAACTTTTCCAAGTACTTCTAATTAGTCAACAACTAATTGAGCTGCATTAGAAACCCTTACATCGACATCACAGAAAAACTCCACGTTGAATTCACTGTCTTCCACCGCCTCCACCGCTTCCCTTGTTCCTGGCATTTGTTTAGCGAGTAGGGCGGACTTAAGACAGTCAAAACTGTAAAGGAAACTGTCCTGCTGCTGATTATGCCGATCCTCCTTCGACACCACGCGCAGACCACGTGGTCGTGTCGAAGTCGAAGGCAGTGGTGCTCTCGACGATGATCCAGAAGCTCTGAAAGAAGGAGGAAAATGGAAGTGACACTTCTGAAACGATTGGGGGACAGAGCTTAACCACAGAACAGTTAACACGTTTCCCCATTTCTTTGCATATAAAACAGATTTGCTGCCCATTTACAGTGGTCTCGAGGGAAAGATCTCCCTGTTTACTTTACCTCAATTGCATTGAATGGATCTAATGCGCACTCAAGTCTCGAAATGAGTTGACAAAAGGCTTATTGCTTGTTGTTCAAGTAACGTCCGAGTAAATGCACGTAATACTTCACTACATAAAGGTTTCACAGCATCCAGTTTAACCATCCAACATTTTTGCCTTTCAATACCCACTTAGTGTAAAGTATAAATATCTTACTGAAGTTGTGATAAATATTGACAATATGGTGGCGGCGGTGGTGGCACCAACGATCTCAAAGGCAAAACTACTTCCCAATCCAAAATTTAGCGAGTTAGTCTTTCAATTTCTAGCACGGATTATAGGCCCTTTTTGCCATGCACAAATAAATTCGACCACGAAACCCACCAACCGACATCGTGTTTACTGTTTCCAAAGCCATAGTTTAATTGGTTGCCTTGACAGAAACAACTAAATAAACACGTCATTTTCACCCACATACATATCTGGTAATTGAACTTTCTCTATTTCAGGTACGTTTAAAAGAAATCATTTTCATTGTCATCAGTTGGCCAAGTTTATTTTGATCCCTCAAAACTGATTTGCATCTATGAAAAACACACCCACGTCAATGGGTAACCCTTGAAGGCATCCGTTGAATCCAGGCTGAAGGAATGGTCATTGTATTTTTGTACTTCAGTGTGGATAACAACTTTACAACACAATTTTATTAACCAACTTACAAGTAGTCTTTTGTTAGTGCGCACTTTTTAAGGAGTTAAAAGTGGCAAAACACTTGGGAGATGAGCAGTAGAAATGCCTACTGTGAAGGCAAATGTCGACTTATATTTCCTAGGTTAAACTGTTAGCTGGCTTTTACCTACTTTTTGGCCCACCAGCTGCTGATATGGCAGCCATCCGCCACAGACTCTAGTTTTTTTGCTTTATATGCCATTGGTTAAAGTAAAAGTGCTCTTAAAAATAGCACCACCATGGGCCAATCAATTGCCAAACTCTACAATGCGAATAGAAGTGCCATAAAAGTGCGGTTTTCAATTGCGTGTCCATAGAACGATACAAAACAATTTGGGCAGTCTACCTAATAATTTCCTCTGGTGGATCCCTATAGATGGCTAGTGCCCGAGGTTGTGAAGCTGACACGGACATTGAAGCGGTCCTTCGGTCGAGCTGAAGAGGAAGGAAAGGTATCACAGGAGAATCTTTACAAATGAAATGTAACGAAGGCGTAGCCAGTGTGAACGATTTTGTGTTAGCATAGCAGCAAACAGTAGGTAATGCGGTGTCCGAGTTCCTGGGCTACAGATGGTGTTGGCCACCAATGGGCTTTCCAATCTAACGAGTTTAAAGTTTCCACCTTGGTGGACTTTTAAACTGGTGACAGTAGGGCAAGAAATCCGTCCTTAACATCACAAAATGAGTTCCACTAAATTGCCCCCATGGATGGACTTGGAAATGGGCAAAGGCTTACTTTAGCAAGGACTTTCTTTCACATAGTGAGAAAATCACAATGAACAAAATGGAGCTCGTTTCTACTCAAAACATTTGCGATGCTTAAACGGGATAAATAGCCGTCACAGACCTATTGCGTTACGAAAGAGTTTAATTCCGCCCAAGCCTTTCAACCAATGAAAATGCATTCGTTCTGAGGCATCCTTCAGTCTACTATGATGCATCCCCAAAATAAACCAATCCTAACCATTCGGATGAAAATGAAATGCAATACGTAGAATCCCACCTAACTCTGTGAAATGCAGTACTGAAAATAAATTAGTGAAAAGTCTCACTAAACCCAGCTGTTGGAACGCTTTGGTAGTTTAAGTCCAAGATATTACAATGCCTTAAATATTTCTCCAATAAAATATATATATCCTGTCATGTTATTTCTTATGAGAATAGAGCAAAGGTTCTGTATCGAAAAAGCTGTGCGTTGATAAGTAATCGTTTGACTTTCTATTGAAGATTTAAGCTTCCGATAAGCAGCACGACCGACTTCTACAATAAACAAACACTAAATTTAAGATAAACAAGAGCCGAAAATCACCACATCTCACCCTGATAGTCGGTTGTTTGGCATTTTCGACATTCCACAAGGCCATGGGTTCAGCCAATCGGGAGAGAGATTTGCCAAGGTCACTAGCACCAAATGGCATAGATGGGAGGTTAGGGAGGTCGGTAGGGCTGCTTGCGTCGCGGTAGATTTTAAGCACAGTCGATGGCTTCTGGGATTGAGACAAAAGTTGTGATTTGGCTCCCACACTACGCAATCCTTGCTGTTCAGCTGTAAATTCCAGAGAACAAAAGCAATTGATAACTAAAAATTCGTGGTAATTTATCCAATACCTTCAAGATTGGATAAATTGAGCCACCACAGATTTAGTCAACCATAAAACTAACCAATCTGTCTGTGTGCATGTGAGTCTTCCTTGAGGTGTTTAGTCGAGGCGGTCGGTCGCTTTATGCGTAACGGTGGACAAAGGATCTCGGCCACGTCTCACTATGCTCCCACAAGTCTACCCTTGAGGTTAGTTCGGTCAGCTTGATAGGGCACACAGCGGAGAAGTAGTTTTATCGTTACAGCATCGAAGGGATGCCCGACCAGCGTCCAGTATCACAGGTCGTACGGGTAGTGCTAAATGTTACCATTGTGGAGGTGGATGCGTGAAAGACTGAAAAGGTAAGCTACGGGTGAAAATATGTGTGATTGAAGCGACTGCCCACCTGCTGCAACTTCATCAGGGGGAACGCATTCAGTTCTCTTCTCCGACTTGTCCCCTCTGAGAAAAGCACCATGGTCGAAACCAAGAGCTATTAAAAGGCCAATGGGAGATGCATCCGTCTTCGACACGATCACATCTCTTTCTCAACTATCCCCCTTCAAAATGGCAAAACCACTACCATCCTTCATGTAGTCCATCTCTGATCGAAACGCCAAAACCACCTGCCAGAACACAATGCCTCTCACCAACGCATCGTGTCTACACTCATCACCTCATCACCCATCACCCACTCTCCCTTCTGCCCGCCCCATGGCCACCTCTCTCTTTACCATTCCAATCTGTCTGGGTGGAGGTCATCTCCTGAAATACCTACTTCCACTCCGATTTCCTCCATCAACAACCACGAGACAGGTGGTTAGGGGAGGTTTGAGGAAGCAATAATGGTGCACCTTCATTGTGCAAGTGAAAACACCACCAGTGTTGATGAGGTGTCAGAACTACGGCATCTCTGACTATTTGCTCAAATGCATAGACCATTCGATACCCAAGGCTGTAGCAAAGGTAGTGTGAGTGGGTGGGAACAGCTGTTTCATCGTGTGTGGACAAGATGGCAGTGCATTTGGTGGAAAGACAAATGAAGAGAGACCCACTTATAGTGGTGCGATGAAGGGAAAGGCAAGTAAGGAATAGGGGGATGGGACTGAGATGTCACATCCACGACTCACGATGTAGAGCATGTGCAGTGCGCACTGAAGGAACGATTGATGATTCTCCGGTGACGGGATCTGTTGATGTAATGGTCTGCAAGGAGGCCAGAGCTTTGCGTTCTCCATTACCGCCACTGGTTGGTTGAGGTGCGTGTCGTCGATGTGCGCTCAAGTCATCGAAGCAGCGTTCTTCCTCTGCCAAACGCTCTGCATGACGCACCAACTCCACAAGGTTTCTGCGATGTAAAGGTTGAAAACACGACTGTGGTTGTCTCTCTTCCCAACTGTTTGATTTATACTTTCTGCTTTCAGAAATTCTCATATGCGTCTTCAAGAATTACATCAACCTTTCAGATGCCTTCGCTGATAACCTTAGCTCTGCAATGAGTGGCAGTGAAATGGAAATTCGGCCCCCTTAGCTTATTATTACTAAGCCATAAAACGTCTCAGACGAAGAGGCGTCATGAGGGATTGAAGTTGTGAAAAATCATGGTAGAAGAACCAAGAAAATGATGTCAATCAGTTAAAAAAGTATCTTAATTTTAACTCCCCTCTCAAGACTTGCAACGGAGCAATAAAAAGATTTTATTGAGCTCATACATCCGGAAATAACAGCTTACAGGAAGGAAGCTGTGGAGACCGACAATATGGTTCCTGATATGAGAATAGCCTGAGTAAACGATTTTTTGTGCTATTAAACTATTAATGATATGGAAAGGAAGAATTCAGCTGGTCCGAAACGCGGATATGTGAAAAACCCAATCTGTTAACTATGCTAGCAGACACGATGCGAGAACGAAATAGCTTAGGAGTGGCGAAAAAAATCAGTTAATCAGTTCTAACAAGAATGCCTTTCCTCCATCATGTTGTAAGACAAGTCTTGACCAGTAGAAAACCAGTTCAAACTATCATAATGGCGGACACGCACTGAAAAAAAAAATGACAGTAGGAGCGCTTGAATAAATATATGCATTGCGATAGAGACTCAAAAAAAATCCAAAACGCATTTCCCTTTGCGGGGCGACCTTTTTTAGTGTCACACTAACAAATCGGAGGTTTGACATCCGCATGACGCACAATTGCTGGGTGCACGGCTGTCGAATATACCGCGACAATGACCACTACTCATCTACCGTTTCAAAAACTTCCTAAACCGCTTTTTTTGGCTATTCTTCGGGGAAAAGTCAGAGAAATTCTTTTTCATGGTAAAGTGCTCTATACCAGCCACACCAGCATGGAAGTTTTCAGACTTTTAAATTATTCGTTTAGACTTGCACCACTTCCGGTTTACGATAGAAATAAACTAATTTGACCATTTTATGCACAAAAGGAACTGGATATAGGAAGTACAAAATATAATTTACACAGTCACATCTTGGAATCAACTCCAGCTGCCTCAGCCACAAACGGTGTGACATCGAGTATGCAGTGGTGGTCCGATCTTCGTTCCACACCGCCACATGAGTAGGCAAGATAACATCACCCGACTACGTTTTATTCGTAGAACACCCCTTGCTATCCAACAGATAAGAATAAGTGCTAATTCTAGGTTGAAACAAAACGCTATGCATAAGAAGTGCCGTTGAAGATTACCACTAAGAAATGTGGCAATGTGAAAGTGGGGTCAAGGAAAGAGAATCACACGACACGTCCAATAAAGCGCCTCTAAGTATATTCGTTTGAAATAAAATTATTTTCCTACACAGCCACTTACCCTTTGTTATGTCCTGTTTTTCAGGGTTTCAACAACTTTTAACACTAGCCTAAACGAATACTCTACCGGTTCTTTGTTCCCGGCCCTGGTGCGCCTATTTGGATGAATCAGCCGCATTGTTCTTACCTCACTTCTCGCGACTATCACCGCAGCTAGGTAGATGAAGAGATTTGCATTTGTCGTGCAAGAGCAACCACTCATATAAGACTCAGGGGAAGAGAACATTATCCAAATCTTATGTACCCAGACTGATGACTATGAACTGGTGCTGCCCCAAGAGAGTGGTATAACACTGTTGCCTCTGATGAAAATTATGCTAGATAGTACGAAAATTATTCAGATATCCTTTGTATCCTAGAAATGACAACCCGAAATGATTAATTCTATTTACTTGCCTATGGAGTTCTTTTGGCCCCGTGTAAAATCGTGAGGACTTAAAGAAAATAACAATTGCACAGTGGCATTTCCCAGTAGCTGTTAATTGGACTTTCTCTTAAGGTTTTGGATTTGAACTAAACAAAGACACAAAGGCAACTTGTAAATGGGAGCACAGTTGCTTTCGTGAAGAGAGATTATACATGTTTCTATCTTTCTTGATGCCAGCTTGACATCTCACATGCACCTTGCTGACGCTTGACCTATATTGGTTTTAGGCAAAGGGTCATGTACCAGAGTAACAAAAACATTAGCATGGATAAAGCTAAAAGCCTAATGTAAACCGTATCTTAAGCAGCCTACATTAAGCTTACTTGGTAGAAAGTTAATTTTTAAAGTGACCAAATAACCCAGTCTTTATGTGCAAAGATTAGCAAACACATAGCAGCTCCTTGACAAATGAATTGAATGAACGTGCAGCAATTTGAGCAGCCACAGCAGATTCACCTTGATTCAATAACACTTGGTACAATGATTTGCATCCGCATAGAGGTCCAGACCAATACTAATACTAATAGGTAAAAAAGGGTAACGATGCAACCACCCTTGTTCGACCAAAGCTGTGGTCAACTTTCGTAGAGAAAATGGAATTTCTCCACTTTCTACCACCTTTTATAGGAATTCAATGCATTTTCACCTATTTTCCGAAAAAACGGTTAAAATGCCATTTGTTAAAGTAAGCAAAACTGTCTACTATTTAATTATAGGCAGTATGTTCCAAAACCACCTAGAAATACTGGCAAATTATGTCATACTACTAATGTGGCATGTAAGTAGAAGCAGCTTACTCAGCACGGTCTTCGAGCAGAACGATGGGCTGAGCGCCGGCACGCAAGCCGTGCGCGAGGATGGAGGCGAGACGAGCCCACTTTTTCAAGGGCTGCGTGGAGACCTTCTCAGGAAGATGCTGGATGTGCTCCATCCAACTGATGTAGAATTTAGCGCTCAGTGTGCCCACCCCTTTGTGAAAGAGGAGATTGAAGAGTTCTGTGGGAGCATCACAGTAATTCACCTGGTGGAGTGTAAAAATGAAAATATACAACTTTCTAGCCTCCACACAAACAGACCCGATGCTGATATTTTAGTTATTTCCCACAAATCCGTTTACAGCGCCGGCTGCGAGAGGTGGTGCTAGTGGTCACGCAGCCCCTCTGAAATTTTACAATAAAGCTATTTCCAGCCTCGTGTGACCCACATCGTCTTCTGGGATAAATTTGGTGTCAAATCTTCATTGTAACTGTGGGTTATACACACCCGATTCTTAGAGGATCACTGAGAGCAAATTTAACTCACCAACACAGAGAGAATATTTAAAAACAATGCCCAAGTGATTGAAAATGAAGTTGGCGTTGAACTGCTCTGACCAGACACTCCGCACAATGTAGCACTGAAAGAATTACGATTGGTTCAAGGCAAAAAAGTTCATTCCCAAGGAAAAAGGCTTCTTTCACATTGTTCGCAAGGAAAACTCAACGCCTCCCCTAGTGACAAAGTAAATCGACTAGGCGATTGGGTATTAGCATAATATTAAAATGTGAAAACATAACGACACTCAGGATATTGAAATTCTCTTGGCCAACGACGAATTCAATTAGTCGAATTTGGCTTTCGGACAAATGCGCTTGGCGATCAAATGAATTTGCTCGGTGCCTTTCGCCCAATTAAGAATGTGATGGAACTAATTTAATCAAAATTCATCAGAAAACATGCAAGATTTAAAAAGAAAAATCGTCCAAAACCCATTTATGCCCTTTAAACGTATTTTTTAAAACAAAGAATCATTAAATCATCATTCATCGTTTAGCCTTCTCCATGACCATCTATTGCTGAAAGATCATCAACCCCTTCGCTTGTATTTATGTTTCTCCTCCATCGGATTCGCTATTCAGCACCACGCGTGGACTTCGTCCAACTTTTTAAATCACCCAGACGACGTCGTGAATGGTGATATTATTCTTTACTTGGAGTGAGTGCTTAATCAACAACACTGAAAACTCATAGAGGAACGCTTTCTCGCATTGGGATGTAAAGTCCTGCTATGGCGTCCTACAAGAAAAGTCATCATGCCAGACAGAATCAGGCATATGGTGGTGGTATAAGCCAAAAATTGTCACCATTTGAATATGGAGTTTTATTTTTGTCGTAATTTTAAATTACTAATGCCAGTATGATTAAAATGTTTGCTTTTATCCAATTCACATTGTAGTCCTAGGAGAGGTAGGCATTGTCAAAGAAGTTTAATAAATTGAGGAAGTATTGAGAAACTGTTGATATTCACACAAGCACTGCTTTCCGAAACAGCCAATTTGCTTGCTTAAGCCTGGCTGTGATTAGTTGGCTGAGGTCATGGGTACAAAAATGCAGGAGATCGTAGGGGAAAAGTCCCTTTTCCGCCTTGTTAGGTACATAAATGAGTGTAAAGTGCACCACCAACTTGATCCCTTCAGATGAGTTATTAGAACCTTGATTATATGAAAACAGTGCGGACAATTTGTACGTAAGTCTAGACTGTGGTCGGAAATGCAATGAGACATCAAGAGAAGAGTGTTTTACCTGTTATGATAGCCGCTATTCACACAGGCAGTTGGACAGCGGCGCAGAATTTAAAAAAGTGTAACCTCTCCGCGTTATCCGATTTATTTGGCCAAACTCTATTTCTACGATAAAGTTATGTGGATTGTTAGCTTTCAGCGCTACAATCTCAATGAAATTTCTGATAGGGGATGTCATATTAGCGTCAGATTCTATCTACAGCACGAAGATTGCTACAAATGGTATGTCAAGTGTTGCGGATAAACGTTGAAACACTTGTGTCTATGCTCCTCTGTCAACACTTTCACACATTTATGACTGCAGTGAATTAGACCACAGACTGAATTCGCCGCTTAATCTGAAGGGACTACTTCTCTGTCAGACCCACTTACCTTCTTGAAACCCCCTTTTACCTGCCACTAATCAAAGGACAAGAAGGTCCAACGGTCGAGGTCAAATTCAATAGGAACTCCAATTCTCCTTTTCGCCAAGACATCAAACCGCTCATCCGCCTCCCTGTGGATGCAGATGGACACCCAAGGTGGTTTGTATCTCTCCCACCAATACAGTCGCTTTCGAATTTTTCGATACTACACGTGGAATGGAGTATATAGGCTACTCATGCGTGCATTGCAACTACCTTTAATATTATCAGGACAGCACGTACCTTTCCCGTAATTCTTTCAGTGGAAAGGTCAAACACATCCATCCCACAAGCATTGGTACGAGACGGCTTTCAGCACAGAAGAAATGAACGTTGACTAAGCTGGAAGAGCGCTTTGAAGAGAGAAGGATTTCCTTCCTTGCGTTACTGATTGTGGGGGAATCTGAGTTGACTGCTTCACCCCAGGATTAGAGTGACCATAAAATCAGTGCAAATGTGCGGGTTCACTACCACCACTGGCGAAGTGAAGCAGAGCGTCCTACGATGGTGTCTTAGATCCTTCCCAAGTAGTAGTTACGCACTGAAGCTAGTGCATCAGCACGGTAGAAGACTACAAGGAAACCACACCCCATTCGTACCATTCGACACCCATTTTCTTGTGTAAACTCAAAAGCATCGGTTCGGCTTAAGTCGACCCAACTTAAGCCCCATACAAGGTCGATCGAATCGTCAGGCGGAGGTGGTGACGTAGCACAGTGGAATCCAAATAGAGTAGCAGCTAGCTTACCAGCTTGAGCCAGGTGTCAACATAGATGGGGTGATTGTGGACGCCTTCCAAGCCGCAGGTCTCCTTAACACATCGATAGAGGATGCTACGAAGCTCAGAGGCGGCGCCCAGAGAGGGATAGGTCTCTTCCACCCAACGAATGTATCTGCAAAGGGAGGAAGGGCCATAGTCAGCAATGGAATTACAATTTTTACGCACCATAAACAGTCTCGGTCCCATTTGATCTATTAGCTTTTTCAGCCAGAACATGAAATCTTCTAGTCTAGCAGGAACTACGAAAAGTAGAGAATTTTTAATTGCCTCAGGTGCAATTTTTCCGATGGAGTGCTTTTGAAAGTGGTGCATAACGCCAGCTCCTTCGTGGCTTAAGGCAGGAAAAGGCCCAGTCCTTGTCAGAGATGGATAACATGCGGCAAATAATCATCGTACTTGGTTCTTCCTCATTTGACCTACACAACCTACAAGTAGATATTTAGAAGTCCTCATGAACACGCCACCTCTGAAGTGTCAAACTATACTTGGGGCGTCGTTCAAGGGGCTGATAGCAAGTGAACCCAAAAACGTAGACCATTTTACCAGTTAAAACAATCTTATACTTCATTAATTCGCCTCAACCCTTTCCGACTCAATGTGAAAGCTTCGAAGCCAGCACGAAAAACAATAGAGTACACAGTTACATAGGTGCAAGGGATCACAATATCCTCAGGCAAAAGTTTAGCAAATACAACGGACAATCTTGTTAAATATCTTCCGCAAATTTTCATTTAAGGCAAAACGAATTTCATCGACAATCGGATGGCGTCGATCACAGTGAGTTCATTCAGCATTACCGGTAAAAATATGCCAAACTAGTTCCAGTCCTGTTGCACTTACTTTCGCTTTAGCTTCCAGCTAAAGGATTCAGGAACATCACAGATGACGAAAAAGGCATATTGAAAAAGTGATCCAGCTGCCTAGCCACTTGCACAGCAGCGAAAGCTCCAAGATCACTCAATTCCTATGCCTGTAGTTCAGTATTATTAACATGGAAGGTGTGGCCATCGTAGGACATCAAATAGCCCTCTCAAGCGTTGTTAAAGCAAAAAATGGTGAAAAGACTTTCAAGATAAATGGCAACTTAGAAAACAAAAAGATTGCGATGAAATCAAACCTAAATAGGATGGCTCGACATTTTACTCGTCTTTAGTTGTTAATGTTGACGCCAAGTTCCAAAACCAAAGGCGTCAAAATTGCCCCTCCGTAGAGTAGACATCTCTAAACGAAGAATCGTTACTTTCTGTATTTATAACAAGTCTACAAACATCGTCATAGCCAAAATCAAGGCATGTTTGAGCTGATGTCAACAAATGTCACCTGCTACGCCTGAGCTTCACCAGAAAGCTATTAATAAAATCTGAAATACTTGTGGAGTAAAGATAACAAATTAAGAGACAGGTGATGAAGTGAGTAACGTCGGTACAGCTAAGCCAGTGTAAATTGTAAATCACTTTTGTATAAGACTGGTTAAATTTAAACACTGTATTTAACATAAATAACTATGAAAAATCTCAGTACTGCTAGCATTGGGAGCAAATTTCCACGCGCTAGCGTTTCACCTCCTGAGATAAGGTGTTTAAAAATCCACCTCTCAAGTTAGCCTGGAACCGTTACCGTTTTATTCTTTTGTTTTCAAAAAATAAATGAAGGATGTTTTACACCGTCTTTTAGTTTAGAAAAAAATCAACTCCACACCAGTTAACATCAAAAATATTTAGGACAAAGATGTCAAGGTACCAGTGGACTGATTGTAAAAGAGTCGGTCATTAGAGCATCATGAAAAGTGGCTTGGAGGGACTTCAAGACTACCCACATGCCACCGTTTTCAGAGCACTACTTCAAGCTTAAAGATACGCCGTGTGTCACGTACGCTTGGCTTGAACTAACGCAGGTTGAAATATTTGCAGTATTTAAGTGGTAAGGGAAATAGGTTTGACGGCTCATAAACACCTTCCACCTCTGACCGCTCCGTTTAAGTATTGCTTTAGACACATCCTAGCACTACTTTCGAGGTTCAGGTTGGATACTATCTTTTTTCAAAGTAAAAGCGTTCAGAACATTTGCCCCAAGACATGAGTAAGTCACTTTACTGAGAGCCCTATCAAACAACCATCGAGAAGCGAGTTATTTTGTGAAAAAGGAGTTGTAGGCAGGTAAGCCTCGCTGCATAAACTAAACAGGAGTGAACTAAAAAGGATGTCAGCTTTATCAGAAGTGAAAATCACACAGTAAAGTGCGTGGGAATTTGCAGTTATAATTATAATATATGCTATTAAACTTCATAAACAGGCAACAAAGTAGACAGTGCTTTCCTCGAAATCAGTCCTTCACTATGACCGCTACATTGTTAGGCGCGATGAATTTGGCAAGGGGGATAACTTTTGTTCCAAAGAGGAAAGGAGCAAACTCAACGTTCTGGCTGAAAACGGCTTCAGACAGCGACAGGAAGTACAGTCACAGCATTTCAATTCACATTTGCCAAGATGATGACCTCTCTTGGCATTATGAACAAGGGGTCAAAACTTTCGTGGGATTCTAGAGGCACAGAATCCGTGAAATTGGGCACTAATTTTTATGCATATCATTCTTCAGTCTCTTAATAATCATTTCAAAGATGGGTTCAAAGTAGTGATCAACCGTCCTTAACTTTTCATTATTTATTGCGATGCAGACAGCTCTACCCATTAACCACGGACGGACGCACAGTACAGTAATGAATTGAGAGTGATAGCACTTATGCAAATCCGACATAGAAGATAAACTAGATGAGCTAGAAGCAGCTCTAATGGCCAACAATGTAGCAAATTTGCAAGATAAATAAGGTCCATGACCAAAGAGAAAAAAGGGAAGTGAAGTGAATTGGGCCACAATGTAATTTTACGATCAACCTGTTAAACGGAGTGATGGCGGAGAGGCCTCGGAAGCATGCAGTCAAGAATGAAGTGATTGACGCTGATGAAGGTACCGTGAGAGCCTCCAGCCAATTTAAAAGAACTACTAACTCTAGAAGTCTAGCAAGGGGGAATTCTCAGGTCTTTGTATCAAACCTTTTGCTTCGATCACCATATTTAATGCGTGTGTAGCCCTAATTATTTCATCCAAGGGTGTCACTTCAGTAAAGCATCTGATTCCCTTTACCTCACTACTTTCAGTGAAAATTCAAAAAACGTTGCTATGTAAATAAAATCGGCCAATTGATGTGGAGGAGTGACAACAAACGCATCAATCTGATGCTACAAAGAGCAAAGTAGCCAGAATTGTACTTCACAGATTTAAATATTCCAAGGAAAGATCTCCCCATATTACTCATTTAAAAAAACACCTCAAGTCTCTTTGTTTAATAGGATCAAGTAACAACAAAGAGACTGGTGGCTGAACAGCTTTAAATCGCAAAGAAAAGCAGAACAATCAAGTCTGAAGGAAGGTTTGTTGGAAAAGGGACCTACATAACCGATGTAAAGTTCAAAAAATACGGTGGGGATGCCAGATGAATATCGCTAAAAGCCGTGATGTTTGGAAGTCGTGAGATTTTAGATCCTGTCACAGGTTTAAGTCAGCTTCATTCAAACGGTGATATAGTGAAAAGCACAGAAAAGTAACAACAATTGATGATTATTATAACGACGTGCAAAACAAGAAGAAGGTTAGTTTTGTGCATCTCTCCTGCCACTGATAATGCACTAGGCAAGTGCAAACCTGACACAAACACACATTCAGGTTACTGAACACCGGCCCTGCGTTACCATGCAATCCGATTAGCCGTGGCAGCGATTTCACAAGTGCTAACTACGTTTGAAGAGGAGGGAGAAAAAAAGCAAAGTTATGCAACCACCGGTGGCCAGTCGTTCAGTTTTCGAAGAAAAAAATGGGAATTCATTTTCCACCCCGATAAAGGGAGTCAAAATGACCAGACAGCTGTCAGATTTGTAAGCTATTGGTGATCGATGAGGGGTAGGTGTCAATCTTTGAACGGCCAATGACTGGGATCCAAACCAACTGCATTTTATTTATGTTAATTTCTAACCTTGAGTGCAAATCCAAATAGGCGAAAAAAAGGCTACAAATCAAACTCAAACCACAGAATAAGGAGCAGAACTAGGATAAAAAACAAAAAAAGACGATCGAGGCTGCTTGGTCTGCTAAAAAACCAATTTCAGCACCTGAAGACATCGTAGGCTTTGGTTAAATTTTAAATAGATCAAAACCAACCTTTAAGTCCGGCGTAATCAAATCTCAACAATCACCAAAGCCTTTTGGAGTCTGGCGTCGCGCCACATTTCAGGAGATATTTACCCGGGATTGGAGTGAATTCAAAAGATGGTTAAAAATAAAGACCTTACATTTGCTTAAACATTCCAAATTGTCTACCACCGGACTCCAATTCAGCCGGATATTGCAACTTAGAAAAGACGATTTCGAAAACTTTTTTATCCCAATTCCGGCATCCAATCACATCACCTCTAACGTCTTCTTTTCAACTAAAAAGTGGAGCAAGTATTTTAAAAAAGGTGGAATTGAAAATGTCGAGGCTGCAAAGCATTCACAATTAACATTTGCCAATGGCAAAACTGGATTTTTGAAAGCGTGTGTGATGTGTATATACCGCCCGTTTCACCTCTGCCGAATTGGTTTATATGACCTCGGAGGTATGTGTTATTGTGTTTTCTTATTCAAAGCAGTTGTGTAACACAGAAATGGACAACTCTACTGGAAGTCCGATGACTAACTGGTAAACAATATGAAAGCCTTGAAAAACGCCCCCCATTAATAAGTCGATATTTCAGAAGAAATTCTAGAATGCATAACTCTACTATCAATCGGGTATGATAATTTCAATCTACCTTTAAAAGACATTTGCAGCAAATGAAAAATATCACTACTGATGGCCTTTAAGGACGTTCTTGCAAATGGTTCACGTTGTATAACCATTAAATCTCCCACTCATATGCACTGCAGCCTCCTCGATTGTAATGGATCAGCTTAAACAACAGCTTTACAGTTGATGTTAAACAAAGACAACAAGGTTTAGGGCACCTTCTGTTCGCATTTACCCCGATTCAAGTAAAAAAATGGCAGCTCAGCCACAACAATAGTTAGCAAAAGTCCATGGAGTCCAAAACCACTCCTTGTGTAAATAGACGTACGTGAAGTTCTCAATTAAGCTGATTAAGTGATATGAAAAGGTCTTAAAAATAGCCACTAGGTATCTTAGAAAAAAGTGACTCTGAATAGAAAAGGCGCAAACTTCATCCAAAGTTAGTAATAAATAAATATTAATTATACCAATAACGGATTACCAAGGGATTGGTAAGAGCCATAAAACTGTAGTTAAAAAACGGAAATCGCTGCTGCTACTACTCCACAAGTTTTTCCGCATGACTACAAAAGAAAGTACTTTAGCGCTCACGCCCCTGATAGTCCCTTCAGGAGTGAATCCGTGCGAATGTGGTTTCGAGAACTTAAGCGTCCAACCAACCAGTGGCGGTAATGGAGAACGCAAAGCTCTGGCCTCCTTGCAGACCATTACATCAACAGATCCCGTCACCGGAGAATCATCAATCGTTCCTTCAGTGCGCACTGCACATGCTCTACATCGTGAGTCGTGGATGTGACATCTCAGTCCCATCCCCCTATTCCTTACTTGCCTTTCCCTTCATCGCACCACTATAAGTGGGTCTCTCTTCATTTGTCTTTCCACCAAATGCACTGCCATCTTGTCCGCACACGATGAAACAGCTGTTCCCACCCACTCACACTACCTTTGCTACAGCCTTGGGTATCGAATGGTCTATGCATTTGAGCAAATAGTCAGAGATGCCGTAGTTCTGACACCTCATCAACACTGGTGGTGTTTTCACTTGCACAATGAAGGTGCACCATTATTGCTTCCTCAAACCTCCCCTAACCACCTGTCTCGTGGTTGTTGATGGAGGAAATCGGAGTGGAAGTAGGTATTTCAGGAGATGACCTCCACCCAGACAGATTGGAATGGTAAAGAGAGAGGTGGCCATGGGGCGGGCAGAAGGGAGAGTGGGTGATGGGTGATGAGGTGATGAGTGTAGACACGATGCGTTGGTGAGAGGCATTGTGTTCTGGCAGGTGGTTTTGGCGTTTCGATCAGAGATGGACTACATGAAGGATGGTAGTGGTTTTGCCATTTTGAAGGGGGATAGTTGAGAAAGAGATGTGATCGTGTCGAAGACGGATGCATCTCCCATTGGCCTTTTAATAGCTCTTGGTTTCGACCATGGTGCTTTTCTCAGAGGGGACAAGTCGGAGAAGAGAACTGAATGCGTTCCCCCTGATGAAGTTGCAGCAGGTGGGCAGTCGCTTCAATCACACATATTTTCACCCGTAGCTTACCTTTTCAGTCTTTCACGCATCCACCTCCACAATGGTAACATTTAGCACTACCCGTACGACCTGTGATACTGGACGCTGGTCGGGCATCCCTTCGATGCTGTAACGATAAAACTACTTCTCCGCTGTGTGCCCTATCAAGCTGACCGAACTAACCTCAAGGGTAGACTTGTGGGAGCATAGTGAGACGTGGCCGAGATCCTTTGTCCACCGTTACGCATAAAGCGACCGACCGCCTCGACTAAACACCTCAAGGAAGACTCACATGCACACAGACGGGTCATTTGTTACGGATAACAAAATTTAAACAATCTTAGCAGGACGATCTCACAATAGAATGGATAAGTATCTCCGCAGTGTTTCAAGGGCAATAAATTCACAATGCGACTCCGTGAATCTGCTTAATGCTGTTTATTCTATTTACTGACACTTGATTAAGCCAAATATCCCTACTAGCTGCAATTCACACATGATTTTTTTTCCGAGCCTAACCAATTATATCCTAGTAAATCCGTTCAGTCTGGCCTGTTAAGTATACAGACACTTTACAAAGGAACAAGCATCGCTTTCCACACTTTTGAATTAGGGAAACCGTTTCTGTTTTTCTTAAATTTAACCAAATAAATGTGATGTGATAGCACCAAGATTTTTGTATAAGATCGAAACACGAAAAAAGGCATAGGTGGAACAGGATATCAGTGATGTGAGATTAATAAGTAGGAGAAACCTAACAGCAGACAAGTTACAAAGCGTCATTTCATGCAGGTGTCAGAGTCAAAATTGGTCAAACGGGTACCCTTCAATAAGTCAGTTTGTTATGAACACCATGACAAGTCTTACGAGACGTTCCTGGTGAAAAGTAATAAGCGGAAAAAAAACATTCAAATGGGTTAAAATCCGATCAATACAATTTTTAGAAAAAAAGGCTTTTTTGACCGAACACCAAAAAGTGCATTCAGAGAAGGAACCCGATGTAAGAGAAAATTACAGATATTTTCAACAAATAAGCCGTTACGAAAGGTCAAAGCACAAAATGTTTACCGAAATCAGGTGCTTTGTTAATGAGATCAATGTTAACTGCTAGACTACCAGGTAAGGCAACAGATTCCAAAAAACAAGACGCACCAAAGAGTTGGCATTACTTGTTTTGTTCAAAAACAAGTATCAAAATGGGGCTAAAATGCCTTGAGATTAGAATTAAAATGTTTCTGGTAATACAAAGAGCAAAATGGTGATTCACAAAGTTGAATGAATACCAATAAAAAGGCAGATATTCCATATGGCCGACTGAAGGAGGCAATTGCGTATCTTAAAACAACACAACCAAAAGAGCATGAACACTCACTCCTTATTTTCTTAATTATCTCCACTCCGTCTTCAATTGCACCTACTGCCGATGTCACCCGAAAATAGCATCGTCCGGCATTTAATTCATTCATACGTAAACGGTTTTCACAATGACCTAGCCAATCAGTCATGGCCTTCCAATGCAGTCACTTTTAGCCCTCCAACCATTTCTTTCTAGCTATGCTTGCAGGTGTAAGTCATCATCAAGCTCCTACCTTCCTTCTAATGTCTATCTCCACAATCCTGACCACCAACGGGACGCCCAACTCCTCACCCCCTGAAGTCTATTTCCTCTTGTTCCATGGCCCCAACAGAATGCACCTCCTCCACCACAGATATCTTCTGTGGAAATCATCGACAATAATGGTATGCATCGCCTTTATCCTTCTCTTCAGAGATAGTTACCCACATATTCACCCTCTCTCAGACCTAGTCGCCAGGACTGAATTAAAGAATTTTAGATCAACATAACGTACCTCACTATCTGGCTGACAGCCGGTGGTCGGGTAGTGATGAGCAAGGAGAAAGGTAGCAATTGCCCTTTTAGTTGGAATACCGGAATAAAACGCCATCAAGCCAAATGAATGTTACGCAAGTGACAACGTTAGGACCATCGACAGCAGAAACGACGACAGAGGTGAGAGAGGTTGAAATTTAAGCTCAATATCAGCCCCTGTCCCCTCCAAAATTTCAATATTGAATACATATATGCACTGTTGAGTAAGCAATGTAATTAAAGGTTCCATCATTTTATCTCTAGAAATAAAAGTCATTCAGCCAAATAGATGGATGAAAGAGTAAATATGTGGTGCCGTTATGCCCACTTCCACAGCATGTAATTAGTGCATCCATCCTGAGTGGACAGATGGAGAGATACACGGATTGATAGATTTGATGATGATTGATTGATAGATAGCTGGATGGCCGGATAGATGGTCAGACAGGAGATGCAGTGCCTGCGCCTTCAGACTAAATCTAAATTAATACACATCTTCCCTCTTAGCCACTAATCCCGTAGCCCTCACCTCCCCAATACCTTTCAGTACGCTTGCATTTTACCCTTCAACTTTTCCTTTTATGGCAATGCTTTCCAGACCTGTATGGATTGCGTCACTTTGGCTCCTTTTTTCCTCCCACTATTGTGATCACAGTGTCACAGTTCCCTCTCTGATTCATTTACCAACCCAATCAATGCGGGTGTTATGTCAATAAAGACTTCCCATACTTCAAATTATGCTGTCACTAAGACAATGGAGATTGATCTGACCAAGCAAAAGTGGCACAGGATTGGCCTTTGAATGGCTATCAGTCCAAAACTCTTCTGGTTATTTCACACCATTGTAGTCATTAGACCGGTAGTCTTGATTTCCGCTTTTTCACAGCAAAAAAAATCTCACTGTAAGCGGGAAACTGGCATGTGATGTGATGCGACCGAAAAAGCGACACTTAACTCATCAAATAGTCGGTAATCAAAGAGATCTGATACGATAAAGCAAGTATCCAAGGCATCTGCTACACCAAATAACTTCTGCAAATTTAGACAGGGAGAATGGCATTTCACACAAGTCAAGCTATGCCCTCTAAGGAAGGGGTGTCAATGGACAAAAGGTGACATAAAAACGCCTCTTTTCTACGAAATCCCACTGGAATTCGTAACACATTTTTTGCAATAATCGAGTATGAAAGGAATGAGCAGCAGTAGTGGCATTAAAAAGTTCAACTGCGACTTCTCATACTAAAAAAACGGGGAAAAGTAAAGCAAATTCTATACGACACACAGTTGAGGCGAATGTTGTAGTCAGAGAGGCGCATTTCTACTCACCCGCAATTTCCTTCCACATTTTCAAGGAAAACTACCTTTTACGGCGATTGGATCTAATCTGTTAGCACCACATACGATTGCATTACATAAAGGATGTGTTGACCACAGTCTCAGCGACCCTGCCTCCTCTCCTACATTCTGTCTCCTTAATCCACCAGTGGATGGACTAATGGCTCTACGAGCATATTACCTCTCATTTCGCACGACTACAGCTTGTTCGCGAACGCCATTTCAAGGCAGTCATCAAGTCGGAGATATTCATACTTGATTGCAAAACAAAACATAGGCACTTTTCAACCCTACTTTTCCATCTTCCTATAATATCCTTCTCTTCTCATTCATTTACCTGCGTATTGCTACCCACTTTTGTTTGCCTATTTAAGATTTAAAGACTTCTTTTAAAAAACGTTAATGAAAGCTTTGTAATTCATAAAAGTGGTGTACGCACCTTCCATAGAGGCGAAGTTTGTGCTCCAGAGGACAGACGATGAGAGCTTGTTCAAAGTGCCTGAAATAGAGTGAACACAATCATAAGCTGAGCAAAAAGCTTCCTATTCATTTTAAAAAGTTAAAAAAAAATGTTGGGTTTAATTCGGCAAATGAGCCTTGTGAAACCACCAAATTTGGGTTAGAAGCACACAGATATCTTGCAAAGTTCCATTTCCCCCCCCCCTGCGTTTCTATGCATGACATGGTCATCCGCAGAAGCCTTGTGAGATCGACTGAATCACAGGGAATTCTGACCCTTCTCCCAATATCAGAAAGCCCAACACTTTGTTCCGATTTTTGTGATGATCACGAAAAGCCCACCACTCCATACTGCAGTCACTTTAACCGTTCCACAACAGAAGTGCTTAAGTAACTGGCTAGCCAAGCGTTGAATTGCATACTGGGGTAGTTAACTAACAGTTTCCGGTCTCAAAACACACTCCTACAAACAATTAAGCAGATCATTTACAAATTATCCGTTTAGGAGTAAAATCCTCCATTTTACGACGTCTTTCAAGCAATATTGAGATCCCTTTTGAAGTCTCTCTAAATATGCTCACCATATATTACAGGGCTGGAAAATTAAGCGATTCACTAATGATGAGGCCTTTCTAACTCCGAAGCGCTAATTGAGGTTCTGACCTAGGAAAATACAAAAGGTATTGTTTGAATAAGCTTTTAAGGTCCGCATTAAGGGAGGGAGGAAAGATGGTGGGTTAAGGGGTGAGCAATTAATTTTACTCCACAAAAAAGCTCACGTCGCATTTTCATTCTTCTTTTACCGGCCGAAAGCGATCAAATCAAAAGCATGTTTTGTTTTTTTGCAAAAAAAAGAAATGATGAAAAACGCAGCACGAGAAGAAAGAGGGCCATCACTTCAAAGCAGTCGTAACGGCAATTTTTGTTATGGTGATGATGAGTTTAGTGATAAGGCATGAAAGCAAATGCAACAGCCTTATTCATGTTTGCAGAAATTCCGATCTGAGCAAATCGTGTCCCACTTTTTTGGTACAAATTTTCGGTAATTGGGCATAAGCACGAACCGCCATTCCGTCCAAGTGGTACGAGTTATTTTTATTTCCAGAGAATGAAGACTCAAGCAAGGTAAAAAACAGCTCAGTGCATGGAAAGAGAGGAGGCAAAGCTACAAACGTGCCTCTGAACAAAAGCACCGATTAAGAGTAAAGTTTTCTCTTCATCCTTCCGTCTAATCCACCTCGATCTGCCACAAAAAGTGATTATCCGGTACTGCAAATTCCGAGTCTTCCAATGAAGTTATGGTAAGCCGTGCCAGTATGGGAGGTTTAAGAACGGTTTAGCGACGGGGTAAGGGGGTAACATAAGTGGCCTTGAGACTCCGTATATGGGACGGAAGTACAAACCACAGACTCACAAATCCGCGCACTTAAGTGGATAGTTAAACAAATACCGAATCACGACACCACAGCTCACTCACAGAGGTGCTAGGAAAAATCACTGCTCCCAACCCGGAAGCCGAGGCAAATGCATCTTAATTGAACCACTGCTAAACACAATACAATTAATAAATCAAAAGTACTTTAAACAACTCCGCCCTTCCGTAGACAAGATGAAGGAAAATTTTTCCTTACATTGCTACAAAAGTGCGAGAAGGGAAGAATTGTACAGAAAGGGGGTAGTCCAATTCAAAAAAACCAAAAGTGTGCTTGTGAAAAATGAATGTACGGCCAAGCCTTACGTACACAAAAGCGGAAAGTTGGGTGATAAACTGAAAAGATAGCACATAGCTCCTTTTAAAACAGGCTTTTAGGAATCCCCCACAAATTCCTGCATTGATGAACGCCAGGAATAAGATAGGCAAATAGTGGCAAAAAGGGTAGTTTAATCGAAGCATGAATGACCAAAAACTACTTCTACGACATAAAATTCGTTCAAATCGACTAAACCTTTGAAAAATGCATATGGGATATGCACATCGGCACAAGTAAAGTCAAGAACCTACTCACCGTGAGGTATATTTAGCATACCAGCTTCACCTGCACAGTAAAGAAGCAGATGGGAACTCCAAAGATGAGGCTGGAAGTGCAATGGGATTTATGCGTCATGGCCGTTTTTGCTTAGATTGGTTTTACGTTTCGTAGCACCGACACCTCCAAGTCAGTGATATGATGTGGTGATCAATTTAAGTCTATCCTACCGCGCCTCGCAAATGTCCACACAGCCAGACACTGTTTATCGTGGTAGCAGAAAACAGAGTATGGTAGTGACCAGCGTGTCTTATGAACTAAGGCTTGAAACGCAAACTCACTTATGTCTACGCATGCTAGTGACTTTGGTGATGGAACACCTGGCCAGCGATCTGTCAATTTGACATTTCAATGGTCTCCACGTCTCAAAGACGGTGGAGAACACGTTTGTGTGACAGTGACAATCTCGGTTGTGGTGATCACCACGCCATCACTGCAACGGTAATCAGGAACCACGATCATTAAATCGCGGCATGCAATGCTTAATCCTGGACGCACGATCGACGCATGTCTGTCGTAAAATCATGGAGGAGGTGAGTCGGTTGGGGGCAACGCTGAGTGCAATCATTCATGCAAGTTTGTAGCTTAGTCATGCAGCAAGATAGCTTTTTGCTCTTGATCACTACTGATGGTGAGCTGAATCGGGCTGTTCTGGAATAATTCATCAGTACTAACAAATCTTTCTATGTGGAGGCAGCATTCCAGAGACGGGATAAATGTTTGACAGGAACTATGTGGAATGAGTCATTTTCCTTCCTTTTGTAAAATAGGCTTCGGTTTAACACAAATGGTTCGTCGTACACGGTTCCTGCTATGTGGTTCGTGTCTCTAGACATCCAATTCTTCAGGAGAAACCCAAAAGCCGTAGCCGTAGAGCCACCCAAAATGTCAAGTTTAATGAATATGAGCAATCCCGCGTATTCATTGATGTCTTTTTTTAGTAGAAATTGTAGTAAGTTGCAAGCAATTCAATGCAGATAGCAGAAATGGGAATTACAGGCAATACCAAGCTTCTCTTCCGGTGAAATGAAAGAGGGTAACAAGCAGCTTCTATTTGAATAATTCGCTGCATTACTGCCTTCAATTTGACAACAGGAAGAGTAGCCATAATGCGACTAACGTTTCACTGGTATAAAAGGGGCGTAACGGTATTTAAACGTAGAAGTTGATGAAGTACATAACAATGATATGGGGTGGAAAAAGGTAGCTCAAAGTACTGGCAGAGTAATTATGGTCAAAAGCTATCGGGAATGATGTTAAATATTTGGAAAAACGGATGTGCTTATGGTCAACAGCTTAAATAACGGTTAAATACTGCCTAATCAGGTGAGTAAGAAAGTGCGATTATTGCAAATTTTAAAAAGGAATCCACAGACGATAAGAACATTCAGTCCAAGTATATTTCAGAAACGCAAAATACGCTCACAGAGATTTTGCATAGTTCGAATAGCTTTTCTCGAAAAAGACATCGACCTTAACTTTATTTACCTTTCCAACCGCAGTTCCATTTCCCTGTCCCTTGGTAAATAGTGAAACAAGTGCCGAAGGCAAGTCTCTAGGAGCTACCGCTCACGCTCAGAAGTGGCTTAAGCATCGCCCTGATTTACTCTTTGCTGAATCCTTCATATTTTCTATAATGCCTTTACATACCATTCTTCAAGTTTTGTGATTTCCACAATTCACCTGTAGACGTGTGACATCTGACCATAATACCTAACTGAAAGCTGCTTTTAGTGTAAATTACGCCTAAGTTTCTCGCTACATCGCAAATGCCGCCGGTGCTTAATGGATAGGACGTCGTATGACGCTCCCAGATATGATCAACTATTACTCCCGCCGCCTTCACACTTTTAGTAATTATTACAAAAGCGTGAAAAAACCTATAATGTCCCCTGACAAATGATGAAAAAAGGTCATTAGCTTAAATATTTACATAAAATAACACCTTAGCGTCTGCAACAAGTAGAGAACAACTAAAACGATTAAATTCAAACTTTGGATGCAATAAAAGTAGCCCTGCAACGTGACCCGCAATATTCCCATTTGTTTGGAGACATGTAGTAGGCCAAGTACCTGAGCAAAAAGTGAGATGGGCGAGTAAATAAACGTATGGTTCATCAAATCGTGATTGGCTTCCAAAACGACCCCTGCCTCACTTTTATATGTTGCCATCAGCAAAATTCTCATCCACTGGCAGACGCCAGATGATTATCTTGAAGAGCGCTGATTTCATTACATATATAAGATGCCATAGTCATTATTTGCCCAAAAAAGCATTGTTTGCATGGGGACGAAAGCAAACGGTTAGGTGCAAATAGAAGCGAAAGCAAATGGCATGTGTTCACAAAATTCGCACCACTCCGGGACTGCGATAATGAAAGCGCCAATGCCTCTCTGCCGCCTTTTAATTGCGCTGGTACGTGACTTGTTCAGTCAAAGTACATGATTAGAGTCGGCAGACAGACGGACGTGGATGGCCGAGGCGAGTGATCTGGAGCATGTGGAGCGTGTCTTTCATTTCCCCCCCCCTCTAATCAATATGAGCGGAAAATCATTTTGGAGAGATATCATTTCTTTTTTAATGAAATAGGGAATAGACAACGTCTACCTTCCAAGCATTTGTGACTCGCCGCTTGGGAGGAGCAAAGCATGTTGCTGCACAAAAACAGTCAAAAAATGTTTGCATTGGTTTGAAAGCCGACAACAAACTTTGCTAGCAGGAGAGAAGACAAAATAGTTGTCTTGAGACAACGCTGAATTCAGCCTACGAGTCGAAGCTTCCGTGTCACTACTTACGCAGATATCACATCTCGATAAACAGATGTCCAGAATTAGGTCGCAGTTATTGTAAATATGGTTTGTCCTGTCTTTCGCGTAGATAGATTATCACAAAAAACTCCATCTTAAAGATGAATGGAGCATGATTATTTCAAGTATTTGCCCATCAAAGACATTAACTTCATTGCAAACCATAAATTTTCATTCACCTGCATCATTGGGGATAGACTTGAAGGAACACACTTTACTAACCTGGCACGACGTGTGAGGCATAATTTTATGAGGGGGGGGGGGGTGGGCAATGTTGAACCGATACTTTCGACTTTACAAAGGGAGAGAGAAGAGTACATTCTAAGGGGTGAGAATTGCATTCATTTTTCCAATTTAGCTCCTGCATAAGGATTAGCTCGTCTCTGGAATGCAGCCTCAACACAGAAAGATTTGTTAGGATCGATGAATCATTGAATCATTGCCCGATTCAATCCAGCAATTGTGGTGATTAAGAGCGAAAAGCTGTCTTAATGCATAACGTGGGCTTGTTTCGAAATCCCAAACCTGCATAAACGATTGCGCTCAGCGTCGTCACCAACCGACTCACCTCTTACATGATTTCACGGCGGACATGTGTCAATCGTGTGCCCAGGACTGGGCGTTGCATGCCCTGATTGAATGATCGTGATGCCGAATCACTATTGCAGTATCGCTGGCGTACAGAAGTGCAGCTGACCGTCTTTGAGACATGGAGATAATTGAAATGCAAAATTTTCAGGCGGCTAGCCAAGCATTCCATCATTACGGTCACTAGCATGTGTAGACATCCACCAGTTTGCGTTCCAAGCCTTGGTTCAGAAGACACACTGATCACCACATCACGCTGTCTGCTACCTTGATAAGCAATGTTTGGGTGTCTGGACGTGCCGAGAACAAAGGTCCAGACAATTGGAACAGAAGTGAGGGGACAAGCTAGTTAGCGGACAGATGTTTAAAATTTTCACGTAAATAAAAACACACCTCATAATCTACTCAATTACACCCCCATAACGTGGCTCAAGGAAGGTATTGCCACGGTGGATAAATAAACTAGGAGACCAGGCCTTGCCACACAACAAAACCATGACATGACCACAAATTTTTCCTTAACAAATTATCTGCGAAAAAACAACATTGTGCCAAATGATTGCATTTATTTTGAAAAGAGGGCATCAACCAAGATCCTATAGAGGCAGAAAGGGAATGCTTTACTTTGCACGTGATGAGATGATCCTGTCACCACTGGGGTTGCAGTTTTCTCACACTAAAACGACAAGTCTTCCGCTTGGGACACTAATACTACTTCCGGTTGTCACCTTCTCCCAGATGACACAGGTGGAAAAAAAAGGGGGCGTGAAATGAGCAGCGCCGCGTCATAGCAGCTTTCGCTTGCACGGCAAAAGAAACATTCAACTAGTAGATTTGACTTCCGCAAGATGGAAAAGTCACGCTTGCAATCCAAATACCCACCTATCTCCATTTTTCTTCACACTAAAATGCGACATTGTGATATGGAGAAGAGATAACGTGGGGTGAGATTTGCACTTGACCACAGCGCTCACATTGTTTTTGCGCTAGCAATTTCAAAACCCCTTATGAATATCTTCCCAACTTTGCAGGGGATTTCCCCATCATAGTCAACGCCCTTTGCATTAATAGGAATTGGGACAAGTTTTTTTAAAGCGTATAAGAGCATCTCTGTAGACATATTGTTACTTATTTTGATAGAAGGTAAGTAATGGGTTTCAGAAATTTTCAACTAGAGTGGATGGAGAACGAAATATTCTCCTCATTTTCTTTTATCAAGTCTGTTTTCGGCCTCCAAATTGGTAAGCTACAAATCTGGCTCTTATGTGGGATTTGTGGAAAAGTCGTCCATTAAGACATAGTTAACAATATCTTCAATGTCAATGCCATTACCACTTATGAAATCTAAATTAAGATTCAAGAAAAAAATAACGAAAGAGCAACTTATTTGTAATCACACAGATTACAAGTCTTTTTGGAATAAAATGCATGCATCACTATCATCACTACCTGCACTCGAATCTCTGGCAATGTTGCCATTACTGGCCAAAAAATTGTGGAGATGGAATAAGATATCCTCTCAATTCCACCACCATTAGCATCTCAGCTACGACCCTACTCAAACGGTATCGTAAATAGACTGATTGAATGACTGGCCTACGCCAACTCCAGCACGGTTGGGCAAATTAGTTCAAGACGTATTCTGATCACTGGAATTTCGGCAAACTTAAAGAAGTCAACTTCAGAAATCGGAATCCTACTATTTACTAACTGCGAAAAATGATTTGGACTAAGTGGCACAGCACATCTTTCAGCGTTTGTAGCAGTGAAGAGTATGCATAACACTGGAGAAAGACAATTTTGTTGGACAAACTTCGATTTGAGCAAGTAAAAGGTGGGGGCCAGAGAAATGTCCCACCTCCACGGAATGGTTCACGGGCACCTGTGATGGCCTGATATGAGAGTATATAGCTAAGAATTTATCAAAATTGCTTGAAATTCAAAATTTGTGTCCCTATGAAAAGTTCGGCCAAGAAAAAGAGGCAAGACGGTAATGCAATAAATCACAGGGAATGCATGAAGAACGGCAGCAATACTTATCCATCCTCCTCCCCATATCACAAATGTCAAAAATGATTAGTTGCAACAGATAACAGGGGAATTAACATTGGTCATTACCAACCCAATCAACTAGTGGTTAAACAGAAAAAATCCACATGAAGTACCTATTTTAGTGAATAAACTTAGAAAAAAAACACTGATAGAGCTTTGCAAATAAGCAAAGTGGCGATTAACTCATTGTTTTTCGCTAGTGCTAACAGTAACATGGGGGTAATGAGACAACGATGGTGCAGCTATTAACACTTCAACTGCCAGAGTCAAAGTCAAATTCCCTTCATTGTTCCAAAGTAGCACCAACACTTGCACTACCGAAGTAGGCGATTTTCGTAACTAAAGGAAAAGTGTTCTTGCCCTTCGAAATGATGAACATGGTACATTCAAGTCACAGACGTGTAACACTTAAGCCCAGGTGGGAAAATTATGCGTCACATATGTGTGACACTGGTATCTAACGTTATTAAGGGACCCCGAAGGGAATAGAAACCAGCATCGATACAATAAAACTTCAGTGATTTATTTTTTGCTAATGACGGCTAAATCTGTCTGCATTGCTATCTCTATTCCGCTTAATTGAAGCAAAGACCTCATGTTACAGTAAAATTTGGAGTTCCAAACCCATTCCCATATTTACAAAAAATCCCAAAACGAAAGCTCCGAGGGGGTATATTTGACACAAAATACCGAGGGAACTAAGACAGGAGGAATGTAGCAGAAAAAATGCTACATAAACAGGCTGCATAAGAATGGAAAGGGAGTAGAATAGCGCAGAGAAATATTAACTGCAAGCCTGTTCTGCTGTAGTGAGCAGAGAAAAATTGTTTAAATTTTGCCCAAGTCCCATGAACAGAAGCAAAATGCAATTTATTACTATGAAATATCAAAACGAAATGCCTGTTCATTTTGCCTCTCCCAGTGAACACAAAGCAAAATTTAACCCAGATAAATGGCATAAAAGTAGCCACTAAGTGGAGAATAAGGGATCCCGAGCCAGATGGGAATTCTAGAATTCGGCAATTATTTGAGCTTCCTTACTAAAAGACTCATACTTTAAGGTTTAACATTCAATCGTCAGCCCTCCTCCTTAGCCAATTCGCTTGGAGGTCGTGAGAAACGAGCCGACAAAATGCACCATGATGAATGCAATCAAGAGCCTTCCTGCAGCAGTGAAAATTCCTCTTGGCTAACTCAGTGGCGTGTAACAGACGAAAGTGGCAAAAAAATCGCCCAAAACAAGACACTTTTCAATGTCTAGCCTCGGACGCATGCATTCTGCTGTAATGTGGTAATCTTCGCATAACACGGCGGTGGCTCCCACGCCGCGATAGAGTCTGTGCAGATTACATTTATTGTTAAAGTAACTTTCTCTGTCTCCAATGACCCAGTCTTTTTCATGTCACCAGTGAAGTTAAATTTTTATACTAACCACAAATCTACCTCCATACCCATGCACTCTATACCTTTACCAGGAGCTAAATTAGTCGTTGTGAGGTGAAATACACCTTAAATATTAGACATTGTTTTGATACTTGGAGTGTTTATTACCACGGAAGGAGCATAACAGAAGATACAGTGAGCTGCCAAAATCGCGGTGACCGATAAAGCCTTGTCAACCTTTGCCAAATAGCTTAAACACATGATCAGTAATGCCGCAGGATCTTGCCTCAGCGAATACAACTTGTTGATACACAAAAAAAAACCTAGAATGTTGACAGACAAATTGTGGATTACAAAAACGTATCGGTAAATAAGACCTACAATCAGATGATTGAAGTGAAAAAAAGCGGATTCAGGAGGTAGTTTGAAGAGGCTGCCTTATGATATGTATCTCAAAAAGTGGGTTTTACAAAGAGGAACTGATTCATGAACCGCACTCGTTGTGGGACACCATTACAAATGATTCTTTCCACGCAAAAAAGGTCCAGCCAAATCCACTGAAATTGGCGAAAGCTGCAATTATCGTATGCTTTTCACTCCTGACCAAAACTTAGCATTACATCACTTGATCGACGCGAAAAGGGAATCACTAATAGCGACGCCCACAACATGACAATGTTTATAAAGTGGGATATTTGTTTTGCATGTTGCTGAATTGAGCTTCTCCCGCTTACACAATGAATTCATTAGCCAAGCATTATGTCTTTTAATGCCTTCAGTAGCATTCGCAAAATATCAAATAAAATTTTAGGAAAACGTGATGACTGCGGATCAATCTTGGAGATGCAGAAGCGCTCCATCGGCAAATCATAGTGCCTCCAGCTCACAACCGAAATAATACCTCATTATTCATAAACAGTCTAGCAAAGGAATTGGAGACAAGGAGGGGAGCTGAGTGGTTCAAAAAACATGCGCGGCTCTTTTGATGCCAATTTGCAGACTACTTGCTCACCCAGTCCCCAGAACTACGCCGCCTTCCACACTAGTAAAAGTGTCTTAGCAGTTTTCCACTAAGACCAGTCTCGAGTGTCGCAAAACTGCCCACTCACCCACCCGTGCAGTCAGCCACACACACCACAACAACAAAAAACACTTAATGCGGATTTTTAATGTAGAGAGGCATTAAAAATCACCAATGGCTTTAGCCTTGCATGTGTATGCGATTGGGGAAAAAGAGGAGAAATGTAGCCTTCATTTAGTGCTCTGGGTTCAGCCCTCATTCCCCTTCACTTCATTTCTTCCTGTCTTCTTCCCTACCTTAATTGATTATTAATGCCTTCTCCCAGAGGAGAAAGTCAGATAAACAAGGCTAGGTCAAACAGAATTTTGGGGGCTGAAGCAATGAATACCACACCACACATTGGCATTTTTAAGTTAGTTGTTTTGTTATCATATTTCGAATGTTCGATTTGAAAGAAGGCCTTTCTTCAAGGCTTTGACAGGCAATAAAACCCACGTTATTTCCGTTTACGCGTATCCTCACTGGCTAATGTATGTATGTTTCAAAAGACCATTTCAGTTTGTTAGTATTCTAAGAATACTATTTTTTACTAAAAGACGCTTCAAAAAATCAAAATACTCCTTGGCTTCAAGTCCAGGTTCTGCTCAAACAGCAGGACTACACGTTGGGTGATTTTGACTGTGGAAACAAACCACCCGAGGGATCTAAGACCCGTGTGACTAGCGATAGGCTGAGACACCACTTCTCCCACAATAAAAGAGCTAGCAGCAAGGTTTGGCACAAACAATGCTCCATCGCCATCCAACTGCTTATGATGAGTCTGTGATGCAAGAAAAGGATTAAATAGACCAATTTTACGAAAATCAGGCAAACTTTTTGAAATTACACAGTTTCGCAGGAGAGAAAAAGGGCTAGACACAACAATGTGCCGCTATATTATGATGAATGGATCCTTCTGGGCGATTGTTTAGATAAAGGTAAGGTACCAACGTGGACTTGAATACAGGATAGTAGTAAAAAGGTGATGCTATGTTGAAATCATCCGTTAAAGCCTAATGAAACTAGGGGACCTATAATACTGGTGAATTTCCACTGCAGTAAATCGAACCTAGTCAGCTAATCATAGTACAAAGTAGCTAGAAGACTCCTAGTCTGATATCTACCATGTTTATTACCAAATTTTGCATTGAATGAAACACAAAATACTCATAGGCTTTAAGAAACGCCCCATCTATCTCCATAGTTAAGGTGACACAACACTACCACCGATGACAGTTTTGGTTAATGACGAACTGCCTTCCAGTTGACATGCAACTAAATCTAGGTTCAATGCTGGAGCTTGTCCATTTATTCCCCCCCCCCTCCCCATAGTACCAAAAATGGGATATACATCTTTTCAAAGTTAAGTTACAAAACGCTGAATCCGATCAAGCATTTATCGGGCGGCGTGAAATGAAGTTCACAGCAAAGGCATGAAGTAAACGATACCAAAGTGTAAGAAGTTGGGATAATCTTCCCACTTCGTGTCAAGCAGCTTCGAGAAAATGAATTTTAGTGTCATTGACTAACATCATGCAAAAAATAAGGAGTGAAAATTGCGGAAGCTGTAAAGGAGAAGTTTACTTTAAAAGAATCCCCCAAGTAATGACGCAATCTGAGAAATCTGATGAGAAATCAAAAGGATTATATGCCACAATGACGCTCCATCCTACTGGTAGGAGAGAGTAATACATCCAAAAAGTTTGGACACCCATGTTTGCCTGTCAACGGTGCTGAACCTACTACCAAGACTCAAGTAAATGCGTCCAAGAAGGAAGGGGAAGATAAGAGTGGACACTAATTGAAAGCAGTCACTCAAATAGCGTTTTTTCTGCCATATCCAAAACTCCTGCTTATTTTCTAGCTAAATCAGTCTTTTTCAAAAGGAAGGGGGGGGAATAAGTTAGCCGCGCTCACGGAAGCCCGGAATTCGAAAGTGGGTAGGCGTAGAGACCGTGCCAGGTATTGACAATTCCGCCTCTCCTCAATGAGCTAACTCAACCGTAAACATAGGCGCTTACTCCGAAATCGTGCTCTAGGATTATGACAGCAGGTAATTGAATAACAAGTTTATTAGAGACTAATAAATTTCTGCAGGAAAATAGCAGCCCTAACTTTGATTAAAGTCGCGAAAAAGACTCGAACGCGGGTTCGTACAACGAAGTTTAGCTTTCTTATAATGACCAGAGAATCCTCAACCCTCAAAGCCTACCCATATGGCATCAATCAAGTTAAAAGAACAATCAAGAAAAAGAACCAGGAGTAATGAGATGAGTTTTTGATACTGTACTATCTACAGCATCCGGTCAGCCGAAAGGAAGCAGGTGGTAAAATGGAGTCAATCATTCATAGTCTTTTTTACTCGTATTCTAATTCCTAGAAATCACCTACCTGCTTACCACTAAGACAGCAAAAAGACGAGCACACCAGCTTCAATAATTCATTCCTGTCAGTTCGCGGTCATGGTATCAGTGCCATTAGGAAGAGCAATGCCAATGAAATCCGCCAAAGTAGCACCGCCACATCTCATGGTAATGCTATGCCAGTAAAAACACCGCGGCAATCTCAAGAAGCCATTTCAGTACCTACACAGCATGAAATTGAAAGAGGTAGATTTTGCGGAGCCAACGCCACGACATCGCATGATTACAATGGCCTTAGCTAACTGACAGGAGGTGGAGGGAACTTTCACGAAAGTAAAGAGGTGCCGTAATAATATCCAACAATTTTTTTCCCCATTACTCCTCCCTCCCCTTCCCAGGCAGAAACAACAGTGGAAGAATGATGAGCAGCCGTAGACGGCACAACAGCCGAAAAGAAGAAAACGAAATTGCAACAAATGGAGAGTACGAAAACACCAAAATAGCAAAATACATGCGTGACAAAATTAATTACTAGTCTGTGAGAAGGTGAATTAAACAAAGGTTCAAAAATTATAAAGCAAATGAAGAAGTGGGTACCCTACTAGGGAATGATGCAATTTAAATCGGTTTTAAATAAGTGCTTAAACCTGGAAAGGCATCCTAACACCTAAGGTAACAAATATAAGGCTCCTTCCAACCCTGATTATGTCTTCAGATCGCCATAATCTTGTTGACGACTGCGTCAATAAGAGTAACTCAATTCCTTCCTCAGCTGCAGAGTGGTGAATCGGTAAACGTAAAAAGGCCTAAATAATCTGAGACTTCCAATAACAGTTTAAAAACACGGTCCGTTGACTCCGGTTAAATAAAAACCCTGGCCATAAATCAGCTTTGAAAGGTCATGCTTTTTAACCTTCCCAGCATTAGAACGGTGACGTGAGTTCGATGAGAGAGGTAGCAGAACAATAAGATAGCCTCAGAACCAGCTAACTTCCTACAAAGCAGCTACTGATATTTGGAACCACATCGAATTTCTATTCACTACACCTAATACGAAGGCAAGATCGAGGGCGGACAAATTTGTTTCTGACAGCGTAAGAGGTAAAATTCGCAGAACTGGTTTCTATCCCGCATAGAAGAGAACTGCCAATTGCCCAAGTAGGTTATCAGGCAGGCGTGAAAATGGTGGATCGCTTAAGACTGGAAAATAGGGAGTTTTTTTTAATTAATGCGCACGCTCTCCAGTGACTCCATCCGTCCCTCTCTCATCCTGCATTCAATACCACTCTTCCAATTTGCTTGGACAACTCGACTGTGAAGGTCACAGATTTTCAAGAATTGCACGCCTTCAAGTGAGAAAGGAAGAGGAATGGGGTGAGATGCGGTTTATTCCAGTTTCCCCCAAACAATACTTCATTTCGATGCAAAGAGTATCTTTAAACCTTCCCCCCTCATCCAATATGAAGGAGATGGACAGATGAAGGAGAAATCATGGAAAAAAGCCGGGTACGCCTAGGAGTTCACCTATCAAGGGCCAAAGCAGTGAAGTTGTACTGCTCACTATTGCGCGGCTGTCAGATTTGTGTCAGTGGCAATAAATTTTACTTAACCACGTTTTTCTCAAATGACAGAGTTTAGGGTACTAATGAACAGGGCGATAGATATCCCCTTCGCCTCCTTCGCCAATTAATATTCGCAGGAGCGGCAACCATGAAGTCACGAACCGACTGCTCAGGTAAGGTTCCGATACGGTCGATTAGCTAGGAGTACATTTGGTTTCCATTGGTTAAATGGGATGATTTTTAAGGGAATCTAACCACACCATATTGCTACAACGTCTCCCAAATTGTCGACTCATTTTTCTTGGAAAAAAAATCAACCTAGAAACACACGAAAGACACGAGTATCACAGATCCCGGTTAAGACCACCAAAGCCACTGTAGGGGTGCAGGCGATTTACACTCCAATTGGGGTGGAAGGAGTGCGGTTATGTTGCTTTCTTCAGTCATAAAAGGCGATCTATTTGAACCGCTTGTGTACAAAATGTCGGTCACTTTTAATCGACACCTAACAGCATCTGCCCTGGATGGTGATAACTTCCACTTGTGTGACTGCTCTTTGATTCGAGCACGGCTGAGCAGATAACTGTGGATTCACAAAATCATCAAGACGAATTACTAAGGCGTTTACTCTCACTGTAAATAAAGCCCCCATTTGCATGTTTTGTGGTTCAGAAACCCAACAAACACGGTTTCACAAGTCCTTGTCTCATGTTACTTTCCCTGCATCTTCCGGCTGCTGCTTTTGAGTCTGTTTGAGCACTAAAATTTGGTGCCCTTAATGTGAAGTCACGACTACACAACTCCTAACGCTTAGCACCCTGGCAACTATGGTTGGGACGTCATTGAGAGGGAATTATCGACAATGAATCGAAACCATTTGAGAAACGCATATGGTTAGTTTTATAAGCACCAAAATCTTGCTCTTGTAATACTTGCGCTTCTAAAAGGCAAAATTATTCCCCCAAATAGCCAACGTCCCCTTCAGGAGTTTGAGTCCTCGAAAAGACGTGAAGCTGCGGGAAGGCAGAGAGGAGAAAAAAGAGGAGATCAACAATGCACCTTGTCTTCTGACCCTTCGCCTAGGCAAGGAATGCTTAAAATTAGCGCAAGTGACATAAAGTCCACCCTGTTTTTTCCCTCCGATCAGGAGTAACAACTTATACCCTATTTACGGGAACCTAGGTCATAAAACGCAGCATTTTCGTAAACAGAGCTGAAACTACCACAAAGCCTGCACCAGGAGAGAGCAAGTGAGCAAGAATTGGTGTGTGCGCGTCATGGTTTGTCCCCTCCAAGCGACACAGTCAACCCAGTGAGTCTAATGAAAATCACTTTCGTGACAAATCACAGGGGATATAGAGGGGGAGCAAACATGGAGTGAGCAGACATTTTAACCGTCTCTAACAGTCTCCAAATTGACCCGATTCAAATGGAAAATGGACTAGATGATTTGAAAATCATTCCCGGGAGAAATTAGTCCCCTCTTGCGAAACAGATGGTTTGCGTGTTCTACCTGGCCCAAAATGCCAAGTCAGGCTAGAGGATATACAAAAGATTCGAGAAGGGGAAAGGTAAAAATAATTCCTTCCGACCTGAATAACAAAAGACCAAGGCACAAACAGAAAACAAGGGCAGTGTTTCTTCATTTACAAACAGTACTTATGACTCCCAACCGACAATGGGTAAAGAGATCATGGTATTTACTACAGATTTAGCAGTAGTTGCGATTACAATACATTACATTTCCTTGATTGGAAAGTAAAGTTGACGACAAAGGAAGAAAAAATCATTAATGCTCCCTATACAAAGTTCTGACCAGAGAGCAAGCGGTGTGAGTTTAGCGTGGAGACGGTCGCCTCTCGAGTCAAGTGGGATCGTTGGGTGTGGGACAAGCCATTCAGACCTGCGAAAAACGATCCTCCACCCTCTCCCAGACCTCGGAAAAGGTTCAACAAATCAATGGGCAAGGGAAAGACGATGGTGGAGTTTTTCTCCGCAGAAATCCCCGCCAGAGTCTGAAGGTAGCGCAGCTGTAGGGCGATCGGACAGGCAGAGATCTCCATTGCTGCAGCCTTCAACGACTTGGAGGCGTCTTCCTCGCCCTTAGCTGCAATCACCTTTGCTCGAGCCTCCCGCGTGGCCTCCGCTTCCGCCGCCATCGCGCGTTGTAGCTGGAGGGGCAGACGGACGTCCTTTATTTCTACACGTTCCACCTTCACACCCCAGGTGTCCGTTGCGGTGTCTAGCGTCTCCTGCATCATCGCAGCTATTTCCTCTCGGTCGGTGAGAAGAGCATAGAGGTCCACTGTGCCGAGAACATTACGCAATGTTGTCTGAGCCAACAGACGCGTGGAACGATTTGCATTCTCTACATTCACTACTGACATAACAGGATCGAAAATGCGATAGTAGACAACGGCTTCAACCGCTACGGTGACTGAGTCCTTAGTGAGAACCTCCTGGGTTGGCACGTCAAAGGTGAAGGTTCGTAGATCTACCCGACGCATTCGATCCAGAAATGGGAGCTTAAAGATGAGCCCAGGGCCCAGCGCAGAACTGGAAATGAGCCGTCCGAGGCGGAAAATGACTGCTCGCTCATACTGAGGAATCACTCGCAGGCAGGCGAGGAGGGAGAAGGGAAGACTGATTATCACGAGAGCAATCGCAAGTATTTTGAGCAAACGCTCGCAAATCAGAGCTCCAATAACACTAAGGCTCTCGCGGGCCACGCGTCGGTTTCGGAGGGCAGCTAATTGGGTATCAGTGAAACGCTCAGGTACTAGGGAGAAGCCACGCTTGAGAGGCTTCCGGACGGGCGAGTGAGTGCGCGTTTCCGGTGGGAGCATTCCGTTAGGGAGAAGCGTTAGGCATTCGAGGGCGAAGAATTTCGGCTTCGGCCATGACTTGACTCGAGAGGCGTTCCGTTACCTACCTTTACATCAGCACTGGCATTGGTCTGTGCAGGTTTAACCAATCAGAGGAGTAAGAACATCTTAGCTATGGTGTTCATCAACATTTCTACTGAAGCTGTACGAGTACAAACCTTGTATTCTGACGACTTGAGTTTGGGGAAATGGATCAGTGCACTAGTTCAACTGCATTTTGACAACAAAATCAGAAAATTGGAAAATCAAAAGTGATAACTAGGAATAAGTACCTACAGAAGTTGCATTCGGAAGAAAATACTTGAAGAAAATGTGGCAGAATGAAGGACCAAAATTTCCCCAAACTAAATGAAAGAAGGTTAAAGTCAGTGGTACCGTTATCTCGACAAATAAAGCTGTGACTATTACTCAAACGGAATTATAATTATTGACAAGTAAAAACTGGTGCCTTACATTTTGCTAGTATCCAAAGTTCAACAAGTTGCTCAAGAATGAATAGAATAGAATCTTGCATCTATGTGCTCAACTGTAGACTTCAAACGGTCCATTCCACTTGATGAGGTTGAACTGATTATTCACAAGAATTATTAAATTACGCACTACCTATGGTAAGCAAAAATTGACTCCTGAAAAATCTGTTAACAAAAATGTTGAAAAGGAAAACTGGAACACTGTTGTCATGGATTTTTTCGATCGAGAATAAGCTAAAAATTCAAAAATCTAGGTTTTTGGTGAAAAAAAAGCTTGCGCAATAAAAGGAGGCCTAGAGTCAATTCCACCAATGCATTTGACAGCTGCGATGAACACGTACAACTCCGTAAAAAACAGCCTTATTATTCATGATAAAAAGTGAAATGGAAACCCGGCCTACATCGAAAATAAACAGGCATTATCCGACCCGCATTGATAACGCAAGTAAATTACAGGAAATCCAGTCTTCCAAAACCAAGTTTGAAATGTATCAAAAATGTAATGCTGCAGCAATCAGAAACCGATGAAAAAACCAAATAACTCGCCTGCGAATCTTTGCGCACCAATGAATGAAGGTGGGCGATCTTTGAAAGGAAAGCACTTTGTTAAGCTGCTCAGCTGACCGACCAGAAGGCAGGGGTTTTACATTCTCCTTCGATAAATCCCACTCGAAATCAATTTTCGTGGGAGAAGTCATCCTAAGATGCGGGTAGACCTTAGTATGAATGCCACACGAAGCCGGCTAAACGAGAAACCCTGGGCACATAGAGCCCATTTGTCAAAACATTACGTTAAATGGTTGCGCCTCAAAATCGTATATATAAACAATTTTTTCGGGTTTACGTCCTAATATGCACCTTAAATCTAGCTCCTGTCAAGAAATTTTTAAAACACAATATTATACACAAGCGTTTGCGACTTACTTGTAAAAGCGCATTTATGTCAACTGCCCATGTTTATTGCCTTAGTTGGTCAATTTATATTTCTAACTGCCATGGCTAGAAACGATGATTTAAAACTCCTTTCGAAGGCCTGATGGCCTAATTTACAAGAGAACATTACTAATCATTGTGCCTGTTATAAGCAAAGAAGTGCTGCAACACAAACTTATCTTATTTTAATGTTTCATAAGTTTATATACCTTTGTATATGACGTGCACTAATTTTGCACCTTCCTTTTTTTTGTGTCTAGAACAAAGTGTACCTACATTTGCAATGTTTTTGAGCTGAGTTGAGGTGTATTCATTCCATTGGAATATGTTTGCTGTTTACCTCCTCCTCACTAACTTTTATGCCCCCAAACGAGCAGACAAGTTAAACAATGACATGTTTTTTGAGCAGTGATTGCTAGAGGGGTGCAGATATTGCAGTTTAAGTGTATCGAAGCTATGTTCTCACTTTGGAGCCCAACGGTGCCTGATCCAAAACGAGATTCCCACTTCCTCACTGCCTCTCGTCTAAAAGGCACAGTTGAACAAATACGCGCTTACTATCATAACCCAAAAGCCTTTTTTCTCCGTGGTTACAATGAGTGGAAATGTTGTTCTCTGTAGTAGTGTTCTTCCGCTTTAACTGGCAACTGGGACAATTCGCGATCCTTGCTATCCAATAATGTATCGAAGCAAAAATTCTTGCCTGCTTAGGAACTGTGACAACGACTTCAAATTTCAATTTAGCATCGAAAAGTGGATCAGAACTGAATACAACGTTGCGTGGCACCGATTCCACTACAATACATAGTGAGGGATTTTCGTTTGAGATAAATAGGTTTACTTGGAAATGCCTTGAGGCGTGCCTTCGAGTATCTCGATTCCAGATTCCCCTTTCACAAATTCCATGGTAACATTTCCGACTGCATCCTTAATAAGCCATCAAGAGTATTCACAATAACTAAATATGCTTTCGAGCACAAATAAGATGAATATGACACCGACTGAAAATGATTTACCACACCTTCGGAGGTAGTGATGTGCTTTGATGCCCGATGTTCTTAGCTGACCCACATCTGCCCCATCAATGTCACTTTGGAGGCAGTTGGTATGACCCCAACGCCACTGACTTTTTAGCAAAACAGAATCGACTTGCGCAGAAGAAAACCTAGTTTACGACAGTGATACTTCTATCCCACCTTCTAGAGGAGCTTTTCAAGGCCAAATTACTAACTAACCGCGTCAACTGTTCCAAAGCGAAAAGCCATGCCCACCCTCAACAACACCAAAACTTGCAGCAAAATTGCCGCATGTTCACAGTGCTGAAGAAAGGTCTCATTTTCAGTAAATCAGCCCACCGATCTTCTGGCAAATGTTTTTTAAAACATTTTCACCCCTTTTCTTCATAATAGTCCTTTTTGGACTCCAAAATTGACCCCGGTCTGCAGTAGTGTTTACTTCTATGGGCATTTCATGATGTGAATGCCCTTCCAGGTCAAATAAACGTAGCTGTAACCACAAAATTTGCAAACAATCTGCAGAGCTGTTTCCCCTCCACTCAAACAAGGCGTTCGCAAAGTGGCTCTGCTGTCACCTTTATTTCCTCCCAAAGTAAGGAGAAAACGATGTCAGTTGTGAGTTTGAGACAGACATGGACTTAGTCGCAAATTCAAACAAATACTTTTACGTCTGTTCAGGCAAGTTGTTAGCGAACGTTTCATTGCTAAAATTGTAATCTTGTCACCTCTAGGAACTCCTCATTTTACTCCATACAGCAAGAGTGTTCCACGTAAATGGGAAGACACATTTTGAGGTCACACATTGCAGTTGCATCACTCATCAAACCCCTTCTGACCACATTGTGCTTCAAACCGATTGATAGCAGCTCCAATTCCCACATCACTACAGTCGCCTCCCTCACGATCCACCAGTACGCATCTCGTTCCCTCGAAAAGATAATGGAAGCCGAATTGTCTCGAAAGAGACTCATGTGCTGTAGAAATCCTTCAAGCCTCAGCCATGTTTAAACGCGTTGCTTCGCAACACCTCACATAACATAGTGTACTCATCCGATTCCTCATTTATGGTTTCAACGAAGAGCCATGCCTTCTGCACCCAAGTCTAGGATTAATAAGGCGGTTGAACCCCTGAAACACACAGCATTCAGTCGGACCTCCCCCCCCCTCCATCTAACCCGCTACAATCGCCAATCGTGAAGCACATAAATGTCGGCGTATTTTCTTCCAGCAAATGGCGAACTCACCTCCGGCCACATCCGGCGAAGTGGAAAATAGTGGTAAAATATACGCACCCCCTTCAAGGCTTCGTGTGTTTATTCTGGCTAAAATACCAAAAGGTACTTAAATAAATTGGGTTTGTGATTGGTTTATCGATGTGTGCGCACGTGCCACCGGTGCTCTGTGATTGGTCCATTGGCAGTTGAATGGTTGCATTTGACCCTTCAGAGGTGAACGACATGCAAAGCTTGGGAATACACCACATCGTTTTTTTCTTTTTTTCTATAATTACATGCCTCAGTCCTCTTTGCTTTTATTAACCTCAGTGATATTTTTAATGCCACCTTTCTTCACTCCTCTTTTATCACCCGCACGCACTTCTAAGCGTCTCAATCGATTTATGCAAGGCGTTGATTTATGCCTTCATAGATAGAATGGAATAGTGAAACGCATTCAGAGGATGAGCCAACCATTATAAAATAAAATTACTGACATTTCCCACGAACTCCTTGATGGTGCTAGTCAGTTCAGTTAAACTGCCTGTTCCCTGGTTGGAGCCCCATCAAGAGTAGAATAGCACCACAGCAAAATCAATAATCCCTTTCTAGTAGTAGAATCGTCAACTACGGATGCTTGGAGCACGATGCCACGGTCAAGAGGTGTTAATGTGGGCTTTCGAAATGCCCATCCCAGTGGTGACGCGGCTCATGCTCATGAGCTCGTCAAATTGGGGCTCACGCGTTATGTGCGGACGTGTTAGTTCGCGCACACATCCGCACCCGCGTGCGCGTGCACGACCGCACATGGACGCACGCGCGCTTAGAGATACTGGCTAGCACATATGCAGGAAGGATCTGGAGACAAACGCCAGGGTCGCGTTGGCGTGTGCGTGTGTGTGCGATCCGGAGTGGAATACGGCAATTGTCTTTGACGCTGGGGGCAACATTCTTCGCCTTTTTTTCCACCTAACTCCCCCACGCTTTTGTACACAGGCCAATTGAACAGCCGCCATTTTTAGTATCATCGTGTTAGCGCGTCATCTGGCAGAAGCCGCGTTTATTGAATTCCAGTCGTCTGTGGAAGATGTCTTCCAGCAACAAGTATCGGGTTGGAGGTAATTTCCCCAGCTGATTCAAGATGTGCCTTTGTCTTACTAGTAGTGCCTCTCTATATATTTTCATTTGGAACTTTCATCTTTTTGGTAAAAATTACCTTCCAGTGGGGTCTTCTTGCCTCAGAGTAGAACCTTTCACCTTTAGGAGCCTCATAATTTTTGTCATTTTCTCTCGGCTATCGGTATAAGTTCACGTCATAAATGACTAAAATGGTGGGGGTTTAAGTAATTTCAGATGTTTTTAGCGTGCCAGGAAGCGTCTTAGTTGATTTTTGACTTGGGTGTGGGAATGTCAGTATGAGGCTACTAAAGGTAACCGAAACCGTCTCTACTGAAGATCTGGAGTCGTAAAATTGCGTTTTTTCTATTAACTTGATAAAACTGTAGCTGGATTTCGGCTACCTGTTTACCTACATCAGTGGAAGGGCCTACGGACTCGTTTATGTACCGTCATTTAAGCAAGAAAAACATGTGTTCTTTTTTTAAGCCTACATTAACAGCAAACATAACATTGATTCTCTTCTTCACCCTCTACGTCAGTCTTTACCAGGATCTTGTGCTATTTACTGCTGTTCAAGATGAGTAAATTACTGGCCGAATCTCCGTTGTGAATTAACTGTAACTAGAAGTGAGGCCGTCTAGGCTTTGATTCAGGCCACAATCGCCGGTACTTCTAATCTGCTCCTGTCATTCCAAGATTGGTTTGACTTAATCGAGATATTTGGCACTAACTTAGGTAGTTACTCGTTAAAAATATCAAATAGTGTTGGGTCGGTGGGCTGGATTTGTAGCTAGGCCCTCTCGATAAAGCGTTACTTCCTTCTATCTGATTTAGTAATCTTGCTTTTCAATGCCCTTCGTAGATTTCGTGTACTTCGAAACGAATGCTACGGCTCCTTACCAGATCCGACGACTTGATGAACTTGTTATGGTACTCTTGAGGTTTATTTCCTTTCGGTTCTCTCTCCCTTCTTCGCAGGGGTTGAAGTTAGTTTTTTCCCCTTTTCAGACTCCAAACGGCGTGGAAGCCAAAGTGACTTGCTACTTTCGACGACGTGACATATCAAATACTCTCATCCAGCAAGCGGAGAAGTATTGTGAGTGAAGTCTGTCGGCGGCCTTGACTTTTATCGAATTTGCCCTAACTTATTTTTTCGACTTAAGAACTGGATTTTCTCTTGTCACCTCGCGTATACTTGATTAAACTAGTGGAAGTGATTATGCGTTGGATCCATTTGGTTTACAGATTTCCAAGAGACGGATGATTTCAGTGGAGAGACAACGCCGCCGCTGTCAGATCTCCAGCGCCATCAAGTCAAGCATAGGGAGCTTTTCCACTCCCGCACAATCGAATCCCTGCCTGCCACACACATCCGTGGTATGTCCTTTTCAAACTCCTATTAAGAGGGAAGAGATGTGACCCTTTCAAGGGTGTTTTGTCGATTGTTTGTCAGTATGAATACCAGTTTCAGCTAACTAATCTATACAGCCGGTTGGGAATTGGCAAGTCTAGGTTGTCTGGTAGTTACTGTCACTGAAGCGGGACTGTGTCTAATAACGGTCTGTCATCCGGAATCTTTTCCTCATTGCTTGTTTTCATTATAAGTTTCTTCCACTAATCGTCGTCATAGAAACTGGAAATGTGGCAGTGAAAAGGGTTTGACTAGTTTCTGGTGCGTCTTCTTATTTACACCAGTCGTTGCAGCAGCATCCCCGAGTATTTCGACTAGATATTATGTGGCAATGGTGGAATAATAGTGTTTTCTTCCGGTTCAGGTGTCGTAAATTTTTGGAAATAACTGCTTGCATCATCGCTTGTGCCATTCAAAACCATCATAATGGCGTAATGAGTCATGCACCAATTATTTGAATGGGCAGAGTAGAAGTTATCTAATCTATTGTATGGTGGATAAATTTGCCCATTTCAAATTCTCTCTTGCAGGCAAATGTACAGTGACCCTTTACAACGAAGTGGAACCCCTGACTTCTTACGTGGAACGCGAAGACGCCTTCTACTATCGCCTTATTTACGATCCTAACACAAAACGCCTCCAGGAGGATCGAGGCTCTATGCGAATCGGTTCGGACTTTCAGTGCGACATCCAGCCACTTCTGGCTAAAGGTAATTCCTGATGCAGAACGCTCGACTGCAGTTTAAGCCGCCAGCACAACTCATTCAGTTTTTTTGTCTAGGTGAAGGCGATCCTCGTTTCAAACAGAATCTGGAGGAAATCCTATGGAACCCCTTGAACTCACCCTCCCTCTCAGAAATGGATACATTCATCAGTGCGGTGAAAGCTGTTGGCCTCTATGGTCGTGCCTGTGATCCGGCTAGCAGTCTGCAGAATCCTCTCCTAATTAACGCAGCAGCTGCTGCTAGCCGGGATGTAACTCTTCAGTTCGCACACGACATCCTCTTTAGAGCCGGCTTCGATGTCCAGAAAGCCATGACTCACTTGCTACCTAGTACGTCCCTTTGTCGTTTTCGAGCCATTCAAGTGCTTCATCCTCTTCCAAACACCATCCTGGCTCCTTCATAGACGGCCATCCGGTGGTGTGCAAAGACGAGTTGGAGATGTGGACGGCACACGAGTCGTCGATGTTCGAGGAGGCCTTGGGTAAACAAGTCAAGGACTTTACCCACATCCTTACCGACTCTCTGCCCTGGAAGTCTTCCAAGTCCATTGTGGAGATGTACTACTTTTGGAAAACTACTGATCGCTACACGCGTCACCGCAAGAACAAGATGGCCACCAAGGAGCAGAAACTCAAACAGGTCTACATTCCTGACTACAGCAAGCCGAACTCCTCTGTCCTCTACAACCGCACTGATGTCAACGATCGCGGATGCGAGTGCTGCTATGGTGCGTGTGCCTTCTCACAGTGACTGGGCTACGTTGGGAGGATTTCGATAGCCACTATAGTGATACATGCTACTACACATTCATTGTCCTACTTCATCATAGCTCAGATGGACTCCATTTTGAAGAAAATAGTTCCTATGGCGAATGGACGTTTTACGTCGATCACGTCGCACTTGGTTGTGTCCTTCTCTTGTGACCTTGTAGTATTTTAAAAAAACGGTCTCGTTCCATCCTCGTGCCGATGGTTCACATAGTTTTCACGCATCCTGTTGTGGTTCCGAGGCTTCGGCTTTGAATAGAAAGTTATATCACCATTCGCTTTGTTTTTGGGTTGAGGCTACGTCTGAACAAACGGAATTATCAATGATGTTGCAGGCGGGATGAAACTATGGACAGCATGGAGCATTTATCATTTCTTTTTTAGTCGAGACGTCGCCTCAGTGGTACGCCTGGGGTCCGCCCAACTTAATGTGCCGCCTTTGTTCAGGATGTTGGACCTACTGGAAAAAGTACGGAGGCCTGAAAAATCCCGACAAGAGAGGTATGTACATTCCTCTCGGAGGAGAACCAAACAAACTGCATCCTCCGTACTACTATTCCTAATACTACTAACACCTTTCAATGCCTGCGTGTTCGTTTCCATTCCATTGATCTCGCTTCATCTCTCCTCTTCTTAGCGTACCTTTATTTTGTGCTATTATTATCGTCACCAGCATCACTGTTGTTCCTGTTCTCATTCTCTCATTTGTATGCTTCTTCTCATCCCAAAGGTGCCCCCGTAAATTCACGTCCGTCCCCCGAACAGCGCGTCCAAGGTGATTTATGTTCATTTCTCCCTCTATTTCTACTCCTGTGTATGTGCGTGTATCTGTGTACACCTGCAATTTTCCTCTGCGCTTCTGCATCGCTCCGCTTTTCTCCCCTCCCCCTCCTCCCATTCGCCAGGTGTCCCGCATGACCTGTTTCAATCACCAGCAAAACTAGAGCATTTAGCCTTACCAGAGAAGAAGCCTTCTATTTCCTTCTTATACGTGTTCGCCGTCCTAGATCGTCTCGAGGCGAGGAAGTCGGCAGCAGCGGCTGCAGCAGCCTCCACCAACTCATCCTCCTCAATAGAAGGTAGCGGTGTGAGTCACCAGAAAGCACCTCCCCTTCACCCCTACTCCGACATCAGTCTCGCCCCCACCGTCTATCGATGTAACCAACCGGACTGTGTCAAGGAGTTTCGTAGCAAAGAAAATTTTGCTATCCATCTTGCTCAGGTGGTGATTCTCTCCTACTCTTTTCTTGGAAAATTCTAAGACAATTTTGCAAGTGCTTCTTTTTCCTAAGGTCCACAGCGTGACGCTCATTTCTGACGGCTCATCAAACATCCCAGTGGCTCTGGCCGCAGCTGCCGGTGTGTTTCAACACGGCGCAGGCACCCAGGGCATCCTCACACCGCCCTCTATTCGCATCGTCCGCACTCTTTGTCCGCTTCTTCTGCGTCCTGCCATTCTTGCTCGTCGGCCCACGAAGCTCGCCAATTCGACTGCCCAGCAGAGGTCGCCCTCTGAGCCCATCATACCCACCGATGATCTCATGGCTCGTCTCGGAAACCTCGGTAGGCCACACTTTTGTTTGCTCTTTGAAGCCGAGCTGTTATCTCTAAAACCCCCTCCCCCAATTTTCTCCAGCCAAATCTAGGATTCCAGCCTTGCGAGACCCACAGGCCGTGTTGAAACGCAAGCTTCCAGTACGCTCTCTGAAATCGGTGGTCAAGAAGTTGCTTCTTCGGTTGGGCCGAAATGATGACTCTGCCATCATCAGTGCCCCTTTCAAACGTTCTTTCGATTCCGCATCGATAGCCCAGAATGGAGATGCCGCAAACGGTGTGGAACAGCCTGCGGAAAAGAGGCCGCGAATAGAAGCTGTAGCTCAGAATTGCAGCAGTACCAATGGGCGAGTCGTGAGCTAGATTAATCAAATCTGTTTTAAGGGGTTCTTTCACTTCTCTCCACCCCTGTCCCCCCCTTCCACTTCTCGGTCCCTTTGTACATGTTCCCTTTACATGTTTGTTCCTACCCTTGTTTTGTCCCTACTGCCTAGCTCTCTCTTCGGCTCTTTGGGCGAGCGACGACTTCAACTTTCCACAAATTGGTATTCCTCTGTACTCTCTCCCCATCCACGCGACTGATATAAACATGTTTTGCATTATGTACACTTTTTTTGTGACAGGATTTGTCGGAATCAATTTTTTTGTGATACATCTGGGTACCAGCATCTCCTGAGCCTTACGTCGATCGGGGTTCAATCGTCTTGCCACCTTCTACTTTAGGAGGTCCGATTTTACCGCAGTCAGTGACTTGGTGGGTGAGCCACTTTAATCTCTGGTCCGGATTCCCACATTTAGGCCAATTGCCATCTTTCTTTAGCTTTGTGGATTTGAAGGCGACCAAATTCAAATTTCTAAAGTCCGCTACCCCACCCCTCCGAGTTTGTGTGGCTCAACGGAACTGTTGATTGCCGCCCTCCCTCCTCTCCTCCAAACCCGATTTGAGCGCACTTAAGAGCATCCCATCAATTTTCATTGATTTGCTGAACCAATGGTGCCTATGCGATAGCCATGTGACTTCCAAGACGGATCGCCTTTCTTCAACCCAATGGGTCTATGCAATGCCCCCGATTTTGCATCCGCATCGCGCTCGCTCTCTCTCGTCTTAACTGCGTTGCAGCGAGATTATCGATTTTTGGTGTTTGCTTATTCACGTGCTGCCGCCTGATTGGTTTACTCGCCCCCACGCACACACACGACGCACGCGCGTAATCAGGCTTGGCTAAGTCGTGTTGTGACGTTTTAAGAAACACCGAAGCAGAATGCAAGAGCATGGTAGGTTGAGGTATAAGCCCAAGGTCGCAGGACTAGGCCTAGGGCTTGTGGGTGAGTTGGGATCGACTCCTCAATCTCGAGGTTTTTCTTGTGTGAAAAGTGGTGGGATGGCGCTTCTAGCAGTCGCTCCTCATACCTACTCCCTTCGTATTGTTGAAAACTGGTACGGCTGAAGGGGAGGGTAGGGGAAGGTTTAGGGTGTCCGGCGGTACGTTGACTGAAATTGTGCTAGCTGTGTGGTAAAGCGGGTGAAGGGAAAAACCAGCCTCAATAGCGGTGTGGAGGCCTCACATCTCTCATCGTTCTCTCCCAAAACTCGATTTTCTTGCGTGAATGCTCTGCAGATAATGCTTTATGGACGATCTTGGTTCACTGTCTTGGTGATGGATGTAACCAACTCACAACGCGGCAAATGGGACTCATACGACACAAACTGTCCCTAAGGTCATCGCGGTCCTGTCATAGTAGTCACAAATATGAATTCCTTTTCCGCCAACATTCATTACCCCCTGTAGCTAGTTTGCTGTCTGCAGCTTGCGTACGAGATTATCACATTTCTTATCACCAAAACAAACAGTGAATGCGTATATGTGTGTGCATTTTCTGTCTTTTTTTCACTCAATTCCAGAAGGTTTTTGTCCACAGGCAAGGAGGAGGGAATTTCCACACAAGTGTAATTTTATGGGGCTCTTAAAGGTAGTCCGTAAATTTTGCACTTATATTAGCAAAAGAGATGAACATACGCGGTTCTCACTTCTCACATTACTCTCCAACCACTTCAACATACTCACTCTCTCTGGTACTTTCTTTGCGTCGATTGATGACTTGTGAGCGGCAGGTATATTTCCCAGACCTGTTCGTTCTTGATAAGGAGTTCTGAAAAAACATGTTTGAATTGTTTTACCAGGCATAAGCATTCAAATTGAAGGAAGCACGAAATTAAAGGGAATTTTTCGCAAAAAAACCTGGTCTTAAAAGGCTAGTGGGAATGCCTCTCCAGAAGGAAAGCACATGGCTGATGAGGCTCATCAAGGTGAGGCAAACGACGTGATAACTTTACTGTACTGTAAAAGTGCGTGAGGGCGCCTGTGCGTGTGCACGTGTGGGGATTTTGAAGCAAAAAATGTCATTTGTAATTCAACCACAGATTGACTTGTGGGAGAAGGTGGTCCGGGGAGAACATTTCAAAAGGTTTTGGAATTTCTACGAGTAGAGCATATTCGACTGTAAATAGCTCATTTTTGTTTAAAAGACAGTCTTTAACAGTTCAACCAGACAGGCAGACGGAGACTGCGTGATAGTGAAGTCGGTAAAACGGAGCAGTTTTTGTGCAGAGGGTCTAACTCCCGTAAACTGATCCACCTTCTTGTTCAAAACCTTCCACACCGGGATTTACTAGAGAGCCTATTGATCTCCTCTCCTTCACCCTCCTGACTATGAAGCTCCTTTTTTTAGCAGAAGCATCGAGGAGTGTCCTTGACGTACTTCTTCCATCGCAGTGGCTAGTCACGTATCACATCATTCGAAGTTCTTCAGTTCCAACAAAAAAAATTATTCGCTTCTTAAACAATTCATTTCCAGAGATTTTAATGACGGGATTTTAATTTATTACGATGGTTCCATGGTGTTTGTAAATTCGGCGCTAACGTCATTCTCAGGACCCGAAGTGAGGGCATTTTGCAAAATCCACGTAAGGTCATGATTAACTGTTTAAAAAGGACGTGCCTCATTAAAACAAGTCTTATTCGGTCTAATTTCATTCGCATAAAAGCGCACTTTTCGAGGGGAAGGGGGGAGGGGAAAGGAAGAGTGCCCCAACGGCAAACATGGGAAGGCTGCAGCAACAGATGAATGACCTTGAAACGTAGTCATGGTTGAACACACTTGTGTTATAATAAATGAAAGCCTTGGAGTCAATAAATCCGCGCACTTCTGAGTCACAACTTCAAATATATTCCAGTTGGATTGCATCAAAGGTCGTTTCATACCATTCTCATTTGCTGCAAATCCTAGCCACGTAGCAACTTGACAGGGAGAGGGTTAAGTGAGGCAACTACTACTTATTTGGTAAAATGAGTAGTATTTAAAACCAGGAGTCGGTGAATCTTGATTAAGATGAATTACTAATAGTTAGTGTTTCGCATGATCCTACTTTATATCAATCAAATTCCTCTTACTTGACTGATATCAAATGCATCCACTAATTAAGTGAAAATGTTTACTTCTTGGCGATTCATTTCATGTTAAACAGTCATAAATTATCACATTAACACTAATTTAAATACTTACCTGCTTAATACACGTTCGCTGGAGGGTCAGACTCCTCCGTTCCATCCATTCTGACACGTAATTCCGCCAAATTTTCTTAACCCAGGAGCACAACTTCGACTGGGTGAATGCATGCTTAGTCACCTCTGAGGCTCCAAAAGGTGGTGTTTCTTTGTGTGCGTTTAGTTTGTGCTTATGTATGTGAGACTGGCACCCGATGGTAGTAACAACGCCACCATTATGTGCATCTACTAAGCCTTCCAAGGTACTTCAAACCGCCCGATTGGTAACAGGTAAGCGGGGCAGAAAATACCATCATTTCCACAGGGTTGAGAGCCACGTCCCAGACTGCCTTGTTCACATTCAGTTGGTTGAGTCAATGTAGCCAATTTTAGTACCTTCGGTGGAGACGACTTTGGTGCATAGATGTTTTGATATGCCTCAGTAAGCGAAGGCAGCCGAATTAATAATGGGAAACATGGGAAGCACAAAAAATGGCCAAATGACAACCGAACGACAGGGGTAATAATTAATGAGGATTTTCCATCCAAAGTGATTCCAAGGCAGTAATTTTAGGAAGACAACATTGAACCGTGATAGGATCGCAAAACATAGAATCGGAGCCACTGCTAAAATGGTGAAAAAAGACTTAAAACAATTTGAAAAGTGACTATACCAAACAGCATAGGTATTATTCAAGAGTTAATAGTTCATACCTCTGTACCACACTTTCCCCTTCTACATTTGTCAATTCAATATTCCCTCCCTTCGACTTCTCCTTCTGTCATCACGCACCTCGCTGTCAGAATTACTATTTTGTTTACAAAATTCTCACACAAGTGACAACATTCTCCCCTACGCATGGTAGGTTGCAAAACCTACAATGATGAGATGGAAGACATGACATGAGTGCCACTAAATCTTCTTATGATTGAGCGCCAATGTGCATTGCGGAGTGCTTCAACACGAGGCAGAGCTAGACTCTCACCCTCTCATCCCAACTCCACTCCACTCCACCTCACCCCACCTCATCACATCACAACAAATTCAATCGCATTTGACCAAATACCACCACACCAGATCGAATGAACGACACCAAGACGCTACAATTGTGCGTTGGAGATGTAGGTGTCACTACACACGGTCTCCCACCACATCCACCTCGTCCACTTCATCTGCCTCAGCCAATCCCTACTTCAGCACTCCCTCAACCCAAGCATCATCTCATCCCTCTCTCTCTCTCCCTCTCTCTCTCATTCATCCAATTATCTCTTCACTGTCCATCCAAGTTCCACTCACATGTGCACACCAACGAACCGCCTTCATGTGAGTGTATGCTACGATAGTCGAAAAGTCCAACAGTGGAAGTGCAATGGCAGAAGTGCAGTAGTGCAAGTGGAATGGTAGAATGGTGAGGTGGTGGAATGAGCTTCCTCCTCCCAAGTCAGACTGGGTCTGACTGCACTCAGTCGATGCCTCACTACGACACCACTGATCCACTTCTTCTCCACTCCCACCTCCTTTTCGTCGTCCCATTCACTTCCACAGCAACACCTTCAGCACCTCACTGCCACCTTCCAACGGTCAAGTTGTCATGTGAACACAGCATGTGAAGTGGTTCACCTGCTCAACGGACTGCTCTCTACCCTTGACAGACGGCAAGGGTAGTGGAAGAGAAGCGGCTGCGACATTTGTCACCCTACCCATCGTAGAAGACCACTTTTGTCATCAGCCATTGTGGAAGGAGGAGGTGCTTCGCCAAGCACTTGCCAGTTGTTGACACCACCTATGCGCCAGTGTGGAATTGAAGCACAGCCGAAATTGTTCCTTCTGATGGAAGAACATTCCACTGTCTGATTCAACAATAATCAGCCCCCAAAATATCAACTGAATCGTCTTGTGAACCTTTGTTATTGGCACCAAATTTCTAATGCGAATGCGTCAGTACGGGCTCCTGCTCAGAACAGTTTGAAGTGTGGGGGGAGGAGCTTAATTCTTTCCATGCATGCCAATAATTCCCCACTTGTTCCGAAATTTCATGCGAAGCTTCCTTCGTAGACCTGCTCGTCATAAACTTCATCGTCATCATGACTACCGTCAGCAGACAGGACATATGGTTTGATTATCATGAGGCCCAAAAGATGGTGCGGATATCGGCTTACCGAGCTACAGTGACTTCATTCAACTTGTGCGAAGTCGTATGGCGCAGACAATTGTTTGGATTCGCTGCAAAGTTAAGAAATGCCTCAATCTTTATTGTGCCCTCCACGCGTTTACGTCTTTCATGAGCCATGGATTTGCGGTTATAACTCGAACGATGGATGCTATTCTAGCTTGTCCGTTTTGTGAACTAAGCGTAACTCCGCTTGGCATAGAGCAGGAGTACGCAACACCCGGAAGTAGTTCAATAAGGCAGATCCATCCCGATCATTGCAATGGATTGTGCCACCACTAGTCAAAATAATCCGACAATCGTATGTTACCAACAAAGCGCATTAATTTTCGCCGTGGTGATGAAATAGATAGTCCACGCCTATATAAATTAAGAGATTCGTGGCAGCTAAGACGTGGTCCCACTCACATGCATTAACGAATGTCGTCAAGCTTCGAGGTCCATAAATGTCTACTTTATTCATGTATAAGGCTGAGCAGTTGAAGAAGGATTATTTGCTCTCAAGCAAAGGAGCACATCATTGTTTGTGTCCTCAACTGGTCCGATGCGCACTTCAGACTTTGAAGGTATCCACCATTTCATCTGCACAACACCACACTTTGTGTAGTGTGACCTGCACTTGCTGAAGACTCAAGGCATTACGACAAGAAAAATTTATTTTGCACAACACAGCACAAGATCTCACCTCACGTGATCGGAAAATTGACCACTTGAGAAGATTTGCACAATTGGATGGAAGGGACGGAGATTGTTGCGCTTCCTCCGCAATAGACATTCACACACAAGGATTGGATGATTTCCCTGCTTCTAGAGACAAATTGTCTTTCAAAATTTGAATTGTCAAGCTTAAATCTTGCTAGAAAGGGAGTGTTATGGCCTGTAATTAGTAAATCTACCCAAGCTACCTCCATATCAAGCTATAAATGGCCATCGAAGCCTGATCAAAGACCCTTCTTGAACAATGTAAAGCGCCTCATTGTCATAATTTGATGGGAACAATTAGGAGCGCAAATTTCAAAATTTTTCTAAAGTGGCTGCAATAGTGCCCTCAAAGGACCTTGAATTGCAAAAGCATTTTGACATTTGAGTGATTTGCGTTATTTTTGTAAGCATTAATGCGCGAGTTGCTAAATTAGGTACCTGTGCGATCACTTTGGGTCTCTCGCATCATCACCCTCCAAAGTGGTGTCACGTGATGGCATATATGATCACCGGCAAGGTGTGTGTAAAAGTTTAATTATGCACAACTATTACTCGTGTCTTCTAAATTTTCATTTTTTAACCTATTTAAGGCTTTTACTTCACCATCCAAAGCAAAATATGTTGGTTGTTTAGCCCTCGGTATTAGCAAAGGGCCACATAGCGGTTCCGCCATTGTGCCCCATCCTGGGAGGCCCAACCTCCGTGTAATGCCAGTAACCCAGTATTATGTCTTATCTTGCCTTCAGGAAAGTCTTAGTGCGCTACCTTGGTGGCAGCTGAAAGCAGATCCGATCTTAAAGGACATTTATCCTCATTTCTACCGCTAGGCGATAAACCCCAGTGGGGAGGTAAAAGTACATGGGATACTAATGTGAGAATCGGTGATGACCCTAAACAGAAGGGCTGAAAATGACGTCCAGCTTGCTCAACTATCCCGGTCTCTTGTGTTGCAGGACAGCCATTGATAATGGAAGCTACACTAGGCATGAACCATCTCGAAAATCTTGGTTACGGAGTTGCCTACCGTACCTGTATCAAGATGTCGACATTGCGAACTCGTGATACCTCCTCCACTTCTCTACTAGCTGGATGGAACCGAAATTGATGTGACTGGGCAGATCTGGGGTGTGAACAACGTGACAAGGAGGAAGAGACGCGAAACCCTACACCCAGAGCACTGTGCTAAATCCTCTCCTCCCTTACATAAATCTGTTTTTAGGCCAGTATTCCTACATTTAGCTATGGACACGCGTGATGGCCAGCGCAACTCCCCGTCCCCGATTCCACTTCCTACACGGGACGAAACTGTAGATACAATAAAACTGCCAAGAAGTTTCCCCGCAGTCGCATAGAAATTGGATTACCGGCACAGATGGCGTGTGGGATGTTTTTTCAGCAGCACCGATCACGTTGTGCCAGCTGACACGGAAGGTTGAGGGAGGGTATCGTTGGGGGGCTATGCAATAAGTTAGTTGTTTAACTCACGGTCTTGGTAAAGGACTACATGGTGTCGGGGCCAGTGTACCTTCTCCAGGTGGGATGGCCTCTGGGCCGTAGCAGTAGCTTCAACTCCTTCTATGTGTCGGATGTATGTATTCGGCCTCAGCAGTGTATCTGCTTTCCTCTTCAGGGGAGTCTAGGGGTGCTGCATAAAGTAAAGTCTTCTTCCTCATTATCGATTTTATTTAAGCCTGCTGATTGGTCACCGCTGAAATCGGTAATTTGAAATGCTTTAACAAGAGCATTGGAAATCTGTCAATAAAACATTAACGCTTTACAATCACTGGCAGAGGTGACAGTTTCATTACCTTCGCCTCTACTGACACTGACATTAATCTCACTGGAAAAAGATTTTCATGAAGCTACTGACATTTCTGTAACTCAGGTGCTTAAAAGTGATGCTAAGGCATCAGTCGAATGCCGTACGCTCACCTCTTTTGACAGGACTGACACTTAAAGACCGACTTGCTGTGACACTGGCAATTACATCAAATTGTGTCGAGAATAGATTGAAGCAACTTTTCACTTCTACATCCACCAGTAAGGCTGAAGATGGCGTCGTTAATCGCGCCCACAGCACTCCTATTTTTATCATCAGTACAGCCACCAGTGACAACACAAGCATCTCCGTGACTTTGGCAATTGCAATGTGACGGTGAGAGCTTATTCTGTACTATCATGACAGAGGGAAAGTTGTTTCAATTAGGCGGTAAAGTACACGAGCCTTTTGTCGTCTCCCTCGGATTCGACTTTCGTGCTTAAAACCTCCAATTGTTTTTTGCCATGTCAAAGAAAGGATGCTATTCAAGAATCTTAATTGAAATATCAAATACTTGCAAATTAAATGTAGAAATAAGTCTTTATTCTTCTTTTTTCCCTTTAAATACGGAAAAATGATGTGGCCCACCTATTCAATGTTCTGGGGCTCCACTTATGCTCACTTGAAAACTTTAATTCTTTCATTTAACAAGCTCTATGCTCTATTCACCACACGTAGGATGACAACAAACACTTAATTTGGCAGACTTGATGGGTCACCGCCTTCGTTATTGTCTCATTTCCTCACAGAAGAACTGAAGAAACTATGGGTTACAGGGATCAACTGCAACCAATCAAAGTGTGCGCAGAGGTCAAATCGAGGGCCAAAAGAAATTAACAGCTAGGAAGAGCACGATTTATTCTTTGACATTTTGTCAAGGAGGGGGAGGGGGTTGGAGAGGTGGGGTAGAGTTGGTTATTCTCAAAGAAATGCACAACCAGTTTCGACAGTGACAAGCCAATTGAGAGGGGAGAATCAATTTGATGCAACAGTTTGCCCCTACTTATTTTGAAGCTCCAACTTCATTGACCTCCTTTTAGAATACAAAACACCTCTCTGTTTGGATTACTTTTGACAATTGTGACTAGTAATGAGACTAAACGCTAAGCTTGCAACTAGTTTACCGCACCTCAAATGCATTCACTCGTTTGATGATCGTTGCTGGAGCATCATTACTCATTTGTGTCAAGGTTAAATTGGACTTTTTAATATTTTAAAATTGTTTTTACGTTTTTGGAATTTGAGAGTGAAATCAAGCGTCATAGCAATGAATATAGAGGGAAATTCCTTTTTAAGGGGAGAGCGGGAGGGAAGTGAGGGGGGAAAGACAGAGTGACAAAACCGGGGTTTGGTAGTAAGTGAACCCCGTAATCAGCCGATGGGCATGCAGTGACCTCAAGGAGGAAACAGGTCAAACCGCATGATGCTATAATCGACAAAAACAAAGCTTGCGATTTTAGAAAAAGGATCTAAAAATAAGCACGTGGGTGTGCAGCTGGGATGTCGTGCAAAGACAGCGGAACACATGATGCCTGCAACCCATTCTATTATTATCTGGTCGTTTAGCCAGCCGTCGGTTAGGAAGACTTTCGCCCACACCCAATTGTACCATCATCCACGATCAAGTCACATGGGAGGCAGAAAAGTGGGAGGAAGTGTTCCGCAGCTGAAAGTCGCAGATCAAGGCTGAACGGATGCCACTTTGCTTAAGCATTTCCCCTGCCTGTACTTAACTTCTAACGACACACCAAGTGATTTAAATCACCTCCACCTTCCTTGCATTCTCAAATCACCTTTTAAAAAATGACAATATTTTAAGCTCCCAGGTCTGGTAGCTTGAAATTTGGCCAACTGAAGGCACTGACACTCGCCAGTACTGCCTTCAATGCGGTCCTGAGGGGTTGAGCAGATGTGTAAGAGCACCAGCTTGATGGGTGTCGCACCAATCACCCCAAGGTGAGGATGAATCACCCACATTAGTCACCACCTCATGTGGATGCGTGGGGGTAGAACGAAGACACGAACTTGCCGTGGTTTTTGTGCCTCACCATCAATGGCCTCATGACTCGCCTCACCGTCAGTGCGCAGTCGCATGACAAATAAGTCCTGGTTGGTTGTTTTTTTGAGGTAAAACTTGGAGAACTTTAAAAGTACTTTACTTGTAATTACTTTGGGTTGAATGTTAGCAAGTTTTAAGTGGGAGAAAGAAAGAGGCTAAAAGTGAAACTAGCGCCACTTTATTTTATCTATCAACTTTCAAATAAATACGGCTTTTTTGATGCTAGAAAGGAAGCACATGTGAGTTGAACAAATGGCTTGAAGGTGGTGAGAGCTGTGCGGCCTGATTTACACACGCAAACAGCCGACAAATTGGTTTGTCGAGTTATTCACCAATAGGAGCCTCTGTGGTTCAGGTCAGTGTGTAGAAAAAATTAGCCGAAAAAAATTAAACTTACAAAAACGGGATTTTTGGATAAAAACAGTTGAATAAAAAAGTACTATAACATTCATGTATGAAGTGAGGTTTAAACAGGTGAAAGTCGGATTTATGCTAGCGTTGGTTAGCCTCCCCACTACAGCATGCCACAACCTGGCAACGATTGCTCACCTTTATGAGCCTCAGTCCTCTAGCGGTCTGAATTAGGCTTGTGCGCATAAAACATTCGTGCGCCTTCAGGTTGGCTTCTCTCAGGTAGGCGTTTCGACACCATATCTGGGGGATCAATCATCATGCTAGTGTGAGATGTCAACATTACCTTATTGCGAACATATTAATGGAGACTGCAGGGGGGGGTAAGAGGTGGGGGGCTGGATTAATTCGTCATTATGCACTCAATCCTGTGAGGATTTATAATTATTGGGTTAGATAGTAATTACTTTACGGAATGTTTTGTATCAAAATGAATAAGTTCGGCTGTGCTTCAATTCCACACTGGCGCATAGGTGGTGTCAACAACTGGCAAGTGCTTGGCGAAGCACCTCCTCCTTCCACAATGGCTGATGACAAAAGTGGTCTTCTACGATGGGTAGGGTGACAAATGTCGCAGCCGCTTCTCTTCCACTACCCTTGCCGTCTGTCAAGGGTAGAGAGCAGTCCGTTGAGCAGGTGAACCACTTCACATGCTGTGTTCACATGACAACTTGACCGTTGGAAGGTGGCAGTGAGGTGCTGAAGGTGTTGCTGTGGAAGTGAATGGGACGACGAAAAGGAGGTGGGAGTGGAGAAGAAGTGGATCAGTGGTGTCGTAGTGAGGCATCGACTGAGTGCAGTCAGACCCAGTCTGACTTGGGAGGAGGAAGCTCATTCCACCACCTCACCATTCTACCATTCCACTTGCACTACTGCACTTCTGCCATTGCACTTCCACTGTTGGACTTTTCGACTATCGTAGCATACACTCACATGAAGGCGGTTCGTTGGTGTGCACATGTGAGTGGAACTTGGATGGACAGTGAAGAGATAATTGGATGAATGAGAGAGAGAGGGAGAGAGAGAGAGGGATGAGATGATGCTTGGGTTGAGGGAGTGCTGAAGTAGGGATTGGCTGAGGCAGATGAAGTGGACGAGGTGGATGTGGTGGGAGACCGTGTGTAGTGACACCTACATCTCCAACGCACAATTGTAGCGTCTTGGTGTCGTTCATTCGATCTGGTGTGGTGGTATTTGGTCAAATGCGATTGAATTTGTTGTGATGTGATGAGGTGGGGTGAGGTGGAGTGGAGTGGAGTTGGGATGAGAGGGTGAGAGTCTAGCTCTGCCTCGTGTTGAAGCACTCCGCAATGCACATTGGCGCTCAATCATAAGAAGATTTAGTGGCACTCATGTCATGTCTTCCATCTCATCATTGTAGGTTTTGCAACCTACCATGCGTAGGGGAGAATGTTGTCACTTGTGTGAGAATTTTGTAAACAAAATAGTAATTCTGACAGCGAGGTGCGTGATGACAGAAGGAGAAGTTGAAGGGAGTGAACGTTGGATCAAACAGAGTGCAAGGTGGAATTAATTAATGAACAGAATATACAAAAATGGACCCACTACTGCCAAAATTGGTGCCTTCGCAGTACGCATTTAAAGTATTCATGGAACACGTGAACTGGCTTACACAGTGCCGGAAGTACTGCGACGTTGGCACGCAAACAGCAAATTTTTTGGGGATTGGTTTACAGTACTGACGCACATGGCGAATAGAGGTGTGAGCGGACAAACACGGAAGAACTCTGCAGTATGGAAAACATAACTGAAGCACCGCCCCAATGAGCAACTAAACCTATCCAAAGGATATAATTGGGGCTCATGTTTAAGGTGGTGGTTTTTACTATTCTTCTACTTTATTGTAGGACGAGGCTCCTGGATCTTCTCTCTCCTGGTTCTTATACTCTCAGAACACCCAATTTTATTCGACTTTGACATGTTTATTAGGATAAGTAAATGTGGAAAGCAAGTACAAGTGTGGAGGGTGTGGACACGGAATCTTTCTCCGGGTTGCAGGAAGTTGACGCCTCAGTCACGAGTTTCGATTCCCTACGTTAAAACAACACCATACTACTAATTACTAGGTCCGTTGTTAAGGCTATCAGTGTCACATCGTAAGATGTGAGGATAATTGTCGGGTGGGAAAATTTACTGCGTATATAAGTGCCGACCTTGAAGTGGGTGATTAATATTGCCAGAGGCACGGACACCTACTGTAGGATTGAAAATGTGACGATAGTATGGAAGTCTTATTCATTTCTGCAATGACCTTGAAACCTAAGAGGCATTGGAGAATGGTAACAAAACCATAAAAATAGGTCCCATCCATTAAAAATGCATTCAGATGTGATTTAATCACTGGCTTTATCAATGTGGGTTTTAAATGGATGCATTTGGTTCCCAGTTTGTTGTCGCATTACCATATTCCCACATCAGAGGATGCATTGTTTGCTCTTGGCACAGCATAATGCCGCATGAATGCACTTTTACCAAGCAGGTAAATGTGTAATAGCAACTGTTATCATTCTATAAAAAACGTATTTTCATTTTTCCCACCAGTGGTGCAATTTGAATCCTTCACATTTTTTCTGCACCACTTTTAACAATCGGCGGCATCCTAGTGCCACGGGGTTGGCATGGTCCTTGTTCTACTTTGCAACTAAGTAAGGGCCATTAGCTACCTGCCATCACTTGCCCTGCTTTTCGACTCGCCAACCTGTGGATGCATTGGGAGCTATACCAGTTTTAAGGCGGCAAATCTGCAAAAAAAGACCTTGAAAGTGGTAATTGCGTAGCGTTTGGGAGATTTTTAAGGCATTTTAGTTAATTTATCATAAGCTTTATTTTACTAAAAGTCTTTTAGGCTTCTAAAGTCGTGAATAAGAAACTATTTTTTGGGCATTTGCTTGGGAATCAAATACTTGTCTTTGGAGAAATTGCTACTTTCAAAGGTCAAGGTTGACTTAAGGCTGCATTACTTAACTACCTAAAGAAGAACTTAGCAAAAAGCTAAATAAACAATGGATTTCCAGATAGCTAGGAAATTTATAATTCGCTTTTTTACCGGAGTAGAAGAGTTGATAGAAAGGTAATACAGTAATTTAGTTTTTATGTTAGAGTTGGATAAATACAAAACTTATGCCTTGTCTCCAAGTCACTTTTGGGAGTGCCAATATTGCAACTTTCTTGTTTTAAGACGTTTTCAGTCAACAATCTTTGTGTTAGGTGTAACCAATTACGATTTTATAAAGCACACTGTCCATTAATTCGTCTATGAATGAATGATATAGATAAACATGTTACTTTCTAATAATAAGTAACATGAAGCTCTATGCAAAAATTTAACAGGGTATGCTACTTTTCATCCTGTAGCTCCTTGAATTTGAGCGAGATCATGGAGACATTTTGAAACGTTGATGACACTATGGGAGCGATGATACATGCAAAAACATATTCAACTTACAGACTTTAGTAAAAAAAACTAAATAAAACCTTCCTCTGAGTTCACTTTATTCAAAATAGGTGGTATCCTTAAGACTAAGGCTTGCCAAATTTGCAAGATGTAATTATTTTGATTTAGCTAAGCAATTCCATCAGTAAAATACTTCATGACTTGATGCAATGGCTACACATTTCCCTTAACTGAGGTGTGCCAACATTGAAATTTTAGGCTTAAGCTATTTTGAATGTAGGGAATGATGATTAGTGGCCCGGATCAGTGGATCAAGAAACACCTCTTCAGAATCAACGATGAGAGATTTTATTGTAGAATATGATAAATTGTGGACATGAGCATAAATGAATCATAATTTCTACTCCCCTTCATCCATCAACCTTTTGACATAATCTCTCAAAGCCGAGCGAGCTTTTGTCCTGGCCAAAAGGAAGAAATCTTTCAGCTCCTTGCAAATAGCAGCCAATTTTTGCCCCATTGGATCACTTGCAAAGAATTCTTTTAATTCGGCTACACTTTTCATGACACCCTTCTTCGATTTCGAATCGATGTCGTCTTCCCTGGAAAAAGGGTAAGTGAGAAATTTAAGTGCATTGGCACACAATGGGAGGTTATAATGCAACTTACGCCAAAGCGATGGCCACGAAGGCTACGAGAGCCAGAGCAAGAATAATGTAGAGCTTCATTGTGTTTTCTCTCCCAAAAAAGTCACATTCAAGGGCGACAGAGAACTAGCTTAAATGCTCGTTATCCACTTCCTGTTAAGTCTATGTCACATAAACATGCTCACCAGAGCTGTCCATGCGGTTTGAACGAATTTGCTATAGTTCTGTAACTAAATAAGAGTATTGGAATACTTAAATCGAAAAGTGTTTCACCATGTTAGTTTTTTACGAATCTATTCTTCCACACTATTTAACACCTTTGTAATGCGCTGGATTTAATCCCTGGTTTTGGTAAAGGGACACTGCGTCTTGGCCATTGCACCCCTCTAGGTGGATTGAAGTCGGAGCCATGGCAGCAACTCCGATGCCAACTAGAACCCTCTAAACGTTTTTATTGGTGGCAAGTGTTCCTACATCTAGCCCCGAACATGCGTGATGGTCAGCACGATCTCTCGTCTTCTAATCCAGCTTTTCACACAGGACGAAAGTTCCAATCCAATAGAATTGCCAAGAAGGGTCAATGACTTCGCGGTAAGGTACCCTCCCAGTTGATTAGAAATTTGATGGCTAGCACGATGGGCCCGTGAGTGTTTCCTTACAGTACCGATTTCATTGTGATGGCTGCCGCTAGAGGATGGGGAAGAAGAGCGCGGTGGACGGTGCTCAAAAGAGGAGAAGGACTATGTAATGCGTAAATTTTTTTAACTCTCAATCTCGGTAAAGGGCCATTGTGCCCTTTTCGGGCGGGCTAGTCTCCGGACACAAGACCTACCTAGAGGAAGTCTTGCAGCTCTCCATACAAAAACTGCATTTTGTAAAGACTCTTCAAATTCCCCTCGCCGTAGATGAAACTACTTTGCAAATAAATCCAAACAATATTCATGAGGCACAACTCTACTAGCAAGCATTTCCTTTCGTCTTTTGAGCTAGATCTCGATCCATCATTCATAAATCTGCTATTTTATAACGTTTTTCTTAATATGATAAATTCATGGACAGCTTGTCACGTATTTTGCTGTTCTAAATTAACTGGTTTGTGCGCACTTTAACGAGTTACTTACCCAAATACTAGTGCGAATTTTTCACCCATCCTAGCCCGATCGACCTTGTGTACTAAGTTTGGTCGTACCGGTAGCGCAAGACTACCGAATGCGAAATGTTTATCACCTTTCGGAACTTGGCCGGAACAGGACGTGGCCAGTGTCGGCGGAAATCAACAAAGCAAGTGCTATGATTCGTGAATGTTGTTTGGAGTCAAAAATACGCAATTTGTGCGTTAACGCAAATGCCAATCATGCGGTTATATATAAACAAGCAATAAACAATAGGCGAGACACATTCAAAGGTTATCTACATCCAGGAAGAGGCAAAAAATATGCGAGCATGCAAGATTTATAGGCCCAAAGGGTGTTTGTAACTCTTAGCAAGTAGCATAAATCTTTGGTAGAATTTGTGGGGATATGTAAGAGACCCTTTTAGTAAAGTAAAATCGTAGGACGTTTGGGCCCTTATAAAGATTGGCCAGATTTGCTTTGAGCAATTAATCTTATCGAGATGCCAGAAGCTTTGATTGTTGGACATTCAATAACGAATTTTATGTATATCTTGCGTCTTCTTTTTAAGTCATCTACAATGAACTTCACAAGGGTGGTCAAATACTACAAAAGCAGTTATAAGACAATTATAAACGCCACCTATCAATACCTATGTCAAAAGATTTCGTTTGCTGGTTTATTTTGAAGGTGAAAACCCATTTCGTAAACCGGGGATTTACTAGGATCCGTTATAAGTTAAAAAATAAAATAAAATTCAAATAAAAACACGCATATTTCAACCGAGTGCAGTGCCTTGTCGACGAAACTATCAAACCACTAACAAAATAATAAACGAGAAGGAATTACTGGAATTGCTGTGGATGTGAGTATCTATGACTAAATGTGAAGAGAGACACTAGTCCGAGATGTAAGCAATGAATTAGGCTAATCATTCCAGACTACTTCATCGCTAAGTGGAAGTAGATCAAAGCTTTAGTTAGGCAATTCAAATTCGAAATGATTAGATTATTCGGTCTAAGAAATCTTGGTGTTGAGATAGCAGAGGAGACGGTATGATGTGACCCGGTCGTCGACAACGTGTCTGCAGCATGAAAACCTTGGTTTCTGAGGGAGGTGGAGATGGGAGGACCCACCTTTCGCTACCACCATACGCCTCACGGCAGTGTGGCACAGATATTCGGTGTCTGTGCATGAGCCAACTCACTCCTTCACTCCTACCTGTTAACACCTATTTAAAATGCAAAATATGTCTAGCGAAGGAAAACAAGACACCCTACTTCACGAACCATTTCATGCAAGACGAGGTGTTGCTTGCAGATGTCGTAGGAGGCGCTGCACCCGTTGGCCAATTTTAGGGAATGGAGGAACTCGTGTAAATTAGCTACTGGCGATGTCGTTTCTATAACGGAAATATAAACATCCTGTCTTGCCTTCGAAAGCGACCTGCGTCTGATGCTGAACATCCACTTCTGATGAGGAATGTTGATTCACAGTTACACGATATTTGGGTAAATGCGCACTTAAGAAAGATATGAGGTGGATATTTACTACCCATAGTTGTGACAATGGCTTCGTTTATACAAAGAGGCAAAAATGCTTCATTTGAGCTGAATTTGCCAAGTAGGCAAGTGCTGAATAGCGCCAGATGTCAACAGCGCCAAAGTCGTGATGTGTAGTCAGTTCATTAAAAAAAAAGAGTAAACACTGGTGAAGACAACTTGTGGCCTTGTTACCAGCCCTCCAAAAGAAGCGCTTTGCTGCATGTAGCATCGATGACAGAATATTTCGGTGACTAGACAGTTGTCACCTCAATTAGCGGCCAAGATTAAGTAAGCAGCTGCTGGAGCACTCAAAGGTTGATCAATTGTCCGAATTCAATGTGGATGTTGCCGTTATGTCAGGCACGAATTCGAAGAAGCTCTCAGTGCCATTCACGCAAAATCATGTGCATTTAGCCAAGCTTCTTCTACATCCCTTAAACTGTACCTACCTATCCAGCCGTCTTGACGACAATATCTTCCTCACTTCGCCATTTCAATACCCAGTATTCCATACTGTGATAGGGGTTAGAGAGGTCTTTGCCTACACTTGGCTTCCACTTTGCAATTACTTTGTGTAACCTAAAGCCACATATTGCCAAAATATGTAACCTAACTGTAATCTTGTTTTACAATGATCACTTCATGGTACATAAATCATGCCTCTCGGACTCATTTCTCCACTCTGACGTCAGAGTGAGATGATATTCCATTTATCTCTCCACCCACCTTACATTCACCGCTTTATTTCATCGTTTCTGCATTGCACTTAAATGTCGGCAGGCATGTTTATGTGATGCCGACTAAACAGGACACTGACGACGTGTATATAAGCCACACATCGTCAGCCTTACTGTGCGTGTGTGTGTGCGTGACGTACTTGGAAACGCCTTCACGATGAAGTTCTGCATGCTCCTCGCTCTGGCTCTCGTCTCATTCGTGGTCGTTGCTCGTGCGTAAGTCACACTTCCCTCCCTCATCTCCACCTCACTCACTCTCCCATCTACCTCTCCCTTCCTCCTCTGCCTCTTGCTCCTCCTCCTCCTCTTATTCTTCTTCTTTTTCTTATGCTTCTTTACCATTTTAGTGATGATGATGAAGTGACCCAGACGAAGAAGGGTGTGATGAAGGCCATTAGCGAGATCAAGCACTTCTTCCAAAGTGATCCATTGGGCAAAAAGTTGGTTGAAGTAATGAAGGAAGTGGGGAGTGTGTGCCAGATGGTGAGGAAGAAGGCACGCATGGCACTGAAGGAGTATGTCAGAAAGTTGATTAAAGAGGATGAGTAGAGGAGCGGATGCGCTGTCATGTGACTAGTCATAGATTTTGCTCAATAAACCATCTATTGTACCTTTTGTGAGGTATTTTGTTGTTTATCTGGGTGACTGGCCACCGTAGCTAATGTGACCTAACATTCCTATGGCATCACACTTTTTCATTTTCTGCATGTCCTTAACTCGTTTGGCTTAGAATTAAATGGGTATCGTTGTCGGGTCTCCTGCTAAATCCTTGTGGCTGTGTGTGCCCCCTCCATGAAATGCATAAGCACCAAACTGTGTTTTGGCCCCATTCAAATAGGAAAAAGATGGAATTTGATGCTCAAATGATAAGTAAGGAAACCTTTGATGGCATGGCACAAGACAATATCGGGCACCGAATATCCATTTCACACCTGATGCATGACGCAGTCAGAAAGAGGCTGAAATCTTGGATGGAAGGGTCAGATACATTCCATATGGAAGGACACAACTGGTGCATGTAACGGAATGCAGATTTTGGGCAAAGACCTCTCTAACCCCTATCACAGTATGGAATACTGGGTATTGAAATGGCGAAGTGAGGAAGATATTGTCGTCAAGACGGCTGGATAGGTAGGTACAGTTTAAGGGATGTAGAAGAAGCTTGGCTAAATGCACATGATTTTGCGTGAATGGCACTGAGAGCTTCTTCGAATTCGTGCCTGACATAACGGCAACATCCACATTGAATTCGGACAATTGATCAACCTTTGAGTGCTCCAGCAGCTGCTTACTTAATCTTGGCCGCTAATTGAGGTGACAACTGTCTAGTCACCGAAATATTCTGTCATCGATGCTACATGCAGCAAAGCGCTTCTTTTGGAGGGCTGGTAACAAGGCCACAAGTTGTCTTCACCAGTGTTTACTCTTTTTTTTTAATGAACTGACTACACATCACGACTTTGGCGCTGTTGACATCTGGCGCTATTCAGCACTTGCCTACTTGGCAAATTCAGCTCAAATGAAGCATTTTTGCCTCTTTGTATAAACGAAGCCATTGTCACAACTATGGGTAGTAAATATCCACCTCATATCTTTCTTAAGTGCGCATTTACCCAAATATCGTGTAACTGTGAATCAACATTCCTCATCAGAAGTGGATGTTCAGCATCAGACGCAGGTCGCTTTCGAAGGCAAGACAGGATGTTTATATTTCCGTTATAGAAACGACATCGCCAGTAGCTAATTTACACGAGTTCCTCCATTCCCTAAAATTGGCCAACGGGTGCAGCGCCTCCTACGACATCTGCAAGCAACACCTCGTCTTGCATGAAATGGTTCGTGAAGTAGGGTGTCTTGTTTTCCTTCGCTAGACATATTTTGCATTTTAAATAGGTGTTAACAGGTAGGAGTGAAGGAGTGAGTTGGCTCATGCACAGACACCGAATATCTGTGCCACACTGCCGTGAGGCGTATGGTGGTAGCGAAAGGTGGGTCCTCCCATCTCCACCTCCCTCAGAAACCAAGGTTTTCATGCTGCAGACACGTTGTCGACGACCGGGTCACATCATACCGTCTCCTCTGCTATCTCAACACCAAGATTTCTTAGACCGAATAATCTAATCATTTCGAATTTGAATTGCCTAACTAAAGCTTTGATCTACTTCCACTTAGCGATGAAGTAGTCTGGAATGATTAGCCTAATTCATTGCTTACATCTCGGACTAGTGTATCCGTCTAGAAATTGTCACGTCTACTAACCAGCATAGCAATTGTCAAACTCAATTCTACTGAGGTTTTGTACTTCACTACTGGAATGACGCTATCATCAACGATACTCGTTGGAAGGTATGGGGAACCATCTCAACATTCGCCCTACCCGTGGTAGTAGTCCACACTTGGTTCGGCCCACTTACGTGACAGTGAGGTATTGCAGGGTGGTCAAAATTGTTCACTTCCGATAAAAGGTATTCCCTGGAGAAATTGTAATCGGATCCAACAACAACGAGTTTTCAACGCATTGGCCGAATTAATTTGAGTCCAAATTTGAGCCTTCTTTATAAATGATATGTTGAGGGAAAGACTCGTTGCTCTTAGCGCGAACCTGACAGATGTGAAAAACACTGAGGGTAAAGAGAGATTATAAGAATGATGAAGAACCAAGATGATTATGAGGACTCCACCCTGTGTCTAGTCACAATTTTTACCTAATAATTGCTGGCATGAGTTGCTGGTGAACACAGACCGCGAGGTCGCATTTCAGATTGCCACTGACCTTAGGTAACGCTCAAGGCAGCCAATCATTCAGTTGAATGCGGATGGTGGTTCAGTGATATATGCTTGCCTGTGAGCAGTCGGCAGAATTCGTGATCAACAGTTGGTCAGTCTTAAAACATGCAGTCTTGGGTACTCCTCGATCGTTAATGTGGAGCATCATCATTAATTCGTGGTTTGGTCTCTTCAATACCATACTTCGTGGCAGGAGGGTACAAGAGAAATGGCTGAAGGTTTGGTTGATTGGCGTCGAAGCGGTAAGTACAGTAGAGAGAGAAATGAAGATGCTAGGGAATCTCCACCACATAGTCCCGGTCGTGTCAATTGTTTTGTCACCGGGCGACTCACTTATGCCTTGTCATCATGCTACCACAGTCGATCCCCATCCATTGTGTGATCGTTATAAAGCAGACAGAGGAAAGGCACATGGCTACATGTAACACCGATGACAAGGTAGTTCAGTGACAAGGCGAATGACACTTTCATTGGTGGTCAGGAATGCGAAGCAATTGCCGAGGCACTTGAAAGCTGCCTAATTGCCCCCTTTCAGTGTGGATGCGTCGGTCATGTAAGGCACGAATGCAAAGACGCTGTCAGTGTCATTCACCCGTGCTCTTGCCCACTGGGCTCCACTTCTTTACACTTCTACATCCATCATTACCTCTCTAACACTTTTTACCTCCACATCTTCCTCACTTACCAATAAGATGCCAAGAGCTCAGTGCTGAGGTGATACCAGTTACGTCTTTGTTTGTCGATGGTGCTCTTTGCAGTTCCCATATACCATGTTTCAAATTGCGCATTTCAGTGTTTGTTTGAAGAAATAGGAGCAGATGACTAACCTCAAGGCAGTGATTGCTAAAATATGACTTTGCTGTTTTCTTTTTTTACAACAGTCCCGCTGTGGCGCACAAATTATGCAATCCATTGCATGCAATCACATGATTTCTATACAATCAGGCCACTCTGACGTCAGAGTGAGATGATATTCCATTTATCTCTCCACCCACCTTACATTCACCGCTTTATTTCATCGTTTCTGCATTGCACTTAAATGTCGGCAGGCATGTTTATGTGATGCCGACTAAACAGGACACTGACGACGTGTATATAAGCCACACATCGTCAGCCTTACTGTGCGTGTGTGTGTGCGTGACGTACTTGGAAACGCCTTCACGATGAAGTTCTGCATGCTCCTCGCTCTGGCTCTCGTCTCATTCGTGGTCGTTGCTCGTGCGTAAGTCACACTTCCCTCCCTCATCTCCACCTCACTCACTCTCCCATCTACCTCTCCCTTCCTCCTCTGCCTCTTGCTCCTCCTCCTCCTCTTATTCTTCTTCTTTTTCTTATGCTTCTTTACCATTTTAGTGATGATGATGAAGTGACCCAGACGAAGAAGGGTGTGATGAAGGCCATTAGCGAGATCAAGCACTTCTTCCAAAGTGATCCATTGGGCAAAAAGTTGGTTGAAGTAATGAAGGAAGTGGGGAGTGTGTGCCAGATGGTGAGGAAGAAGGCACGCATGGCACTGAAGGAGTATGTCAGAAAGTTGATTAAAGAGGATGAGTAGAGGAGCGGATGCGCTGTCATGTGACTAGTCATAGATTTTGCTCAATAAACCATCTATTGTACCTTTTGTGAGGTATTTTGTTGTTTATCTGGGTGACTGGCCACCGTAGCTAATGTGACCTAACATTCCTATGGCATCACACTTTTTCATTTTCTGCATGTCCTTAACTCGTTTGGCTTAGAATTAAATGGGTATCGTTGTCGGGTCTCCTGCTAAATCCTTGTGGCTGTGTGTGCCCCCTCCATGAAATGCATAAGCACCAAACTGTGTTTTGGCCCCATTCAAATAGGAAAAAGATGGAATTTGATGCTCAAATGATAAGTAAGGAAACCTTTGATGGCATGGCACAAGACAATATCGGGCACCGAATATCCATTTCACACCTGATGCATGACGCAGTCAGAAAGAGGCTGAAATCTTGGATGGAAGGGTCAAATCCATGCTATATCAAAAGGCACTACGTATACCTGCAACGTGATGAGGATTAGATAGGAAAGCGGATAGATTGGGTGGATTTTCACATCACAAGAAATGATGGCCAAGTGGGCTAAGCTGTCGACAGGTAGCACACTGGTATATTTTTAGCATGTGGTGACGTTTCAGTAGCTTCCACCTGTTTCTTTTTAATTGCAACAGGAAATAGCACAGATAAGAGTCCTAACAATGGATTCACAACAAAATTGTGAAACTGCAATGTCATCTGCTACCGGTAGTTATAGCTCGAGTGGTGCCCTAGCAATGGTAGTACCGGAAGCCGCGGGTCATCCTGTCAGTGATGCTAGGATTTGGGAAGCTAATGTTCCCCGAATGCATGAAATGGCTTATGCCCAGCCACCGAATATCGGTGCCATATTGCTGTGAGGCATAGAACGAAAGTGAAAAGTAGATCCTCCTATTTCTACCTCCTTTAAATGCTAGTATCTGCAGGTTATACATAGGCTACGATTGGCCAGGTCAACACCTATTGGGAAATGTAAAATGTATGACTAGTGAAGGAAGACAGGACACTGCGTTTCACGAACCATTTCATGCAAGGCAGGGTGCTGTTTGCAGATGTCGTAGGAGGTGCTGCTAGTGTTGGCCAATTTTAGGAAATGAAGGAACTTGTGCAGATTAGCTACTGCCGATGTCGCTTCTGTTATAAAAATTTAGACTTTTCTTCCTGCCTTCAAAAGGGGTTCTCATCTAATGCAGAACATCCACTTCTGATGAGGAATGCTGATTGACTGTTCCACGAAATTTGGTAAATGTGCACCAAACAAAGACATGGAGTGGATGTCTACTATCTTTACTTGTGACGGTGCATTCGTTGATACAAAAAGTAAAAATAATTCAAATGAGCTTAATGTGTCCGGTGAGCACGTGATAAATAGCGATAGACATTAACAACGGCAAAGTGATGACGTGTGAACGTGAAGTGAAGCGTTAGTTGACACCAATGCCAAATATTTGTGGCCTCATGACCAGCGGATCAGCAGTGGGTGCTTATTTGTTTGGGTTACGACATATATTTTTGCTAAAATGTGCTTTAAATGCCATAATGTGGATGATGAGTTAATTTTTTTCCTTTTTGCCGATGAAGCGCAGTGGAGAGTGTGGATGAGAAGACATCCATCTTTAATGTTAGCTGCGTAAAATAAACTGCGAAGCATTCCTACTTGCCTCGACAGATGGAAGATGAGAGAAAATGAAGGCATACAAAAGTCAGTAAACATTTTAGGCATACTGCCTCTCAAACCCCAGGCGTCAGCGGCAGGATGTTTCGGGGCATTCATTACTACCGTTGCTAGCGCATCACTCAAGCTACAGCAACTGGCAGCAGATGATATTTCTGTTTTGGAATTTATAATATAAAGGGCTTTTGAGAATCCGAAGTTAAGGCTCTTATCTCTACTAACTATTTTCCCAGAAAGTGCTTGTTACATAGTTGCAGCGGCGAGTTGGTCTGAGGACAAAAACGAACTTGTTCAATTAATTAGAAACAGATGGAAGTTGCTGACACATCACCACATGTCGACAGTTTAGCCCAGGTAGCCACCATTTCTTGTGAGTTGAGCATCCACCCAATCTCTCCACTCTACTCCCTAATCTTCATCGCTTTGCAGGTATCCGTAGTGCCTTTTGATATGGCATGGATTTGACCCTTGCAACCAAAATTTCAGCTTCTTTTTGACTGTGTCCAGCTTATCAATTTTTGTTAATTGAAACGACATCGCCAGTAGCATTTCCGAATAGGTTTTGAAAGGTGAGAGTGAAGAAGTGAGTTGGCTCATGCACAGACACTGGCAAGCGTTCGAAACGGTTGGCGAGACTCGTGATCAACAGCTGGTCAGTCTTCTGTTAGCAGCATTGACTCTTCAATATCATGATTGGTGGTAGAAGGGTACAAGACAATTGGCCCAGAGGTTGGTTGATAAGCACAGAAGCGGTGAACGGAGCAGAGAGAGAAATTAAGAAGCTGAGGTATCTCCACCATAGAGTCCGGGTAGTGTCAATTCCTTTGTCAATGGAAAAATAATGCATGATTGATCATCATGACTTCACTGTAGATCGCAAGGCATTGTGCGTCCAGGTTAGTTGAGTAACTAAATAAAAGAGCACTCGAATTTGTGGTCAGGTTTAAGGAATTTATTCTGAAGTCACTGACATTGAGTTTCCCTTCTCTGGCTTTGCCCACTTTTTTAGAGATATGTCGCTAGTTATGCCATTTGTATTTTGTTAATTCAGGTCCTCCGTACACTCCGCATCCTCTTTTAAGGCAATACGTGGCCATTTGTAACACTACGGGAGTTCTGACGAATTGTTAATGGAAAGAACTCAAATAAGGAGGATCTTGGCAATTTACAGAGCTGAATATGCCCGTTTAATTGAACAGACGGCTTAGACAAGTATGAAAATGCACAACCACCACTTCAAACACGAAAACATATTCCCTGTGGCTTCTGGACTGTCTCAGTCCCACACATTGTATGTGATTCGGCGCTGGTGTCTTTTCCTATCTAAAAAAACCGTTAAACATTTCTAATGCATCATGTTTCACTTTAACTCACCATGTCATCTCGCAATGTCGGTACCTTGCCCAGGAATCGGGAAGGGAGCTCTAGGACAACTTTCACCCTCTCAGTCCAATCTGCTCACTTGCTGTTTGAAGAAATACGAAAAGGTTAAATCCGTAGCGTGAACAAGAATTGTTTGCCATGCTTTGCACGGTAAATACTACCAACGCCTCACGGATCCACCCTTTGATTTAAAACTCCCCATTTTAGCACCGGACAAGTAGGAAATGAATTTCGGAATAAATTTGCACACATTAATTAACTTTCAGCATGACTTTGGACCATTACGAATGTTAGAGGATACCACTAATAGAGTGGAAGTAGCAAGACATCTTCGCCTCCTTTACTTCATGGAACAAAATTTCTCAACACTTTTCACCTTGACTATATTCCATTTCAATTCAAGAATGAAAATGCATCCACAGTGCTCCAGGACCTCCATAAATTCAGAATGATTTGTACTTTGAGCAAATTGTGGCCAAAGGCCTGACAAGCGTGTCATACATTGTTTTCAAGTCACACGTAGAATTTTATGGAATCGCCATTGTAGGCCTTTGCTGGCTTCATCATTCATAACCCTGACCTAATTATCCACATCAAGAGCGGAAGTTGATAGCATTCACTTTCGGTCTTGCGGCTCCAGCTTTCATCAGAGCACAAAGGCAAATCACTTTCCCAGAGTAGGAAATAATTGAGGAGGAGCAATGACGGTAGTTGTGGCCGCTAAGTGGTGAAACTGCCTCTCATGCTTCGTAATCTGTGATAGATACGGTGTACGTCTAAACCGCACACAACTGATGTAGAGGTTGTACTCTCCTTCCACATATTCCCCCTCCTCCTCCTCCTCTTCCCGACACCCACATTCGCACACCATTGTTTATCAAATAATCCGTGTTTTCGCACAGGCACACCCCATCAATAGCCAACGCTCTCCTTGTTTATCCTCCTTTGTTTGTCTCCTTGTCGACAATACTTCGTTTCAGGAAGTGCTGGAGGTCTGAAATGCAGGATGGTATGGTCTACGTGTATTAACACATGCTCCAAAAATTCGTGAACACATTGGATTGCTCCACCAGGCATGTTTGGAAACGGCAGTGCGATTATGCCGCTTCTCTGAGGTTTGTTATCCTTACACCTACTCGTAAATGGAGATTTGACTTCCAACTACGTGGAGTAAATATTCCACCTGACTATCCTCACAGCAAATCTCTTTGCTTGATCATTCACAGAGTCCGCTTTATACCTGAAGCGGCTTCAAATAAGCAAATTGCTTCGAACTGCCACAAATCACCGGTCAAATACTTGTTAGTGTGATGGTCGTAGATGCATATATTTTACATACCAAGAAACACGTATTATTGTGGATTATATTTATAAACCACAAAATTCGTGATCTGTCAACTGCGATTTCGTTTATTGACAGCGCGTGCAAGACATGACAACCTACTTGTCTTCCTCACCTCGATAATAAAACGTCAAGAATGCGATGTGGAGATGAGGTTGAATGCGTTTTTGTGATCATCCAGGTGTTCGTCTTCTGTGGTTGCATTATGCAGCTCATGCAATTGCTTTGAATTTCGTGTTTTCAGTGTTTATTTGTAAAAAATTGGTTGAGATGGCAAGCCTCAAGCCACTGAATTTTGGCGTGTTTCACAGTTGCCCCCTTACGAAATATAAATCATGCACTGTGTTATACGTTTCCACAAAATATGCAGGTAAATCACGCAATCTAGGCATCGGAGCGAAATAGTTGTCTGATTTCATCCCTCCACTTACACTGCATCCATCACATTTCTTTCACCATTTGACGCTTTACTTCAAATGCCGGCAGGTGTGTTTATGCGGTGCCAAATCAACAGGAAGCAGGCAGTGTGTATATAAGCCATACATTGTCCGTGAGTGTGTGTGTGTGTGACATACTTGAAAACACCTTCACGATGAGGTTCTGCATGCTCCTCGCTCTGGCTCTCGTCTCATTCGTGGTTGTGGCTCGTGCGTAAGTCACACTTCCCTCCCTCATCTCCACCTCACTCACTCTCCCATCTACTTCTCCCTTCCCCTTCCTCCTCCTCTTCTCCTTCTTATGCGTCCTTTTCCTTTTAGTGAGGGTGATGTTGATGAAGTGACTAAGACGAAGAAGGGTGTGATGAAGGCCATTGGCGAGATCAAGGACTTCTTCCAAAGTGATCCATTGGGCAAAAAGTTGGTTGAAGTAATGAAGGAAGTGGGGAGTGTGTGCCAGATGGTGAGGAAGAAGGCACGCATGGCACTGAAGGAGTATGTCAGAAAGTTGATTAAAGAGGATGAGTAGAGGAGCGGATGCGCTGTCATGTGACTAGTCATAGATTTTGCTCAATAAACCATCTATTGTACCTTTTGTGAGGATTCTTGATGTTTATCTGAATTACTGGACTCTACCGCTAATACGCTATAACATGCCTTCAACTGCAACTTATTTTCGCCCTTTTTGAATGAGGATACACTGGGATTTGACGCGCTGGGGTGATTAAGGAAACCTCTGTTGGCATGGCAGGGCACAAGGTAGTGCCAGCCGCCGAATGTCCATTTCAACACTCATGCATTTCACAGTCACAAACAGGCTGAAATCGTAGATATAAGTGTCAGAAACATTCCATATCAAAAGGCACTACGGATGCCTGTAACACGATGCCGATGTGGCAGAGAGAGAGTGGACAAATTTGGTAGATTTCCATCCTACAACAGTTCCCATTTGATTTTGTGCCTAAATGCACAAGTTTGTTTTTAGCTTTCAGACCGGTTTTCTGGACCTACTTTCTTGGAAGCAATTTCTAAGGAAATCGTTACCACAAATAAAAATCCACCTACTGGATGCACAGATGCCAGAAAATCATGCTTTTTTAAACTGAAATGTCATTCATTATTAATTGCTACAGTTTAAGTGATCCTTAGGCGATCACAAAAGTGTGACTTCTCCGTTGTATTGGTTTTCCTATGTTTTCATTTTATCAAATCAACTTGGGGTGGTTTGGCATATCTTTCACATATCAAATAAGATCGAATGAATGACACAAAAACACTGTAGTTTTGTGTCGGATAAATAGGTGCCATTGTGCCGAGTCATTTCACAAAATTCCAATCTAACATCCACGCCAATGTTTGTTACCTCATCCTGCCCTGTGGAGGTCCAAAACACCTTAAAGTTACGGTCAAACAAACGCGTATTGTACAGGCCTCGAACTCCCACAAACCGGAGATTAAATGTCTACCGCCGAGATCGTCGTAAAAGTTCGTAATTTACTCACCTGGAAACCCAATTTATAGTGGATTATATTTATAAACCACAAAATTTGTGATTTGCAGTAAAAATTTTAGGTAGCGTGGACAAATTCTATGGCCCTGAAGACTATAGCAATCCCCGAGGAGGAGATGGAGAAGAGGGAGGAAGAGGAGGCATACACAAATCCTTCCACTAAACTTAGATAATATGTCAACTCTTTAAGCTTTCTAGTACGAAATATCCTCTCTTGGCCAAAGAGTAGAAGGGAACAATAACAAAAAAACATTGCAAAATGCCTGCAGTTAATTAGAGCGCTGCCTGTTAAAGCCAAAATTTTTGCATTTTACAATGTCTTCTGTGTTAAAATTTAACATTAATATATGAAAATTGACCGTTTTTTTATTAAACTCTAGATTATTAGGGAAGAGAAATAAAGAAGACTGGATAATTCAATCAAGTCTTTAAAGACTACCTAAGTAAATCACGCAGTTGCAAGACTTTGTTTATTATTTATTTCCTATTTCTCGACAATGGAACATGTTTACCTGACATCTCATTATCCGGGGTTGTTGTCTTCGCCGTAGATGGGTTCCCTTTTGCACACAGTGCGATTAATTCAAACTTTGATGACAATGTTGGCATAAAAACGAACCTAACAGGAAGTGGATGGAGTATAAGCGGCGGCCCAGAGTGATCTCTCCCTGTATATGCTTATGACACTTGTAAGAACAATCAAAAAATGAAGACCTACGTCCTTCTCGCTCTTGCTCTCGTCGCTATCGTGACATTAAAACCTTTGTTATGCTTTATTTTTTTCCTTTTGGAAAAGATATAACCGAAATGCACACGTAATGGATATCGGAAAGATGGAGTGATCCACTGGGCCAAAAACTTGCTGCTCATGACAGGGACCTAACAGGCATCTGTAAGGAGCTGGAATTACAGATTCGCAAGGAACAGATAAAGTGTGTTGGAAAGATGTTGAAAGATGAAGATAGTGAATTGGACTAAATCGTGAGTTAATTCACAAGATTTGCCTAATAATTTCCTTTATGTGAATTTGGGAAAGTGCAAAATTAGCCATGTTGGCGTGGCCGTCTGAGAAATGCAGAGCATACTCACTAACCCTGGGATGGAGTCGCTTTTGACTACAGTCTGACCATGAAGCTAGTAATTTCGTCTCGGCTTGTTGAGAGTGTATGCTACTTATTAATTATTGAGTAAACAAGCGTGTAATGAGCAGGACCTTGTTGTTCGACATTAGGAAAAGAGCTAACTATGCAGTTGTTCCTTAAAATTCAAATTTAGCAAACGGCCGTAATGGGTCGTTCCAGCACAAAAGCTGTACGCGTCACTAACGAAGAGTGGGAACGCAAGTCTACCAAATGTGTTAAAGCACCATCCCAAACTCTGGAGATTAAGGAGGTTGCCCAAGCGTGTGCACAACCGAAACAGGCATATTCCTATTGTAGTAAAACAAACAAAAATGGGCTTGAAACAGTGCCCACTTCTTGGTGTTCAAATTCTTCATGTCATTAGGCAATGTACATACAGGCGAGAAGCTATATGGCAAAAATGGGTGTGGAAACTTCAGAAAATTAACTAGCTTAGTTATTATTTTACGGTTAGTCGGATACCAATCACTCAGGTGCAGTTTTAACACGAAATACTAAGTTCTTGTAAGATTTTACTTCATTACAATGTAAGAGGTTGTCCTGTATCCAATTTTCCTTATCTAACAGCACAAAACTGGAGGTAGAAGGTCAAAGCAGCAAAAATGCTACACAGGACAGCAAGGATAGCCAAATAACTGCTACAAAATTTGCAGTCAAATCAAATTTTAAAAAAACTAAAAGGTGGGTTTTTTAAAAAGACAGAGCCACTTTTATTAGATAAACTCCGTCAATGCATTAAAATACTGGAAATTTACACCCAATTCAAGTCTGATAAATCATTTCCTTAATTAAGAAAATCAAACAAATTTTGACAGAATAGTCTCAAGAGTTGACGAACTTTTGAGCTTTATTTATAAATTTCGATGTATTACCTAAGTACTAAGAAAAATTGCTTTTTCTGGTGCCTTAATATTTCACATAAGTAAAAGCATCCCACTATGAGGAGCAGAAGGTTCACACGCCTAAAAGAAGGAGGAAATTTCCAAACTTTACACCTCCTTCTCGTAGGATGATCCTTCAACAAATCTTGTAGACTTGCAGTCTCACTCTTCATTGATAACTAGTAGATTCTTTGTGCCGGTGTGACCATGACGACCTCCTGGCACACCGAAGGTGACACTATGGTGGCAAAGATAAAACGATCACAACAAAGGTTTGTCTGTCAATTGGTTGGTAGGCAAATCGGAACCTTAGCAAAAGAAAACATCATTTATGAGGGACTAGATAGGCGAAGATGCAAAGCAGAAGGGTTAGATAAGTGTCTTTTTTGACAGACATCCAAAGTGGGATTGAAGATGAGGCGATGTAGTCACTGATGTGGCACATGGGGCGATGCCACCAAGCAGAAATAAAGCAATTAAAAGGGTGCGAAAAGTTGAGACAAATATCCCTTCACTAAAGGCAAGCGTGAGTTGGGATTATAGTGGGTAGGTGCGTAAGCGATTGACGGAGAGGGATTTGGAACGGTTGTTGGTAAATTTATCACTTCGAGCCCGAAAGTAAGCGGCACTGAAGGCATTCATCATTGCCCACAGCAATGAACTGGAGAATGTAACCATGCCTGCCAACTGTCAAAAAAAATTTTGCTTTTTGTTGTTGTAAGCTGAAAGTTGGGGGAATGATAGCCTAAAAAGAGGCAATAAATGTGTCTTTAATTGATAGGCTGAGGTTGCTGGTTGCCTGCATCTTCAGTTATGGCATTTGTAATGTGTAATTTTGTTGCTCTGTGTGGTCTACGTCCCCCCTTAAGGCAATATGTGGCCGTTTTATGCAAGGACAGACAATGTTATGAATTGTTAATTGGATACCACTCAAATAGGGACGGTCGTTGTATTCTACAGAGATGGAAATGCTTGTATATTTGAGCAGACAGCAGAGAAGTATGAAAATGCAGAATTGCCACCTTAGCCACGAAGAGCCATATTCTGCGCCTTCCGCACATTAAATAAACTTTACTTAAGAATCAAAAAAGGATTGCGGGGATTTCTAACACCCTCTCAGTCCACACTGCTCACTTACTTTTTTTTGCGAATAAGAAGAACTCGTTGCCACACCTCGAATAGCAAATGCAACTAAGACTTAATGGATTCGTCTTTTGGTTTGAAATTAAAATAATACTGATTAGATTTCCAAATAAATTTAGACACATTAACTAACCAGTTTATAATATGACGTGGACATCCCGCAAGCAAGGCAATGCTACTGATAAGATGAAAGTAGAGAGACTTTCCCTTCTCCATCTATTATATGCAAAAGGAAGAAATTTCTTGCCGCTTTCTGCCTTAATTATTGTTCATTTAAATTTGAGAATTAAATACATCTGCAGCACTCCGAGTCTTCCTCAAAGTCCAAACAAATCACACTAGTTTGGAAGGTGATACATTCCTTGCGGATATGGAGGCCTTTCGTATTTTTTTCAAATAATGCCTAGAAGTGTGAGGAATAATCGTAGGCCTTGACTGGCTTTATCATGCACAACTCCGGCCAAGTAATCTAGATAGAAAAGAGTAAGAAGGTAGCATTCACTTCCGGTCTTGCATCTCCAACTCTCATCAGCACAGAGGTGGCTGAGTTTCTTACTGTAGGGAATATTTTAGGGAGGGTATTGACGGCACTTATGCTTGCCAAGTGACGAACCTGCCTCTTCTGACTCGTAATTGTGGATGGCGTAATCAGCAATCTATAAAACCTTTTCTTAAATCACATACAGCTTATACCAAGGCCGTATTATCATTCAGCACAGTCCTCCACTCCCTCCTACAACCATACACTTAATTTTCGCAATTGTGTACGAACAACTCGGTAATTGTTTGCAAGCACACCTCATCACAAGTCGTCACTGGTTATGTTTACCGTCTCTCTTACTGTGTATTTGGAAGTAAATAGACGCCCGTTGCTTATCAGATTTGCATATATACTCAACGCTAGGTGCTGTCGAGTGTCTAAAATGCAGGATAGTATAGCCATATTTTGTTCACTCATACCCTAAGATTTCACGAATAAACTAGATTATCCTACGAGGCATATTTAGCAGTGGCAACGCGAATTCTCTGACGCGACTTTCATTAGACTACCTTCACAGACAATTAATCCGCTTAATCATTTACGAAAGAGGAAGTTTAGCTTGCCAAAAGTGTTTGGAAAAGACCTGCTTAGTAGTGCAATACGGAAGGACTGGAGGCCAAATTGTGAGCAAAACCGAATTACGAGGGCAAAGGTCTAATGTAAGAGGTAAATTGGAGGGTTGGAAGTAGTTAGACATGGACAAGGTGCGCTAACACCTACATGGTGGCCAACCCGCAATGACCGGGAAGCTCATCTCTTTGAATGGTTCATTTAAACAAACATTGCTTTTGCAATAAAATCAGTAAATTGATGGTGTCAGTTGATTTGTGTCAATTTCTTTATCCTTAGTCTCTGGTGAATTAACCACTCGCTCGAGAGATAGCTTTCAGAGTTTAATTCAGGAAAGTGGTCAAATTTGGCACTCTTTTCAATAAAAAATTGCTAGTCATTGAACGTCGAAGGGGTCTTCGAGCTCTTCTCTTGTAATTTCCAGTCTCTGTTCTGTCGAGCAATCATTAGAGCCAAGCGGAAAAGCTTTTAACTGTTTTTTTCCTTCTACCTCCAGTTCCAGACTTCTAGAAATTTTGCAAATTATCAGAGTTTTTGTGGGAGGGTCTGTGTTTGTCACCTTCTCCTAATTTTCGAGAACAGCTGGAGTCTTCGCAGCTGCAATGCGAGGTATTCTTTTAACAAATTATTGGACTTTAAGTAAGCAAATTGTTCCAGTTTCTCACTAACTGCCGGTCAAATGTTTGTTGTTGTGATAACAGTGTAAGTGCACAAGTTATATACCGGAAACCCTTTGTAGTTGTAAATAATGTTTAAAAAGCCTTGAAATTTAGGGTTAAACAGTTGCGGCTATGAAGATCTCATTGATCCCCGAAAAGAAGAAGAAGAAGGAGGAGGAGGAGAAGGTGGAGGAGACAAATAGTGATCTTTATATGAATATTAAACAATTTCTCTAGTTCCACAGTTAACACTGCAAGATATCCACACTTGTTAATGTCAAATATTGGCTTCATTGCATTACCCTCATTGTTAAAATGTTTTCTAACATCACGTAATGTTTTAAACTGGTTTTGCTTTCTACCTCCGTATTTAGGTGAAGAGCGTGGTTATGGACAGACGTTTAACGCATTGTGATGTATTGGAATTTTACAAATTGTCAAAGTACATGTAAGAGGATTAGCATTCCCCATATCCCTCTAATCCTCACAGATCGATGATATCTACGTAGCCAGTAAAACACTCATGTCGGATTTCAAGGCACCTTATAGCTGGAGTAGGAGGAGGAGGAGGAAGAGGAGGAGGAGAATTGGGGGGGGGGGGGAGACAAACCAATCCTCTCATCAAATTCTGACTATTTGTCAAGTTTCCATGCCTCACTATGCAAGATTTCCCCTCTTGATCAATCTTCTCAATTCAGAAGTTAGAAGCAGGAGGTAGAATGAAACAACAACGAAAATATTGCATGATGCCTATTTTTAAGCATAACGTTGCCTATTTACTTTGAATATGGCCTTTTGCACAAAATTCCCAATGTTAAAGTACTTCCTGCATTTGCAGAAAAGCACCAAATGCAATGGGCACACAATGGTTAGGGGAGAGGATGAAGGGGAGAAATGGTGGTTCAGTCAATCTTCTACCGATCATCAAGTGAGATGGAGCCGTGCCTTGACTTCGTTTATTATTTATTTTCTCTCATTCGACAATAGTGCATGTTTAGCTGACAACTCATTATCCGAGGTTGTTGTCTCCTCGGCTCATTTGATACCACCATCGCCCCACACAGCGGAGTTAATGTAGATTTTGACGAGAATGTTTACGTGAAAGCATGTCTAACAGGAAGCGGATGGAGTATATGAGGCAGAGCGGAGTGACCTCTACCCCTGAGTGTGTGTGTGTATCTGTGTGTGATAATTGTGGAGACAATCGCATAATGAGGACTTGCATCCTTCTCTCTCTTGTTCTCGTGGCTTTTGTGGCTGTCGTTCAAGCGTGAGTCTCACAACATCTCCTTCTCTTCTCTTCATACCTTACTTTGACACTGTTCTCCTCCCTTTCAGGAAAGCTGAACCCGAGAGATGCAAGTGCCTCATAATGCGAAAATTGAGCGAAATCCGGGACTTCTTTAGAAGTGATCCATTGGGTCAAAAACTTGTTGCTCTTGGCAGGGACCTGACTGCCATCTGCCAAAAGCTGCATTTGAAGGTTCACGAAGTGTTGAAGAAATATGTCAAGGATTTGCTGGAAGAAGATGAGGATGATTTAAAGTAAGTCATGCGTCGGGACACAAGATTTGCCTAATAAATCCTACTTACAATCCCAAAATTTGATTTTCGCATGACTTCGGGAAAGTGTGAAGTAGACGTGTTGATGGGACCGTCTGAGTAATGCCGAGTATGCCTACAAAGCCTTGGAAGTAGCCTTGTTGCGTAGACGAATCAGTGAGGAGAGGGTTTTCGTTCATCGACATGGCAAATAGAGCATTGTCGTAGTTTGTCGTGGCAGCACAAAGGCTGAGCACTTCACTAACAAAGAGTGTGGACGCAAGTCTACAGGACGTGTTGGAGTGCCGTCCTACTGGACGAGGCGTGTCAGCGATGGCGATTGAGGAGTTTGCCGCATTGGATGCACAACTGCAGCAAGTGTATTTCTGCTGCAGTTGCATAGCCATTAAATTTAGGTCTGGTCAGTCGTGGTTATGAAGACCAAATTGATCTTCGAGGAGGAGGAGGAGGAGACAAATAGTGATCGTTATATGACAAATAAACAATTTCTCTAGTTCCATGATCAACACTGCAAGCATTCCACTCTTAGGTAAAAGGCAAAAGGGAACAAGAACGAAAATACTGCATACTATCTCATTTCAATCGACGCGCGAATTGTTAATGCCAAATCTTGGGTTACTTACAACACCTTCATTGTTAAAATGCTCCCTAACTTTAGAAAATAGAGAGGTTTTCAAAGATATTAAAATGTTTAAGGTGCAACATACGGGAAACAGATAATATGGACAAGTTCTGAAGGACTGCTTGGTGAGATGGTGCAGTGCCTTGATATTTCATCAGCCAAGGTTGCTGTTCTCTATGGTTTGTCTGCTCCCTTTGGCACGCAGCGGCCCAGACAGACCTATCTCTGTGCGGGTTTGTGACACTTGTAGGGACAACAGCATAACGAAGACCTACATCCTTCTCGCTCTTGCTCCCGTGGCTTTCGCGGTGGTGGTTCAAGTGTGAACCTGACAGCATCTACTTCCGCTATCGCGCGACCTTTGTTTTGCTTTGACTTGTTGCCTTCCAGCAGAAGTGAAACCGAGGCACACAACGGCAGATAATTTGACAAGGCGAAACTAAATGCATGCGTGAGCAGCGGTAAAGGGAATTCGTGACCAACAGCCAATCAGTCTTGCACCATGCGATCTGTGGATAAGGCCTGATCATCGACGAGGCGTATCGTCATTACATTCGTGGTTTGGTCTCTTCAATACCATACTTCGTGGCAGGAGGGTACAAGAGAAATGGCTGAAGGTTTGGTTGATTGGCGTCGAAGCGGTAAGTACAGTAGAGAGAGAAATGAAGATGCTAGGGAATCTCCACCACATAGTCCCGGTCGTGTCAATTGTTTTGTCACCGGGCGACTCACTTATGCCTTGTCATCATGCTACCACAGTCGATCCCCATCCATTGTGTGATCGTTATAAAGCAGACAGAGGAAAGGCACATGGCTACATGTAACACCGATGACAAGGTAGTTCAGTGACAAGGCGAATGACACTTTCATTGGTGGTCAGGAATGCGAAGCAATTGCCGAGGCACTTGAAAGCTGCCTAATTGCCCCCTTTCAGTGTGGATGCGTCGGTCATGTAAGGCACGAATGCAAAGACGCTGTCAGTGTCATTCACCCGTGCTCTTGCCCACTAGGCTCCACTTCTTTACACTTCTACATCCATCATTACCTCTCTAACACTTTTTACCTCCACATCTTCCTTGCTTTGCCATTAACAAGTCTAGTATTCTCTGCCATGCCATGAGATTCTGCCTTCGGGACAATTTGTGAATTAAGTGTCATTGCATTCTTAGTCGAACAGAACCATAAAAAATTTTTTTGTGCTTAAGTATGTACAACTAACATAAGATTTCATGGAAGTATCCTGCATATCCATATTGCTTTCGCACATGCCTAGACAACACAAATAATTAAGGAAACACAAAACGAGTTAAGGTGTATTAATATTATTGAAAGTAGAGTAGTAAGAATTTAGGTCGCATTTGCTACGGAGTCCAGTTCCCTCGAGGTAGGTAACAGAACACAGCACAAGAGATAAAGTAGGTGGTTTATTGAGCAAAATCTATGACTAGTCACATGACAGTGTATTGGCACCTCTATTTACCTTCAGCAACCAACTCTCTGAGGTGGGACTTGAGTGCCGTGCGTAGCTTCTTCCTTAACATCTGGAACACTTCTTCCAGTTCCTTTAATAGGTCAACCAATTTCTGACCCAACGGATCACGTTCAAAGAAGTACTTCATTTCGCCAAGCATTTTCATCATACTCCTCGACGTCGAGGTGAGACCATCATCACTAAATGGAAGAAGAAAAATAAGAAGAGGAAGAGAGTGGCGAATGCGAACGTAAAATGAGGTGAAGATGAGGGAGGGTAGTGTGACCTACGCCTGAGTAACCACCACGAATGAGACGAGAGCCAGAGCGAGAAGAAGGCAGAACCGCATATTGAAGTTGTCCCCAAAATTGTCCCACACACGAGCAAACAAACGCAGACGATGTGTGCCTTATATACAAACCGTCTACTTCCTGTTGATTTGGCATCATCTAAACATGCCTACCGGCATTTGAAGAGGAATGCAAAATTGATGAAATAATGTGATGAATGAAAGCTGAGTGGGGGGATAATTCCTCTCTGATGCCAAAATGGTGTGATTACGCAAAAAACCATACGTTTTCATGGAGTGGATTGCATAATTTGTGCGCCACAGCGGGACTGTTGTAAAAAAAGAAAACAGCAAAGTCATATTTTAGCAATCACTGCCTTGAGGTTAGTCATCTGCTCCTATTTCTTCAAACAAACACTGAAATGCGCAATTTGAAACATGGTATATGGGAACTGCAAAGAGCACCATCGACAAACAAAGACGTAACTGGTATCACCTCAGCACTGAGCTCTTGGCATCTTATTGGTAAGTGAGGAAGATGTGGAGGTAAAAAGTGTTAGAGAGGTAATGATGGATGTAGAAGTGTAAAGAAGTGGAGCCCAGTGGGCAAGAGCACGGGTGAATGACACTGACAGCGTCTTTGCATTCGTGCCTTACATGACCGACGCATCCACACTGAAAGGGGGCAATTAGGCAGCTTTCAAGTGCCTCGGCAATTGCTTCGCATTCCTGACCACCAATGAAAGTGTCATTCGCCTTGTCACTGAACTACCTTGTCATCGGTGTTACATGTAGCCATGTGCCTTTCCTCTGTCTGCTTTATAACGATCACACAATGGATGGGGATCGACTGTGGTAGCATGATGACAAGGCATAAGTGAGTCGCCCGGTGACAAAACAATTGACACGACCGGGACTATGTGGTGGAGATTCCCTAGCATCTTCATTTCTCTCTCTACTGTACTTACCGCTTCGACGCCAATCAACCAAACCTTCAGCCATTTCTCTTGTACCCTCCTGCCACGAAGTATGGTATTGAAGAGACCAAACCACGAATGTAATGACGATACGCCTCGTCGATGATCAGGCCTTATCCACAGATCGCATGGTGCAAGACTGATTGGCTGTTGGTCACGAATTCCCTTTACCGCTGCTCACGCATGCATTTAGTTTCGCCTTGTCAATTATCTGCCGTTGTGTGCCTCGGTTTCACTTCTGCTGGAAGGCAACAAGTCAAAGCAAAACAAAGGTCGCGCGATAGCGGAAGTAGATGCTGTCAGGTTCACACTTGAACCACCACCGCGAAAGCCACGGGAGCAAGAGCGAGAAGGATGTAGGTCTTCGTTATGCTGTTGTCCCTACAAGTGTCACAAACCCGCACAGAGATAGGTCTGTCTGGGCCGCTGCGTGCCAAAGGGAGCAGACAAACCATAGAGAACAGCAACCTTGGCTGATGAAATATCAAGGCACTGCACCATCTCACCAAGCAGTCCTTCAGAACTTGTCCATATTATCTGTTTCCCGTATGTTGCACCTTAAACATTTTAATATCTTTGAAAACCTCTCTATTTTCTAAAGTTAGGGAGCATTTTAACAATGAAGGTGTTGTAAGTAACCCAAGATTTGGCATTAACAATTCGCGCGTCGATTGAAATGAGATAGTATGCAGTATTTTCGTTCTTGTTCCCTTTTGCCTTTTACCTAAGAGTGGAATGCTTGCAGTGTTGATCATGGAACTAGAGAAATTGTTTATTTGTCATATAACGATCACTATTTGTCTCCTCCTCCTCCTCCCTCCCCTCCTGTCGCGTGCCTTGTTCATGCAATTGACTATCAAAAGGCCGGTGTTTGTTTACGAGGCCACCTTATCACGAGCCGCAACTTTTGTTTACTATAAGCCTTATTTTTTATTTGGGTGTAAGTGAGCGCTCTCTGTGTACCAGCTGATCAAAGGCATTCAGTGGCAGGAACTGTCGTAAATTTAAGACTCTAGATAATGAAGCAAATTTTAATTATGCCCCTACATTTCGTGAATAAATCATACAGCTTCACCAGGTATGTTAAGTTCTAAAATGTCATTGCTCTGGGTTTCGTAATTCTAACAGCCTTTTGTAGATAGAGGCTGGACGCGCACCTGTAAAGGCCAAAATTTCAGTCAGACTGCCCTCACACACAATTATTTCTCTTAATTGTTTTCAGGGGCGAGATTTGCGGCATCGCAAGACTTCTTGATGAACCAACTATTAAATTTTAAAATATGGAAGGACTTAAGGCTAAAATATGGGCGGACCCAAGCATCAGTTTAAAGGCTTCATGTATAGGTGCGGTGAACTATCAACTGGACTGTGACCGATCTACAGTGAATGGCGAACCCACTTCATTGAATTATTTTATTTTAGCAAACATTGTTTTGCCACGAAATCAGTGAGATGATGCTGCCGCTTGATTTGTGTCACTTCCTACAGCACAACTCTTCGGCTAATTGACCAATCGTTTGCCATAAAGCTACTGTAGCATGTGTTAATAAGGTCGTCAAGTTCAGCACACTTTCATGTAAACTTGGTAACCATGCTTTGTCGAAGATGTTTCCAGTAATTTTTTCAGCAATTTACAACTGGCGTTTTGTAGATTAGCCACAGAGGTTGACGTTATTTTAAACCGGTTTTCATTTCTACCTCCATTTCCAGATCAAATGAGTGGCTAGAGGCAGACGTCTAAGGCATTGTGGTGTATGGGAATTGTACCATTTGTCCAAGTTTTTATGGGAAGACTAGTGTTTTTTCTGCAATTCGCCGTTCTTCGGCGATCAAAAACATTTACTTAGTCAAAAGATCACTCAAATCAGCCCTCATGCCACCTTAGAGGAGGAGGAGGGAGTGGGAGATATATACCCATTCTTCCATCAAATTCTGACTAGTTGCCTAATTTCTATGCCTCATACTGCAAGACATCTTACCTTAGTTAATGTTGACAGACCAGAGTTTAGATTGAGTAGGTCGAATTGAACAAAAGGGAAATATTTCATAAAGGCTCATTTCTAGCAGAAAGTTGCCTATTTATGTCAAATTTCGGCTTTTGCGCAATGCCTTTAGTGTAAGGGTATTTCCTGTTTTTGTAAGAATGCACAAAATTCAATGAGCACACAATTGTTAGTTGAGAGAATAAGGCGAGAATGGGTGGTTTAATCGCCCGTCTACCGATTGCCAAGTGAGATGGTGCGGTGCCTTGACTTCGTTTATTATTTATTTCCTTTGTTTCGACAATAATGCATGTTTTCCTAACCTCTCATTATCCGAGGTTATTGTCTCCTCGGTTCATTTGATCGCATCATCACCTCACGCAGTGAAATTAATTTGGAATGTGATAGGAATGTTTGCATGGAGATGTGCCTAACAGGAAGTGGATGGAGTATAAGAGACGGAGCAGGTTGCCCTCTACCCCGTGAGTGTGTGTGTGTGTGTGACATTTGTGGAGATAATCGCATAATGAGGAATTACGTCCTTCTTTCTCTTGCTCTTGTAGCTTTCGTGGCTGTCGTTCAAGCGTAAGTCTCACAACGTCTCCTTCTCTTGTCTCCACACCTTATTTTTACATTTGTCACCTCCCTTTTAGTAAAGATGAGCCAAAAGCACATCTGGGGCAAGGGATAAAAAAAAGATGGGGCGAACTTCGCGACTTTTTTAAAAATGATCCACTGGGTCAAAGACTTGTTGCTCTTGGCAATGACCTAACTGCCATTTGCCAGAAGCTGCAATTGAAGATTCGTGAGGTGCTGAAGAAGTATGTTAAGAATTTGGTGGAAGAAAAAGATGATGATTCAAAGTAAGTTATGCGTTGGGACACATGATTTGCCTAATAAATTCTACTTACCATCCCATAATTTGACTTTTGCATGACCTTGGGAAAGTGTGAATTAGTCGTGTTGACGGGACCGTCTGAGCAATGCCGGGCATGCATGGTAAGCCTTGGAAGCAATAATCTGTTGACTCTCCTTAAATCTAGTAATTTTGTGTCGGTCCGGTGATTGTGAGAGCCTATTAATTATTACTCGGTAATGAGTGTGTTTTAGTTGACACACACTAGGGTAAGAATAGAACAGGAAACAAAGCTTAGCAAATGGTGGTAATGGGTCATTCGCGAAGTGTGGGGACGCAAGTCCACGATGTGTGTCGATGTGCCAACTATGGGAGTTGAGGAGTTCGCCTTATTGGATCTGCTGTTTAAACAAGCATATTTCTGATACAGTGTTGTTTTTCTCATTTTCTTCCTCTTCCTCCACATGTTCAATTCCTTGGTGTGTCACGTCTTTGTCATGTAGAGAGGCCATGGTGGGATGGCCAAATCATTGTGGTCAGTAAGCAATTTGGGCAAAGATGAAAACCACTTTGCAAAAACAGAACCACCAACATCTAGGAATAAATGGCCTACTTAATTTAATATCAGTTTAGCGTGATAGTACTCCTTTAATTCTGATTTAGACAAATGTATTATTCATAGGCAGTCATTCTCCAACCTAACTCTCAACTCTTCATTCAACTCGGACACTTGAGACACTCTGTAAAAACCTATGTCCTATGCTACAATTGCCTTTACTGTCCATTTTTCACTGTCTCCAATCCTCAGTCACATCATCAGTGCTTACATGGTGCCTTTGCCACACTTTGAATTGCGACATGTTCAAATGTACCGAGGCGGTTTCCAACCTCTCTTATACCTTCTGCAAAGTGGTGGAAGAAATTCAGCTAGTTAAGATTTATGAGCGTTTAATTGTTTCACCTTTTCAGTAATTGACATTTATTTTTGTCATTAATATTCAGAGAGATAGTGGGTGCTTAAACTTGAAGGCTAATGGAATTTGGATTTTTGTGGAGGAATTGCCTCCGATATTTTAAACTTCTTCATTTATGAAGAAATTGGAAGGTCAAAACATTTGCTTAAATACAAGGCATTTGTGTATTTTGTAGGAAAAGGGTAAACGAATGTGGTACACATTTGTTTGGGTGCTCATTTGATGTACTAAGTGGGCAGATTCAACCAACCCCATGACAGTGTGGTCTTCGCCAATCCCTATAGGGGAAGAGAAAGACGGCACGCACCCCCATTCCACCACAAAGCATTACATTCTTGTGAGATTATTATATCGCTATAACAGAAGCCGTCTTTTTTTCTTGACAATCTTTTAGATCTAGGCTTATAAAACCTCAAGAAGAATGTCAAAATGGCGAAAACGCGTCAGTTAAACAGGAGGTTAACTCCGCCCTCGCCGTTCTAAACCCATCAAATGGCCTTACGTGTGTGCATATCGCCTACTGCCTACGGCCCTTCAAGTCTTCTGTGTGGTCAAAGTAAACCACATTAGTACGAAAGGCCATTTTCTTTAAAAATAATAGGCCGGAAGGCTGCCTAGCCTGCCTTTTATATTTTACTTACAATCGCGTCTTGAAGCTTATGGATTTGTTGCAGGTCTTAGTAGACTTAGTCATTTATAGCTCTGAACAAGTGACCCACGTTAGGACCATAAGTCGGTAGCACTAGCCTGTCGGTCCCACTTCTCCAGCTCTTATCAGGACAGAAGTACTTTGGTTTCATTTCAGAGAGGAAAATGAAGGTTAATTATGCCCACCCTCTCTTCTCAAGTAAATGTTTATGTAAAATTCACAGTTTGTTTTTAAAAGCACTTTACCAAAAGCCAAGGTTGCCCTTAATTTTTGCAACACTTTTTCAATATTTAGTTGCAAATATTTAACGGCATATACAAAATAAACGGCTAAAATTACTGAAAAATGCAAAGGCAAGGATAGTACAGTTATGTTTACATCAACTCATGCCCCAAGACTCCGTCGGTAAAATGGATCACATTAACAGGGATATTGAGTATTAGCAATGCTATTTCTATAGGTTGCCTATTTCCAAACGAAACCTGCACAACTGAAAAAGAGTGAACTACTTATTAATTATTAAGTAGACAATCAGGTGATGAGTACCTATACATAGATGGACAAGGAGAAAAGAATTGAGTGTGTAGAGGTACTTAAAGAATGCAGAGTTTGTGATTCAATCAACATCTTGCCCCCAAACTTGAACTTTACTAAACTTACTCTACAAAAATGTCAATCTTGTTTGTTTAACTTCGCAACAAATGTTGTCGCACTAACACAATTATAATTTTTCTGACATGAGTATTTCCAGAACACCAACCGTGTAAGCCCATCTCGGCTCGTCTTTGACCTTTGAGCAAGGTTTAAGACATCCAGTCAGTCAGTGCATTTTCGTCCCGGTCGCAGGTTGAAATCTTCATTAACATGGTAAGGGGTATGAGGGAGAATGGCGATAATCCAAAGGGTAAGCTGGTTAGTTTAGGGCAAAAAAACGGAGTAGACGGGAAGCACCAACTGCGGAGTTTGAGGGGTTAGACTTTTTGATGCATAGATGTGAGAAGCATAATTCTCTTGTATTAACGTAACCTCCTGATAAGTTTAGAACACAGTCGGCTTAAATGATCCTCTTCTACCACTAACATATATCCATATAGTTTTTAACATAGCGCGTCACTTAAAAAGCCATATCAAAATAACCGATGCGTGGGTCATGCGATTTATTTGGCGACAAGTTAAACTACGGTTCTTAAATCCTGATTTGGACAGATCCATTAGCCACAGACAGCCCTCCCCCAACTTATTCACTGTCACCTCGTCATTTTTAACTCGGACACTCGCCTCATTCTGAAAACCTCTCAGTCCCACGTCGATATCGCCTTCACTGTCCCTTACAAAGGTGATGGTGGGCAGCATTTTTGCAGTCACTCCGAGCCACAATTACATCAGAAGTGCCAACAGGGTGCCTCTGCCACACTTTGAGGCAAGAGTCCACCACACAACCATCAGCAACTTTTCAAAGGCATGACGAGACTCAATCATCTTTCATTCATTTAAATGCGCTTCAGGTGAATTAGTTAGAGGGAATTTATGGATGCCTGATTGTCTGATTATTTCTACCTTTCAGTAATTAATATGCATCTTCGGCTCCTGCATGCACTGAAGGAATGGGTACGCAAGCGTTAGCGCTATTGGAATTTGGCGTTTAACATAAGGACTGCTTCCAACATTCCAAGTCCCTTCATTCATTAAAAGGACGGAAAATCATAATGCTTGGCAAAAGACAGAGCAGTTGCATGCTGTTTGAGGAGAAGGGAAAGTGGATGCGATGCAGGTTTGTTAGAATGCCCACTCGAGGTGCCAAGTGGGCAGATTGGGCCAACCCCGTGACTGCGTGGTATTCGTCAATCCCCGAGGTGGGGGAGAAGTGAGTGACGCACCCTCATTCCACCATAAAATGTCAAATTGTTGAGAGATTTGGCATCACTACAGCACAGGACGTCCTCCTCTAGACAGTCATTTATATCTAGGAGCATGAACGTGGAGGTGGAAGGTCTGTGAGCTAATATGAGTAATCTTGTGGCTATGTGGATATCATTAATCCCCGAAGAGCAGGAGATTGTAGAGAACATTAGTCCTCCTACATAAACTTTGACAACCTGTAAAATTTCTGCCCACCACAATGCATTAGACGTTCTCCTCTAGCCATGCTCTTGACCTCAAAGAGGGAGGTTGAAAGGGAAATCTGTTAAAAATATTACGTAAAACCTATGTGGATACTCTAAAAAGGTATCCTCAACATTACAAAAAACAAACTCAAAACATCTCTGACATACTATGGTTACCAATTCACATAAAAATGTGCTAAACTTGACGACCTTATTAACACATACTACAATAGCTTTACAGCAAGCGACTGGTCAATTCACGGAAGAGTTGTGCTGTAGGAATTGACACAATTCAAGCGCCAGCATCATCTTACTGACTTTGTAGCGGAATGATTTATTCACGACATCTAAAGGCATGATAGAAAAAGTGGCTTTAGCATATAGCCACTTAGATTTGCCATCTATCTTGGCATTGAGTATTGTTTGAAAAGCTGATAAAAAGGGGCGTTCACTTGCATTCATGTACAAAATAAGGGTTGAAGTAAGCAAGCAATGCATTAACTTTTGGTGAGGAGCACTTGTTTACAAATGCCAAATTTCTCATAAACAATTGCCTGAGTGAGTTAAGGAGGATGAGTTTGAGGAGGAGGGCTGTGTGGAAAGTTGACGCGACCTCTATACTAGTTGCCAGGATTTGGAAAAGGACTGTGCATATCACCTACAGCCATTCACGTATACCAATCAAAAGAGAAAGGTGTACCCCTTTGTGAGCACAAATGGTTGTCATTATCCTTTTTAAAATATTTCCTACTGTGAGAAATGAAAGTACCTCTGTCCCGATAGGAGCTAATGCCGCCAGCTTAAGCTCCTGACGTGGGTCATTTACGCAGAGTTATGAATTATAGGGATGCACAGGACTTATGACGATTCCATAAATTTCTGGATACGGTTTGAAGAAAAATGTAAAAATTCTTTTTTAGTAGGCGAGGCGATATCGTCTTGCTACTTTTATTTAATTAGTAGCATCGTCTAGCGTGCAGAATGATAAACCGTTGTACTGCAAATTGACGAATTAGTGTTTCTCAATTTAATTGAATTTCCTAATTCCTTTAATGTAATGGTAGAAAGTGATTTGAAAGTAAAACGTGAATCCATAGGATGGTAGTAGCATTTATGATTTGAAGTAAGGGAACAAATTCATTATTTTCAGTACAGATCCAACAACTTGTAATAATTTTAAAAGGTAGGCGAGCAGATTGGACTGAGAGGAAGCACTTTATTCCAGTAAGGTGTCTGTAGTGTAAGGTAGCATGTCGGGTTGAGACTGAAAACTGTGCATTAAAAATGTTCAACATATCCTAAAGTGGAAAAAGGATCCAGTGGTAATTTACGTTCGGCCTATTAGACTGGGACAAACCAGTGGCCGCAGGGCATGAGTTTTCATGTTTGGGGTGACGGTTCTACATTTTTGCACTTGTCAAAGTAGTATGCACAATTAAACAAGCCCGTCCATCTCCGTGGATTGCAACAAGTGTGCCTATTTAAGCCATTTCTATCAACAACTCATCACCTCTTCTGCGATCTTGTAAGATGGCCACACGATGCCTTCAAGGAGAACACAGAAGACGCGGTGCATCAGAATTTGCATTTATTTACTGGCATTACTGAAGGCGTGTCTCTAAGGAAGGCGTCAAAGACGGAGAAGTGATTGGCAATTTGCAAATAATATCGCATCAGAGGGGGTGAAATAAAGTGACCAAAAATTGCAACTGACCAAAGCAGAAGTCTCAGCTCGTTAAATATCGGAATTTTTTGCTATCACTTCTTCATAAATAAGCTAAAAATACGATAGACTAACACATTTTTCTCTTGACAGCTGACAGGAGTCCACGGCTGAGTCACTGCGCTTTTATGAGCATGGCTGTGTTCTCAAATTCCCTGCTATGGACGAGGATGAATGTTTTCGGTGGAGCTTACCTTCCAATTAGTAGTAACAGCTTTACCGTAATCAGGCCAAGTTTTGGACAAAGGCAGCTTTCAAACTGCCGACTCTAATCTCTCCATCAAATGCTCACCCACCCACTTACTGTACGCTTGACTCACACTTCAACAGAGTGAAGTGGCATTTGGCTCAGATGCCCACATTCTGTTTAAGGTTCAATTCCGCGCGTTGTCATGGTCACTCCACCCGTGTCTAATCCAACGTTGGGTGGCTGTCGAGTGAAGACGCCTGAGTAACCTTCCTGCATCGCGTCTTCACAGGTCCAATCACCATCACATCTTCCATTCCTACGGTTTAAATTTGCTCATCGACCGACCAAACATCCGAACAAGAAGTTTAAGATTGTCCTTCCTTCACTTTCTTTGAGATCACTTATGGTTGCTACCGTTGTACTACCTTTAATGGACTAGGAGGTCATCATGATTGGGACCAGCACAATGGATGTACGCATCATCGACAAAGAGCGAGGCTGCAGGTTCGTAAGATTTGTTGAAAGGCCATCCCATTAGGAGGAAGTACAAAAGGCGGAGATTGAGGAAATAGCCTAATTGCATTCCCAACCTAAATGTGCATTCCTCTGTTGCAGCAACATAATCTACTGGTAGGCTCGATACAGCATCGGCTTCCATCACTTTCTCCTTCTTCTAGGAGTGCTACTTTTCTGTGCGTCGCGGCTCTAGTATGCGAAGAGGTTGCAGTGGGAAGCTTTGACAAGGACATGGACAAACAACTTCTTCGTTGTATTTAAATCAACTTCCGCTATCATTTGAATGAAGCAAAAAGGTACCTATTCTTGAAATTGTTCCATTCAAAGATTTATTTTATGCCTTAACCAGTAAAATAATTTTTTTTCCTATCAGTGGGTAAAAATCTTTATTTTCTATCAGAAATGCCTAGATTTGGTTAAAGCACTGGCTTTGCCTTTATAAAAGAAACTAGTTTTCTGCTTTGTAAAGACGTGTTTATTTGTAAATTTTATACCAATTTGTTAGTTATTCTTGCCACCCTGTCTAGCATTTAAGCAGTTTTTACATTCCACCTCCACGTTCATGCTCCTAGATATAAATGACTGTCTAGAGGAGGACGTCCTGTGCTGTAGTGATGCCAAATCTCTCAACAATTTGACATTTTATGGTGGAATGAGGGTGCGTCACTCACTTCTCCCCCACCTCGGGGATTGACGAATACCACGCAGTCACGGGGTTGGCCCAATCTGCCCACTTGGCACCTCGAGTGGGCATTCTAACAAACCTGCATCGCATCCACTTTCCCTTCTCCTCAAACAGCATGCAACTGCTCTGTCTTTTGCCAAGCATTATGATTTTCCGTCCTTTTAATGAATGAAGGGACTTGGAATGTTGGAAGCAGTCCTTATGTTAAACGCCAAATTCCAATAGCGCTAACGCTTGCGTACCCATTCCTTCAGTGCATGCAGGAGCCGAAGATGCATATTAATTACTGAAAGGTAGAAATAATCAGACAATCAGGCATCCATAAATTCCCTCTAACTAATTCACCTGAAGCGCATTTAAATGAATGAAAGATGATTGAGTCTCGTCATGCCTTTGAAAAGTTGCTGATGGTTGTGTGGTGGACTCTTGCCTCAAAGTGTGGCAGAGGCACCCTGTTGGCACTTCTGATGTAATTGTGGCTCGGAGTGACTGCAAAAATGCTGCCCACCATCACCTTTGTAAGGGACAGTGAAGGCGATATCGACGTGGGACTGAGAGGTTTTCAGAATGAGGCGAGTGTCCGAGTTAAAAATGACGAGGTGACAGTGAATAAGTTGGGGGAGGGCTGTCTGTGGCTAATGGATCTGTCCAAATCAGGAATCAAAAACTGGTATTCGACTAAGCAAAAATTAAACTAAAATGACTTTCATTTCCCAAAGTTTGGACTTCCGGTTTCTCTGTATACCTTCGCAAATATGCGCATACTGCAAAATGACAAAGGATTTGGATAACTTGATGAGGGAGAAAGTGAATGTAGCCTATTAGTAGGTTAGGCAATTGAGACAGAAATATGCATATATCAGTGACACATCCAATTAAATGGCCTCCTCTACCTCCACAGTTTGTACTTCCATGAGATAAGCTGATGCTTTAACACATCCTGTAGACCTGCGGCACCACTCCTCGGTAGTGACGTCTAAATCTATTGTGCTGGTGCTATCCATGCCGACTTCCTGGCACACCGAAGGTGGCACATTGGCGGCATTGATAAGCTGTCTCTACGAAAGTGGAGGAAAGATGGTCTATAAACTCGTTGATCGGTTTGTTAATGGCTTGATAGCAGACAACTTATTTGGGATTCTAAGACGGATCACAGTCAATCACGCAAGTCTCATTTCATAAATCTTCACTTTAGAGTGGACGGGTTGGCACAGAGGACGCTATGTATTGCTGGAACTTAGGATCCTACAAATAAGGTAAGGCTTTTGGGGCAATCAGTTATTTGAAAGGCTACTTTGGTATATAAAGTGACCTACACCTGTGTTGATCGTCCCTTCGCTTTAAGTGAAGAGAGATTTATTATGTGAGATGGAAAATATGCGACTTATAAAGGTAGAAAGTACATTCTGGTATAAGTTCCTTGACTTATTTTACCCTTTTTATTAAAACAGGATAAGCAATACTCTTTGGAATTAAACCCTAATTTCCAACCCCCTAAGTCTGTCTGAGAGGCATGGAGGCTATCATAGGAACTACAGACTGCGGTGACTAATGTGCCCGCGTAATTTGCCACATCTCCATATTCCTTTTATTACATTTTTTTAAAAAAGGAGAAATACCTGCAAGTTGGTCAGATGTCCTCTTAGTCTTTTATATTATCTGTGGCAGCTAAATGGTCTCTGACACAAACTGAGAAGGAGGCAGGAAGGAACCGGATGTCACCCGTACCACCAGCGCATATTTTTTTGGGTGCTATTATGCACCAAACGGATGGGAAAATTTATTATTATAGACTAATGGATTTTTGACAGCACATTTTTTTAGTTTATTAAAAACCAAAACTTCTAGCCGACTGTGTTTTTGTTCGTTAAGTAAACCTACCCACAAAGCCCGTTTTGGAGTTGCTTCACCCACTTCCACCTTTCATAAGCTCAGCGATAGAACTGCTTTGTGTAGAGAAGGAATGGCAACTAACTATACCTTTTATCAGACTCTGGAAAATGTCATAAACATGACATGTGCAGTCGTGAGGTTTGCTTGCTTTGGGAAGAGTTGTTCCTAAGGTAACATTTTATGGATATCTTCCCCATGGTGCTGTGGATTTTAGCAATAAACCCATGCCAGATATGTTAGACAAGTCTGAGCTATGTGGTAAACCCTCCTTTTTCGATAATCGGGAAGTTTTCCTCCTTCCTGCCTTCTGATTGGTCAGCATTAAGCCAGCCAATAACCATTTCAAGGTCAAGGCCGATCAAATGCTCCAAAAATCTGATACTGCAGCCGACCTGTAACCAACCAGTCCTTGAATAAGCGCACGCCGTACCTCCTGCTTGGTCAAATGCGCCGGCCAGTAAAGATGCCCTTGCTAAAGTCATTGTATGGGGATGTAAACTTCATAGTGCATTTAACTGTTGGGAAATTCCGATGTTTTATTAAAAGTATAAAGTCATGTGATTCAACAAATAAGTGCACTACCTCAATTTACCACCCAGTGGCACTGATGAGACACATGGGTGTCTAAGGCACCAATCAGGGCCCCAGAACTACGAAGACTAAAGGGCGCAAAAGAGGTCAGACTTAAGCTTACCAAGTGATCATTTAATAAAATTTTTTCCACTCGGCTGACAAAGCAGTTAATGTACTAATCAGTCTGTCGTTTTATTTAAATTTTAAAAGAAAAATCTGCGTGACCAATGAAACTTTGGGAGCAATCAAAACGTTATTAGTTTAAAAGTGTCAGTATCTTAATCCATTAAACATTCCGAGCTACCTTTCAAGCTGTCGCATTAAAGAGTTAGTCACTTTAACAATTTAATTTTGCATTACATTTAGTGGAGCTAAAAATATTTCCTCCCTTCCTGGAGCGCTAAAAATGTGGCCATAAAGTAGTAAGAAATTAAGTTTCCCCCCAAGAATGGCTCCGAAGAATTTTAACGCCAAGTTAATTTCAAAATAATTCCTCTGTGAGGCTTTACAAATGGGCTTTTAAAGGACATGGAACAAAAAACAAATGTCAGATTTGCTCTGCTACACTTACGTCTCCCATTCATTTTCTGTGGGAGTGAAAAGTATTTGGATTCAAATGGTGCAAACAGGTTTGGAATTACCTTCTCTCATTTGCAGCCTAGACATGACAGTATTTTAAGTTGGAACAATGGCAGATTCTACTCTTCCACGATCGCCTTTTGCCCAGTTCTCATAGTCGAGGCTACATTTGGACCTTCGATTCCACTGCACCAACGATGGCGAACAGCCAACTGTCCAGTCCAATCACGGAAGTATCCTACTTAACAGAAGTGCGATTCATTTGAGATGTCATTCTTCACGCCAACTTGCAAACACCACTTTTGTCAAGTACGTCGCGGCATGCCGAGACGAGGTGATGTCACCTGGACAAATAAGGAGGATACGGACAATGGATACGGGACAGCATCTCGAGCCCTCAAACAGAGTGGTTGACAGAGTATTTGAGGAGAGCTGACTGTTTCTCAGCACAGCGACCATTACCACGATTACAACAACGGCCTCTTTTCCTAATAAACTGAGATACCACACCTTGATAAAACTTCCTCTTCTCAGCCACCCCTTTCATTTTTGTCAGTGTTTCGTTGTTGGTGAGCTCCAACACTGACAAAATTTCAGCCAGACCGCTCCAGAGGCAATGATTTCGACAGGGTCGACTTTACTCTTCCATGGGTGTGAGCAAGCTGTGGCTACGAAGTGCCTCTCCACACGTCGGCTGTTGGCTGGACGACGGACACACCGGATGCTTCATTCTCCCTTATTTAAAGCCCTTGGATCGCCCTCGACATCATGGCGATCATTTGCCCACATTAAGTTTGTCCATCAGTAGGCGTTGCTAATCAATCAGAGAGGGTGAACGAGGTCCCGAATTTCGAGACCTTCCAAACCACTCGAAACGTGGACACCAGGAAATGAGGCTTCTGGAAACACGAGATAGGAAGGTTATCTGAAGTTTGCGAGCATTCCTACCAAATTCAATGCTCTGCAATTAAAGGCTCTCTAATCTTTGTGAGATTGTGCAGATGGGCTTCGAAAGTGCGTGGAGGAAAGCTCTACGACGCTCACGTCGCCCAGTCATTTTCTATAGGAAGAGGAAACATTTGGACTCAAGCAGTAAAAACAGGTTTTGAATTACCTTTCCCCATTGCTTGCCTAGATATCACAGTATTTTAAGTTGGAACAACGCCAGATCCAACGCTTTCACAATTGCTTTTCCACACTTCTCATTGTCGAGGCAACATCTGGACATTCAATTCCACTGCACCAATGATAGCGGACAGCCAAAGCCTTAGTTCAACCACAGATGTATCCTACATAGCAGTAACTGGGATTCGTTCGACATTTCCTTCTTCACGTCACCCTGCACACACCACTCTTGTCAAGTACTTCGCGGCACGCCAAGACGAGGCGATGTCACCTGGACAAATGAGGTGGATAGGGAGAATGGGTGCGGGGCTGCATCTCCGATTTGTTGACAACAATGCATGAGGAAATCCAGCTATACCATGGCATGACAACCCTCATCACGCCTACAGTAACGGTCTCTTTTGCCTGATACACTGAGATACGATCTCTTGGATTTTTGGCGTGTTTTGCGTTTAAGCTTGAATCCTGACGGATTCTCAACCACGCTGAACAGGACACACCGACCTCAACACGGTCGTCTTTACTCGGCGACGCTTGTGAAGAAGGCACAACCTACACCTCACCGCATCGACTACACTGTCTAGACGATGAAGACACCGGATGGACCAGTCACAGTGGTTATTGGCCAGCAATAAGTTTGTCCGTCCGTGGGTGGTGTTGGTCCATCAGGAAAACTGAACAAGATCGCGAACTTCGAGGCCTTCCCTACTGTCCAGAAAGTAGACACTAGCAAAGGCGACTTGTTGAAAATAAAAATGATAACGTTTTCTGAATTTTGCGAACATTCTAACTACTTCCAGTACTATCAAGGTCAGTTTATTTTCTTTTCATTAAAAACGACAGCCATCTAGTTACTCCGACTCAACAGTGCATTAAAAGGTTTTTATACCTCTGTTGTTTGGCCTACTGAGTTCAGTCGTCTGACTATTTCATCCCCTCTTTGTGGAAAATCATATACACATTTCTGTAAATTCAAGTCACCGTTTGTGTCTTTTAGTCCCAGACAGTCAACACAAGCCCTAAAAGGACTCCAGTTGCGTCTGCATTGCAATACGTTAGTGAAATTACATCGAAAGCAAGCAGACGCGGGTGATTCACCCAGTCAGGTGCGATGAAGAAACGAAAACTTTTTAGCGCCTTACTTTTTTGGACAGACCTAAAGGGATTCATCTGTACTGCCTAGTTAAGTGTGTGAAGCCACATCACATTAAAATATGGGACAAAATGGTCATTAAGGCATCAACAAAGTAAACATATCTATCTACCTTAAGTCAGTAAATGCAGCGCGAGGACACTAGAGGAAGAGCGATTTCAGTTGCTCACAATAAAATTCATTTTCTCCGCGTGGCTCTCTGCAGCTGGAAGGCATAGAAGGATTTGTAGGTGTGGTCACACCACCGTCTCCATGCTTTTAGTGTAGGTCTGAACTTTTAAGATTAAACCCTCCAGCGTTTATTTCACACCAATAGTTCGCTAATTGTGTATTTAAAAAGGTAAATTTTTTTGCTTCCGGCTGTCTATAACCTCCCTGTACTCCTCTGGGCTCAGGAAATGACGCTTGAGGTTCAAAATCCTAAAGTCTTCGAACGCATGTTGAAAGCAACTTTGTTCAATAGACGGTGATAGGGAAGGTTAAGAACCAGATTCCCCTTGGGGATGCCTCTCCATTGGATGACTGCTAAATTTGGCTCTTCCTCACAAAGAAGGCCTGCAGGAGGTTCATTCATTCCCTTAGGAGAGACGACTGCATTCCATTGTTTTTGCGATTCAGCGGTCTATCACAGCCTCCACCTATTCACTGTGATGTGGCTTCACACACTTAACTAGGCAGTACAGATGAATCCCTTTAGGTCTGTCCAAAAAAGTAAGGCGCTAAAAAGTTTTCGTTTCTTCATCGCACCTGACTGGGTGAATCACCCGCGTCTGCTTGCTTTCGATGTAATTTCACTAACGTATTGCAATGCAGACGCAACTGGAGTCCTTTTAGGGCTTGTGTTGACTGTCTGGGACTAAAAGACACAAACGGTGACTTGAATTTACAGAAATGTGTATATGATTTTCCACAAAGAGGGGATGAAATAGTCAGACGACTGAACTCAGTAGGCCAAACAACAGAGGTATAAAAACCTTTTAATGCACTGTTGAGTCGGAGTAACTAGATGGCTGTCGTTTTTAATGAAAAGAAAATAAACTGACCTTGATAGTACTGGAAGTAGTTAGAATGTTCGCAAAATTCAGAAAACGTTATCATTTTTATTTTCAACAAGTCGCCTTTGCTAGTGTCTACTTTCTGGACAGTAGGGAAGGCCTCGAAGTTCGCGATCTTGTTCAGTTTTCCTGATGGACCAACACCACCCACGGACGGACAAACTTATTGCTGGCCAATAACCACTGTGACTGGTCCATCCGGTGTCTTCATCGTCTAGACAGTGTAGTCGATGCGGTGAGGTGTAGGTTGTGCCTTCTTCACAAGCGTCGCCGAGTAAAGACGACCGTGTTGAGGTCGGTGTGTCCTGTTCAGCGTGGTTGAGAATCCGTCAGGATTCAAGCTTAAACGCAAAACACGCCAAAAATCCAAGAGATCGTATCTCAGTGTATCAGGCAAAAGAGACCGTTACTGTAGGCGTGATGAGGGTTGTCATGCCATGGTATAGCTGGATTTCCTCATGCATTGTTGTCAACAAATCGGAGATGCAGCCCCGCACCCATTCTCCCTATCCACCTCATTTGTCCAGGTGACATCGCCTCGTCTTGGCGTGCCGCGAAGTACTTGACAAGAGTGGTGTGTGCAGGGTGACGTGAAGAAGGAAATGTCGAACGAATCCCAGTTACTGCTATGTAGGATACATCTGTGGTTGAACTAAGGCTTTGGCTGTCCGCTATCATTGGTGCAGTGGAATTGAATGTCCAGATGTTGCCTCGACAATGAGAAGTGTGGAAAAGCAATTGTGAAAGCGTTGGATCTGGCGTTGTTCCAACTTAAAATACTGTGATATCTAGGCAAGCAATGGGGAAAGGTAATTCAAAACCTGTTTTTACTGCTTGAGTCCAAATGTTTCCTCTTCCTATAGAAAATGACTGGGCGACGTGAGCGTCGTAGAGCTTTCCTCCACGCACTTTCGAAGCCCATCTGCACAATCTCACAAAGATTAGAGAGCCTTTAATTGCAGAGCATTGAATTTGGTAGGAATGCTCGCAAACTTCAGATAACCTTCCTATCTCGTGTTTCCAGAAGCCTCATTTCCTGGTGTCCACGTTTCGAGTGGTTTGGAAGGTCTCGAAATTCGGGACCTCGTTCACCCTCTCTGATTGATTAGCAACGCCTACTGATGGACAAACTTAATGTGGGCAAATGATCGCCATGATGTCGAGGGCGATCCAAGGGCTTTAAATAAGGGAGAATGAAGCATCCGGTGTGTCCGTCGTCCAGCCAACAGCCGACGTGTGGAGAGGCACTTCGTAGCCACAGCTTGCTCACACCCATGGAAGAGTAAAGTCGACCCTGTCTTTTTCGTGGACTGTCCTAGTTGAGAATTAGGCAGCATCGAAGTTCACACACGAACGCAAACGCTGACCTATGACCTCATCTTTTGCATGTCGTATTAATCTTGAACACGAGCAAACGTAAAATAAATAAATGTTAAAAAAGAAAAAGTTTGTTATTTTTATGTGCTTGTTTTTAGATTCTTTTGAAATATGAAGAATAAAACCGGATTAAGAGAAATTCATTTGTCTTCTTTGGCCCTATTCATTATTTTAGAAACAGATCTGATTCCTTAAATCAACATTTTTACAAATGAAGCAGGATAATTTTGAAAACTGGCACTAAGTATGTGGTCTATACTTGTCGATTTTAATCTTTTTTTCTTGAGAAAAGCTAACAACTTCCAACTCTTACAAGGTAATACCCCTCCAAGTTAATACCTACTCTGTTTCTTTGTCATCTCAAGTAGAAAGAGTGCTTCTATCTAGATGAACAGCAGGGTGGTTTGCAAAATGTCGGCTTCTCAATTTTTGGCAGAAAATTGATTGCCTTTTCTTTTGAGGTCGTTATTTGGAATAAATTTTAACACGAAAGGAGACTCTTTTTTATCTTACTTCAGATTTTGGCGCTATATTTCACTATATTAGCTTTTTCTGTTCATAATAGTAGAAGTACACAATTATTTGAAATTTGTGGATAAAATCTTTATTCTTGGGTCTAATGAAATAGCACAACACGATTCGGTCAAATTTAAAGAATCGCTTTTGGTCACTTGAGCCCACAGGCGCACAAATGCACATACTCATGGCCAAATACTCTGAATATGATAGCTTTTTGTAATAGTCCGAGAAATAAAAAGAAGTAATCTTTTCATCAATAAAAGGATATCAGCTCAACTCATTTCCTATCTGTCATTGGCTATAATTTGCTTCATCATGGACCAATGATGCGTCAAGCACCTGAATCTGGCAACCTGATTGGTCAGGAGGATATGTTCTTAACTGATTGGTTGAACTCAAAACACCTGTAAATTAGCAACTCAGGTGTACTAAACTTTGCAAAGAACTCGTGTGTAAGTTGACGCATGGGATGATATTTTTGCTTTTAAATGTACATTTTCCATTCCTATATAGGCATAAAATGTCGTAAATCATTTCCCCCCCCCCAAATTGAAGTCAAAAAAACAAATTTTCCTACTTTTATTTATTAAATATTTAGCTGGTGACTGCTAAAGGTGATTAACACGATAATTTGTCCAAAACTCCTTACAGCTCACTTGTAGATCATCCCAGGAAATGTAAGAAGAGTCGTTTGATTGGTTGGACATGAGTACCAAAACCCTGAGTTCTCTTCAGTGTCTGACTAATTTTGCATGTTAACAGGTGTTAAAGACAACTGAGACTGTTATTTCAGCTGATAACTGGAAAACACATCAATACCTGTCCTTCCATTGGCAGAAGAAGGACATTATCCCGAATTGTATAAAAATAAGTAATACCCCTTATCAGTATGGAAAAGGAGTTATGGCTGGGGGAAGGCAGAGGGTCACATCACCGTAACGGAGAAATTGAGGGCCCCCTTAACCCTAATGTGCAGGTAAAAGTGTACGGCATCGCCAAAATTAGGCTTACATTTCTTTTGAGTTTTTTCATTGCCTTCAGGGAATTGTAGGGATGTCTACGATTTGCTTGAACTTGGTCTTAAGCCATTGAGCAATTTTTTTAGGCGGAACTCAAAATAGGAGCTGGTTAAAAGTGGATGCCACTTTAGGTCCTCTTGTAGTGAGCCGAAGCTACTTCCGTCACCCACAGGATACACCTCCTTAAGGTGTAGCCCTCAAGTGCTCCTTCAAATTGCTAAAAATCCTCTTGTTATGGAAGAGGCCTTATGATTCGGTATATGTAGGCCAAGTTAAAGTTAACGAGTTTATTAATTATTACACATACGGCTATACATTTCCAAAAGCATTCTTATGTACATCGCCTTGTGAAGAATAGACTAAAAATGCAAAAAAAAATCTGAAAATATCCTCCATTTTAGGATGAAGTTACTTGACCTCCGCATTAAAAAATTGGTTGGTAAATAGATAAACCGAAGAAAACACAATGCGCCTGATTTTTCCCTTCACGCTCCTTCTCCTCCTCGGCCGGTTCTCAGGGGGGCTGCATGATGCCACAGGTCTCATCTTCACCCGAGAAGTCGACCCGCCAAGTGGACACAACTTGGACGTGTCCAAACAGGAGATCAATGAGCGAGGCACCGAAGGAGGTAGGCATTAAAAAATTGAAGAAAGTAGAATGCTCAATGGATCTTCTTAACTGTGTAGACTTAAAAATTTGGCCCTTCATACTACTCATATTCGGCCCACTTGACAATGCGTCTTTGCTGGAAACAGTGGAGGAGGCGGCTACTCTGGTTTTTTCGAATACTATAAACTACAATCTTTTGGGAAGTAAATTGCATTTTTCTACGGCAATATTAACCTTCCAGAAGGAAGCAAGATAAAATCATGCTTAAGGGGCAATTTGAATTGCAACTGGGATGCAGTGAATAAATAAATCAGTGTCATTTACCCACCTTTTTTCTACTATTCCTCGTGCTAATTCATAAAGAAACCAAAAAGGATGCTTTTTTGTAATTTACTCCGCGTAAGCTTAAGAACAGAATGTAGAAACATGAGTTGCTTGTCATTTTTAATGAATCGAATCTCATTGCATTGACATCCGCAAGAGTCTGCAAACAACTGATGCGGAAAAACATTGTCTCCTCCTCAGTGAATGGAAGAAAAAAAACGGATCGTGTTTTTTCCACTTTAGGTTAGAACAATATTAAAAACTGGTTATTTTTTTGGGGGGAAAAATTATGAGGGAATCCCGTGATGACCAGGAGGTACTCACAGGTGGTCAAATCAGCATTCCCTCGGGTTGATTGCTTCAGGACTTGCAGAAAAAGTACAGAATAGCTAATGAATCGTAACAAACAAGGCAATTGCACTATTAGCGGAGGACTTGAGAGTCCCATCTACCCAAGTAGCACATGCATGATGGGAGTAACTAGGGTTTAATCATTTGCCCTTAGAAACCTCTATAAATAGCCAAATTGGCCCCTTTTAAAGAAAAATTTGCCTTTGTGATACCAAAGAGGATTGTTAGTTTCCCAGCATTCTGTGCGCAGAGGTGTTACTAACCAAATCCGCTACAAATTCACACCCTGCTTTGCAACAATTCTTCAGTAGAAAGAATTGGTGTGTTCATTCCCTCCATATGCAGTAGAATGAGACAAATTCACTTTTATTAATATTTTTTAGGGTAAGCAATTAAATTTTTTGGTACTGAAGGCTCTGGAATAGGGTGATGCACCAACCCGAGTTCTCTCCGAAGTCACGACAAGCTGAAGTAGGAATGGAGGAGCTAGAAGCACGGAGATTATTTCACAGAGCAGAATGGGTAATCGGCCTGTTACCCGCAGAGATTGAAGTGGCCACATGGCTAAATGCACAGGTAATCAAGGCGTCCGGTCGAATTTGTCGAGCTCTAGGTCTTGCAGAGTAGATGGGCGGTTAATGACGTCCGTGAGACCTGCACGGACTGCAGTGCGTGCGCAGCAAAACAAAGTACAGCGCCACTACATAAAACTAATTAAAGTGATCTAATTGGAAAGAAGATAAGTTCAAGGGCAGTCAAATGATTTCGTATCTTTACTGCACCACTTTCTTGGCCAAATACGCTTTGAAAAGTGAGAAACAGGCAGCTGAGAGAGATCCTCCTCACCAATTTATTGCATGGGGTCAGGCTCAAGGGACTTACCACATGCATCCAGTGGGGGCGGGGGGTTGTATTTTGGCCCACTCCTTCAAGAGTTCCTCAACTTCGCCTTAAAGGCGGCGTCACTATTCAGTTAATTACCCTGTTTCAGCAGGACGTTGGAATGCATCAACTGAAGGTCGACAACTCGAAATAAGGAAAGGCTGTTCAAAAATATTTGGGTATTTTGATTCCAATTAAGCGTTTTTATGGGCGTACAGCGGGGTGAATTGACATTCTACGGGCTTGCACGATAAGGTAATGGAAGCACTTAATGCCGCACAGCATGCAGTCTGTCACGTCTGCATTTTATTGTTTATTTCGCTAAATTGACAAACAGTACAGCAAAAATAGCAATTCAAGCAGTGAAAAAATGCTCTATCTAGATTGATATTTGAATTTGATGGGCATAATTAAAGCTTCTTAGGTTGGAGCAGGAGTTAGCTCCTCCTCACATTTGTTGTTTGGCAGTTAGAGAGGATCCACAATCTCCTCTGTTGGACACATTGCATTCCGGTGACCCAACACTCAAAGGTGCCCCCTCCTCTACACCAATCACCAGGATCCTCCACGTCTCACCGTGGGCATTTACACCTCACCATTGGCACATTGCGTTGCTTCCTGATGCACCGACTCCTTTCCACCCACACCAACCGGTACAGCGGTGACGGAAGTTGCTGAGCAAATGCCTTCCACCCGCTTACACACTCACGAACAATGCATCAGGCGAAGGCAACAAGTCGCATGCCCTGCCAATCAGTTGTTCTGCATTTCTTTCGCCCACACTATAAAAGTGGGCAAACGCGGATGCACTACACGCTGACCGGCCAACCAAACAACTACCTAACTGACTGAGTTGGGATAAGGGTGGGCCTCTCCACTTCAACGCGCATCACACGACACGGCATCGCTTCGGCTGCTCCATTTTGCAAGCAGACGAAGCTGGCACTGTGTACGTGTGTAGACGCAATTACTCCCTCACGGTTTCCTGCTACAGCCCAACCCCACCCAACCCATCACGTGCAAACGACTGACCGTTGGGTGGGTAACAACCCGACGGTGTGTGAGATAAGGCGCCTTTAAAAGCAATCCAGACTGGTGCGTGGAAGGAAAGTCCAATGTCTGCCAGACAAGCTCTGATCCCATCTAACGCTGCCTCAGCAGCACGCAACTAGGTGTGGTGACTGGATGGGGAGAGGCTTTGTCCTTGTCACTGACATGCAGCTCATCAGGATTTGCTCTTCATGCTCGCTCTTTCTCTTCCCCTCACACAGCCTACACTTTCACAGAAGTAGAGGGCTCCGTCGGGTGTTTGCGCAATCCTTCCATCATGTTGATCAACTTCGCGTAAATTCCAGCCTCTTTCTCTGACAGCTATCACAAGTTTGTCCCTGTTCGGTCATTTTGTGCGAGAAAGAGGGCGCCCGATGAAGACACTCTCACTTTGTGGAAACAAAATTCACCAAAATATGAGATGGAGGAGTCACAGCGACGGAAGAGTCCACTGGTTACGCACATGCTGACGCTCAAATGCCACTACTTTACTCCGAACGAATGGATGAGTGGAGAAGTAACAAACTTAAAACAACCCGCAGCTCCTGTTCCATCTGACCTAGTAAGAAGTCCACCAAATTGAGAGGCTCTTTGTTTTTACCTAAAATGACTTGACCAATGCATTCACTGCATGGTGAATTTGGGGATTCGGAGCCTCTTCTCCAGAGACTGACAAAATGGAAGTGGTAAGGATGGTGACTGGCGGAGGCGAGGCTTATTTACTTGTTGTGGAGGTGGACCGTAAATGCAGCCACTGGGGCACTTGACCCCCTCCTTCCTTCCACAAGCTGTTTCCCATTTTCTGCTAGTTAGGCTACCGGAATTGCCAGAAAGGAGTTTTATGAATGCAAATGAATCCAAACATAGGGTTAATTTTTGACAAAACACTAACCGACTTGATTGACATCTACCTGTAATGATGACATGCTGTGTCTAGTGTTGAGTATCGCGATCTCCGCAGAATCCCGTTGGCATTAACCAAATTACAGGCGAACCATTTGCTTTCTTTTTTGCCTCAGCGCCTAGACACAAATCAGCGCCTGTGCTTGTCATAACACCGGTTAGACAGATTTATTAAGCTAAAGAATAAACCAATTTTGACAGTCAATTTCTGCAATTTCAGGGACTCTTGTTACCAATTTGCCCACCAAAACATGCTGTATCAGTCAATTTTAAACAAACCCGAGGAGATGCATTTTGCTTTTAAAGTTGCTAAGTTGTGAAGATGTTTTGGTAAAGGTACATACAATGCTGACCTCCTCAAGACCAAACGTTTGCATGGAAGCTCTTGGTGCATAGCAAGGTAGAAATGTTTTAACTGAAACTTTGACCACCACAATTTGAGAGGCTCCTCTTCACCCTTAAGCCTCACTAAGGGTGAGTTCAAAGTACTGAGGACAGCGTCGCTACACTTGGGATACCATCCATTTCGAGGACGCTTTATAAGGCAGACTATTCAAGAGCTTAAGGAAATTCAACAAGTGATGGCAAACATCTATACTGCAGTTGAGATGCCAAGACAAGTCAAGTGTGCGTATAATCCAAAACTACCTGGAGAAGTTGGATTATGGCACTATCACTGCTGCCGATCTGCTTTCCCACTGCTTCAGCAACCAAAGCATCCTCGGCCTTGATTGGCTCATTTGTGCAACATTGACATTTTATTTATTCCCTCAGTAAACAAAGCTTTGTCAAAAGACTCCCAATTAGTTGGTAGACTAGAGCAGGTACTGTGTACATCTTTGGAGTCATTTATTTCATCTTATGAACAAGCCTTTATTGTTAGGTCTGCAGCATCTTAGCTAATAAAAGTAAACACACTTCGCGGCATCGGTTACCAAGCAATGGTCTGAATAAGTATGAGGAATTTAGAAGATCATATGCTCTATCAGTGCTTATCCTCTTCTTCCTTTCGTCTTCTTTATTAATGAGCATGTAAAACCTGCTTTATGCACGCAAACCACACCTTCTCATCGTGACACCTATGGTAGGACCACTCCGACAGGGCATTAACTAACACGAATTTTACCAGAAGTCATTGACTTTTCTCCTATAAGCAAAAAAACGGGTGCCTCTATTCCCCTCGCTGGTAATAAGCAACGACTTCATTAACCAATCGCATTGACAGAAAAATCGCACCATACAAAGTACACTTTTTTCACCTAGAAATGAAGGAGGCAGTGCCGGTGGGCAACGGCTGTCCAGTGACCGCACCATGGCCCTGCCAGCAGTACTCATTCTGCCTCTCCTTCGCCTTTGTATGCGACGGCGAGATCGACTGTCCCGATGGCTACGACGAGAATCCGCGTCTCTGTGTTGCAAGTAGGCCTTCTCCACACAGTTGATGAGTAATAGATTGAAAAGGTTTAGCAAGGTAACAAGGGAAAACCAAAAAGGCTTTTTTAAATCATACTATACCATGTGAAAAGGAACCTCTACAACCTTGTGTTTATTACACTCAAGTGTAACAAAACTCCTCACCACAGGGGGCTGAATAGATAAATATAGGGCAATTTTAAAAGTACTGGAGCTGGAGTGCTGTTATAACCAAATAAGGTGAAAATGAAGCGCATTTAATAGAGGCGATAGGCTAAATCATAACTCGACGTCAGTTTGATGTGGGGGATTAAAATGTTTTACCAAGGCACGAGTTGGTTAATTAGCAAATCGAAAAAGAATATTTTGAGTAGTTTTAAAAGACTAATCAAGCCTCTTCCATAAATTTTATGTTAGTCAGCTATGAGAGTAGCAAAAATTAGACGTTTGAGGCGGAAAATTACAATTAACAGGGGAGTGAGTAAATCCACCAAAAAATAAGTCAAGAGAAAACAATAACAGCGATGAATCAACTCATGTATTTGGGTTTCAATTTAAGAATAAAAGCACAGCCATTTAAAATGAAAACAAGGGTATTTTCAGAAAAAATAATTATTTTTAAATATCTTGGCAACTTCGTGTTTACGAGAGCGCGAACAGTCTTCGAGACTATGAATGGTCAAAGCAGAATACCCAGAACAATCGTTTATGCAAAAAAGAGGGAGGAAGAACTTCAAAAATTTGTCCATCATTCAAAATCCAACTCACCACTTAAATTCTTCACTCAGAGAGATTTACCACGATCATTAAAAAGGGGATCCCGCAACACATAGTTTACTAATTTTAAAAGTGCTTTAAAATACGTTCATTTAAGTCAATTTAAGCCATGGAGAGATCGGATGGCCTTGGCGCCAAATATGAGAGGTTTGGAATGGCCGCAAATCGCGCGCCTATTTTGATGCTTGTATTAGAGCCATACTTATCGTAGAAGTCTATTAACACAGCGCAGCTGGGTGAACTTAGGAATACAAACATTAAGGAAAATTACCCCAATAGGTTGTTTTATTCAAAATTACGAGAAAGTCGTGTTGTGGCCGGGAAGCGGCAAGTGTAAGATAAGCGGCTAGGTCATTTCCGAAAATAAGGCTAAGAGTTGCATGACAATGGTTATTAAGAATCCTTAGCTGTTTTGAAGTTTAAAGGGGAAACGACAAGAGAAATATTGAAATCTGGAAGGATGGCTTTACCTAACTCGGGGGTTATCTGTTTTGGTGTGTGCGATGTTTGTACTTTGTGTGGCAAGTTGAGCAATACCGCAGGTCTAAGTGAGTGGATCTCATTTTTTCCACTTAGAAGTTGTGAAAACCCGCTAGGAAACGCAAAGTTTGAACTACCATTAGCGTACACTGACCTTGACCCTCCCCTTTTTCATTCATCTCACGAGGTCCAAATTTTAAGGCCTTTTTGTGTTTTCTTAATCAGATAAGAGGCAGAGTTTTGCTTTGTCTGGTTTCACATATACTGGAAAAATTTTGTCACTGAAATTACTTGTTTAGATTTCTCTCCTTCAGAATTCAAAATAGTTGAGAATTTGTGTAAGGTTTGTGAATTAAATCGACATTTTTGATCTATGTTCTGATGCTAGGGTACACATCTTTAGCGTTCTTACCGGCTTTTTATATGTCGCGCATATTATTTTAAATTTTACATTTGTGATTTTACTGCTGTACATTAACCCACGAGAGCACCGTGATTTACTTGCCTTCCTCTTGACCCTTCAAATCATGGATGTCTGATTTACAATTTCTGCCAAGTTTTTTATTCACTGTTTTGCTTTAGTATTGAGCTGGAGAGGTTGCCACAGCAACCGAGAATAATTTGTTGGAACTAATTAATAACTAGGACAATTAAAGGACTCTGTCATGCTAGAAGCGTAAATTTTATTCCTGGTAGATATTATCTTTTAATTACGAATGCGATCTTGTTAATTTTCTACCTTAGAGAATCGTCCAGCCGTGGCTCTACTCGAGGGCTTCATAAGAAAGTACCGAGACTGGCTGGTACCCAAGTATTTGGGAGACGGAGAGACCAAATTCATAGCCTACAATCTCGCAAGTGAGTTTACTCTCTTGTATTCTTTTCCTTGCTATTTAAAAGAGTCAAGGTGGGAGATCGCTTAAACAATGTTGTCTTCTCAACACACCCTGTATACATTGAAATTAAAAGCAACGCCCTTAATAAATTCTGTTATTGCGCTTTCACACAGTCAAAGAGGCGGTTTATGATAGTGAATAAACAAAGTCGCATTACAAGAAGGAAAATACCGACTAAAATAGCCTATTTTGATGGTAGTAACCCATTTCGGGCCCCCGGGGATAAAGGGTAATTATAAAAAAAGAGCAAGGCCAAAGGCAGCATTTTTTAACTGTCATTGCAAAATGGCATTTAGCTGGGAAAGCAATCGCTAAAGTGTAAATTTGTCTTCCCTTCATTGAAAAATAGTTAAGTTGTTGAATTAAATTGTGGAACATTTAAAAATTCTCTCTTTTTGGCTAATTCTGGCAGCCAATTTAGCAGATGGTATGAAGGCTACTAGAAAAAAAGCTGAGTAGGAAAGGAGGGGGTCAAGTGCCCCAGTGGCTGCATTTACGGTCCACCTCCACAACAAGTAAATAAGCCTCGCCTCCGCCAGTCACCATCCTTACCACTTCCATTTTGTCAGTCTCTGGAGAAGAGGCTCCGAATCCCCAAATTCACCATGCAGTGAATGCATTGGTCAAGTCATTTTAGGTAAAAACAAAGAGCCTCTCAATTTGGTGGACTTCTTACTAGGTCAGATGGAACAGGAGCTGCGGGTTGTTTTAAGTTTGTTACTTCTCCACTCATCCATTCGTTCGGAGTAAAGTAGTGGCATTTGAGCGTCAGCATGTGCATAACCAGTGGACTCTTCCGTCGCTGTGACTCCTCCATCTCATATTTTGGTGAATTTTGTTTCCACAAAGTGAGAGTGTCTTCATCGGGCGCCCTCTTTCTCGCACAAAATGACCGAACAGGGACAAACTTGTGATAGCTGTCAGAGAAAGAGGCTGGAATTTACGCGAAGTTGATCAACATGATGGAAGGATTGCGCAAACACCCGACGGAGCCCTCTACTTCTGTGAAAGTGTAGGCTGTGTGAGGGGAAGAGAAAGAGCGAGCATGAAGAGCAAATCCTGATGAGCTGCATGTCAGTGACAAGGACAAAGCCTCTCCCCATCCAGTCACCACACCTAGTTGCGTGCTGCTGAGGCAGCGTTAGATGGGATCAGAGCTTGTCTGGCAGACATTGGACTTTCCTTCCACGCACCAGTCTGGATTGCTTTTAAAGGCGCCTTATCTCACACACCGTCGGGTTGTTACCCACCCAACGGTCAGTCGTTTGCACGTGATGGGTTGGGTGGGGTTGGGCTGTAGCAGGAAACCGTGAGGGAGTAATTGCGTCTACACACGTACACAGTGCCAGCTTCGTCTGCTTGCAAAATGGAGCAGCCGAAGCGATGCCGTGTCGTGTGATGCGCGTTGAAGTGGAGAGGCCCACCCTTATCCCAACTCAGTCAGTTAGGTAGTTGTTTGGTTGGCCGGTCAGCGTGTAGTGCATCCGCGTTTGCCCACTTTTATAGTGTGGGCGAAAGAAATGCAGAACAACTGATTGGCAGGGCATGCGACTTGTTGCCTTCGCCTGATGCATTGTTCGTGAGTGTGTAAGCGGGTGGAAGGCATTTGCTCAGCAACTTCCGTCACCGCTGTACCGGTTGGTGTGGGTGGAAAGGAGTCGGTGCATCAGGAAGCAACGCAATGTGCCAATGGTGAGGTGTAAATGCCCACGGTGAGACGTGGAGGATCCTGGTGATTGGTGTAGAGGAGGGGGCACCTTTGAGTGTTGGGTCACCGGAATGCAATGTGTCCAACAGAGGAGATTGTGGATCCTCTCTAACTGCCAAACAACAAATGTGAGGAGGAGCTAACTCCTGCTCCAACCTAAGAAGCTTTAATTATGCCCATCAAATTCAAATATCAACAGTAACATGAGCATTAAAATGTGGACCGGACGGACTGCCTGCAGATGCTCCTCCACACGTAATTGTATACACCTCAAAATAAAAATGGATCCTAAATATCAGCTAGTCTTTAAGTTACGGATTGCAGGCCGAGGGTTGCTTCGTTAAATTTTTTTGCATTTACATGACCAAGTTGTAGATAAGGCACTTTCAAACTGTCGCTGGCAATGTTGAGCAGTTTCAGTCCTTTGTCGTAACAACCGACTAACTGCTCCACCACCCTAGTTAAGAATATCTGCCAATGGATCTGGTACAAAAATTTGAATTTAGCCTATCTTTAAGACTTTTTTGTTGCTTTTATAGACATTTGAATGGAAATTAATTGCGAGGCGGGGTTAATAATAGAAGTCTTCCATTATGTTCGGTTCCACGGAGAGGCCACCTACGCCCAAGGTCTCACCAAATGCCTGAAAATGGGGAAAGCTTATGCCCTAAAATTTGAGCTAACTTGAAGACAAAGAAGTGTATTTTGCTTTTTTACCTCAAACGCGATTGTTGACTCCTTTAAGGTGAATGTGGTAGATGGTTGTCCGTCAGCCCCCCAGTTAAACCACCTCCTGGTGCTCTTCTTTCGCTACCCAAATGATAAATTGCTTAAAACATGTAAATGAATAGCTTTATCCACAAAATAGACGAACTGTATCCCGTAGGGAATGCAATCAGAATTGGTGTTGACATATTTCCCCGTGTAACGCAGGGGTAATTACTCGGGGAGAGCATTAATGCCGTAAAAAATTGCAGTGACAAAATAAAACGACTGTAAATGTGCCTTGCTACTAAAAACAACTTAAAAATAGCAAAATGGATGGCACAAATGAACAAATTTATTCGGATGATGAATGAAAACTTCAATCGCTGGTCGTACTTCGGAGGAGACCGGACTCTCAATTTTTAAAGGTGTTCAATTTTACTGTTGGCATGGCAACCAAATTCGGCAAAAAATTTTGCATAATTAATCACACCTTAGTACTCTTATGATGGGCACTTTAAAAGCACCGAAACAAACTGGTTGTGGGCATCCACCTTCTGTAATCAAACACGTTGGCGGTTTCTCGACTTTTTTAAGAAGAATCTCCTAACCACTCAGTTTGCTCTTTTGTAAGGCAAAACGGTGAGCCCTCTGGTCTCAGTGAATGAAAGGTGGAACTGAGGCCCTGCAGTGGGAGTGAGGGAGAGATGATTCCTCTATAGCTAGAGATAATGGAGAGGTACCGACCTGCTACCCATCCAGCAGGAGCTCAAATGTCACCACACGTCATGTATTAAGTATATGGCGAAAATCCGCTTATGGCGTAGGCAACACTATCTTCTTTTTGGGACCCAAAATGCTATTTCAAGACTTATTTTTAATTTTTTTGACTAAATGTAAGTAACTGCGATTCTCATGGATTTCAGTTTTGCCAAAAATAATTGTCACATAAAATAAATAGAATTCATTTCCGCTTCTTTGTTTTAATGACACATTGCCTTTAAATTTAAATATCCCTCTAAAGGCAGTTTTAAAAGTCGTGCTTAGCTGTTTTGTACGACAGAGTTAGCACTGCTGACGTGGATACGATTTAAACAAAAACGATGTCAGAATTGGTGTAAACAAGCTTTAAAATAAAGGGCTGAAAAAAACGGTACATTGTTTTAAAAGCAAGCAATCAAAACCCCAGAAATTGCGCATTTTAGATGAGTGATAGTAATGCGCCTTTAGCGTAGCGCCCCGCGACTTCTGCCGAAGACGAATGGAGGTGGAATACTCGAGCAAAAGTCGTATATTCAACAAACAGAAGGGACTGGGGCTACTGGCATGGCCCGGAGGGCAGTCTAACCGACGAGGATACAATGGCTATGACACAAAGTGATCCTTCGCCAAAAGTGAGAGTTAAATAAGCAATTAAAGTACTGCAAAGACCCTCCCCTCGTTCAAGCTTCGTCCCGCATTAGCCATCACAACGTAATCAGTGCTGTGGGGAAAACATCCAAACGCCAGCCGCCCCAGTGATCGAATTATTTATTGAACTAAGGCCATACCTGCCCCAAACGTCACTGATTCCTATTGTTAATTCAACTGGATCTGCAGTTCTGTCCTGCACGGGAACTAAATTTCAGGGACAGGGAGCAGTACTGACCATCACACGTGTTCACATCTAGACGTGGAAGCGCTGGCCTACAAGCAGACTTTTGTAAGGGAGGATGGGATTTAACACAGTTAAGTGAGGGTAGGGGTTCACGTCTGTACCTTCTTGCCACGTTGTTCACGCCTCAGAGCTGCTTAGCCATGTCCACCTCGGTTCTATCTAGCTAGTGGAAAGGTAGAGGAGGTACCACGAGTTAACATAATTGATACATTCATACGTATGCGGCAGACAGCTCTTCAACAAAACCTTTTCTGACGGTTCAGGAGCGGTGCCACTTCCGTTGCTAATGGCTTTTCTGCAGAACATGGGACTGGGTTAGCTGCTGAGGCTAGGCGTATTTTTTAGCCCTTCTGTTATGGGTCGCCATTAATTCTCCATCTGTAGCATGTGTGCTTCCTCCGCCTTGCTGTGGTTTATCATCCAGTGGTATAAATCCGGGGACCTGTCCTCAAACATCCGATTCCCCTTCCGATGATACCAATATAGAGCATCCCAAGACTTTAATGAAGGCGAGAGAACACAGGGTCCTCTATGAAACCAGAGAATTAAACAGTTAACCAACACAGTGTGTTAGATTAACACGTTCTATATTTGTGATCGTGGAGATTTCGCCAAAATACAACAGTTTTCTAGGGAAATTGGTACCTTTTAGCTGTTGCTAAAACCATAAAATTATCAAAAAAACCTTTAACTAGCCTTTCTCAAATCGCACTATTCCAGTATTTGTAGTCTAAATGGCTTTTTGCAAAATGCAAAAACTATGTACCTGTGCTGAATTCCAAAGTTGACAATACTTTTAGGGGACGTTTTGAAATGCCAAAATTTTGGGTTAATGTCCAAGCTACCCAGACTACTTGTAAATGAAATTGAAGAAATTCGCGAAGCAGCGGCTCAGAATTATTTATGAGCAATAAAGTTCCACAGCAATGTTCACCCGAAATGCATGCACATTTCCCCCAATAAAACGTCGGTGAGCTCGACACAAATTACAAAAATTGGCATTTATTAACTCACACCGTTTCAAGACTTTGCTGAAGCAATAGTAAGCCAAAGTAGAATAAAATGGACACAACCCATGGAAGGACTGGGGCTGGGCAGCCAGCTTGACCTGAACCACATGCCGCAGAGCAAAGGCCAAGCCTATGGCGAATGAAATACCTGCGCGGTTGTAAATAATTAAAAAACCATATTGCTGCCAAATCTTTTGGGAAAAAGTACAATCATGTCAAGCAAATCATGACTTGAGCTTACTGTGGGACACTCATAAATTATCCAAACTTTTCGGCCGTAGCAGGACGTCAGCATTCCTGTCGTCCAGATTTTCTGATTGATAATGCAACCGCTTAGGCATTGCTTAAAAATAATTCCCGAAATCACTATTTAGAATCATATATACACGCAACTTGAATAAGCTAAAGAAAATTTGCCTAACGTTTCTAACCTCAAAGTGCATTCTACCGCGATTATTTTGCGCGAAAATGATAATTATTTTTGGATTTTGTGTTGTGAGGTCGAAGGTGCTATTCATTTGTATTAGAAGGATTTTGCGTGAGCAGTGCGACTGAAGCGGTTGAAAAAGGTTTCATCACTTCAAGAGTAAACAATATAAGGCATGGTGATCCATTCACACAATAAAAAGTGAGAGAAAAGGTAACGTTTAGTTCTGCTGCTTAAAAAAGTAAAGAATTACTAAAAAAACCAAATTAACAAAGGTTTTAAAATTATTTTAACAAAAGCTTTTTTATAATGCATTTAACAAATTTGAAGGCAGTTTTCGGCCTCTCTCCATCTCAACTTTCGTCCTCCAATTCACATTCTACTTATATATTTTGACAAATTCCAAATGTCCCTCTTGTAAGAAAATGTTTTCCCTTCTCTTTTTATAGTTAAATGATTAATGGCAACGATTTAATGAAAATGCAAAACTAGCAGATTTAAGATGTCAAAAGGCACTGGACATCCATCTTACTTACTTTGAACTGTCATTTTAAATTAGTGATTTTAGTGTCCAACATACAAACTTCTTGATCTTTTTCAACGGCTAAACGCATAAGGATTACTACCAAACGTCTTAAGTGCTTCGAATGCTAAATGACTCCCTGTCGCAAGCCCTTGACTCCAGTAGCAATTGCAATTTCATGAGATCTGACCAATTAATTACATCTGCCAAATGCAGGATTGTGATAAATAACAGAAAAGGTTTATGTCAAGAAAAGAAGGTCTAGTCTCCTGTGAGCAATGATTTGTTTCATATCGCCGGCAAAACAACTCAATTTAAGTGACCCACCGCACACTGATTCTACAAGATATCTGAATAAAATACGAGCAAAGCCTGGTTACTTATCTCAAAAGTTGATTGAATATCTTTGCACTTCTTGTTTAGCCTCTTTCCTCATGAAAAATTCGGTATTCAAGTACGAAAATTGCTTCTTGTTGGTATTTCAAAACAGTCTCAATCTGATTGCCAAAGGTGTTTGAGTTGGGACTGTAAAGTGACAGTGAAATTTGCTATTAAACATTCTCTAGTAAGCCAAAACATCGAGGACTACCGAAAGAACATGCAGCTGACGGATGAGCAGTTCCACAACCTGGAGCGTCTGCTGGACGAGGTGGTAAAGGGTAGGCAAATGGGCCTCCTGATGCTGGGGATGCCTTTGCAGTCCTGGTCCGAGGTCTACATCGTCCTTCGACCCATCGCAAAGGGCCTTCTAAACGCCTCGCCCCTCCTGCACCCCTGATGGAGCCTCCCACCCCCACCCCCCCTCGCTAACATCCACGTACTTCATTTATGTCTCTTTCCCTTCACCTCTACACAACCACCTATCCACCCAAAGCCGATTCAGTTAACTGACATTGGGGTCATCTCTGAATAAACCCATGAGACATGAGTCAATTTCCGGGTGTTGTTTAATGAACGGGCAGAAAATGTGCAGCCTTTGAATTCCACAGACCTTGAATTAAAACACCCCATCTATTTTTCAAGCCAAGGTGCGTAGGAGGTGGGAAGCAACTTTAAAAGTACGGGAGCTCTGACACTTATGTAAAGGTTTATTTGCGGAACCGGAAAAACAGTCCACGTAATGAGTATCGCCTTAAAAATTTTAACTAATATTTGTGTACATGTTTTGTTTGTCCCTCCAAGTATGCGCTCCATCATTGCGGAAGTAGCAAGCCTTGGGTAAATGGTTACCCAAATGCCACTTATAGAAGGGATCTACTGGGTCGGCATTAAGTCATCATCCAAGTAGGGCAGATAAGGGAAGGTCCTGGCAGTATTGGAGCACCTTCGAAAATCTGTAGTAACGTTTATGTGGAGTTTCATTGCCTTCATAACTTCGGAATTTTGGTAATCATCATATAAAACATAATTTGTGTAGCTTATCGAGACTCTCCTGAAGATGAAGGAAGGCAAAATACTCTGACAGAATATGCCTTCAGCATACAGAGGGGACTGTGGCTACTGACATGACTCAGGGTCCAGTTTCACTGGGCACAGGTACAATGATGGGGACGCAAAGTGGCCCTGTACCGAATCCTGTTGAGCTTCGTCTCCAGCGCTCCCCTTCCTCAACCTCCCACGTCAGTTATTACAATGTAGTCGGTACCGCAGGGGAAACATCCATGCATTAACCGCACCAGTCAACTAAATTTCATGCAACTGAGGAGATATTTCGCCACAACACCACTGATTCCTCTTGGCAATTCTGCTGGATCCGCAGCTTCGTCTTGTATGGGAACTGGATTTGTGGACGGAGAATTTCGCTGGCCATCATGCGTGTCCACAGGCAGGCGTAAGAACGTTGACCCAAAAGCAGGTCTATTTAGGGGAGGACGGGATTTGACACAGTTCTGTGGAGACATGGTTTCCTGTCCGTTGTTCCTTTCCACGTTGTTCTCGCTTCAGAGCAGCCCAGCCACATAGCCATCTAGGTTGTATCCAGCCGGTAGAGAGGCAAAGGAGGCATCGCGAGTTAGCATTGTCGACACCTTTACGGCAGGCGACTCCGTAAGGAGCCCTTTTCAGACGGTTCACGACTAGTATCGCTGTCATTATTACTAGCATACCCGCAGAACACGGGACTGCAGTCGTTGCCGAAGGTAGACGACATTTTCGGCCCTTCTGTTTGAGGCCATCACCGACTCTCGTATTCGCACTCCTTCCGCCCCACTGAGGTGCATCACCCAGCAGTAGAAACAAAGGTGGATGCCCCTTAAGGTCGCATTTGCTTTCCCCTGCCACCAATGAGGCTCCCAGGTACTTCCGGTAGTCCTCGAGACTACTGCCATGGCCCGAAGGCCGGCTCTTCCTACAAAGGTACAAAGGCCAAGACACCAAGTGGCTCTCTTCCCGAACCGAGAGTTAAGCAACCAACCGACGTATTGCATTCAATCCTTTATTTATTTCCAGTGTTTATGTAATTTCGCCTTACGTAATTATTCTGCAAAATAATATTTCTGTCTGAAGTCTTAAGCCAAAGCGGTAGGGAAGAACACCTACTACCAACTTAGAGAAAGGTCAAGCCGTAGAGCAGAAGTGCAACCCACAATCGTCCGACACGCAGTTAAACAAAGCACCAAATCATCTACTCACCAATTAGAATTCTTAAATTACGCGAAGAAATGTTACCTTGTCAATTCTAGCAAAAGGATTAAGTAAAACTTACATCTCCTCATGTTGAGGAAATGCTTTCCTACTACAATTTTTTCCTCTCACGACACCTGGAAGACGAGAATTTGTGAAAGCGTGCCGTCGTTGCTCCAAAACTTGAACTTCTTTTTTTCTTTCCCCACACGATCAGTAGTACAGGTTGATTCTGCTGCTTTTTTCTTGCAATCAACAACCCAATCTTCACAAGCCGTCTTTATTTTGTGTGGGGAGGAGTTGTGAAAGCCTTTGCTAAGATGCAGCAACTCAGGCGGACTTAGTCAACCATGTAAAATGCCCCACTCAGACAAAAAGAAAAATGAGTTTACAATATTAATAGAAGTGAAAAAGGAACACTTTTGCTTTTCACATTTTGCCAAAAAATCACACTCTCACCTGGCAATTGTGCGTAGAGTTAACACACAGGAATGGCATCAGTCCACAGGTGGCGTCGTCTGGAGCATCCCGACCAGACAAGTTGACGGAATGGATGCGAAAAATTGCCGCTACACCATCAAGACAGACAAAGTTGGCTATTTTTCGCTTAAATACAATCGCTCAGGTCATATGTGAAAGGTTAAGCCTAAAAATCGACCATTTTACTCACCGTATTCACAATCCAGTTGGAAACATTCCTTTTCACAGTTGTGGTGAGCCGTCAGAATCAAATAACCACCCTTCAACTCTCAAATAAGCTGGAACCGATAAAGTGCCAAATCGGTATCAACGATATCAAATTCAAGAACAAGCCTTCATCATTCAACAACTTATTATTCCCAGAACAAAAGAGGCAAAGAATAATTTCGGGGACTCTCGATTTTGCGTTGATCAAAAGCAGTAAGAATGAAAGGAAAGCAGAAAAATAAAAATAATGCTAATAATAATAAAAGCAGTTAGATTGGAATCTTCACTGGATGATGCAGGATTGTATCATTCCAGCGTCGCCGCCTCCGGAGATCGCACGGAAGGTCTGTTGGGTGATTGCGTCAGTCTGCAGGCCTAGTTCCACCTCGTTGACGAGACTGGGAAGGAGAAAAGGGACAAATTTGGACCTTTCGAAGTGGGGTGAGGTAAGGTGAAAAGGAGGGAGGACGTACGCCTGCTCCTGGTAGTCCAACTCCTGGACAATCTCATTGCGCTCGTTCACCACCTCCACGACCTCACGCAACAGAAGCTCCTCACGAGCACGATCCTCGGCGGTCTTCTGGCTGTCTGGAAGTGTACAACATGCGGAAAAGTTATTTCCCGTTTCAAATAAGAAAAACAAAAAAGTAAATGATTCAATTACCATCTTTTTCCATCAACTCGCGTAATTCCGCGTTCAGGAGGACTGTAGTCCGCTCCAGATCAGACTCCTTCTCCCTGAAAAGGCAAAACATTCCATTTATAGCCTAAATTAGACAGTATTTAAAAATATCTGAATACTTTGTAAAGTGGCACACTCTGATTCGTGGAGAAGTCCAAACGGATTTCGAAATGGTCCCTCAAGCTGGAATCGCTTCAACAGTGGATAAGCCGCGCTATTTGAAATATGCAAACACTGTGTGAAATTTGTACAATAAAGACTCTAAAAGGGGTTTAAAATCTACTTTTTCCCTAATCAAAGATGTTAGACGAGGTGGATAATTGCAATTACTTAAAAGAGTTACAAGAAATTCCAACTAAAGTGGTATTACTGGATCAAAGTGACAGCCTCGTTTCGTTAAGTCAGTCCGTTGAGGTTAAGAATAATTTAAGTCGACAACTCGGGACTGTCGCAACAAGAATGACAAATGGACAGAAATTCCCCCTTTACAATTGAATTATTTAAGCGTTATGCTTTTAGTCAAAATTTCCAACGAAAATGCGCTACCTGTCAGACTCTCAGGCTCTCTTCTTATCCCATCTATTCTCGGTCTCGGTGCAATTCTCAAGAGAATATACAACAATCACACAGTTACCAAGCTTTCGTATAGGATGGATTCTTTTCTAAACTAACATGATTCGGTGCGGAAAAGGTCCCTGCAAATTAAAATGAAAATTAAACACTAGTTCCTACTACCACACTATCCCACTACTGAAGACCGTCGATATTATCCTACAAGGAATCCATCCAGGCAGACCCATTGGGGATGAGGGGAAGGTAAAAGCGGGGTCTAGCGGTGGAGTAAATAAAAGGTGCCAACTAATTAGGAAACCTTGATGCAAGCAGAGGGCATAGTGAGCCCACAAACACCTGTTAATCTCCAGCCCTCGTCAACTCAATAACTTCAGTCAACCACTAAGATGTCAAGACAGCAAGGAAATCTACGGCATCAGACATCACTTGACAGTTCTAAGTGGCTTGAATAAATGTTGAAGACTTCTCAAAGTAAATGAAACAATCTTGATGTGAAAGGCTCTATTAAAATTTCAAATCACAGAAGAGTGGAAAAAGGAGACGCACATGATGGAGAGTTGATAGGAGCGATGAACGAGGGCGTTGCGACGGGAGATGAGTTGGAACCAGCGCCGCATGAGTATCTCCTCCTCCGGCGTCCCAGAGCCCATGACCGCACGCAGGCGTCGTTCAAGGTCTGGCGCCTCGCGATCCAACGTCTCCTGCTCCGCCGCCACGGCCGCTGCCTCGGCACTAACTGCACCGATGCATCACAACACAAGTCGAGGTGAAGTAAAAATAGCGTCAGAAGGAAGCATGCTTTGTTACCTTACTACAAAATACGTTCAAATCAAACTGGAAATTGTGGCTTCTCCGCTCCAAAACAAGATCTACATTCAGCAGCAATTGCTATTCAAACTTAAATTCCTTAAGGTTCCCCTTTTTCTCCTTCTTTCTATGCAATGAAAAGCTCCTGTTTGACCTGAATGCCCTCTTAATTGTACTGCCAAACGGTCAACAAAAGTAAAACTGGTCTCTTCAAATGAATTCGTCCCAAAGCAATTGAGCGATGCTTTGTGAATCAACTTTACACTGATAGGACATCTATGCAACCAGCAGTAATATGAACACGAAGACTTGTAAAAAGTTATAGCTACAAAATGAGGAGAACAGAACAGGCATAGGGGTCCGCTTAGATAAGAAGGCCAAACAATAAGGCTCATCAAGCAGGCAACGCTATTTCTAATGATAGCAAAGCGCTACAAATCACTCGTTTGATAGCACAAGTACTCATCACCACAATTGGAGGTAGGGCTAAAACAAATGAAATGTGAAGACAGAGTTAAGCTAGCAAGTAATCGGCAATGACTACTATCCAGATTATAACAAACCAGAAGAGGAAGAATCGCTTGGCAACACCACATTCGAGACTTACTATTGGAGGGCTGCAATACAACAAAAAAAGCAAACGGCGCGAGTTAACAACTGCGCAGCGATCTGTGAGACAGAATAAAGGCGAATTTTCTCACAGTTGAGGGCTTGGGGGATTTACTATGGGAGGCGTTGAAGCTCAAGTGCGTCTCCAGACCGTCTGAGAAGAGCTTGAGGTTGGAGAGCTTTAATTTGCGTGCCTTTACATTTCCCGTCGTTGGTGGTGCACCGTCGAGTTCTGTTTAAGCAAAATTTGCGATTTGGTTATTAAGCAGATGTCTTCAACACCGCTATATAACTTATTAAATTCCGTGATTAATGATACTGAAGTGGACACAGTGCCGGTGGAATGTTCGCGGACAAAATTACCGGAGGGGTGAATGACAGGATAAAATGCGCCGGGATATAGAAAGAGTAGGCCTGTCAAAAAACACGGACATGATTATTCTCAACTATTACAAGCTGACAAGCAAATGGAGAAGGTAACGAATATAGTGGGAACGAAAATGAACTAAAATATGTCAGGATTAGAGAAATCCTTCAAATGGATTTGGATTTGTAGAAATGGAACCATTCTGAATAAACTCTTTCAATAAAAAAAGTGTGTAAGAGCTGCAGAATTCATGAGGCGTAGGAGAACAGTCAACGACCATTTAAAGCAGGCAGTTTAGGCAAAAATTGGATCTTTAAAAGCCACTTATTTTAGCATTCATGAGTATACTACTTATAAATTGTAAGTAGCGCATATAACCAAGTCAAAAATTACCGTGTTTTGAGGTGGCAAGACTGGGGGATTCGACGGCGTGATCATCGGTGGTGGCTGTGGTAGTCGTAGCACCCAAGGAATCGTTTTTATCTGACGATTTCAACTCCGTCAGAAGGGTTCGCGCTTTCGTCAACAGCTGCTCATAGCGCTCGGAGGCACTGCTGCCGCCTGAATTCACCTGGAGAAGGAGCAAACAGAAGATAAAGTGGAAAGACTCAACAAAAAGCAACAAACATTAATACACAAAGAAAATACTCACTTGCTTTTTCTTTTTTGCCTTTGTTGTGGATTTATTCACGGAGTTCTTATCTACCTCCGATTCGTTCTGCTGGTGACTGCAAGAAGGGAGGAAGCAGTTCCAATGACCTCCAATGCAAATCATGAAAATTTCAGAGCAAAACACGAGCAAACCAACTTACAAGGTGAGAGGAGTTGAGATGCTTCACTAACTTATTCCCAACACATCTTTTATTAGAACAGAGGCAGCAATTCTAGGGGTTCCATGAGCAATGGTCAAGAACGATAACAACAGTACGAATGGATAGCAAAGTGCAATGTCAATTCCTTACAGCTGAGGCGGTGGAAAGAATAGTAGCAAAACTAAAAGCAGCATCGAAGTAAGCAACAATACCACCAAGAAAGCATAGGGAAATCAAAAAAGGACCCAAGAGTGGTTTAATTACAGTGATTGCATCAACGTCAAGAGTAGAGGTAAAACTCACTCAGCGGCACCGTCGAGAGATGAAGCAGAGGACACTTTTTCCTTCTCCTCCCCCTCCTCCTCTTTCAGTGCAGTAGCTGCCGCTGCGATAAGGCAGGTGCGTAGCTGATGGAGGTAGGTCATCATGGAGAGGCGATCGGGGGCCCCGCCCCGCCCCCGCACCACCTCACAAGGGTTCACAAACACCCGCGCAACGCCAAATCGGCTGGCCGCGTCAAAGGCCAATCGGACACGCTCCGTCGGGGTCATTGCTCGGACTAACTCGAAATTGCCTCTGCAAATTGACAAGGTATGATAAGGATGATGATTAATCACAACTTCAGGTATTGGGCTAATAAGTATAAGAAATTCTTTTTCAAAATCTCGAGAATCGAAAGTGGGGGAAAGTTCTGTTGTCCAGACGGAATCGATGCGAACTAATGCAAGGACATCCGAGAAAATAGCAGGAGTGTCGAAATAAGGTAGAAACTCACATGGCCTGCGGCTGGAAGTGGTGGATTATTGCGCAGAGAGCAAGACCCGATCGGAAGCAGATGGTGAGATCTTTGACCTTGACGCCGGGGTAGGTGGCAGTAACCTCCTGACACCAGGCCAATAGGTCTTGTCCCGTCTGAGAGGTGACCTTGGCCTGATTTTCTAGTTGGCTGGGGGGAAAGACCGATTAATAGGCTCTAAAGGCGAGATCCAAGGAAAGTACTAGTGTAGCCAAGGAAAAAAAGCTCAAAAGGTACACGAAAATACACTTTTAAAGCCATGTAAATGCCTCTGCCCCGTCGTCGTATGTTTATTTCACGCTCAAGTGATTAGGCGAGTAATGCGGATGGTAAAAACGAAACAAATCGAGGAGAAGGCGGGAGGAGGAATGTTGATGCGTGACAAACTTTTTTGCCAATGAGTGAATGAAATTTTAAAGGTGTTCACACTAGCGTGTGCACACTCAACAATAGCCACGATCGAAGGTGAATGAAGAAAGTCTCCTGGAAATAAATATTAATAGAAGAGGACGCGGTAAGAAAAAAAAACATGGAATTGTTGGATCTGCTTATGCTCTGGCCAGAGAGAAATCCACTTCTGAGTGGGTGCTTAAGAGAGTAACAGAAGATAACTTTTAGCTTTGTAGGTTAACTTGGACTCTTCTAGTACTTAATCTGGGAGAAGCGTAGCTTTCACAATCAAGTTGGCAAAAAAAGGAGCTACGGCTTCTATTCAAGGGAACTAGATATGCAATCAGTGTGGAAAAAAGGTTCATTCATTCAGGCGTTGCAAGGTATGAACAAGCAATGAAGGAGAGGGTGAAAAAAAAATTTCGGATAAGTAAGCCATTTAATGGGAAGTGCATTCCAGCTCCCAGCACAGCAAACCTTGTTGACAGCGTGGAGGAGTAGCCCGGGCCATCGATGTCCGCTTGTGAATTGCGGGTGCCTGAAGGAGAGAAAAAGGGGCTACTAACTTGCTTATCTTTTCCGTATGCATTTAAGTGAAATATGGCACAAACCTGTGATTGACCTCAGGACAAAGCTCACACGCAGGTGTGCTTCACTAGCCATCCAAAAAAGGCGTTAATAAGGGCATTGACAGTGAGGGTGGTAAATGTAGGGCGCTGTGATTTTATCTGTGCATAATATTATGCGGGAAAGATGTTCAAAATGAGGCAGGAAAAAGAGGAACAACTTCGACCATTAATTCATGAATGCCTTTAAGGGTAAATCGGAGTGTGTGGAACTAGAACAGCTGGAAGCATTGAGGAGATCAAAGCTACGGAATTCCTCTATCCAACTTTCTAGCTTTCACAAGCAATTGCCTACCTTCGGTCTGTCCCACGTCCATTTTTTTCGCCGCCTCCTTCTTCGCCTCAGCCTCAGCCGCCTCTTCATCGACTTCATGGAGGTCGGGACAGTGCTCAAGAGCTTTCAATCGGTTGGAGATGCTGGCTACATCGTTATAGAAGGTTTCCGACTCAGGAATGGGCGACTCATTGCTCCACCTGCTTCCGTAGGCTGAGGGTGGTGCGTAGGTGAGTGACATGGAGGAGGCAACTGAAATCATATCCTCATCCCTGGTGGCAATAACAAAAGCAGGCTAAAAAATCTCACTGGGCTTGTAGTTTTCTAAATGGTAACAGTATTTTGCTGCATTATAATCAGGGAACATACGAGTTGAATATAAATTCTACGGTGTTAGAATAACTTAAAACACACTCCCACTGCCGCGATTGAGCGCTCCCTTGGAAAGGCTCATTCATCAACAAATTGGTGGTAGTAACTTGGCCGAAAACTGGCCAAATTATTTGGAGAATTTTAAGAATCCCACTATCAATCTACGAAATTACACATTAAAACTGAAAAATGTCCTCTTTATAAGTGAAGCAGTAGCTCCGGTTGGACAAAGACTGTTGACAGTAACAGCTGGGTCAAGAAACAGCCTTTTGGAATCCTTCTTTGTATTCAACTGGTTCTAAAGTTCTGTAAAAGTAACTTGGATCATTTTTGAGTGGGTTGCCCAGGATTATTTTATCCTCTGAAGCCACAGAGGTCCACAGAAAGCACCGCAAAAATAATTGATGCAACGGGGCAATTTCGTATCACGTTGCTACCTCCCCCACAGAGACCTGCATTAACCCTCGCCTTTGCACAAACGCTGTCAGTCTAATAGGAGTTATCCGGATCCGGTCTAGGTCAAATCACCATGCAGGAGTGGAAGCAGCAGTCTGATGAAGGTAGTCCAGGCCTCCGACTACCCACTGGATTTTTAAATATGCACCAAGGAAGCATAAGGAGCGTAGTCGTGTCGCTGCAGCATTAACGACAATCTATTTAAGTCATCCGCGAGTGATGAAGTGGTGTAAAAGTGCCTACAGGATATGCTGCTCAATGACAGCGCATTCCAAAATGCATGAACTTCAAGGTGTCACGAGCCGGTTAAAATACTATCCTTCAAAGTGGCTAAAACGACGACATTATTAAAGACCTCGCTATCATTCACTACTGCCGGTGCATGAATTCGAATAAACAGCTGCAGGAATATGCAAACCGACTGAGCTATCAAATGACTGCATAATTAGCCTCTTGAGAGGTGTTTATGGTACTGTCACTGGTCAGCCAGTAACCCAAATGGAAGCACAGCCTAGCGTCTTAAAAGCCATGCCCCTATCATGATGACTCCCGATTCTAATGAAAAAAAAAACAAAAACAAAAACAAACACCGAGACCTGAGTGCTTAGCCTTCGAAACTAAAATTTCCCTCAAGACTATAAGGACTCATGACCCAAACACTGGCATGCATCATAACTGCAGAATTCCCGATTCAACACCAGAATGAGGACTCACGTCGCCTCGCCTGATCGGAGCATGAGGCCGTGAAGAGTGAACAATAGGGTGGCGGAGGAAACCTTCTTGGAGGCCGCTCGAAGTTTCACCTTGAGGTTATTCTGCGTGGGTAATGCTGATGCAAATTCGGCCAAGTTGAGGCTACGGGTGGCCAAAACACGCCGTCTAGTGGTTGCCGATGGCGCAGCTTCTTTAAACTCGGCTACTGACATACACACCTGCAGGGGAGAAGCGTTCAGTTCTGGGGAACCAGACGATACCATACTGGGGGCACAAAGAAACCACTCAAACGGTGGCTCTGAGCCGAATGAATTATACCAATTAGATCAGGATATTACGTCTGGATTGCTCCACCAGGAGATGATACATTCTGAGATAGATCGAGAGGAAACGTGACAGCCTAAGGAGACGCATGATCAAAGGAAGCCACAATAGAAAGCCAAAAATAAAACAATTACCCGAAATCTGAGTAGTCACTCTAGGATTGTTTTCGATTGGTTGAATGATATCACCAAGGCCAAAATTTGTATCAGGACCGCTCCGTTAAGGGATGAAACAAAAACTGTTACAGAAATCAACAGTTTATGTCAACTAATCAGGCACCAGTTCCGCTTAAAATTTGGGCGTAAAAAGTGGGATCGAAACAGTGCGATGACAGGAGCTGCCATTTTGAACATAATCCAACTTATGTATAGTGTTTTCTATTTTGGAAAAGGATACAATTACAAAACCATATTTACATTATATCGGAAACATTATTTTCAAAGACAAAACCGTTTAAATGGACATGCTAGACCACAACAGGATACCGCCTACAGCATGATCTTTTAGCCTAAAGAAGGATCTTGGAACAAAAATTGTTTGCTTATGGCCTGTAATTTTAGTCGGAAACACACCTGAATCCGCCTAGAACTTGCCTCCGACATTCACACCAACTGCTAAATGGGAACTTGGATTTTTAAAAAACCATGGTTCTACTTCAAGCTCAGACGTTAAGCACTAAGGTCTAACAAAAATGCTTAATTAACAACTGCTAAATAGGAGCTGAGATGAACTTAACACGTGCATATCCTATTTAAGGACGATCAATTTGAAAAATAAATAGAGCACTGACAGATTTCAACTGCTATACTGCTAAACGCAGACCGAATGCCAAAACGAGTTCCAGAAGCATTCATGACTCCCACTACCAATACTTTTAATTAAAATCGACATTACAGTAAGAGAAAGCCGGAATCTCAAGGCAAAACATAAACAACAACAACAAATATACTGTTCACACTTCGGATATACTGGAATTAGTTTTGATCAATTTTGAGTCGTGTACACGTGAAGTTGTCAATTCAAGAAGCAGTAACACTAAATATTCACATTCAATAAAAAAAGTCAACCGAGTCTAAATAAGGCAGGAATCGTATGACAACGCAAAGAAGAGAAAGGCAACTATGTTTTGATTTTCCATAACCGGAGAGAAAAACAGCAAACTAAGAGCGCATATACAAATTAACAAAGAAGCTAATGCTTCCAGAGTCGTAGCAGACTAAAACCTTAAATGGCGAGTAAAAAATCCCCAGTGTTAAATCAAGAGAAAATTGTTAATACCCTTAAAATGTAAAACAAGCTAACTGGGCATGAAAGAAAACCTACATCTTCGATCTGAAAAGTCCATTCCTTATCTTCAAAGGAGATATCCTTTTCATTTCGGTAAAGAGTTGTTACAACTTCCAAATTATCCGGCACAGTCCACGTGTATGAAAGCGAGGAATCCTCGGATGAGGAATTTTGCAGCGCTATGGGCTGGAAAAAAGAGAAAAATCAGCATGTCGCAAAACGGCGCTATATGCACTAAAAATTCAGAATCCCCGCGTCAAAAGTGCAAAAAGTAAGTTGAAAAAACACCCACAGAAAGCTTAACGCATTTTACAAATGCACACGAACAGAACGGGGCGAAGTGCATACGAACCTGAGATGTACAGCGCCTGCCCCGGCGAGTAAATACAATTATAACACCATTTGGCCGATATTCCTTCTCAAATCTTATTGACAGCTCTTCTAATGATACAGTAAATTGAAATTTGGCAGCTTTCATGCCAATTCGCTGAATACGCTTCCAGAGACTCATCTTCGAGGCAGACACCGAAAAAAACTGTAATAGCGGGTATATATGAGCCGATTTAAAATAAAAAAGGGATTCAGAGACATCATAATGGGTAGTGGTACACGGTTCCATCAAATGCATTTCAAAGAGGCTACTACTAGTTAATTAACTTAAGACTACTACGAAATAATCACTCATGTAAAAGTTTTAAAATATGATAATAAGATTATACGATAGCTTGCACGACAAAGACTAACTTGTGACGTTCCTAACCGTCACGGCTTGCGAATAAATATTTTAGCCTAGACATGAAATATAAACTTTTAAGTGAAGTTAAATTATTCACAATAGCTAAAAAACGTGCTTTGATAAGCACATCGTCCAGACGTCTAAAGATGTGTAACTAAAGGCTTAAAAAAATTAAGGTTTTTTAATGGAACATGTCACCGGTCCTTGAACTTTAAGAGCTGGATGATCGAACTACTAAATCACTTTATCCCATACGTAGCATCTAAGGGTTGGGTGTAAAGCAAATGATTGACTATATTGCATTTTGGTAATATAAAGAAAAGTAATTTATTGCTGATAACTGCTTACATTAAAGTATTTATTTAGGTAATACTGCCTCTCCACTATCATCAATAACACCTAGCGTAGGTCGTTATCTGGTGTGAGAGGACTTTCTCTAACTTCCCTCATGGTAGCTTGCACTCCCTTAATGTATTTTTTAGACCACTCCAGTACTAGTTGGTCTTGGACTAATTGCAGTCGGTTTAGTGGGTCGTCAATTGACTAGACAAGTGAAAGGAAAGCAAGTGCAAGATTTAATACGCCTAGCTGGCTTTGTAGGTTGCATTTTGTTCGCCTCTTTGTTCATGTGCATTTTGATATTTAACTTATCTGTTTTATCTTTATACCAGACAACTTCAAAATACTATAAAGGTGGATTTGAACGCAAGATGTCCCGTCGCGAAGCCGCCTTGATCCTAGGTGTTCCGTAAGTTACCTTTTATCCTACTCGTTTTGTTCCGTATGTTTTTAGTTCTGAATTTCCTTTCCAAAATTTTGTGTGATTTTAATTTTAATGATATTTGTTTTTATTTTAGACAGTCAGCAAGCAAGTCCAAAATCCGAGAGTCTTATAAGAGGATAATGCTTCTGAATCATCCGGATCGAGGTAAGCGTACAAGTCGTAGCTCCAAATGGTTTTCCATGTTTAAATTGATTCAAGTTATATTTTTGATGTTTTAGGATTTCACTTTAAATTTCAAAGCTGAGTGTTCATTTTGAAAGAAGATTAATTTGTTGCACTTTTCCCAGTTAAGAAAATGCGGTCGCTTCCAGTGTTCCCTGAGCCGCCATTATAGTTATTTTCCTACGATGCCCTTTCAGCTATTAATTGTATCTTTGTTTTCTAAATATCTCATTCTCTCATGAACGTTGTTTCTTTTTGTACGTGTACCTTTTGGTCAAGTTGGCTTAACTATGCTGCCCCAAAAGTGTATAGTGTTGGTCTGAAATCGTGCCCGAGAGACTCAGCAGAATTAAAAAGTGAACTCTTTTTTTATTCCAGGAGGGTCACCCTATCTAGCAGCGAAAATCAATGAAGCAAAGGACTATCTCGAAAATGAAAAGTGAATAACAACTACCTCTTAACAACAATTATCTTTTGTATAGTTTGACTTTGTACTATGAAGATTAGATCCCAAAAAAGACCTTCGATTACTTCTTGCATAGAGGTGCAATCTTTTCAAATTTGCAAATAGGATTTCACAAAAATATGTGTGTGTATAGGGTGGGTGTATATATAAAAGTGTCAGTTAATTTCCTACAAACTGTCCATCCTCTTGTCGATATTGGGATTCCATGTAGGGTGGAAGAACTGTTGGATGGGGTCTTCGGGCATGGTTTATTGCATAGGTGGGTGCGTTGGGCAGGTACCTCTCCCCTGCTATTGATGACGGTGTTGTTGCCATTCCTGTAGCACTCGTTTCACCCCTCCGGATTCGAGCTTGCACTTCCAACTGTAGCTGGAAGCGTCCGGACACAACAACATCCTCCGTTCGCATATTGCATCCCTCTGAATCCCACTGGCTACTGCCACTGCCCACTCCTATTTGCTGAACGTAGACGCTAGGATCGGGATAAAATTCGGGCTGATAGGGAGTGGGATTGTACTGATACGTCTCCTCATAACTCCATGCTGAGGAACTTTGTGACGCTGCCGGCGGCTGAGACGGTGGCGGTGGAAGCAAGGGTTGCTGTTGCAATTGCTGCTGGTGGTGATTTGGTCGAAGTGTTGGACGGAATAACATGTCCACAACTGGTGGAGGTGCGGTGGGAGGCCAGTAGTTGGCTGCTAGGATTTTGGAGTGATGCCACGGTGATGTAGGTTGATTGCTGGGTTGCTGGAGAGGTGATGTGGTGTGGTAGTAGTTCTGGGCGGTACCTTCATCTGGCGGCTCTTTCAGGCACTCACTGCAGTCTTCGACGCTTTCCCGTTCCTCTCCTGTTTGAATTGCTGCAGGGCTGAGTAAAAGGGGGACATTCAATATGTAATCTTTATGTACCCCTGACACCGCAATAATTTCTTCATGCTGATCATTTGGGAACTGGACGGCAGCCACAACAGGTAGTTTCGAGTCCTACTGAATGCTCTGGTATTCGGGTCAAATATCCCTTAAAAAACACCCACTTTAATAGAGTTAAAGCCTCCGACTCATTGGCTCTGGGTGGGAGAAAGAAATTCGTTAAGATGAAATAAATTCCACCTCTGACTAGGATTTGGTTTGAGTGGCACACACTTGAGCATTGTTGTGGAAAGGCCAGTGGCGTTTGATCTCTCGCAGTTTTTAACATTAAGTATCACCTATGTGATTGGTAGAATCATCCACCTGCTATAGTTGACGGCTCGGAAAGCAAATGCACAAACCCTAAATAGTCGTAAAGGAGAAAATTACTTATTACAAGTGACAATACGATGAATAACAACTTGGTTCGTCTTTATGTGGCCTTCAAAGTATGGGCCACTCGTCAAAACCCCTTAGTGAAGTCCAGTCCGTCTCCCCACATTGCAGAGGCATTCCAATTGATTTAGCACTACTTGAATTTTTATTTAAGCTAACTCGCAGCGCCAAATCACATATAATTCTTGGGATATTCACCACAGCGTCCAGCTCCTCTTATCCAGAATGGAGCTGTTCAGTTGCTTTTTTTCCCCACGTACTCATTAGTCGGATCTTTGGGAATAACACGGGTTTTTTCTCTAATTGTCTAAGATCCTTCTGAAACAATATCTAGGTAAGGTCATCGGTTGAAAAATGACGACTGGTTAAACATTTCCTTAGACTAGGTAGCTAAGATATGCCATCTTAATTTTAATTCAAGCTTGCCACCCAAGCAATGCAGGCACTTGATATCTGACGAATGACTAGTTCGACTAAACACATTTTATCCCAAAGTGTGAGATGAAGCCGTCTGATTTGTAACTGACTGATTGACATATTTTATCTTTGAAACATTTCCTCATACAAAAATATTACATACGCAAGGTTAGTGCTAAACGGATTGCCCTGAAGACTCAAGCATGCATGGGTTGGTGATCGGTTGCACTTAAGTCCGACGCCTTTCTACCAAGTATGCCAGGATCACTCTTATTCTGAAGTGAAGTTGGCTGCGAAACTCAGGCTGCAGTCACGGTCGCAAAGACTGCGGAAGGCGTACCTTGACTGCTTTAAAAGGGCGCGGAATTTGATGGGATGAACCTGTCTCCTGTCAACGCCTGGAAGCTTTAGGTGGAAACCATTATTAACTGTGAGGTGGTGTTCCGAATGCACCATTGCGGTGAACACTCAAACCAACACGCAACGCATCCTAGCATATGTATCTGGAGAGAGTAAAGTACTGGGATAGCTACATGGAAAGAGGTGATGCCATCTGTTCGGAATCAAATAAAACATTGGTGAGCCTAAACAAAATTTAACGGTCAGTGACGTGGCAGTTCATACCGCAGCAAGCGCTTATGAGTCTAGCAATTCCCTCAAAAGGCTATGGAAGGCACCATGATTCAATAAACTAATAGAAATAAGGGAAAATAGTAAAGAAATGAAGAGTAAGCAGTGCGTCCTACCTGAATCCATTCCCGTTGGTTCGTGTCTCAGCAGCTCTGTCACGCTGCCGCCGATTCTTGAACCAATTGGAAACCTGAGTGGTGGTTAGTCCAGTGAGCTCAGAGAGCTCCCTTTTCTCCTTAGGTGAGGGATAAGCATTTCGATGGGTGTACCAGTCACGTAGAATAGCTCTTGACTTCTCCTTAAAGCAGTAACTTGTCTCCTCGCCGTCCCATATTGTTCGGGGAAGTGGAAACTTGCGTCTAACTCGATACTTTGCTACTGCTCCTAACGGTCTGCCCTTAATTCGCTCCTCCTCCATATAATGCGCCTGCATCCATAGGTTCTGCAGACGCTGGTGCCAAGTCGGGGAGAATGCATGGCTTTCCAAGATGCCGTACAAATCCGCAAATCGTCCCTCGTTGAAGGCTAGCGTAGCTTTTGCGCACAGAAAACTTTCGTTATTTCCAGCTGAGTCGCCAATACTTTCCACGAAGTGTTTCATACGAACATAATCACCAGATTGCTGGAGGACATCGCAAATGCAGGAGATCTGTTCATCGGTGTATGAAAGTACCGCGTTTGTTGGAGGCTGCTCATAGGCGCTTGAGGGCGCATCACACCAAAAGTTTGGGACAGACGAAGAGGTAGCGGAGTAGGCGTAGTGAGAGGAGTAGGAATTTGACACTCCGGGTGTTGGAGAGTATAAGTTTCTAGTGCCAATGCTAGTGGTGGTGGTGGCGGTAGCTGTTCTGCATTTGGAATCTGATCGCTCTACTACTGCTGTTGCCGCCGCTGATGCTGATAATGATGGTGGCGATGCAGTAAACATGACTCGCTTACCCGCTCTCTCTATTCTGCTCAGATTACTTCGAATGATCTCTTGTTTCATCCAACCTGGGTAGGCAAATAAAATGTGACACCCTGCACGGATGCATGCGTGCGTGTGTGTGCGTGTACGACGCCGCGTCAAGGCGCCATTGGTTGCACCTCTACGCTCTCGTCTTTAGCTCCACCAATCCCACTTAGCCTTCTCCCCAAGCTTCTATAGCCACTGGTCTTTGTTGGGAATGATCATTAAAGTGAAAGAGCGTCGAGAAGTCTACCCGAAGGCGGTTTGCCTCCTCGACAGCTTGTTGTTAGACATTTGAGCAGGGAGAGGATTAACAACCAATTTCATGGAAGTGGAACTCAAAATTTTGAGAAAATGTGTGCATTTGATCCACGCGGTCAGTAGCTGTGGCAACGGACGCAACTGAATTCTAAAGGCACCGATAGCAACCGAGGAATGACGCACGTGATAATTGTTGCAGTATGTCATACTGTGAGGCAACACACACTCAATGCGGTGAAGTGGGACACTGTGCGTGTGTGTGAAATATGACACCTGTTGCAGGAGTTTACGATTTCGCTCATTCACTCTCACCAGCTCCCTTCAATGGCCCACACTGCTGGCCCCAATTGGAGACGATTGAGAGAGTCAGGAGAGACAATCGGTGGACGCTAATCGTTGTCGGAATAATCGTGCTATGAGTAGGGATGCATGCGAGGTAAAGCATTCCCTAGACTGTGCACACCTTTTTCCTCCGCAAAGCCTTTTCACATCCTTACACAGTAGTATGAACAGTCAGGCAGAAAGGATTATAGTTACAATTTCCAGAATTAAGCGGCTACCCTAAAGATTAAGGGTGAGAGCTAAACTAGGATGGCCTGTATGAAAACCGAGCCTCACTCCTCTTTTTATGTTATGGCTTAATTGATCACAGCACACCCTTTTACATGGACTCTATCAGCACCTTTTTTGCCATTTTGCACTTAGGCATGAAATACTCTACTGCTTTAAATGACAATTGTCTGCATTGCTCAACTCTTCGAAGTAGAATGAAGGCTTGCATTGAATTAAAACTCTTCTTGTTAGCTAATTGATCTGTCTGTTGGTGCGCCTTGCACCGACGTGTTAGATGGATAGAGAACCCGACTCACCACCAGCATACCCCTCTCATCCCCACAGAGCACCCGGCCTAGTCAGCAAGCTAAGTTGATATTGAAAATGCGAATACTAGGCTTATTCTGGGCCTTATAAGCCCTCTGTGTTATCTTAGACGAGCAGACATTGGGTGGGTGAGGGTGTTGTCGTGGTTGCAGCGGTGATGGTGAAAGTGTAATCTGAGAGCGCCATTCACTAGATATCCGACGCCGGCCAATTCACGCCTCGTTTGAGGGACATTTGCGCATTCCGCCTGCCCTTCCGCCTTCTTGTTAGCCGCTGCAAAGCCTGCTAGTGACAACTGTGTCTACTTTCCTCTAAGGAAATGCAACTTCACTTAACAGCTATCCCCCATTTTCATCACCTAAGCCTCTAGTAAAGTGATCATTTATCACCTTAGTTTTCCTACAAACTTTACAGTTTGGCTAAATTTAGCCAAGATTGATCAAAAAATAAATGGAGAATGAAGGCATCAATTAGTTTTATGATTTGTTTTGCATTACGGTTTTGGCACTGACTTTTGCACCTAATGAAGGAGCGTTTGTTACGCGAGAAGTATTATCAAAGCCTGTAACTCTGCATCTCTTTAAATAAAGATTCTTTACTACTTTGATGATCTGAGAATTTTCGCAATCCCCTAAAATATAAATCAGATGGATAAACTCCATAAAAGTGCTTTAATTCAGCTACTGTCAATTTCGCATACCAAATTGTATAATTTTAAATGGTAATAAACTAATTTGCAATGTGGCAATTTTTGAAACCTTAGTCAATGCAAAAGACTTCATTGCAGACCTTCACGCTATGCTGAAGAATAAAACCAGTTTTCCTCTTGAGTGGCGAATATTTACGGGGAAGTGGTACGTTAGCTTTGGCTCTCTTCTTTTTAAAAATCGCAGAATCTCGCTATTCACAAGATGAATATTTATTGCCCGCGGATTTGAAGTGCTAAGGGCGAATAGTAACCATCATTGTCCTGTCAACTGATTCCTGAAAGAGCATCAATTATGTTCATTTATAGAATGAAAAGGGGAAGAGAATTCACGGGACCATTTTAGTGCAAATTGACTAAATAATACCAAATTTCACTTGTGTATATCCCTAGAAGCTGGATTACTTGGTCACTCCGCACCCAAAAAACTAATGAGTTTATCTAATTCAGCACTCATTTGCATAGTGCGACGAACTGCACACGCACAAGTCGCTGATTGGTCTGCTAAGGTGGATTTTTGCTGTTCTGATTGGTTAATGGAGCGAAGAATGTGAAATTTGATTCTATACAGAGAATAGTAACTTCCCAAGGGATATCGCCCTTATAGACGAGACCACGGCAACAAACAGACAATTAATAATTATCGGTTTGGAATAATAGAATTAATACTAAAGGTTCAAAACTTCTGTTCATCATTTTTACCGGCATCAAATGTGGAAGATGTTATTTCTGCGTCTACAACCATCGATACTGCATCTAGTTGTGCAATCTGTTGCTTTTGAAAGAATAAAGATGATACGACTTGTTTTTTTACTAAAGTTAAGCAGGCACAAAATGTAAAGCGCATACTCAGCCACGTTAAATAAATTGCAATCCTTAGGCTAATATATCTACTCGTTTTTACCAAAAAAAGCTGAACTGGTATCTGAAAGCATGTTATTTTAAAAATGGTCAACACTAAGCTCAGTAACAAGGCAAGGCTGATGCTATTTTGCAATACACAAATCTAAAAAGAATAGGAAACTTTGAAAAAAGAAGTTGGTATAACCGATACAGACAGTTGGACAGCACAAAAAGCCAACTTTAAAAAAAACCACATAATCGTGTTTTAATTAGCCTGTCAGAGCGATATCACCTGCTAAACTATGCATATACTAAGGACATTTGTCGTAGAACGTTACCCAATCATCAAAGAACGTTAAGAATAATTCCAGTCAAAAATCGAGCTTACTTTTAATTTTATCCTTTTAGTGTTGTGATGATCCAAGAGTCTGACTGGAAACAACAAGTCTGACACCAACAAATAAGATTTCAATTTTTTAAACCCTTTGACTCCATGATTTCAAGCCACATCCATTGGTACCTTCTCGATTATTAACTAATTGCAGATCCTGATTACAAACACCATCCGCCGCCATCCTTCTATAACTGCAAAGTTTGGGTGGTGTTAAACGAAGGATTTAATTGTTAGCATTTACTTTCACTTTTCACCCAGGGCTCTACTTGTGTAGTAACCTCTCTCCTCGTTCTCATCTGGATTACGGTCGACTCAATAATTCTTGTTTTGCAAACTCTCAGAGTGCTTCACCACGATTTGCTTTCGCCCCACCGAAAGGGCAACGACGTCAGTCCCTAATCGCGGAAAATTCAGTGACTGGTCTTCAGCAAAATATCTTATTTAAAAAGAAAAGGATTTTCTTCCAGTCCATGGTAGATCAAATTTCGTGGAAAAAAATGTGATCAGGTACACTCATATCCATCCCAACTACCTCTAGAGTCAAGGGAAATCCGGATAAAGTTAGCATGGAAAGCTCACTTGAGTGGCTAGGTTAAACCCTGGGCCGTGAGCAAGGCATTCGTTAATTCCCACCAGTAAAATTGACTAGCAGCCACTTGGATCACTAGCTGAAGCACAAAAACGTGATCCCGTGTGAACGGTATAAGTGGTGAAATTCGATCTTTGCACTAATTTCAAATGCCCCCTTGCAAAATCCCCCACATTCTGCGTGTACGTGTGATTTTTCACACTGTTGACAAGAAGCCCTTTTTCCCCTTTTTAAATGAGAAAAACGAAGACAGGAATTAACAGTAGGTCATGCATTTGTTCTTCTTGTTTAGACAATGTTGGATAAATAATGTAGATAGATGCGTAGATAAAAGTGATCTATGTACATAGGCAGTCTATGTGAGTATCATAGTGCTACTACTATTAAACATTTAAGTAGAAAAAAAATTTAAAGCTCGGCGTATGAGATAAAGTGATGGAGGAGAGGGGCCTACATAAAAAAGGGAGGATAGACATGATGGTATTCACCAGGAGGAAAGATTAAATGCAAACACTAAGTAGAGTTGCATGCGATCATTTGCCCTTTTATTTGCGGAAAGTCACTGCCACTGTTGGGAGGTGGTGGAGTCGTTCCAATGAAAAAGTTGCGCCTTCTTAACTCCCGGCCGATATTGTGACGGTTTGGCTGCTGCAAAGCAACAAAAAAGCCCCAGTGAGTGTTACATACCAACTAAAGTAGTTTAAATTGCCGTAAAGGTTGGAATAAAATGGGCCGTTTTTTGATTACAACACGGGAGGTTGTTTTCATGGTGTTGACAACGTCAAGAATGCGATTCAAGCAATTGGACAATGCAACGCTTTAGCGACTCTTCCCAACTAGTGCTTGATCAGATTAACGATGAAAGGACTGATGATGAAACGGTTGCGCTAGTCACAACGGAAATTTAGGTTCACACCAGTGCCAACCACGGAGGCGGGATGCCCTGTCACCTTCATCATGAAATCAAATAGCGACAGACATGGTAAACGTGGCAAAAAAACTTTGTCAAGTCACAGATCACTTTTCCAAGTGCAGCAAAAGCAGAAATATTGGCGAATTAGTAAATAATTCTTTTGATAATATCACCGAAAGTAAAGACACCGCAGATGCAAACAATGAAAGGACGACGTTGGGACAGCAGGTTGCGTAACATTTTGAGCAAATAGGCGTAGAGGTGGCAAAGACGTCCAAATTAGTATCAAATCTTTCACTTTACCAACCCATTCCTGTCACTACTTGATCAGAGTAATGACACCTTCGTAGGAGATTTCAGAGATGATGATGACGATGATAGTGACAACAAGGGAGTGGCAAACGAGACAAAATCACCAGGGAAAAGACATTTCATCAATCTCAGCACCAACATAAATGGCTGCACTTGTGTGGGCCGTTGGTGTGATAACAATAGCTGTGGCGTGAAGATTAACAGTCTACCAACCATTCCATCTCCACGGTGTTACCGCAATAAAAAAAAAAAAAAAAAAAAAAAAAAAACTGGATTTTTGGAGTCACATGAGTAAACTTTACTGCTGTTGGAGGATGCCAGAGCATCTCAGCTTCACCACATTCTTACATCATTGATACCCGTGCCAGCGGTTCTATGAGGAATTACGGAAGGGGGGAAGGAGAGGAGGCTGGAAACCGACACAGCTGTAATCACCAAGGCCAAATTACAACTGCCCTTGACTCGCTACAGCCGAAGTTATCATCGATGTGCTGTGTTCGAAGTCGCATGTATGGGTTGACATTCTGGGAAGGGGAGGTCACGCGTTCGTTCGGACAAAAAATACCTCACCCACCATTATGACGATGTCACAGATACTGCTGCGGTAGTAGCCTCCCCTTCATTAACGTCAAATTAGAAATTTCGACTAAACTTAAATGCGCATCACTTTAATCTATTCCTGCTATCTTTTAAGCTGGGAATCAACACACAACCACCAACTTGTGCTTGGGGATGTAGGCGAGGGCAACCCATTAGAAGTGGTCGGGGCGGCGGAAGCAGTGGTGGCAGCAGCATTGGTGCCGGGAGATGCCGAGGCGACGGAGGCAGCGGAGAGTTTTTTCTCCCGAGCGCGCTGATTTTGGAACCACACTTGGATCACCCTTACTGACAATCCGAATTCCTCCGCCAAGGCCTCACGAGCCTACATAACAGCATCAAAGACACCATTTCAGTCGTGCTAACAAAGCACGGTTTTGACAAAGAAATTACCCGGCACGTTTGCATGAAATGGCAAATACGAATGATCCAACTCCAGACAAGGGTGAATATTTTTAGGAGACGCACTCTTTTGGGAGGTCGTGGATTCTCCTCAAACACGCGTTGGAGACGTGCGCGTTGCTCTGCCGAGAGTGTGGTACGACCGCGTTTGCAGGCGACAGCAGCGGCGGAGACCGAGGAGGGTGCAAGGGGAGCGACGGCAGCAGTGGAGGCGGCAGAGCCACGGAGACAGTCGGGTTTGCAGACCGGTGCCCCGGTTGTGGGATCGCGGGCGTACTCCACACCCACAACCAGTGGTTGGTGACACACTGAGCAGACGAAGCAGGAGACGTGGTGCACCTCGGCGCCTGTTCGCATGCACAACTCGTGGCTCAGCATCGGCTGTTTGCAGGTTGCGCATTTTGTTGCATAAAGCCTACAAACGCACAGGTACTGGTTGGAATATAAGGTTATACACCAAACCCTTCTATTCATCCAATCATTACGTTTATTAAAACAATCAAAAAGCTTGGAGTTAAACCAGGAAAAAGTGACAGCGCATTGACAGCTTGGCAGTCCATTAGAGACTGGCTAAAAAGTAGGCAGAGACTGCAACAGTTTGATTTCGAAATTTCAACGACTAAGAAAATCACACAGATGAAATAGCACAGATGTCAGTTGAAATAATTCAACTGGTCATAGGTTAGACAAAGAGAAAAATGTAATATTTCGTAGATATATTTTCTATAACCAATATAACCATAAAGTTAATGCTAAGAGCCAGAAGATGGATGTGAAGACATAGAATGGGACCTACCTATGGTAGTCCTGTCGACAGAGCAGCCGGCCCTCTAGAACGAAGCAGAACTCGCTGAGACTGCAACCACAGACAACACAGAGGGCGCAACGCGAGTGCCACAAGCGACCGCGCACCCGCACCACATACTTCTCCTCTAGTGGCCGGTGACACTTGATGCAGAGAGGCAGGCTACCGATCACATCGGTTACACTTCCATCGCCGCTGTCGAAGCCACCTCCGACACCGACACCGCTGCTGCAAGTGGGGATGGCTCCAGTCACTTTGCCTGCAAGTAAAGGCAAAAAGATTGGCATTCAGATACGACCAAGCTCATGTACGGCCGTTTTTTTGTAGTTTCAAGGGAAGTTAAGGCAGAATGCCATTGTGTAGTAACCGAAAGTAGGTTAGGGCAACAATTCGGTAACGCGATATCCTCTGTAGGATGGAAAAGAATGAGACTGTGAAGCAGGTGTACATTCACCAATCATATAAGCAAAGAGAGTACTCCATTAAATGGATCGAAAGGTAGGCAAACAGAAGAGTTATATTGTCAAAGAAAAGTCAAGAGCCTATACTTTAAGTCAGCATGGCATTGAGACGCTGGGTTATTTACAGCGTAATTTAAATATGAATAAAACCACGGCACCATTACAATATGCCATGTTAGCGCCAAGACGCCCCATAAGCGTCCTTTTAGTTTTCCAACGCCCGTAAACCAAGACACCATGTCAATCAAAATTGTCGCGAAACTGAATAAGAACAAATGACAATCAAAATTAGGTTACAAGAAGGTTCAAACGCCTGAAAACAACAAGACTAAGAAGTGTCTGAGCAAGACTGAAGGGTGAATTTTTGCGAAGACGCTATACGATTCTTGCAACGGTTTCAAGGGTAATCGACCTGGCAGTACTAGATTGCGTGTTAAGCAACTATTCCAGTGGTACTTTGCTGGACAGAACAAGTTCAAACGAGATCACACACTGTATGAGAAAATTGATGATGTGTAAAATTGCTACGCCACAGCGAATTACGACCTCAAGAAGAGAAAGCCGCTAAGCAACGGTTGCGACATCGAGCCAATCTGGCCCCAGGTTGATAAACAACCTATCTCGTGGTTTGAAAAATTAATCAAGCTAGGCGAAGGAGCCTCAAAGGTAAGCTAATAAAATACTTGACAAATTGTAAAGTGAACAGACGAAGAACATGGCGTTGGAAGCAAAGAAGATCCCAGATTGATGAAAAGCACAGTGGGGAAAGTTGAACGAGAGATAAGGATAAAATACTAACAAGTTAACAACCAAATGCCAGCAGCTAAAGCGAAATCCCATCATTAAAGTGATTCTACGCTTATCGATATGTTTCGGCACAATGTGATTAAGCCACCCAGGTGAAGGCTGTAGTTTTGCCTGAACTGCACAATCCCAGCCGCGAATGGGAGAGAATTACCCCGAAAAGGCAGCTCTCACGTGTACAAAGGTGAAACTAGGTATTTGAATAATATTTCCAAGGACAAAGAATTGCTAAACGGACACAAGGAGGTAAATAACTGGGAGGCCGAGCAATAATTTAACGTCAGTGGCGATACACAATAGCGAAAACAATCAAAAGAACAATAAAATACCGGCCTATTTAGAGCCAAAAAGCGCGGTTGGCAAACAATAGACGCAAATTTACTTTAAAGATACCACCGAAAAGTTTGCAGCACTGAGTCTATTAAGGGTGTACGATACGATCAAGTAAAAGGACTCCTGGAAAGAACATTGAAAGTAACAACAGGAAATGCACTGAAGCACAAAAAGACAAGCCGATTGTCTGAAAGAAAAGGAAGAAGTGATGACAGCACTGTACCACTGTTCTCATGGTTTAAAGGATAATTGAAGCCGTGAAGCTGAAGTGAAAGTCGCAAGGTATAAAGAAAGCAAAATTGAAAGGTATTCACTGTCCGCACAATACACGTACAGAGGGTAGAGATTAAAAGACACACTACCTCCAGGAAACTTAGCAATCCCAGCCCCAATTCTGGAGGTAGAGAAACAGGACAGAGCAATGCTTACCATACAAGAGTGATGAAAACATAAAACAAAGTTCGCCTTGCTTACGAGTCTGGTAGTAAAATGGAAGGCCAGACATCAGGTTAGCCTCCCGACACTACCTTCAAATTTCCTTATTTACTATGAGGGCTAATCAAAGCAAAATAGGGCTAACAGATTGGAAGTAGACGAATAGACGCCACAATAATTGAGTCAAGAGGCTCAGATATAGTTGGGAATTCTGGAAAGTCAATTAACTTCAAGGTGGATAATATAGCTAATTAAATAGCCAACGTCAGGGATTACTTCTGATATAAAAACAATTTACAAATCAAATGGTACAGCAACGCTTGAATTTTGAATCGCATTAATGATAGGTAAAAAATGTCTGTCAAAACAATGCTTTAAACCGAAAGCAAAAAGTTGGACACTGGCGAATACAGCCACCGTAACAACCGTCAGAAGAGTGGTCACTTTGGCTAGATCTGCAAGACCAATTAAGCAACTCCAACTTTGAAATTGCAGAATTCTTAAGGCCACAACAAGAAAGATGATAGTATTGCTTATAAGACAACGAACCTAAGTAAGCAATGTTTTTGACAGACTTTTGATGCAACAGTTTTGCATCAAATTAAGCGTTACAAAGCCCTTCATATTATGTTTTTAATGTTTCCTGGATGGACACACCCTTTTAGGAAAATCATAAATCAGCATCGACTAAAAGTATGATCAATGGCAAAATAATTCCAGAAAAGCAACAACACACAATTAACACCGGGGGAAGATGGCTCAGTCACAAAAGAGATAAACCGATATTTCCGGGTGAAACTGCAAATTTAATAAATGTTGACACAAAAGTATGATCCTACTCTAAGGGATCCTTATTGATTAGACCGTTTTTTCCAAAAAGTACTTAAGGTTAGACAGGTAAAAAGATCAAGAAAAAGTTGGTAGCTGATTGCTGGAAATAGGTTTTAACAGCAAAAGCACTGAAGTCAAAAGGAAGGATGAACTCCAAATCAAATTAAATACTTGTTTTGCGCAAACATTTCCCGAAACTAAGAACTGCAGCTGATAGACGCAAAATGAGTGCATATTTTAAATATCAAACAGATAAGAACATTGTTTTGCAACCAAAACGGTATTTTCTACTAAAAAGAAAAAAGCACTTTTAGACGGCTACCGTAACTAATAAGAGAGCATTGGTGGAGACTACTGATGTTTATCCTGTCTAATATCTGAACTGCAGCAAGGAGCAAAAGCAATGAATTATCCAAAAAGAGCATGACAATAAAGGACTTAATACATAAGCCAACCTAAAGGCACTCGCGAGAAAGAACCAAGCACACTTGACATCCGACAACTGACCAATGCCCGATGCGACCTTTAGAATCACATGATTGTCCATTAAAACTGATAAAATACACAAACGATTACTTAAATGCAAAACACAAAAGCGCAATAAACATGACTTAAAAATGCCTAATTATTTCAAAATACCAAAAAACTTTTTGGAAAAACATCAATACTTATCACTTGCTTACAGCGAAATAAATTTTCAACGATCGTTGAGCCTTTTGCATAAAGATTATCAGGAAGAACGTTTAAATTTGTGCTAAACAGTAAAAAGAATCTTTTTTGACTTGATTTTTGCAAATTCCATTGGCATTTAACGTGATGGTCTTTGGGCCGTGCTAGGTGTATCGTCCAAGACTTAACTGAAGACAGCAAATAGAAGGATACGTAGTAAGAATGTATATTTAGCATACAAGAGGCATTTGAGGTATTGGCATGACCAAAAGGCCAGCTTTCCTTGCGTGGTTAAATAGGAAAGTCAAAAGTCGCTCTTCTTCAAGCCCTCCAGCTAAGTAACCATAGTGTAGGGTCCTGACGCTCCCCAAAGACAAAAGAAAACACATTACTCGGACAGAATATATCTTTTCAGCACGGCTAATGTGCTTGAGCAATTGACATGGCCCATAAGGCCAGCCCACCCAGCGGGGCACAAGGGGGCTGATGCAAATTACAAGAATACAAAGTACAAAGTACGATAGTGGTTTATCCCTCGCTATAGGTGAGGCGCCACTTTTTGTACTTTGAATTAGCCTTCTTGTACCTCGCTGGTTGGGCTGGCCTTTCGGACCTTATTAATAGCTCAGACACATTTTGTCCAAGTTTTTGTCTTCAGAGGGTCTTGGAACGCTACATTATTGCCTTGTCAATCATGATGCATCTATTCCCAAGCATAAAACTACTTTGTTAAATGGTTTTGACAGTGTTTTAACGCCATCGAAAATTTTTTATTAATTAGTGGCTAATTTCCAATGCCTCGCTATTTTTGTCATCTTTTGTTGTGACCTTCACTTCTTATTTCACTTCGCTCGGAGGTGTTGGGACCTTTCAAGCTCTCATTCCGTTTACTCACTCTCGAAGATGTCGCTAAAGCAATGTGTAGCGAAAAGTATGCTTTTTGATTGCTTTATGAATTTTGCTTCAGAAATTATGAATGAGGTAATACTTCCCCTGAAGAAGCCAAAGGAGTGGAAAGTCCTTGTTTTGGACAAACTCTCGACTCGAATTGTGTCTTCATGTTGCAAAATGCATGAAATAATGAATGAGGGAATAACACGTTTGTTCATCTTTAACAATTTATTGTGATTTAGTTGTTGAGGACGCCAGTAAACGCCGTGAGGTCCTTCCGTTAGAAGCAATTTATTTGATAACTCCCACAGAACGAGTAATGCATCAACTAATAATGTATTTTGCAGTCGATTCAAGCACTTATGAATGATTTTCAAGGTCCGCGTTATCAGTATAAAGCGGCTCACGTATTTTTAACTGAAGGTGGGTGTGGCAATTTTTTTCTCTCATTTAATTTAGCTTGTCCAGATGAACTTTTCAATCGTCTTTGCCAGTCAAATTGCGCCCCTTTTATCAAGACACTGAAGGAGATCAATATAGCATTTTTACCCGTAGAGTGTCGGGTTTTTTCTCTTGACTCCCCTGGTAGTACACAGTTCTATTTCCACCAGAGCTACCCTCCACATCCAGGCCAAATGCACCACTTAGAACATATCGCAGAGCAGATTGCCACCCTTTGCGCCACTATTGGCGAATATCCGCCTATTCGTTACAGAAGGTAACCACTTTTTAAGCTGCTTGGTTGTTTGTATATCACCAACTAACGCTGTTTTGTCGAAATCCTAGCCAACATGACAAAAACTGCGAATTCGCCCAGCTGGTGCAGCAGAAGTTGGACGCCTACAAGGCCGACGATCCACAGATGGGAGAGGGCCCTTATAAGGATCGCAGTCAGTTGGTCATTTTGGATCGAGGATTTGATCCAATTTCGCCAATTCTCCACGAGCTCACATTCCAGGCCATGGCCTATGATCTGCTGGCTATTGAAAACGACGTCTATCGGTTAGTGTGCATAAAAATGTGCTTTTAGTATGTACGTGCTGTAATTCAACTTTGAACTGCACTTATGCTATCTTTAATGCTAGCCATAACTTACACGACATTCTGGTACTTTGGCGTTTGCCTTGAGAACAGTGAAGAAGAATGGGCTGTGGTAATCATCCTCTTTGAGTGTTCGAGTTTACCCTCCTCTCCACTGTCATTTTACGCCAAAGAATCTGCGAAACATGTGTATTTTGAAAATATGGAGCTTACAATATTGGATTTCACATGAGTAAGTACGTTAAAACCACGCAGGTGCCTCAGTTGTGCTAAGTATGCACCGTGAGGATACAGTTCTCCCACGTAAAGTCGTCTGCTTTGATATATGAAGGGTACTCTGGGCGCCAGGTTACAGCCATAATCATTGACCTTATTAAACCCGAAATCTCGTAAGCAGAAGTGCGTAGCAGTAGATGGCATTTAAAAGCTACAGAAGCTGTTCAAGCTCTCTTCTTACTAACACTTTCATATTTGGGCGCCTTTCTATTCATCGTAGGCAGTGTTTTTAAGCAAACTAATCGAAATTCCACTCTCTTGTATTCGTGTACTGCCTTGCTGCTTTATGGGTCACCACTCTATTTAAATGAGTCTGGCTTTGTTAATTTGGCCGTACATACCTCTAACGCGCATTCTTAATTCGATTTATGCCTTTTCAAAGTTTTGAGCATTTAAATTGCCTAGGTGTCCGTGGTCACGTATACCAGCTGACTCTCCCGACATTTAATAACTCCACTTTTAATTACTGCACCTTGTTAAAATGCGAACATGATTCACTTCACACTAATTGCTTGGAGCGACGCACTGGACAACTTTTTTTGCCTATTCGCTGACATAAAGTAAAGTACTTTGGCTAGGCCACAAGAAAAAACCCGAATTGTGGAATAGAATCCAACGAACTCGCACCACTTACCGATAGATCGTGACCTACGCGCTAATTTATGCAAGCTAGTTGCTTCATTATCCTCCACTTTCTCTTTACTTCCCGACTAGTATTTTTGCTTTCACTTCCTCGGCGTTAAAACATGCTTCGTAAGTCCGGTCACTATTTTTTTAATTAGGGACACGGATATGCCGTCTATGTGTTAAAGGCTAGACTCTAGGCTAGGAAAAACGCACCACCGACATTTGGTATGAAATTCCATGGTTCATGTGTTACATATGGTGTTTTAAGGTGCTCCCCAGTGTCGTTTAACCCACAGATTGGCTGAATCTTGAGCTAATTGCGGACCACAATTGTGGCCATTGCCACTTTGTCACTGAATGGGAGGGCCTCAAATCCCTTCATGGCCTCGATATTTTTTAGAAATAGCAGAACCACAACCTAATTGACGGATTGTCAAACGCGAGTTTGAATGTCCCTGCACTAATACGCGACCTCTGTACTATCAGTCAGTAGATTTGTACACCCATCATCGCAATTATCTTTAATTGTACCGAAGTCACAAGGCCGCGACTCATACAATGATTTGGTATTGCAGCGAGATCTTCACTATTTCGTAGACTCGAGCGTAGTCGCTCTCTTGCTCTTTCTTTATCGACAAGACTCAGCTCTTTGCGTGGTGGTTTGGGTTTTTCACATTTTTTTCCTTTCTTTTTGTGTACAAAAGACCCCAGAGAGACAGTAGGTCATGTCGTGATAGTTTTTGAACATTTGCCATGAGGTGGAACGGAGCAACTTTGTTACTGAGATCCTCTACAAGCGCATCCATGCACTTTTCCTGCCAGCTACATCAACACATCAGGACCCGAGGAGCGAGAAAAGGAGATTATTCTGGACGAATCTGACGATCTTTGGCGGGAGCTGCGTCACCAGCACATCGCTGTGGTCTCCCAACAGGTTGGCTTCCTCTCTTCCTCCAGGATGTCAATAACTTGTAAAACTTTTTTAAAGATTATTTCTGGCGCCCCTTTCCTTTCTAGGTGACGAATAATTTGAAGAAGTTTGCCGAGGAGAAGCGAATGGCGAGTGGCGGTGAAAAGACGACAATGCGAGATCTCTCACAGATGCTGAAGAAAATGCCTCAGTACCAGAAAGAGCTCTCCATGTACTCCACACACTTCCATCTCGCGGAGGACTGCATGCACAACTACCAGACGTACACCAACAAACTTTGCAAAGTCGAACAGGTAGGCACTTGTATCTGCCCCTTTTCTATATTTTATTAATCATGCTTCCAGGTCAGGTCATGAAGGTATAGTGGATGTCGCAGCGACGAGGGAGTTACCCATTCCTCTAGCAAAAGATTCTTTTTTATCGGCCCATGCTCAGGGAATCTTGTTGAAGTGTGAGGTCTAAGGTCGGAAGAGGTGAAGGTGCAGCAAATGTAGCGCTGAATTTTTATGCACAGAAAAAGGGGATGTCGGCTTCTAATTTATGTCCACTGTCTCGTCTTGTAGGATTTGGCCCTGGGCACAGACGCCGAGGGTGAGCGCATCAAAGACCACATGCGCAACACCGTGCCGCTACTGATTGACCCCAACGTCTCAACGTACGACAAATTGCGTCTCATCCTCCTCTACGTCATTCAACGCGGCGGTATTAGCGAGGAGAATCTGGCCAAGCTCATCCAACATGCCCAAATCCCCGAGCCCCAGGCTGCAGTTGTGCGCAACCTCGCTACTCTCGGAGTCCCTGTTCTCCTTGACCCCGGCAGTGGCCCGGTGCGTAGCAAACTGTTTTTATACGCCCCTCCTCACAAAGCACGAGTTTTGTATTAGTTTCCTTTCTCAGCGTCACCCGAGGCGTGAAAATGTTGCTAATCCACATCCCAGGTGGCTGAGCGAGGAATTGTATCTTTCTCATAAAATGCCTTCCAGGATTTGCGATGTTTCTTATTCTCCGAGGTGTAATGAAGAATGTAAAACAAAAACCCCGCCGTATAAGCCGTTATCTTTGTAACAAATCATCATTTTAAGGCGATTCTACCCTTCTCTCTTTTTTAAATCGACTGTTTTGACTTCTCCGACCGTTCAGCTTGTGTTCACTGTGTGCGTTTAGGCTAATCACAACATTGCATCAACTTTATACACAAGTCAAAGTTGATCACGCTTGTTTTGTGCAACCTAATCCCATTTTGCACTTTTGTAGACAATCGGACGTCGAAAGGCTCCCCAGCCCTACCTTCCAGCCAATCGTCGAACTCGCGCAGATGAGCCGAAGTACCAAATGTCTCGATGGACACCGTATCTGAAAGACCTCATTGAGGTATGTAGAGATCCATAAATCCACTTACGTACGTGTTCTATTCATCTCCGATTAATTAATCTGTTTAGGATCCACCTCTTATCCATCCACCCAGTTATTCATTCATCCAAGATTTGTCGATGTATTCTGCAAGCGCCAATCCATTTCAATACCCTTAATTCTCTCCAAATATGTATTCTTCCATTTGTCGATTTATGGCGTTCAGTCAATCATTTGGCTTTCTGTTCTCTCATTTGTCCAACTCATCTGTTTCGTATTCGTCCATTCATTCATCTTTTCTGCTTCTTTTCGACATGTTTAATTGTGTCATTTCTCTCCCAAGAATTCTGGCTTCTTTTCCTTTAGGACGCTTGTGAGGATCGCCTTGACGTGCGTCAATTCCCCTTCTTCGGTGGCGGTCCAGTGAAATCCTCCGGTCTCGGTGGAGGTGGCGGTTTGAGTCGCGGCGGTGGCGGCGGCTCAATGTCGGCGCGATACGGCCAATGGCACCGTGAGAAGGGCGCCCAAACACGCTCGGGACCGCGACTCATCTTCTTTATTCTTGGTGGCATATCCTATTCCGAAATGCGTTGCGCTTACGAGGTCATGGCGGCCTACACCTCCGTTACTGGTGCCGGCACCGGTGGTGGTGGAGGGGGCGGCGGTGGCGGAGGAAGACAGTGGGATATCCTCGTAGGTGGTACTCACCTCCTCACTCCTGAGACCTTCCTCAGTGACCTTGAGCGACTCTCCCATCCCCCGGGCTCAACTGGGGCTACCGCAGGGGGTCAGGGTGCTGGTGGTCAAGGTCAACATGGCGGACCGGCAAATGTGTGAGGTGGAGGTGGGCAAAAGGGGAGCGAGGAGCTAGGAAATGCCTGGCGTACAATATCCATTTACCGTTACCGTCGAAGTTATTATGGGAACATGATGCAACGCAAATGTTGTGATTATCTTTTTCAGTTCCTGTGCGTATGTGAGTACTTTTTGTTGTATTCTACTCTTTTCTTACAAATTATCTATCAATTTAACTCTTTATCTCTTACTCTGTTATACAATCCCTATGCGATTCAACCCCATCTCGCATTCATTTAATAAAGTTGTTTCTTATGCTTTATTATTACTTTCATGAATGAATGTACTCATCCGCAAAGGGGGGTTTCATGCCTTGGAGTTGTTTCTTGCCAAGAGAAGGAGCCCACTTCTAGTTCAGCCATGGATTCAGGTAGAATAAGGTAAATTATGACCACGGATGCATGCAGTTTTGGGAAAGGGAACAAGAGGGATCCCCTTTTTTCAGTGTGGTGGATATCCGTGGTAAAATTCGTAATCCATGCCGTTTATAGCCTTTTGTATGAAAGGGAATGTCAAGGATTAAATGGCCAATCACTTCTAGGACAAAATCAACCTCGATTTAAGTACTCATGGGGTTTATTTTCATCATGTTTTGAGCAAGTTTCAAGGTTGGGGTTTTAGACACAACCAAGGGGCGACTGTTTGATTTGTGAGAGCGAGGCCAGTCAACTCTTATAAAAGTCTGTTTGCTAAAGACAAAAATGTCATTTAGTACCACAACACACAGATGATAATGCACCATCCCCTCCTCGCCTGTCCGTCGTCAGGGCGTCCGCTTCTGGGGACGGAGGGATGCGTCTATTGATCCCCGCTCAGGGCGCGCCAACCAATGGGCATGCGGGCGGGCTCTAAAATTCCCGTTCCCAGGACAAAAATACTTTGGCCACCTTCTCATTGGTTGTTCAAGCATTGAGTCACTATGAAAGGTATCCTTTATTAAGCTATTTTTGATAGTCTCTATAACTTTCCTATTTATAATTAATAGGATCTAGTTGGGTGCCTTGTCCAACTCCACATCGGATGCTGCCTAGGCAATTGAAAAGTCCGGGGCACAGCCTTGGGATGCAAGGCTAATTTCGGTAGACGGTTGCAACACATTTCGAATCAAAGTCCCTAAATCCAACTAAAAGTGTAGGTTTTCTATAAGGAGGTGAATTTGGGGGAGAGTAAAGTGGCGGAGGGTGGGGAATATCGGAGCCCTCAGGAAGGTCATATGCTGGTTTAGTCGACCACACATGACTTCAGTTTACTCGGTCAAAAGTTAAGAGCGTCATATTTTTCGATAGGCTAAGCGCCACAAAATATTTTTTTCCTGTTTTTTTTGCTGAGATAGTACCCTAATCCCAACAATCGCCCAACCCTTTTGGTTCCCTCAAGTGTACCATTTGAGCTATCACCTGAGGATGTACTGGAAGACGAGACCATGGGGCATTATTTTAGCGAGTTGGTAGTTTTTTTCCAGTAGGTGGTTGGCAGCTTCTCAGCCCTTCTGTGTATTAGTAGCGAATTGTCTTCCTAATACACCTCCAGAAGACCTTTGACTGCCACATTGATGGCAGCAGCAGGCCATAAAATACACAATTAAATTTGTTAGTTTGACTTCTTACGAAGTTTTGAAGCCACGGCAGTCTTGATTGAATTCGATAGCGCAAAGAGCAGATTACAGCGATTAGCCGTGCCGAACACGCCCAACTTCCTTTGTCTCTACCGTGGGGAAAACAAAGAGAGTAATTCCTTAATCAAATTTGAAGCGTACACTTCTTCATTTAACCACTATATATGCGTAATTTTTGGGCTAAAAGGTGATAAAATTTAAGCTTGAACATAAGCCTCCGGTGCTAGTCCGTCTGCCCTCCTGTCTGTTTGTAATAAACCGGCTTTCTCACTACTTTGTCTCAATGTATCCTCCTGAAAATTTCGAGTGTCAAATTGGCAGCAGCTTCGGCAAATCCACTTCACAAAGGAATTACTTTCGGCACATTTTAAACAGTAGCTGGTAACTGAAAGGCAAGCGAAATGTGTGAGTTTAAGCCACTCACGATGGATTTATTTGCAGTAGTGGTGTAAGAACAGTGAACTAAGTGGAATCCGTAACTCGTTGCTTCTCTAGGAACTGCCACACATCGACATGAAAGTGTGATATGAGTAGCGTCCCCGAACTTCTCTCTAGAAGCAAGAAAATGTACTACTCCAGCAGAACATGCTAATTTGTATTCTACATCAGTGGGGCATGGGGCCACTGGGATGGCCGAGAGGCTAATTGTCAGGTGAGGGTACGATGGCGGAGCAACTAAGCGGCTCCTCTACTGAAAACGGGGGTTAAACAAGCAACCAACATATTGTGTGTAATTGTGTTGTAGTACGCTGAATGTCTTTTTAACTCAGCTTTAGGAAAGAGACCACCTAGGTGCTCCTCCTTCATAGCACCTTCCCCGCAGAACTGTATTAAATTCCGTCCTCCCTTATGTAAATCTACATTTTGGCCAGTGATTCTACGCCTACGATTCCCTGTCCCCGAATCCAGTTTCCAAACCGTAGGAAACTTTCGATCCACCTGAAATGCCAAAAGGGATCAGTGATGTTGCAGTTAAGTATCTCCTCGGTTGCTTATAAATTCGATGACTGATGCGGTTGGGTTGTGTGTGCTTGTCCCACAGCACCGACTACGTTGTGATGGCCGGCGCCAAAGATTAACGAAGAGGAGTGTCGAGGATGACAAACAACAGAGGAGAAGGGCTACGTAATACGTTAGTAGTTTAACTCTCGGTTTTGGTAAGGTGCTGTTTCATGTCTTGGTGAATGTGCCTTTGCCAGGTGGGCTACCCTCTGGGCTAGACCAGTAGCCCAAGCCCCGATACATATTCGGCCCAGGTATTATTTCATCTTTCGTCCGCAGGGAGGTATCTGGACGCTACAGTGTTTCTTACAAAAAACTGTACTATGAGCTAATTTTCAATAGGAATCCACAAAAATAGATGACAATGTACTGTTAAGCTTTGTTTTATGTAAAAAACGTTAATCTGCAAAAATTTATTTGGACGTGAACTAACTGCTGTCGACTGAAATTGATCTGGTATACAATCTAGAAAACATGCTATTAATTTGGTTTATAAACCCTTCTCAAGCAAAAGTTACATTAATTACGAAGCAGGGGACTGGTTTTGACTAAATTCCTGCTATTTATTTTTTGCATGAAGTCGCAAGCTTGAGGCGCCAAACTTTAATATTTTCTTTGGTCCGAAACAATTGAAATACCTGCAAAACTATGCTGTCCCTTGACATGCGCCCATCATTCACTAAAATTAAAATACTCTATTTATAGTACATACGTGAGTGTAAACGGGGAAATCCAGGTTTAACAATGGAACTTGTTTATTTGTTTAATTATGCAAAACACAAGACTTTTGGATGACCTTACCAACAAATAATATCAATCTCACTGTGCTGTATTTGGACAAAGGCAGGGGTTGTATTCGCCTTTAAAGCTGGAGGCCTAAGCGGGACTTTCTTAGCTACGAAGGAATTCGGAGAGTGCGTTCTATTTGCTTTGGGAGCGCATGTCAATATTGGCGATGGTAGAAGTTTGTATTCAAATATTACCTGGGCTTCACTTTACTTCTTTCACATTAAATGCAAGTAGTTAGTCTCATGAGTAGCCAACCATTTTTCGATGGAGAATTTGAGGTTGAGATGCTTTGAGAACCTTTAGCATTGTTGAAATTGTCAGAAATCAGTGGAGGTTCCATGGCATTCGACGATACATATTTTGCAATGTGGTAATGTATTAAAATTGCAGAATTGCAGTTCATTCTTGCAGTATGTCGAACCGCTCCTCCTAGTCTCATTGCGTCAAAAAGAGTGATATTTTTTGGTCCATCTTTTAGCTTTCTGCCTAGAGTATGAAATCACATTTTCTGCATTTAATTTGCAATCAGTTTCGAAGCTGTACATTAATCTGATCGGGAAATTTGTCATCCTTTTGACGGTTGTAGTAGTGCTACAGAATCCTTAAGATAGCTGCTTGCAAGCAGTCCTGGGCGTTACGCAACTGAGGAGGAAAGAAGTCATGCAGAATCGGATTTATTTTATTAAAATCTGTTTGAGAGACCACTGTAGCCAATTGATTCGCCGGCCATTCATACACAGGTTTATTAGTCCCAAGCTCAATTGGCGCTTCCACCTTGCACCTATTGAGCTGTGGTATGTGAGGCACAATGCAATAATTGGTAGACTGACAAAACGTTTAAAATCTTACATCAGCATCAATAGGTCACATAAAAGTCAACAGGGGAAGGATAGCCAAAAGTGTAGGAATAGGAGATGAAGAACGAGATGAACACAGACACGTTTAGAACTCACTAAATTGTATAAAAATTAAGTTAAAGGTGCTTCCTTGGATTACTTTAGCACCTATAGAGCAAATCACTCTCTTTGGATTAGAAACCCATCGAAGTTTAACCTTTGGCCTTTTTAAGAATTAGAACTAGGATGATAAAATTATTAATAATTTATTAACACCTAAAATCTATCTATTCATGCAAGGATTAATTGGAGCATCCTCATTTATGTACTACAGTATTGCAGAACAACTTTGACAATGAAAACGAGTCAGATACTATTGTCAAGAGATATTTAAATTAAGTGGTCTGCCTCCCCAACTGCCTTAGGCATCCACAAGGCACATTCAAAAGAGTGCCATTGGCAATTCGTCACCACTACAGATCTAAAAATAAGACCGCTAGCAAGAAACTTCATTCAGACAATGGAGAAGAAATGAAAAAGAGAAGGGTAACAGGCATTGATTCTCTAGTGAGGTAAGAGAAATAGGAAAGAATGATGTAAAGCCAAGTTGTTATGTACCCTGATCGCCCAAGCTAAGAAACGATCGCTCCCAAGGCTTCTTGTAATCTTCGTTGACTAAAGCTTTTCGGCCCTTTGACATAGCCACGATCATTGGCTCCAAGGCAATTCTTTAACGCCATTACGACCACTCCATTGACGAATATGATAGTTTACGTAATTGTAGTAGACATATTTGCTTACTTAGCTCTCTCCAATCTGCTAGATTGTCCAATTCCCGATTTATTTCTCCTCCTTTAATTATAAGTGAATGAGCAAAAATACAGTTCAAGCATGAGAGGAGATAAGAGAGGTAGTTTTCTAGATTTATAAATGCAAATACGTTATCTTGTTTAGTTCTGTAAAAAACATGCAAGCGGTAAAGATGACTTTAAAACTTAGAGTTCATCCTCTTTGAATCTCCGAGTGCAATCCTGCTAACTGAGTGACAAAACATCGGTTCCGTACTTCCCTTTCGACCTCGCTCACCGCTCCTCAAGGATTAATGTCTTTCCTGGAGCTTCCGTTCTCCGCACACATCCTCACTAACAACATGAAAACGCGCCCATGCTTGCTTTTACTTTCACCATTTTAGTGCGTGGATCTGCCCTTAACTATTCGCGCTCATACACATCATTAATACCACATTCAGAAATACCACCTTCCAGTAATCTGCGCAGATACAAGTGAATTTAATACTAACTCACCTAATCGGTCATTATTTACCCTTCACCAAAGCCACCTTCAGTGATCAAACTCTACATGACTTTGTGGATTGAAGTGGATATCTTCTCGACCTACAACCGCTGCTTCCACCACCAGCACCGATATCAGAGCAATTACAGCTGGCACTGGCTTAAGTACACCCTTCCATTGTTAAGCCTTCCTTCCTTCCTTACGGCACCCGGCACTCCCAGCCCACTTACTTATTATACCGTATCCGCAATTGCCACTGCCAACAGGACATTCGATCCCATTCTTTGGACATCCACTGCGTCCTGTTCCACGACCCCTACAACCTTGCAGAGTAGCTCCTCTAGCTTTACATCTTTCAGCTCTTACCTCATTCTTCAACTCTCCCTTAGATTGCATCCACAGCACTAGATCAAAGAGTAGTCTAATTAGCAAGCACTGCCAACGGCATTTTGATAAAGTGAACAAAATGAAAATATGAGGAAAATGGATAATAAACAAGACAACCTTGAGTTTGTGAAGGAGGAGTTCGAGCATTACCCAGCTGACCATCTGACCATCCAGTTTCTGTACAGATGGAATCTACAGATCTAGTAGAATTGCCAAGAGGAATCAGTGATGTTGCGGTTAGGCATCTCCCCGATTGCACGAGAGCCCGATGAATGGCAGGGTTGAAGAGTGGGTGTTTTCCCCACAGCACTGGTTATGTTGTGATGGCTGATGTAGGAGAGAGACTAAGCGAGTCGTTAGGGATACCGCTGAAAAGAGGAGATTGGCTATGTAATACGTTGGTTGTTTGTTTAACTCCCAGTGTTGGTAAAGAGCCACTCTGTGTTTTAGCCACTATACCTGCTCTGGGTGGGCAAGCTTCTAAGCCAAGCTAGTATTTTCGGGCCCTTTTGTGTGTTTGATAGTTCTTTTCCGTCAGAGTACCAAATCTCCTTTCCTCTACGGGGAGGTCTCAGGAAGCCGCAATTAATATATCAAAGGAATTCCGCCAAATTAAAAAACCTAATCTCCTAATAAGGGCTTTTTAGGGGATGGAACAGCCTTAGTGCGCTATAAAGGAGTCAACACAGTAGATTTCCTTGTTTAAAATCACCTATCATGTCAGCACCGCCGGTGTATTTGCAGGTGCCTGTGCGGTTTACTCAAGTTGTTGGATTGTGTGCTATGGGTAGAGGTGGAAGCACGTGCATTACGGCGTTGTTAAAGGGTAGGAAAATCGTGTTTATCATTATTAAGCATAAAGGTGTTAACTAATGTGATGTTTCACCCTATATGCAGACCGAACCATAGCTACAGCACCTGCGCGGTTGGTTTGCCGATTTGTTAAACTGCATCTGTCTCATCACGTGCTCCTTGATCAGTAAATACAGTGAAGAAGACTTGTGGCAGAATATTGGAGGATGCTTAAAAAGGAAAGTGATGGTTTATGCAATTTCCTTATAGTCTATGCGAAAATTCGACAGTGTCCGGCTGTGGCCACCGGATGTGCTTTTTATTTCCAGGTGCGCTTTTATGGGGAAGGTTGTTTTGGTCCATTTCTTGTAATAATTGGTTTCTGTTCTTGCACTTCTAGTAATAAAGATAATGAAAACTTCCATGGCAGTGCTAAATGAGCCATGGAAAAGAGCTGGGAAGCGGTGATGAGCTTGTGTTTTCACCTCTACATTCTCTGGCACTGATTTTGTCACCGATGCTTCTGACGTAGGCGATGGCGTGACAGTGGTTGGAGGTGACGACATTATATGAGAGTATGCCGCCTGGGTGGGTGACAGCTGCCAACCCTCCGCCTGCAAGCCCATATCTGTCAGTGGGCTGACAACGAGATAGTGACATAGGCTACACTCGGAATCCGTTGTTGCCAATTCATTGCTCCAGTAGCAATCCGATTTCCTTGCATTTGCATTTGGTCGACCCCGTTGTGCCGGTTGTGGGAGTGTCTGCTTGAAAGACTATTCTTGGATTGGCCTTCTAAGAGGAGATGTAAAGATTAGTTACCATGTTGTTGAATTCCATGGAGCAAAAACATGTGGCTGAGCTGGCAAGAACCAAGTCGTGGAAAGAGCACAATGGCTATAATAAAGTTTGAATGAAGAATACTAAGTTGCACTTGCGGAAAGACTGAAGGTCTGGTAGGAAGAAAGGAAAGAATTGAACTAAACGGGGAGGGGACGAATAAATACAGGCGGCATCCCTTACATGAGAGTGTTAAAGAGAAGAGCAGGAGGGAGGCGAAAGAGTAGATCAACTGCGCTAGTTTGCCAACATGCCTATACCCCCGTGAGGATGTGAAATGAGAAGCACAGCAATCGCTTTACGTGTGGTGAGTTTTTAGTAGAATTTTTTGCATAGGAGGAGAGTTTAGGAAGACAAATATCGCCCAACCTATTTATTAAGCGGTCACTTACTTTACTCGGGCTATTTCTGCTTTTTCTCAAATCAAACGTCTATCCCTCTTGTATCCCCAATGGGCAAATGAAATAGTCTGTTGACTTGTTTACGTTGACTCACTGCTTTTTCCCCCACTCATCTCCACGACCTTCTATCAATCCACGAGTGTGTGCAACCTTGTGCAATTGCCATGATTTCGTGTTTCGTATTTTTTTTCTTTTGATCGCTACTATTGAATGTCATCGCTCGCTCCTACGTACTTCGGGTTGGCTGGGATTCCTGACTACTTGGGTGGAAGCATCTGTGGATGTGTTAGTGTTCTGTTTGAACGGCTCCCCCATGACAATGTCAAGGGATGGATTTGCGCGATTGATTAATGACGGGAGCATTGAAGATGACGACAGCAGTGAGGAGTTGTAAGACATGATGGGGTTTGGAGGGGGTATGAAGTGCCTTTTCCTGCCCTCCAAAAAAGTTGCGATCTAGCAGGCGGCAACTAGTACACGGGTCCCACATCATAATGGTTTAAGCGGGGAGTCAGTAATGCCTCCCTGACTTAGTTCATAGCGGTGCTGTTGGCAGTATTTCAGCAGACCGCCTAGATGCAGTTCCCGTGGAGAGGCAAGAGACGACTTTCTTTTCGTCTGTAGTACTACTTGGGATTTGGAATAAGCGGCCTTTGTGTGACAGGTGGATTAGGATGGACTTTTTTTTCCTCACTTTAACCAGTCAAATGTAAAATATTATCTGGTATGAAGAGATTTGTGGATTGAATTTGTGCTACCCATCGCATCACTTAAAACACGAACTGATCTTAATTTTGTGTAGCACGTTGATTGTTTGTTTACCTCCCGGTTTTAATGAAGGGGGAATTAGGAGGCTAATCCCTAGCCTTGTTAGTAGCTCCAACCCTTTTTGACCAAGTGTTATGTCTTCAATTCATCTTCAGAAAAGTCTGCAGGCGCCTAATCGGTGGTAGTGGAATGCAAATCCGTCCTTCACGGAAGTCTCAAGGCGCAGCATTAGTGACAGTGGAAAGCAAACCCCGTATTTCTACTGCAGGTATTTTAACTTTGTCGGGGTGGAAGAAGTTTATGATGCAAAGATAGGACAATTGGTAGCGATTAAAGTGGAAGAGTTAAAATTGACATTCCCCTTGGGTGAGTTCTCCAGTTCCATGTTCCGCAGGAAGGCTACTGACAAGGGAAGCGATACTAGCCGTGAACCAGCTGGAAAAGTTTCGTTCTATAGGTGCCTATCATGCCTATAGGAAGATATTGACAATGCGAGCTCGCGATACCTCCTTCACCTCTCCACTAGCTGGAAAGAACCAAGATTGATATGAATAAACAGCTCGGAAGAGAAAATAAAGTGGCAAGAAGGAATAGACTTACAACCGTCCCCCCACAGAACGGCATTAAAATCCCCCCTTCCCAAAACAAATCTGTTTTTAGGTCAGTGTTCCTACCTCCAGTTATGGACACGCGTGATGACCAGCATATTCCTCGATATCTTCACATAGGTACGGTAGGTGACTCTGCAGAACACGCGACTAGGGTCATATCATTTTCAGCCCTTCTGCTTGAGGTCTTCACTGATTTTCGCATCCGTAGCATATACACTTCTTCCGACCCTGTAAAGTCTATCACCTAGCAGTGGAAGTGAGGATAGTTGTCCTTTAAGATCGGGTTCGCTTTCCACAGATACCAATGTGGCGCCCTGAGACTTCTCCGAAGAGGAAGGAAGATTATAATACGCTGAACGAACGCATATATTCAACATGGTGAAGGGGTAGGGGTTACTGGTATGACGAAGGTACAATGGCCTCGACACAAAGTGGTCCACTACCAAAACTGAGAGTTTGACAATTCAAGAATTACGAAATTGTTTAGGTGACCGCATTGGGACAATTCAGTCTTATCCAGACCACTGACATTACCACGTGCTGGTGATTCTTGAATGTCATTTATATATTCTTAAGCGGCATTCTTTACTGTTTCTCAGTTTTACTGACTGATATCGCGTAAAATGTAGTTTTAACCACCCCTCTAGGCGGGGACACATTTTGGCCGCCTCATTGCAAAAAATACGTCCACGCGACGTCGTTCCTTCAAAAATTTCCATTTTGGCAGCGTACCGTGAGTTGACAAAAAAAATGATTTCCAAATGGCTATTAACCTTTGTTTTGATATTTTGTGAGGGATCAGTCACTGGACACCTTTGCCTTAACTCGGGTTACGATTGTACCTCCACCATGTAGTTATGCCCGGATGATCCACAATGGAAGACACTTTTACTGGCAAAACTGGATTCCAGGACTAGCAATGCATTTGAATCTCTTGAATACATGGATATAAACAACCGGTTTGTTCTGTAATCAGCACAATAGAGATGAAGATGGAATGTTGACTTTTCCTTGGGGAAAGTTTGCGTTTTCTCGGTCTGGAGATTGATCCAATCTAAAGTGGACACTCAAGTTGTAACACGCTACATAGCTTCTTCGTCTTTCTGCTGATGTTGTTGGCCCGTATCACAAAGCCTCGAATGGGATGTCCAGTTGCATTGAAATCACAAATAATCCAAAGGCGACCGACATCAGGTCGCATCGCGGATTCACCGCTTCAGTGAGGGCAGTAGACATTTTCCACAATTCTCATACATATCACAAAGGCGTCAACCGCAAAAGCATCTCAAAGGCAACCTTCCGCACTGATAATGGGAATAAAATCGCCAAACATTTGTGCGTTTGTAAAAAAGGTAAATAGATTTTCTAAAGCCCCTCTTTATAGGATAACAAAAACAATTGTTCCTCCTGTGAATAAGAACTTAACTTCTGCGTTTCATGGATCTCCTGGTAAGATGTCATTCTGAAATGTAGGCCTCCTCCCTTATACATTACGAAAATGGGTTTGGGAATGGGGAATTGTGCTGGCCATCATGCGTGTCCACAGCTTGTAGTAAGGAACACTGACGTGAAAGCAGATTTGTGCAAGGAAGGACACTGTTCACTCTTCAGATCTGACCAGCCGCATCCACCTCGGTTCTATCCATCTAGTAGAGACGTGGAGGAGGCGTCGCGACTTCGCATTTTCGATATCTTTATACAGGTACGGCAGGCAAGTCCGTAGCCAAGCCATTCGAGGTAGTTCATGACTAGCGTTACTTCCGTTGTTGAAAGCTTTTCTCCAGAACACGGACTAGAGCAGTTGCTGAATGCAGACGTCATCTTCAGTACTTCTGCTTGGAGCTATCACCGATTCTCTCATCCCTAGTGCATGCATTTCTCCCGCCGAGCTAAGGTTTATCCCTCAGCAGTAGGAATAAAGATAAATGTCCCAAATTACAAGTTTTGCTTTCCGCTGCCACCAAAGTAGAGCCTTGAGGCTTTCGTAAAGAAAAAAGAGGGAATAATACTCGGGCCGAATGCATATATTCAACGTAGCCCATTCATCTATTACAAATTAGTCAATCCTCCTCTGGTCTTTTTCATAAAACAATTTTAAACCAAATGACCCATCCCTTATGCATTTCTCCTTCATCCATTCATCCACCGATGTGACACTTTGAACTGTAAACGGGAGAAGTGGTGGAAGAAAACGTTAAAACGATTTTATTCCAATTCTGGAAGTTGGATGCAGCAAAAGAGGAGAAGTGGAATGAAATTCCGCCGGAAACAGCTGATTTTAGAAGTCTGAAAGATGGTAGGCATTAAACTGCAGCACAATAAAATTTATAAGGCTATGGAGATTTGTGCGTTTAACCTACCGGGGAATGTGGAGATGGCATACCTTCACCATCGTCAAAAGCAACCCGAGTGACTGAAGATTTAGAATCAAATAATTCATTAAAAGTATAAACTTTTTAGTCCCACTTGAAAAAGGATGACAATTTTAAAATTATGACACAGTTGGTTGACATTAAAATAGGCTATTCCAAATCGGAACAACTATACTACTTATAAAGTTGCTTAAGTAGACTGCTGTTAAAAGCAAATAAGGAAGAGGAGAGTGCCCCCTCACATGTGATTATGCTGTCGAAATCCTCCACCTCGGTGGAAAATAGCCAGTATTCTTCATTAATTTCAGGTATTCCATAGCTTGTGTTGGTTTCTTCAAGTTCCTCCTCCTCTATAGTGGTCGATGGAGGTGGAGGAGTTGAGGATTTATTGAAGAGGATGAGAAGGTGTATGTCTTGGCAGCTCTGGCTGCAAGCAACCGGAGCTTCTTTTGAACAATCACCCTCCAAATAAAAATTAGTCTGAGTCCCTCTGGAGCATCTTTTACCTGGCTTATGTGCGAATGCAATAATGGGACCCCTGAAAGTAATATAAGATTACCTACCCTTGAGGAAAAGGGACACGATATCCGTCAAAGTCCAAATCGTCCACCATACGTGGAAATTAAAACCAAGTAGATTATTGAACAGGATTAAAGCTACATAGGCAGTTAGTAAGATTAGAGAGTAATAGGAGAGTATTTTCATAGTAAGCAGATAATAATGAAAGAGTTCAACTGACTGACCCTCCGACTTGGTGGGTATCACTTGATCCACAATATGACAATCACCCGATCAGGTTAGGTTGCCATAGGCACGTGAGAAACTGACGGTAATTATACCCACATCCCCAAAAATCATACATTTTTGTAGTATGAAATTAGAATTGTAATAGGGGAATTACGAAGTTATTGGTGGACAAATGCAGTACTACCTTTCACTTTAAGTAGTTGAGTGATGGAGTGAGAGGTTTGCGCGCCAACACCATCACCGTCAGTCCTGACAAATATTGAGGCTTATTCTTCATAAAAATTAGACACTGAGTCGCTTTTATCTTCGTCTTTTTTTATTTTTCCTTCACTGGGGTGAGAGGCGGTAGTTACAAAATTGGATAGAGTTTGATTATCCACAAAAATGGCGACAAATAATTGTCCAAAATTGATGGATAATGAGACGTCTGATGGTTCCTATGTATGATGGTCTGGCCTCTGGGCCATTCCAGCAGCCCCAGGACCTTCAGTATACTAAATGTATATACTCTGCTCCAGACTCATGTCTTCCTTTGGCTTTGAGAAAAATTTTGGGACGCTAAATTGGCGACCGCGGTAAGCAAACTCCTCATGTCTACTGCTGTGAAGAAGTAAGTAAGCTACGGAAGGGAAAAATGATGACAACTTACGATTCCCGTGTTCTGCAGGAAAGCTATTAACAACGAAAGCAACACCGCCAGCGGACGGTCTGAAAAAGCCTCGTTGTGAGCTCGTGATACCTCCTCCACCTTTCCACTAACTGAATGGCACACAGATAAATTTGTGATTAGGCAGCGACAACGCAATGTCAAATCCAACCCCCACAGAACTGCATTAAATTTTAGGTCAGTGATCCTGCTTCTAGTTATGGACAGGCGTGGTGGCCAGCACGATTCTCAGTCCGCGAATCCATTTCCCATGCAGGCCAAATTTTCCGATCCATTTGAATTGCCAGAAAGGATTAGTAACGTTCCGATCATGTATCTCCTCAGTTGGCGCGTGGATGCTTTCCCTGCTGTACCGACTACCTTATGATGGCTGACTCAGGTTGGCGCTCAAAAGGGAAGAGGGCCACGTAGTACACTGTTTTCTTTTAACTCGCAGTTTTAGTTGTGCGCCACTTTGTGTCCTGGCCATTGTACTTGCGCCTGGTCGGCCCGTCTCTGGAGATTGGGACTTGTTATTCCTCCACCTAGTCAGCCTTCAAATGATCAGTTATGATCACAAAACTTCTCGGGTAATTCCGTTTATTTTTTCCCAAAGTTATTAGCCGAAGCGTGCAGAGGTCATTAATGATGTTTATGGGCTTCACAAATGTCATCAACGTCTTCCTTCGGTAGCCAGAGGGCTGTATTGGCTAAAAAGCCCTGAGATCCACTTTTGAAAGGAAACTGTATAAAAGTCCCTATAATTTGGTGGAAGCTTGCAAGATTGAATCAGTGACCATTTAAAGCAAACAGGATAGAGAAAAGGCGATCTCACTCGAAATTCTATAGAAAGCTAAGAGCCTCGGAATAGCTGTGTTGGGCTTGGTGGACTGTTGCGGTGGTTATGAAGCGAACTTTACCAACTCCTAGACGGAATTGGTATCCGTGCCGCGAAGCTTCTCAACCACAATGTGCGAGCAAGCTTCGTGTCTGAACTGAATGGTTATTCATTCCTTCATAGCAGATAGGTGGAGGAGACATCGCGAGTTCACATTGTCGATGTCTTTATACAGGTACATAGGCAACTGGTTCACGGCTATTGTCGTCTCCGTTTTTGACAACTTTTGTGCAGAATACGGGACTCGGGTAGACTTCGAAGGAAGGCGTCATTTTCAGCCCCTCTGTTATGGGTCGTCACGGAATCTCCCATCCCTAGCATATTCACCCCTTCTGCCTGGCCGGGGTTTACCGCCCAGCAGTAGAAACGAGGATAGGATTCGCTTTCCGCCATCACCAATGTTGTTGTTTTATTACTTCCTACAAAGCCGCTTTAGCCTAAAATGATTTTAGGAATGTCCCTCTACTTTGATCCTCAATGTGGCCCAAGTTTTCAAATTGCGCTCGAAGTGTTATGCAGTGTTTACTGCTTTTGTCCTGTTTACGATGCAATTATGCGTCAATCTAGCGTCAGAGACGAGTTCAGCTCTTTGAGCACTGACTAATTTCTTACAGAAAAAAATGATGAGCTTTGGACTGGTAATCACTGTCTGGAGAAGTTGCACTAACGGATGGAATACGAGGAGTTTTAAAAATGTCGTCACGATTAAATTAGACCCTTCACTCCCCGATGGATGACTATTCATTTGCAGTACCTAACGTTAAGACAGAACTTAAAGTCTATTGCCAACGGAGAAAGAACTGAGTTAGTCAATTATTCCTTCTAGTACGGACTTTACGCTTACTAACAAGTATTGCGGCGCTGCAGTCGCTTGCCTTAGAAGTGGCTATAAATCTCACAATCCCGATTTGAAATGAACGCCGTCGATAACAACAGCTAGTTGGGTAAACAATGCTTGCCTTCAAATCCCTGTCATAGCTGCAGTTCTTGAAGAATTCTTCATTCCTTCACTGTTAGTGCCTGAAGCTCCTCTTAAAGTTTTGCTTCTCCTTTCCATACCACATATTCATCCCTAATTACTTTGTTATTTACTCGTTCCCTTTATCATCGCAATTCTTAGTCACTCATGCGCAGCTCAATCCAGTTATGTTTTCCTTTATACGCTTTTGCGTAGTAAAGTATGAATTAGATGTCATTCCCTGTAATGCTTTGTCATGGGTTGACATGAACATTCCCCACAGTTCGATCTATTTCTCTTCAACGCCTTGCAAGGCAATGGTTTTTTTCTGAAGTAACGTGCAAAAAAAGCTGCTGAAATGCGTTCCGCCTTGTAAATTGTCACGAACTTATTAGTTTTGTGTGATTTTGCCTGGATTCCACAGAGGCTACCAGCCAGGTAGTCAGTGGACAATGACTTCAGGACGTAGAGTTATGATGTGCGTGCAGTGGTATGATAACTGCATTCTGAAGACTACTGGACGCTAAATTACAGTCTGTGGCTGTCTGAGCCGTTATGTCAGCTATGAACATAACAGCGTGTGGAATCGGGCTGCTCACCAGTTCTTGAGTCGGTCCCTTACCAAAGATGTGAAGGTGGATGATGAGGCGACGCCAGAGCGAACAGAAAGATGACGGGTAGAATGAAAAATAAGCGAAGTTTGTGAAGACTGTGCAATGCAAAATATTGGTGCTCCAAGGTGTTTTAGCGATTTGATTCACCGCTTAATCCATTAATTATGATGACAAGTTACTTAATTTCAATATTTAATAAACAAACTTGAATTCCTCATTGGAATCTGGGCCTCGTTTACATAGGGACATTTGCAAAAGGTTAAGATGAGAGATGACTTCTTCACACATTGTTGTGCACCACCTGTCTTTAGTATTTTAAAGTCCTCAACACCCCGAAATGCATCCCCGTAGGAAGCGCCACTTTTCTACTCCTCCTCCTCCTTCTCCTCCTTCTTCCAATTCGCTGCCTGGTGTGCTGCAAGAGATGCTTTATAAGACGTGTAAATTTTTACCCGGAAATCTACTGATCGTTACCTTCTGCATAAACTTGGATGCCGTGAGGAATGAGTGTCCCACTGCAGTAGTCAAAATGCATTTCATGACCCTCCTTTTTTACACTTCTCCGTATCTCGTAACTATCAGTGACGGCGATTAGGATTACTCATGTGGCATTACATTTAAAATGCTAGGTAATGATTTTGTCAATGGGATAACTCAGTAAGCTGGCTGAAATGTGGAAAGGAGGTGAGGTGATACTTGGCCACATTATGACGAAAATTCGGGATCTTGTCAAGTGACGCGCCTCCACCTTACTTGCTCTGGCGTAGAGTCAACGATGGACAAATTTGATGCAGGTTGAGATTACCCTTCACCCTTCGTCAAAAATTATCCTCTGATAACTGAAAGAGGACATTTTGGCTCTACAGTAAAGTCAGGAAAGACAATATTTACCATTCCATTTGTCTACCCACCTTGCTTTTAACTGCCACCTCATTTTTATGCACGAATACGTCACCAAGGTAATTTGTCAAGCGGGATGGTGTGCTGTGCCGACAGTGAAGTCGTTTTCATCGGACATGAAAATGCATTGCTGCTTTGAAATACTCAATTAATTTGCACCATAGTTGAAGAAGGTGACATTCTCCTCCTCCTCCAAGTTTCCTCAACGCCCAGACGAAGTAGGTATGAGGCAAATTCTGATGTGCCCAAGCGGTTAATATTGACGCAAATTTAAACGAATTTTTTTCAATAGTGGAATTAAAGCTAAACGCAAATGCCTGGTATCCCATTATTTAGAAGAATGAAGTCCAGTTTGGCCTCCCTAGACTAGGCTGGAGACGAAAGCAGACATAGCGCTCGGGTAGAATGCACACGTCCGACACAGTAGGGCTTGGGACTACTCTCATGGTCCAGAGCGCAGCCAAGGCAAGAAGTGGCATTTAATTAAACCCAGAGTAAAACGATTAATGTATTACATAGGTCCCTCTAATCTTTGGAGCGTTGTCCACGGCGTCCTTCTTCCTCAACTTCCTGCGTCAGCCACCACAACGTGATCGGTGCTGTGGGGAAAACACTCCCACGCCTAGAGAGCCAGTCATCCAAATTCCACGCACCGGAGACGATACTTGACCTCATTGTCACTGATCCCTCTTGATAATTCAGCTAGTTCTGCAGTCACTTCCAGGATGAAATGTGGGTTAATTGACATGGAACTGTGCTGGCCATCACGCTTGTCTATAACTTAAAGCAGGAACACTGGCCCTAAAGTCGATTTAGCTAAAGGAAGACGGGATTTAACGCAGGCCCATGGGGGTAAAGTTTCGCCATTGTTTCTCCTCGTCACTCTGTTCTCACTTAGGTTCTATCCGGCTACTTGAGAGGCAGAAAAGGTATCGAGACTTCGCATTGTCGATATTTTCCTACCGGTACAGTAGACAACTCCGTATCGAAACTATTTCAACTGGTTCACACCTAATGTGGCATCCACTGCTAATAGCTTTCCTGCGGAACACGGGGATGGGGACAGTCGTCAAAGGTAGGCGTCATTTTCAGCCCTTCCGCTTGGGGTTGTCACCGATTGCGCCATCGGTGGCATGTGGATTTCTTCTGCCTTGATGAGGTGTATCACTTAGAAGTAGTATTGAGTATAGTTGTCTATTAAGATCAGGTTTGCTTTCCGCTACCAACACTTCCCTTAGGATAGAAGAAGACCTAATGCTCCGTCAGAATATAAATGCTCGACACACAGTAGAGCTTGGGACTACTGGTGTAGCCCAGAGGCCAAACCATCCAGCGAGGGCACAAAGGCCAAGAAACAGGGCTGCTCTTTACCAAAATCGAGATTTAAACAAACAACCAAAGCATTACGCAAAATACGAGAATTCTACGTCTTCCAAGTACAGGCTTTTGCTCCCATGTTATAAGAATGCCCTGAATTTTGTCTTGTTTTCTCTTTAAAATGTGGCAGAAATACGAATTCGGATAAATGAAAAGATAAAGTAATCTGGTAAAAGCGTATTGCAAATTCTGAAGCTATAAATGAAGACTTACCAATGACATCTATGCGGCTCGCTCCATTCCTTAGTCTACCGACTTAATTTTCAGTAAAAAAACCTTCATTCGCTCATTTCTTGATTTTGACATCAAGCAAATTATAAGCTCCGTGATTAAAACAACTATCTGATAGAGAATATCTATTTCGTTTTATTTTTAAATGCGAATAGGTGTCTAGTGGCGTTTGCGTAGTTTGGGTAACCGCGTCAGGTCACTGCGGGACCTCGTCGCAGACTGTTCCTGCCTCGGGACGGATCGAGATGAGTGATTGTGTTGTGGCCCGGGGTTCCGACTCTGTCCAAACGAGCAACATTTCTAAACTTTCTTAAATTTATAGTTTGCTAAGAAATTTCCCATTTGGAAGTGATTAGTTGCGCTGTCGGTAACAGTTTGTGCTATCTTGCGCTGTCCGCTTAAATTCAGCCTCCCATTTCTCTGTTCTGGTTACACCAATGCATCTATTGCAAACTTTTTCCTTTTTAAACTATTTCTTTGCATTTCGGACGTCCTTCTACGCTACTTAAGCGTTACTCCATCCTAAATGATTTACTTAAACTTTTATTTCTGCATTTTACAACGGGTCCGGTAAAGGTTAAGCTAATACAAAAAAAGAATTTAATTCCCAAGACAAGTAAATCCACTTATTTTGCAAAGTTGCTTTTGCATCAACACGTCGTGAAGTATAAGGGGTATTAAAATTTGGAAAACGCAGGTTTATCGTTGCTATTACTTTGAAGTAGAGAAACAACTAAATACGCTAGTCCATCTTCATGCTCCGCTTCACGAAGAATGGGCAAAACCGTCAAATTGTTGATGCTTTAGGGTGAAAAATGCATTATTACTACTACTTACTACCCTTTTGATATGGAACTCTATACGTCATCGTATGCTGCTTTCCATCCGTTTGGTTTTTTGCTGAATTCCGGTTAAAATGCAGCCTTTCGAGGCTTCCCTGAAGGCAATGGAAGGCATAATGCTCAATTAAATATATATTTGGCATATGGAAGGTACCGAGGCTACTACCATGACCTAAAGGCCAGCCCAACCGGCGTGGTGCAATGGCCAAGTCAAGAGTGGCTCCTCATCGAAACTGTGAGCTAAACAACCAGCGTATTGCATTGCCCCTCTCCTATTTTGAGCGTCGTCCCTGTCGCTCACCTTGGTCAATCCCCACGTGACCCATCACAACGTAGTTGGTGTTGTGGGAAAAACAGCCACCCTCTATCAGCGCAAGTCATCATATTCTTGTGCAACTGAGACGATGCTTGACCGCAGCGTCACTGATTGCTCTTGTTTGCAGCTTGAATTAGAAACGCTGGCTCAAAAGCAGTTTTATGCAAGGGAGAACAAAATTTAACACAATTACGTTTGGGTAGAGCTTTGCTTCTGTTTCTCCTTGCCACTTTGTTCTCAAATCACAAATGCCCAGCAACATATCCTTCTGGGTTCCAATCAACTAATAGAGAGGTGGAGGAGATATCGAGACTTCACATTGTACATACCTTTGTACAGACACGGTGGGCAACCTCGTAACAAAAATTTAACAGATGGTTCACGGTTAGTGTTGTCTCTGCTGTTATTAGCTTTCCCGCAGAAAACGGGACCTGGCTATTTGCCGAAGGGTAGACGCCAATTTCAGCCCTTTTGTTTAAGGTCGTCGCTGATACCCCCATTCGTAGCACATACCCTTCTTCCACCCAGCAGAAGCCAGAAGAGATGTCCTTTAAAACCGGATTTGCTTTTCTCTGCTGCCAATGTGATTCTGGAGACTTCCTCGAGGATAAAGTACTCGAACAGAATACATATATTTAACTTGCGGAAGGGGGCCTGGACCTACTGACATGACCCAGGAACCAGCCCATCCGGCTAATATACAATGATCAACACACAAAGTGGCCCTTTAACAAATCCAAGAGTTAAAAACCATTGTATAGCAAATGCATGTATTGTTAGTTTCCCTCATTTAATACATTCGTCACGTTTTATCGAAACTGAATATTACAATTGTGGATTTCTTCCGATTTTTAAATAAGTACTTGATTTCAGCGCTAAGCAGTGAACAGATCCTTATGACGAGACTGTCCTCAGCCTCCGTGTTACAAAATCGTGCTTGAAATGGGTCACCCACTTCACCATCGCCCGGTTGAGGTGGAGATTTCAGTACTTTCAACTACTGCCTTGGTCTTCGTGTTTTGCTTGAGCTCTACCCTTCAAGCCCAACATTTGTCCCTATGTAAATGGTTCCCTCTCCCGTCACCACTACTTGACTTACGTATGACATTGCCTCTTACTACGGAGTTGGGTGGAAGTTGATGAAATGCATACGTCCTATGCCGTATTTATTAGCTCCCAGTACCCTCCACTGGCTGGTCCAAGTATCTGGCCACGGATCATGATGTCCACGTGGGGAGTTGAGACGGTAGTAATAAAAGGACATGAAGAAAAACGAAAGAGCGACGAAAATATAAATAAGGAGCTTGAAAAGTAGTGAGCAGACGAACAAGTGAATGAAAATAAGTACCCCTACCCTCCCTAATCCAACGCAAGCACGAGATGCAACTGCTTCGTGCGGCACCATTACGCAGGAGCTTCAAATACCGACTGACAGCGGCTCAATCATTTCAACCACCGTCAGAGAAGTGGTTGGGGAGAGATGCCAGGAAGGTGACAGACGGTAGTGAAAGACGTAGAGTTACCCGTTATTTGTTTGATCGGTTGGTTTGGTAGATTTGTGTCATAAAAGGTGCTCTCAATTTGTGGATACCGCAATTTGCAGGCGACTAGACAAGTTGGTGATCTGTGGTACTCGAAGTTTCACTTTATTAATTCATTAATTTTGGAATTTGAAATTCCCATCGATACTTTCCTACATTTCTATTATATGATGTAATAGTCCTATTCAATATAAACATCATTTTCTGAAAAAATATAAGCAAATGCAAACATTTCGGAAAACGCCATCTACTACATTTTGATCAGCATACAAATTTAAACAATCACCTTCTAGACCTGTCTGATGAAGTGAAATAAAACACCGGGAAACAAACCGGACAACTTTCCCTTAACATGTGTCATTTTCAATGCCAGTCCTCTCGGGTTTCCCTCCATTGTCATTGAAAGCACTAATTGCCAGACTAAATGGAAATACTAATCTTGTAAATGAACCAAATTTGTCTAATGGACTCGATAATGAGTAGAAAAATCAAAGATCTTAGTCCAGAAAAACTTTGACAGATCACTTCTGACGCTTCTTCGTTGGTCATCTGGTTAATCACTTTATCCATTCCTGCCATCTCCAGCGAGTCCTAATCCGTCTCCTCATTCATAAGTCATTGTATCTATCAGTAAATATTTTTCTCAAAAATATACTAAACCCCATTCAACCTTTAAAATATTAAACGATTTTGATCAGTGGATAAAATAAAAGCATGTTTGGGTATTGATGGCATGGAGTTGGAGTAAAAGTTTAAACGCTACCACCCTTAAGTGTGGTTTATTACAAAGTAAGGAAGAGGCATTCATTCATTAATTTATTCACAGTTTTCGAGGTTTTTCACACTCACCTCTGACTGACGACGCCATTTGCATGTCACATTCATCAATCCATTCTTCCATCCATCAGCCAATCAAATCATTAGGTCTTTTTCCAAACACCACGTACGGATCGTGTTATGTTGAATAGACGCTTATCCTCTCATCTTTTCTAAAAAATATTATTCGCATAATTAAATATTTGAAATTTTGTTAATGTTGTTGTATATTTCATTTAAATGACTGCTAAAGAATGCGTTTCATCTCGAAGGATTGAGGACTGCGAGTTAGATTGCAGGGACTCTGGTGGATGTAGTGGATAAAAGTGCCATGTCAGATCGCATATTCGATCCTAAAAACTGTGCTACAATCTTGACCAACTTGGCAGTCTAAGTTTGCTGGCAGAAATCCAGATTTTTCTGCCTGAGAAAAACATTTGTGTACCAAAGTGTTCATGCAAAAGCTCGCTTTCACCACACAGTGAAAAATAAACCTAACAAGCAGAGCCAAGTAGTTAATTTAAAGATCGGCTTTATTAATGCCAATCGCTTATCTTCAGAATGTAAAAAATCGTGGACGTTTTTGTGGCTGTCTCATTCAATTGACGCTCTGTTCCATAAACCGGGGGTGCATGTTGGCCTGCTGACCCAACCTGTCACAATCAATCATGGAGCAGTTGAGAAAACACTCCACTTGCTCCTACCTATTTTTAAGTCAACATTATTTTGCTTTTCATTTATCGTTACTCTTTTATTTGGGCAAGCCATAGAACCGCTATAACCGCTATTCTAAATTTACGCTTAATTGGAAACACTAACGCATTTACAAATTGTTTTTTGAATGACATGGTGGAAATGGACAGCCCATAAACGCCTTTCAGGAAACATTTTTAAACAATTTGTCGATTTTTAATAGAGAAAGCAGAAATTTATCTCCAAAATGATTTAATGGAACCGAAAGTTTTGGTTGAGGGAGGGGGTGGGGGGTCATCTAGTTCCAGGTGGTGCATTTCATCGTAAAACACGTAGAAGAATTACCAGGAAAGTGTTATACATACATAGGGATATTTACATCATTTTAACCACCCTTAAAAATTTCTTATCATAAGATATGGTAAATGAGGAGGAAAAAGTTAATTATAAAAAAAGAACTCACCTATGGTTGTCAAGCCTTAGAGCATCAGTGACATCTCGTGTCAGAGTCAGTGCTGTTGCAATGTGACATATTTTACCTGCAAAACATAAATTTCCTTTCCCTTAAGAATTAGTGAAGAAATTTCTAAATCTATTTTAAAATTAGGATGGCATAATTTTTGGCCGCAAAATCAAAATATGATAATTTTATTCTCCATACACCTGAATGGTCATCAATGCCTCGTTAAAAGCAGAAAGATGATTTCACTCGGTCTCGCACCCCAAACAAAAGTTTTCTGCATAAATTATTTATCCTTCTAGAAGCTATTTTATTCATGCAAATAGACCTGCCTACTTTAACCTTTATCTCCAGTTTAGAAAGCCTTAATTCGTCTCTGGCATGAAGAATTTGAAATGCTCCTACAAACTAAGATTAAGGCGATTTGAATAGCAAGTGTGCTGTGATGCATATCTTTTTACTAAACCAAAACCAAGGCAATGCGTTGCTAGGGTTTTAAAAGGAGAACGGGTAGAAATAAAAATGGGAGAAGGGAAGCAAATAAAACTAAAAAATGGACTTCCTAGGTATTAATGTAAAAAGGAGATAGCACTACTTGGAGATGAAACCTTTTTAAATGATTTTTATTTGCCCTTAACTGTGTTTGAGGTTTGCTGGAACCTTAAATGGATTAAATGACATTTGCATCTTCCGATAAGTGGAGGCTGTGCTGGTGACGGCGGTAGTGGTGGCGCCAGAGGAGTGCTGTCTAGGACACGTGTATGGAGCTTCCTTTGAATAATTTAGTATCATAAGCCCCCCGATTAACCTCTGCCTTGGTTGGTTGAAAAACATGCGTAGCTGGAATGCTGACAATAACAGAAAATTGTGGTGCAGAATAAGAGTTACATTTGAAGAGTAAATCTATGCATTTTTAACGCAAAATTGCTTCTTTCGCCAACATGATGGTCATTCTAAATGCACTACTAATAAAAGGCAGTCTTTTTTATACTTAACATTCAGTTCTTTCCAAATGCTTCAAATTTTTTATGATGGGGGTCAATTATTTCCATCTGGGTACAGATAAAGTGATTCGTGGATGTAGGCTGCAGCATTTTGACCTAAACGAAATGGCTTCACGGGAGCAAGACCGTCTGTTTACCTGTAGTAGCGTCTAAATCGGAGAGTGGATAAGACGATTGCAAATTATGAAGTCTTTAAAATGTTCCAAGCTTTTGTTTTTTTTCAGGGCACAAACTGTGCAACTATAATTCCTTTTTTACTTTTATGTACTTCCAGTTGCTCATTTTTAGCGAGTTACATGAAGGTACAGTGGGGAACCGTCTACCTGTTACTTCAATTAGCCGCTTTAACTGTTTTATGAAAATAGCAATTTAATAAGAAGTTTGTAAGCCATGACACGCAAATGACAACCAATAGAAATGCAGTACGCTTTGGCCTAGAGCCCACACGAACCAATCGGAGCGCCGTGCGACTGCGAGCGCTCAAACAGTAATGGCAGGCTACGTACCTGTCTTCACAAATGGCTAATCATCACTTACTGAGTCCTATGGGGAGCGGACAAGTTGCAGGAATCGAACTAGGAACTATGCAGATGCATGCACCCCTGCCACCACCACCGCCACCGCCATTTCTGGCAGTACTGAACTACGCAAATACGCCTAAAACATTGATGTCTTCACAACCAGCACCACAAATGGCAACACAAAGCTCTTTGAACGGACCATCTGGTAAGTAAAAATACTAATTTCAAACTTGCACCTGTGATTGTTTCCAACAGATGCGTGAACATGTCACATGCCATGAGCCACACGCTGATAAGTCGGCAGATAATATCACTCACAAGAGCGGTGTGCAAATCTGTCAAAAAAATGTTTACGACAAAAAATGGGATTCTTGACTTCAGTGCTCTTTCAATCTCCGCCTACAATCACATCCACTCAAACGCATTAAACGTTGTTACTTTACGGCAGCATCTTTAGTTGACAAGATTGATCTGTTTAACTATGGTCACTGGTTCAAATAGGTTTTAAAAGCAAATAAATATATCAAGCACAGCCTAGGACAGTTTCCCTTCCCATCAAGGAAGATTAAGCAAGGTGTTTGACTTACCATTTCTCAAGCAGCTCTTACCAAAGTAGGGCCAGTAGTGACAGTGAATTTTTCCATCCTCTGTTTCTCCCTTTTAACCTGATTAACCTTTAAACGTGAGTAGAATCTAGCCATAAACTGGCCCATCACCCTCTCACCTTAGCCACACCCACCCCCCACACCTATCGCCCTCATCCCCCACATACACATGCATACACACACACACACTCAAATTCTTCATCTCCCTTCTTAACCTGTTGTGTGTGTGTGTGTTTTAATCGAGTTAAGTGGCTGGAGAGAGTACGAAACCATTTGCTAAATTGGGTTTACTTGAAAGCCGCAGTTTCTGGCTGGAGTTAAGCCGATTGTGCCTCTGCATTGATAGTGCTAAAGAGTTGAAGTTTGGCCGGCCACCACACTTTAATGCCAATACGGCTCATACAACGGCTTCACCATAACGATTAGGCTATTTCATCTCCTTTTTTTGTAAATAATAATCCTTTGTGACATAATTGCCATGCTTGCACTATTAATAAAAGCAACCTGTAGCCCCAACTAATTGACGGGAAATATTCCGCTTAAAATCATGTCGAAAATATTGTTTATAATATTCATTTTAGCGCCAATTTGTAGTCGATGTTCAGAGCAGGTGCATGAAAAAACCCTTCTCCTTGTATTGGATCAGTATTGGCATGCCAAGTGCCTCTACTGTCCCGATTGTGGCGTATCCCTCGTGAATAAGTGCTTCTATCGAGACGGTGAAGTCTATTGTCGTGAGGACTTTTTCAGGTAAGCGTGTCAGAGTTAAAACAGTAAAGAATGTGGACTTGAGAGGGTGTTCAGGTTTATAGGTATTGAAGGAGGCGGGGGGGGGGGGGGGAGAAGCTGGGAGTTGTTAATTCACTCCCTAAAAACCCCGCAGGTCCGATGGGTTGTCAGGGCTGGAGGTTGGAACCGCACATCAGTTGCTGTGGTCAAAGCTGAGACGTTAATCACGAGTTCATTTCAATCCGGTGCAGACGACGCCTACATCGTTTTATATTTACCTAGTTATTTGAGTGCCTTACAGGCAGAATCTGCTGAAGTATGACGATGCATGCAAGATTTTCTGAATATGGGGAGTACATCAACAATTCCTTCTGCAAAACTTACTACAGTAGGTTTATTATGACGTTGATTTAGTTCTGTCAATTTCTTTAATCCAAACATGCACTCTTCCTTTGCGTTGGGATTTTCCAATGTTTTCTTCTTTGTTTTCTTGTTGATCGATGTGTTTAGTACTCTCGAGGCGGAAACTGCTTTACCTTAGGATAACAAAGGGAATATACTATTGCCACTGTTACCGCATCCCTCTCTCCCTCCTTATTTTTCTTCTTTCCTGTTGACTTGGGTTTTGGAAAACTCAAATTCTAATCACTGTTGTTTTATGTACGCCACGAGGACGAACATCTGAGGGAGTTGAGTAGAATACATTCGTTTGCCTTGGCCCCTCCCTCCCTCTTTCCCTCTCGCTTTCCTTGGATAATGGCGAGTCCATAAGCCCGGAGATGTAGCCCTAGCAACTGCCTGAGGGTGGGGTGTACGCAGACTCCACTAATGACAGATGCAGACGAGGGGAGTTGGATCTGGCGCATCCATACCCACACATCCATACCGACATGCATTCCTGCATACACAAATGGAACTAATGAACTTCGAGGGAGTGCCTAAGTGGGAGTGAGAGTGACTTCTTAAGAAGGCAAACCTACAGCTAAGGCTCACATTTTGCATTAATGAATGCTATTTTGACTCTAACTATTCTTTAGACTTTGCGATAATTCTGTAAATACCCTATTTTCGATTGCAAAATGAATTTTTGACTTTTGAGTTCAATTTATATAGTATGGATATTATGGTAGCAAGGGAAAAGCTGACGCTGAGCTAGCTATTTTAATAATGTTTCAGCATTTACCTTAACTTTAGACCTAACGGATTTAGTTTAAATGAACCAAATCCTGTTAATGGGTCACACGTAGGTTGTTTGGGGGAAATACGCTTTTAATTACATTCTTTAGCGATTTTTAATTAATTTGCCATTCAGAAGTAAAGACAGCAAGATGAAGCGAAACTTATGCTCTCTTGGTCATCGAAAGAATGAGTGTTTTATGTTTGGTAGATTTACCAATATCAAATATAATTCTAGTACTTCCCAAACGGCCCTCATTAGCTTTAATTCGCTTCTGCATTGATAAGTAATTGAGTCTATTTGGTTAAAGTCAAGTAATAACTTCTTAGATTGTGTAAAATAATCAGTCGTATTAAGAAAAACTTGGGAACATTTCCACACTCCTATAGGGATTGTGTGTTATTTGCTATGTTCAAAATGCAAGTCACCAGACCTCAGTGCTGTTTTAAGGTGAATTTCAGTAAATGATGCTTTTCACTCTTCTTAGCAAAAGGTATCGGAATTAACGAAATGACAAAAGGCTTCCACTTTGCTTAAAAGTAGATTTGCTTGCGTCATCTTCTACCATAGTTGCCTGTCTTTGGGGACAGTATGATTTAAATGCACTTTCTTCCACTTCTCGTAGTTTTGGCCTAATAAGCAAACTATGCCCTTTGTACATGTCCTGGACGGATTTAGAACATTTTAAAATTCTTACTTTACTCACACATGGCTATACAAGGGATGATTTTGTAATGTAAAAATTACGTTCCTGACACTCCTGTGCCTATACAAGCTTTTGAATAAGTGTCCTTAGTATTCCTCATTCCTTGTTAGTTTCATTGAAAGGGTAGCCGGTTCGTCAAGTAGAATTTATTACATGAGGAGATTTTAAAAGTACAGACAAAACGTGGCATTTTATTTCACAAAAATAGTCACTTATTAAGGCAATCGCCTTTTAGACGCTTCGGAACAAAGTGTGCGAGCTGTGAAGAGGGCATTCCGCCGAACGAGATGGTTCGCAAAGCCCACGACAACGTCTACCATCTTGAATGCTTCGTATGTCACGTCTGTGCACGATCTCTCAACACCGGTGATGAGTTCTACCTTCTTGCTGATCGTAGACTCATGTGCAAAGCTGATTTTACCATGATCAAGGCCCAGGGTTAGTTTTGAGCGTCTTTCCCCGTAAAGCGAATCCACCATCCATCTACGACTAAGAAGTCGATTTAGGCAAAAATATTAGATATTATACCTTTTTCTCCATGTGATTTATTAGAAATTGCTTACATGATTTTTCATTATACTTCAAATTTTATCGAAGAATAATAACTCATGCCAGATATAGAGTCCGCCAAAATTCAGGGGTGCAGACCATGATGCAGCATTAACATTGCAGAGTTAGAAGAATACAATAAAATTTCATTTTTACCTTAGTATCAGTCCAGGCAACTCATTTGGCAGGAAAATTCAACGTCCAGGCATAAAAACTATTTTTCATTGAGGTTAAAGTCAGTTTGTTTGCCGTCTAGTCGTTCCTTTTTACCCATGATTTAGTTGTTTCCATTAGTGACATCAAGAATTTAAAAACTAACCAAATTTGCACCTCAAAAATGAGAGGCTTTGAAGTGGGTGATGCTAAATTAATACTATTATGTCTAATCAGTTACCGCATTTCCGTAAGAAGCGTACACAGTAACTTGAGTACAAAAATAATGTGTGCGGCTCGATTCTCCCCTCACCTTTAGAAGTTGAATTGGAGAATGTGAACAAACGTCCACGAACAACAATAAATGCAAAGCAGTTGGACGCTCTTAAGAAGGCCTATGCCGAGGGCGCTAAGCCCTCAAGGCACGTGCGGGAACAGTTGAGCGCCGAGACGGGTCTGGATATGCGAGTTGTTCAGGTGTGGTTCCAAAACAGAAGGTCAGTCAAAAGTCCTTCTCCTTGGTCATCTTAAATAACTCGACTTAATCCCTCAGAGAAATTGTTTTTCTTCTGCCATCAGTAAAGACTTTCTCGGCTAGGAGAGAATTAACGTAGTGTTTAAGTTACATTCACAAAAGTGGAAAAGTGAAATTTCTTAAAAACCTTGTCTGGATAATCTTTAAGTGAAAAAATTACCTATTTTAAACGAGTCTATCCCAACTACAAAGAAGAATCAACTAATCTTTGCTCCCGGTGGCCAAAATTTATGCATAGTCCGTCAAAGGAGAAGTACAGATTTCTAAATGGCTTCAATTTTGTGACTGGAATGCATTCGGACGTTGTTTGTGCTGTTCGGACGACCCGATCGCTTGATGGCCCGTCTCTGCTAAATCATAACATTACAGTGTAGCGCCTCCAGGCTCTCCTGAGGATGGTGGAAGACATAATACTCAGGCAGAATATACAATAGGGCTTGGGGCTACTGGCATGGTCCAGAAGCCAGCCCACTCGTCAAAGGTTCATTTACCAAGGCGCAAAGTAGCCTCTTTTGGGCGGCATCCCAGCGTTCTCCTTAGTCGACCTCCAGCGTCATCCCACCCTCTATCCGTGCCATGCACCTCATTGCTACGCAACTGAGGTGATATTTGACTGTAACGTCACAGACTTTCTCTTGGTAATTCAGCTAGATTTGTAGTTTCGTCCTGCACGCGAGATGGGTTCAGAGACGGGGAATTGCGGTGGCCATCACGAGCGTTCACAGCTAGAGGTAGAATGTCAGGAAGGAGGAGATTCAACGCAGTTACGTTGGTTGTGGTTTAGCATCTGTTCCTCCTTGTCACGTTGTTCCCACTTCGGAGCTGCATAGCCGCACAACTATTAGCATTCCATCCAACTGATAGAAAAGTGATGGAGGTATCGCAAGTTATCTTTGTCAAAATCTTTATACACGCACGGTAAGGAGCTCTGTAACGAAACCTCTTCAGCAGGTTTGCGGCTAATAATACCTCCGTTGGCATCGTCTTTCCTGATTATAATGGGAGTTGGATAGACGCTGAAGGTAGACGTTAATTCTAGCTCTACTGTTTAGGGTTATCACCGATTCTCCCATCCGTAGCATAGGCACTTCTTCCGACCCTCTAATGTCTATCACCCAGCATTAGAAATGAGGATGCGGTTCACTTTCTGCTGCTACTGATGTAGAGTCCGGATACTTCCCCAAAGTCAAGCGAAGACATAATACTCGGGCAGAATATATCTATTTGGAATACTGAAGGGGTTGGAGTTACTGGCATGGCCCAGAGGCCAGCTTACCCGGAGCAGACGCAATGGTGGGGACAAAAAAGTGGCACTTCGTCCAAACGATGGATTAAACAGCCAACGTATTACAGGTGGTGGTTTCCCAACCACCCTGATCCATTCAGCTGTTTCCATTGCAGAATTCTTCTAAATGACGCATCAAAAGCTGTTAATAAAGCTCTTATGTCATGAAAGAAAAGAAAAGCAACTTTCCTTTAGGCCACTTTTCTCATAACGGTTATTTTTTAAATGCCATGTGGAGTCACCTCCGTTTTCCCACTTTATCCATCATACTGCATTGTCATGAATGATTACTCAAAATCCTGCTCGACATGGATTCCCGCAAGACAAAATTAAGTAGCCTTTAAACTTTCACAATTAAATGCTCTGATGACTTTTACCATATTACAATGCTAGCTCGATGAAACAGCACTGAATCGTGACAGAGTCAAGATTATTTGTTTCCTCGGCCTGCTGTAACAATAGCATCATAAACGTCGGTGGGCACGTAAGCCGAATGTTTAGTCCCTCCGTAAGATGAGTTATACCTACCAGTGGCCGGAGAGTGGGTGATGAAATATTCAAGAGATATGGTAATATTAATCCGGAGGGGCAGAGGATACGGTACTTAGCATCTGCCCTTCACTTTGATTCTCAGGGATAATTACCAAAATCGGTATTTTATTCTGTTTGGCAAAATATTACTAATCGGAAGATAAGTACGGACGTGGTTAAACAATGAAAATAATATCAAAGGAATAAGTCTCTCTCCTAGATTTCTTTTATCGTCAATAACTCCACTGTTCCTCTCCGGCTCCGGGCGGAAGTCTGGCCGGGTGCTCTGCCATCCGGGGATGAAATTTGCCTTTATCAAAAATGCAAAGACAATATATTTTTATTTGCAGTATTCTCAAAATCCTCGATATTTTAACTGTTTTCCGGGTTAGTGTCTTGCATAAAACCCCAATCCCCTTGTGTGTCATAGGGGGATTTAATTAACCTCGTTGCCCCATAGTTCCTCCTTCACCTTGTCAGACCACTTTCCTTCTGCCTATGAATATTTTATTTACCTGGGCTAATTAAAACATCAGTGCTTTCTCTCCCTTTCTTTTCCTTTTTCTCTCTCTCTTACTCCTCTCCAAAATTCATTCTGCTGTCAAACGCTGTATAGCAAATCGAGAAAATCGTAAGGTGGATGGTAGAATTATTCAAATGAAAGCTCTTCAAGCAGTCGCTTCCGATTCTTGTGGACTTCCTTTTTCAACAACGGTTGGCATTCTTTTCAGAGCCAAAGAAAAGCGCCTACGAAGAGATGCTTCACGTCAGACACATTGGCAGAACGAGGGAGATGCTAAACTACCTCAAGGAGATGACATTGATGATGATGAGCTAGATGAGGAGAACGAGGATGAGTTTCCTATCGCCTCCAAGACGAAGACGTTGCCGCTGCACACGCACTCACAACTCCACGAACCATCATCCATCCTGGCAACCAGCAGCAGCGTTGACAGTGGAGCCGAAAGTGAAGGCGAACTCTCCAATTCATCTATTTCACATGGTAATGTATTAATGTTTACAATACTTTTAAAGCAAAAACTGCTTTTGGTGGTATTCCTATACCATAATTATTGCACTTAGGTCAACAATCGGAGATGGCTAACCTCACTGCGATTCAGCATTCGCAAGTACTTCGAAATTGCATGATCAGCTGGATTCCGCATCCCACGGAGATAGGCTATCAGGAGACATTTGCAAGGCCTCCACTCTGTCACTTCCCACATCCCCATGTTTCCAAGTCACAAGTGTTCCGTTGATGACACTGACTTCACTCTGCCAATTCATAGCTTACATTTTTTTATCAAGTCCATTCATTTAGTGTTGCAAAAGATTTTCATTCGCAAAGTTGTGTTGCATTCAGAGGATTTGTGGAACGTTACAGCCGTAGAACCGTATTTGTTAAGATCAGAGGTGAGATTAAACGTACTGGATGTTTTAAAAAGCATTATACGCATAACTGTGCGGGGTTTAAACTCGAAGCTTTGGTTGACGAATAAACAATGTTACATTAGTAAAGTGAATTTATAAGTTATAATCGAAAGCTGAGAAATTTTGCCGAAACTCTGTACGGTGAATCCCTGCTAGTGAAGCTTTTAAGCAAATACGATGGAAACTTCAGCTGAATTATGTATCCATACTAACAGTTTCGGATAGGCAAGCAAAATAATATTTCGTATCATGATCATTCAAACCAGTGCATAGACCTTCAAAACACATCGATAAGACTGAAATACTCTGCGTGTGCATTTTTTTTAGCTCACAGAAAGTTAATTTGCGAACAAACAGGAACCATGAATAATATGAAATTGAAACCAGGAGGAGTTTCTTTCAAAGACTATTAATAGTGTTTAACAGATAGAAGCTACGAAATCCAAGTGCGAAATAGCAAACCTGAATATTGCACCTAGTACTCTTTAAACTCTGAGTAAACACCGATAATGATCCGAAAACTGCAATGTAACGTGCATTTGTCCGAATACGTATTTCTGATGACGCGCGATGACATTAGATTAATTTCGCGGCTTAGAAGGGTTCATCGGTCTCAAAGAGGAGAAGCTGGCTTACAACATGTGGGGCGTCGCAGTAAGTTCTCAGATTCTGAGTTTGAGTCACCAGATGCGTTTTTGACTATAATTAAGACAGCAATTATTAACTAAAAACATATAACTGGCTAATTTGTCTTCATGGATTAATAAATCAATCTTTTTATCGACAGCTTTTCAAAAGTTGCCTTAGTCGGAAAAAAAGGCAACAAAATATTCAAATAGTTCTTAAAATTGTTTAGTGGTTTTAAAAAGGCATCCAGATATGCGTTTAGTGAATGATTTAAGTTATTAAATTGTTTAGCTTGTTCATCGCAAACACCAGTAAATTCGGAGGCATCACCTTGAAGAATGTGAGCTTTGACGCGATCTGGACTTTGACTGTCATTAAGCAATGCATTGGATTAATCTCACTTAAAACTGTTGTTTTTTGTTAGTTATAATAACTCACAATGCTAACCATACAATTTTGGATCATATTTTTGTGACAAATTGCAAGTATTGTACTCACCTAATATATTTTCTGTTTTAGGCTTATTTTTGGCTTTGTTTTCCCTATTGCTGCTCTTTTTTGGTTGTACCGACAGGTTTTGTTCATATATATTGATGTGAACAATCAAACGACAAGTTACGTCCCTCCTCTAATTGGATACAATGATAATGCCACGTGGGACTATCTGCTTCTTACTCAATCTTGGCCACCTGGGTATTGCCAGTTTATGAAGGTAATAGTGTACGTCATGGTGTCATGTTTGTCCCTCAATTTACCGCCCCTGTTTGTGTCATGGGTTCCCCAAATAACTGTAAATTTTACGCATATGTATAAAGACGCTGTGAACTATTTTGCCCTTTATGCATTAAGTGACTTTTGCTTTTTAGTTGATAATTGAATCGTCTTGCACGCTTTTGGCTTAAAGTGAGATCTTTGCAAAGTTTACAAGAATAATAGAATTAACTCAGAATTTTCGTCCCAAAATCTGCTATGTATTGTACTATGCGGCGCCATAGTACTCTCATCTGTGTCGTTTCTAATTTCCCTTAACTGTCCATCTTACTTGCAGTGAAACACAAGTAAAATAGTATCTTGGGGTACTTTCAGATAAGGGAATCAATTTTTTTCCGTTGAGATTTCTCGTTTGTTGTTCCAGTGCTCCTATCCTCGCGTCGTTAACGGGTTTAACATTCACGGCCTGTGGTGCGTTTATTTCCTTATTCACGTCTACTTCCCAACTTTGGAGCTATCCTCACTTCCATTCTCATTTTCAGGGCGCAACTGTGGCCGAATACGGAGATGAACAAGTGCGGTGATGGTCCAAAGTACGATAACAATTCCATCAAGGTACGTCAGTTAACCTTTTTACGGGATATTTCTGACGAGGCCACTCGTGACAAGTGAAGTGGTAGCAGAAACGAGTCTAGTTTTTTTCGACGTTCGGGACGTCATCCTAATTAGCTTCAGATCGTTTACAAATAGATACCTTTGTAAGGCGTATAAGATCGCGGGCTTCTTAAAGTAAAATTCATCAATCGTTGCTAAGCGTCCATCTCATTTTTAAGGATATTTTCTTGGAGCTGCAACGGGAGTGGGCTGACGAGAAGGGCTTCCAACATCCCTGGAAGTTTTGGTGAGTATTTTCAGAGGATTGGATTTGATCTTTATGCTCTTAATTGCTTAAATTTTCAGCATTGTTTAACTGCCTTATTCTTTTATGTTGATAATATCGGCTGCAGCGGAGCCCTAGGTTCTTCTTCACAGTATACTGACTACAGCGTGGGTGAAAATGTTAAATCCTACGTGTCAGGTGAATACGAGCTTTGAAATTACTAGCAAACATTGCCACCAAAGGTTTAATATTCAAGTTTTTCCCACCTCCGGTGCAAACGAACTATAATTTGGTTTGACTCTCAAGTTATTTATACGAAACAGCACCGATACCTGGCCCTGTGACTTTATTTATCGCGATTCTTAAATGCATTTTATCATCCTAAAAGTATTTTCCTACTTTTTAATCAAATTAATTGCCTGGTTTACACGTTAATATACTTTAGGGCCTGTATGCACACCCCCCTTCTTCAGCACATTGATGGAAATGGCAGAATTGTTTATTGTTACCAGGATTGAGTGATTAGTTAACTTACGATTTCCCTAAGTACTTTTTACGTGCGTTTGTATCGCAGTGGCTATAATCCTGCTTGCATTAACTCCTCTGTTTCTACTTAAATTCAACTCCGCTTTTCTTCAGTACGAAGTCTGAGAATCGAGATCTTTGTACCATTTCGTTGATACCTTTGGTTACTGTAGGCGAAAAAAATACATCAGTACGTTGGGATCTTGCCAAATTACTAAGCTCTCCTTTCACCAGGTTCTCCTAGCGATGGTCGGGGACAAGCGGATGAAATGCTACAATAGGTTTCGTGGTCGGACCGCCTTTTGCCAAATTTTTCCATAAGTTCTTGTTACTCGATCGGATCTGGGATTACTCATTGGTCGGAGAAGAACCATTTCTTTGGTAATTAAACGTGGAATCCGCGTTTGTTACTCGCCCATCCCATTCACCAGACCATTTTGGACCTTTTTTACAAGCTGGGAAGAAAAAAACCAAGCTAACACTTAGAAAGTTATAGAAAGCAAAGTTTGTGATTCCGTCGTCGTACATTAATTCACTGATCGCCAAGAATGTCATTGTTCGAATAAATGGGATTTCATTGGGGTACAAACTGCAGTCAAATGCCGAATGAAGTTGTATGCTACTTTCTTGAACTAATCAAACAGGATAATCTCCACTTTCTAATTGGTGTTCTTTCTTATTGTTGGTGTGATATCGACATTATAATGACTTGTTGAAATTGAATGTATTTTTTGCGCTTTCCAATACTTCGGCAGGAACCATGAATGGACAAAACACGGCATCTGTGTCATTTGGAAAAACAGCGTGATTACAGACCAGCATGACTACTTTGCTGCTAGTCTCAAGTTGAAGAAAATGTACAACTTTACTGCGTGAGTCCTTTTTACGCCGCAAGGCGTCGTCTAACAGTTGTAATTGCGGTTGATTGGGCTTACATTAATCGTATTTTAAAATACGGTTTCGGAGCTGTCATGACAGCACAACACGGGTGAACCAAGCTAGACAAGGACGGGGATGACAGAGTGCTTGCCAACAGAATATTCACGGTGCATTCTTTTAAATTTTAGTGATTTTTTTAGTCAAAAGACACACCAGGCTGACCAGGTGGACAAAACTGCCAGGTAGCTTGGAGGATAAGTGCAGGAGAAATGAAAGTGGACGAGTTAATGATGCCCTAATGTGTGTTTCTTTGCCCTCCCATTTTTCATGAGTTTGGTTAAACGGCCCACCTTGTTATTTCCTAAATGTCCACTGAAACGAAACAATGCTTCTTTATCCTAGGATATTTGAACGGAACCATATCACACCCTCCAACACAACTCTCTACGATGTAAGTGTTCTTCAAATGCAGATGTACTCCTCTTCCTCAATTGTCATGTAAATTGTTGACTTTATCTACAATTTTTAGACAGCCTCAGTGTTGCACATGCTAAAGCGCGATCTCGGTGCTGACGTTTGGCTACATTGTTCCTGGAAGGTGAGCGACTGTGGCACTCAGTGCTGTTTTGCACGTCAGTACCTTTCTTTCACTTGCGCCTGTCCTATCTTCCAATTCCGCTATGCCGGGGTCACCGTTATTTCAGCGAGTGGCATCCGGCAAAAGTGAACCTGCCAAGACTTGGGCAAATGGGCACGAGCTAGTTGCTGGTTGGGAGGTCTCGAAGGAAGAAGGTGGGAGGGTGAGTGGGCCATGGTGAAAGGGGAGGGGAGGAGGAAGTATGAATACAAAGCTCCTCAATCAGGAGGGGGCTTGCCTAAGGGGTTGAGGTTAAAGAAGATGCAGATTGTACCACTGATTTGTGGCCTACTGGAATGATCAGCCTCAATTCCAAACACTTCGTTTTTCATACCAACGACGTGCTACCCTAGGCGCGTTGCAGGTGAACCGGTGAGGCTGTGACGGGGTCAAGTTGAAATGCGCATGCGATGATGGCGGTGGTGGTGGTGGCGGCGGCTTTTGGATGATGCGCATTGTCAATAGTGGTGCGACAGTGCCGCCTTGAATAACGATATCGTTGCCTCGGCACAAGTAATCATTACCAGAATGCAGGATGTAATGTAACTCGGTGGTTGATCCGAAGCCCTGCCTTGGATTTGGCGTTGTGCAATAACGCTATCGTTGTTCGTGGATTTTGGGACAGACGCGACTTCCTCACTTTTTTTCCCAAGTTGACATTTTCTCAACAACATCTGCTGCATTTGAATGTGAAACTTGGCCCACTTTTCCCACCACAACTCCTCGACGTGTGTGCGTGGGCTGATGGGTTTCCTTTTTTTGAGTAATTTTTGGTTCTAACAGTTTACACTGTACCAGCACTTCCAAACTTCTCGAACTGCTTCATGCAAACTGTAACGGGAGGCACCTACGAACAGCAGCCTTGGAAGTGTATGAACTCTGGCGTGACTTCAAGTGCTTCAGAAAGTGTGACCACTTGGCCGAATTCCAACTCCCTAATTTACCTATTTGTGCCCACGGTTGTTGCATAACAGTCTTGTTTTTTGTCATGCCTGCATCCAACAGTAAATCTCTTGCATCGAGATCTGCCGATGGTGAAGAAGCAGGCATTCAGCGGGTGGGGGAACAGCAAGTCGTTTGCGGTCGGCAATTCATTCCTGTAGAAGCCATGAACTGACCGGCTTCAATTGCTTTGTGGGCTTTCCACAGTGAGTAAAGCGCTGTGTGTGTTTTCTTTTTCGTCTGCTCCAGACGGGGAGCGTGGAGGTGTGGATTCTCTTTTCGCACCACCTCGATCTCACTCTTTGACAGTGTCATTTTTTACCGGTAGAGGATTCACTCATTCCCGATAGCTTTGTACCTCACTAGCATACATGTTTGCCTTTTATAGAGTGGTGACTATGCCAAACTAGTGGAGGTACGGATTTGTGTTGACAAGTTTTTCAACCTGCTTAACTGTCCGCCCGATACGTCAAGGTTGGAGATCCTCTCGGCCACCCCTCATCTCGCCTGGACCCGTCCCTGTCCCAACGTCTTTTTCGTCTCCCTCTAACGCAGGCATTGATGGAACTAGTGATGGCAACTTTTTTGTGTTTATTTTTTTATTTAAAAAAAACTTGACGCACACGTCATTTGAATTCATCACAAAATGTACTTTGAAATGTTGGGAATCCTGATTCCCTTTTCTCATTTTCTACATTAATAATTAAATAGGAATTGTTTATCTCTCTAAGTGCTGAGTACAAACACAACTATTTTGTTTTTTCTTTTCAATTCCCGCGATGTGTCTTCTTCGAAAAGAAACTTGTAAGATTTTTTCTCCAACGGAATTTCGGTCTCGGGAATGATGTTAACGCCCCACAGGGCTGAAATATTAAGGGAAAGCGACTTTTTGAAGACGTTAACTTGTAAAAACTAAAAGCAGGCGTCCAAAGTAGATCGAGACGATCCTGAAAAGTGGCTGCCATGTCCGCCTACTAAAATTAATTTTACCCATTATAGCCATTGTTGGTCTACAAGGCTTAGAGTTCCCACATAGCCTTACTTTTTTCTGTTGTGTTAGTATTTTTGCATTCAATAAAGCTATTTTTTGTGGTCTTTTTGCATAAGCACTGAAACTATTAATGAATGCTCCACTCAAGTCAGCCCTGGTCTTCCACACTCCCGATGCCTCAGCAATATCAGGCGCCAATTTAGCTGTGGAGCATTGACAGGCCTGGTGACAATCCTTCAGTGGAATGATGGTTCAACTTCGTACACTTTGGCGTGGTTACACTTTCGCTTTTAGGTGTAGTCTTACTCGAAAATTGACCCGCTCTCTGCCTCTGTAATTCCCTAGCCTACGTGATAAATTTTTTTTGTGCCATGGGCTCTTGTTCAGGGGTTTTAAAACGCAAGATCAGTCACTCCCCACCTCATACTACTGATAACTGTTATGTAGCCGAACTAATTCCTGCCTTTTCACATCCCTTGCCTGGCGCCTAGCTCCCTCCTCTACACATTTTAAAAGTTTTTGTCGAGTTTCATGTTTGTCTTAATTGTGTCTAGTTTTCATGCACATTGTTTCAATTGACTTTGATTTTGTCTCCACGGCGGTGACACGGGGTTCTGCTCTTCACACCGTCTATGCATTTGATCCCATGTCAATTCGGTTTTCAGAAATGGTATCTGAAAACATCTTCACAGCTATCAGGGTATGCTACTGAAGTTTCACGTGAGGTGGTAAATTGGGCAGAGCGGTGGGATGCCTATCGCCATCAGCAGATGGAAGAATGAGAGCAGTAAGATGGTAAAATCAAAGTATCCTTTACCAGTCACTCTAGCGATTCATATTAAGTTATCAAATCTGTAAATGGGGAAATTGTGGGGGCAACGGAAATTACTACTTATATTCCATCAACAAACTCGTTTCAATTGACCGCAGGGGGCAGATAGGTTCATGCCTACACTTAAAAAAACACGATTAAGTATCAAAAAGTGACACCTGATCTCGATTCTAAAACTTTTTTACTAACAACCACATCGCAACAAGGCTGTAAAATTCCTCTAAAATGGGGAATATTTCTCGCCGGACTTCTCGTAAACAATATGATTTAATTTCTATTTAGCATTACTGGTTAGAACAGTCTTGAAGCATATCTTAGGCCCCCATGGGTCAATTTCTTCCCCGGGGGAGGGCTCCATGCAAAATGGATTCAATGCGTACCAATTTGACAAGGGCACCTATCAGAATCTTACCCAAACAGACGAGAGCCACGAATTCCAGGAAGGTTTATTAAAAACACACACACACAGCGAGAGATCGGAGAATTCGCTTGGCCGATCGAAGCAAACAAGCTCTTCCCCAATTACTAACTTAATACATGATATTGACAGCATTCATTCCGCTGTCGGTTCGGGGGTTGCGAATCTTATTAATGTTCTTCATGTAGAGGTCGTAGAGGCGAGCGTAGTTGTTCCTTATATCCTGCAGCGTCATGCGAATTCGTATGTACGTCATCTCGTCCAACTCGATGAGAGCGTCTGTGTAGGCCTTGATTCCAGGCCACTTGATTCTCTTGGTGTTAATTTTACCTCGGTAGATAAGGTAGTCACAATAGAAATCCAACATGGAAGTGACGTCGGTTTCTGTTCTCGAGGCATCCACCATCACTTCCTCCTGCACTGAGACCCCAAAGTTGTTTCCATCCTCGATTTTAGGAATGTTTAAGACTACCCACATTCGCAAAAGTTGGGCATCCTCGCCCAGTTGGAGGAGGAATGGTTTGACGACGTTGTAGGCCTCCGAGATGATGGAATTAGTGGATACTTCAAACGATGACCTAGGCAACGAGGCGTCCTTGTTGCAGGCATCGGACGGGACCGGAGCAAGAGCTGCTTCGTGGAGTTTCTTACGATTCGATGCCAGATCAAAAAGTGGACTTTTGAGCACGTCAATTATGGCCTGAAGACGCTGAGGAAAAACAGTGCTTAGCTGCAATTCTGCATCCTTAGCCAACTGGGTGCGGAAGTTGTCCACGAAACTGGTCAAAGTCGCCGCCATGCGCGAACTCTGCACCACACCAACCATCAGATCACGTGGTCTTCAGGGAAAAATCGTTTTCATTTACACGACACCACGTGACTGACGGATTCGCTCCGGAGGGGCGACCTTGCAATCTGATAGCCGGTTCCAATCAGAAAAGCTTGTAAACATGTTTTTGTCAAAGTTGTCGCGGTGATTGTCATTAGGTGCTGTGATATTTCATGAATAGAGTGTGGGCCGGGATTGGTTTTTGTACTTGGATCTGTTGTTTGGTAGGATGGCGAGGACCTCAACCGACCAATAGTAACTCACCTTCTTGGGCTCCGCTCCTCAAGGCTTCGTCTGATTGGTTGTACTCGGTGTCTCTGCAAATCTCACAATACCAGATACAGGAAAGCGCCCACCCTCCAAATATTTAGCCTCTCATCAACGCATGATGAGGAGGCACCTCCACTGGTTCTATTTGCATCGTCCCATTCCTCTTTGGCAGCATAACTGGAGCTGTGTTAATGTTTAGCGGAGCCGATGGTCTGAATCAAAGGCACTCAGAATGAAATAATGGACAAAGTTGGTAACAGTATTATGAAGCGGCGGGCACACACTGTGACTTCGAAAGCGCCACCATGACGGTTATCCGCCCAAATCCAGCCTCCTGTCACCTCATCGGCTGGATGAGCTTCCAACCAACGGATAACCGCCCCTTTAAGTAACTTGAGTCAACCATTTTTAAAAGTAGCCAAAAGAACCTTCGAGGTAGTGGTCCTCATTTCCTGGTTGTCTTGAAACAAACAAAGACAACGTGTACTCTAAGCTTTTCAATTTGTGGCGTTAATAATCACCACCGGTAACCGGTTGGTGTGAAATGACTCTAAAACAACAGTAACTCTCTCCCTCGTCTTGGTAATAGTAAAAAAGTAAGACAGCAAACGGTTCTCTTTTTTCAATTCGCTTGGGAAATCGGTGAGTGAGGCAAGAGGAGCTCCAAACAAAACCAGAAAATGGCGAAAGCAAAGTGAAGGAGAGGGAGGAGGAGGAGAGATACGAGGAAGGTTACATCCAAGGATCAATCACACGAATGGGGAGGTAGAGAGAGGCGGCAGTGATAGTGGTGGAAAATCAGGGGAGGTTGTCAGGGTCGCTGAGGACAGGCACGTCGTGGGAGAATTTCGCAGTAATCTCAGTGACCGCACCGGTAGCAGTGGTGGTGGCGAAGGCGGCAGCGGCGGTGGTGGTGTAGGTGATTGGCTTGACTGCCGCTAGAGTACTCTGCAGAAGCGCTATGCAAGCCTGAAAGAAAGTGAAGCCAAGAAACAACGTCACCTCTACCGCCACTTAGAGGATCCAAAGCACTGGCGGAAGGGCAAAGGTTGTGATTTTACCCTTACATTCTTATAGGAAATTTGACGGATCTTATTTCCCAGGTGGGGAAAATTTGTCCCTCAAAAACCCATTATAGACAGTGTTGATCGGGTACGAGGCAGTAACTCCACTGGCGTTAGTGGAAGGGGGAAATTCACTTTACCTAACTAATCTGTTAAAAATAACTAACTAGTTTGTGCAGGTGAGATTATGGGGACTGAAAAGGCATTAACTAACGCCAACTGGCACGGAGATTAAGCGCATGAACTTGTAAACAAAAGTCGTGACACGACGCGCTGTCAGGAGAGGCGCACTGAGTTATGGCATCAGACAACTAGCATTCAGGTCAGTGATTAACGGGGCAAATGACTACAGTAACAAAACAAACATCTCAAGTTAAAGCGGTTTTCGTTTGCAGGCGACTAGTGACAATTGAGCATGATCGGTTGGGCCAGAGGGTATGTGCAGGGGGATGCGAGAAGTACCAAAGTCTGAGGCTCGTTTGATCGGTTAGTATAGCTGAACATATTTTGATACATGATCTTCCTTCCATAAAATAGTAAAGTATACCTTTTTAAGTACAGAAAAAAACCCTAATCAAAGTTAACTGATGAAATACAAGAAAATCAAAAGTGAATAATCCAACAGCAAACGCAAAAAAATATGAAGTGAGTTTTAGTAGAAGGGAGCGGAAGCACAACCTACCTTGGCGTGCTTAATTTGCAGTTCAGCGAGGGCTACGAGGTTCTCTTGGAAATACTTTATTCTTCGGACCTTGAAGTCTTCAATTTCTGCAATGGTAAATTACATAAGTGTAAATCCATGTAATGGGGTGGCTATTTGGAAGGGAAAATGACAGGGAAGAAGTCTGACGACAAGTTGGAAACAGCTCGATCGGAGAAACAAGCCTCACTCACTCAATTTGGCCAAGCACAGCTACCAGTTACAAACCCTCACTTTATCCAGGTATTTTTTTAAGATTTCTAAGTGAAGCGGGGAGAGTGAAATTGAGGGAACTCTCACATTTTGTGGAAAGGGAGGCAACAGAGGGAGAGAGAAAAGGTAGGAGGAAAAAAACACCTTACCACGGCGCGCCGTTTGCGAGATGTCAGTGAAGCGTTTGTGCGCGGCAGCCTGCTGTTCGTCAGCGGCAGTGATATCGCGTTGTTTGGCACGCGCGCGGTCCAGCGCCCGATTCGCCGCTGCATAGTCCGCCAATGCGCGACTCCGTCGATAGAGCAGATCCCTCGCCGCTGCCGACTCAGCGCTGTAGTAGGCCAGTGTGTCGGTCAGCTTCAAATCCTCATCCGCCGTCACGCGCATCTGCAGTGGCTGTCAGGGGCATGAGAAAGACCTCCTCATCCTCAGACTCCTCCTCATCATCATCATCATCCACATTCTCATTCACCCTAAATGGAGCTGCATCTCAAACTAATGAATCTATGATTGACAAATCATGTGGAAAGGCAAAATTGCTTTCCCTAGTCACACCAGGTATAGTCCAGAGAAACGATTGCATTTATGTTGATCATGTTGCAGATTCTTTTAGCGACCCACACTGTATTGCAGAAAAACGAGTAAACGAACTCATTTACTAGCGAATGCACAAAGCAGTGCCTCGATAGCTCATTTCGAGGAGTGTGTACTCAAAACAGAAAAATGAGTTAAAACTAGCCTAATACTAAATTCAAAATTGTTCGAATGCTGATTGAAAATTTCTTTCATGGAAGCGATGTGAGTAATTCTAGGTGTTGGTAGAGATTACTTAATCGCGTAAACCCTGCTTCTATCCTAAGCGCACGTTCAAATCAGTCAGAACAAGAAACACAATTAACACTTCCGAATGAAAAAACTCGCAATAGGACTCGAATTCAAATGTGTTTTATGGGACCAACTTTGTTGATAAAAAAAACAACCGATATTTCTGATGATATTCCGCAAATCATGAATAAAAACGGTATCTTTAGCCAACTCAATTAATTTCCCAGAAAATGAGTAAAAAGCGCCTACTTGTGATACCCTTGTCTTAATTTGCCTTAGTGAGGCTTTGCCAAAAACGCATTTGACAGAGAAGTCTAAAATTGCCGCCTTAAAGACCTTTTAACGCTCCGATCATCAAACTGACGATAAGGATGAAACTAGTAATTTTCAACATTTACGAAGCTTCACAAAAAGTGCGCTGGAAACCATATAAAATTGAGCAAACCCTCATCGAGCAACTAAATGCATATTCTTTCATCCACTTTCATTAATGTTAAAATCATCATGGAAAAACAGCATAAGACAATCAAACGATTGCTAACGTACATAGAGGGCACCGAAGAAATTGCATAGTTTTGATGTGAGCCTGTAAAAAATGTAAAGGCGGGTTCGTTCAGAGGTCACACACACAGTACACAAAAGTAACCAGAATAGCAGCGCACAAGGACTCAGCGGACTTGAAATTAATGGGTGGAGTGGTAGCAAGGTCCTGCAGCAGCAGCTCCAGACGGAGAACACTCTCACCCACAAGCCGACGATTTCGGCACATCGCGTCGGTGGAATGGTAAGCGTCGTGCACAGCATTGTAGTAACGAACAAGATATGACTTCTCCTCTCTGAAAAAGGGATCATCCTCCCTCTGGTTAGACAGCAACAAATTCTCGTCCGCCGTTTTTGTAACCGACTTGAGAAAGCCTACCGCCTACGCAAAAAGGAGAGGAAAAATAAAATGAAGAGGACGAACCAGCAATGCTTACCTTTTCCTTGGCATTTTTGGTACGCACGCTGAGTTCCTGCTCGTACTCTAGAAATACCCGGAAACCATAGTCGTTTCTAAGAACAGGATGATTAGCTATTCGCTGAAGAAAGACCTGGTGCATGGCGACGGTTTTCTTGAAATTGGCTAGATATTCTCTAAATGTGAAAAACATTAACAATACGGATATTAAAAACTACGCCTCGAGCTCTGCTTTCAGTTTCTGCATATCTTGCTTTGTCATAGTGCCTTCGCTTTTGCCAAGACGTTGGAGTTTTGCTCTGGAGGAGTCGAAATCAGGTCGCGGAGGAGCTGGAGGCACCTGGCAAATAGTCACTGAGAAAGGAAAAACCTACTATGAAGCCGGCAAATGCTTCATTTTCCTCTAGCTGGTCATGAAGCCACATAAAGTCGTCGTGAATGCGATTCACCTGCATCTTTTGCTGCTTAAATTCGGGTAAATTGGTCTGTAAAGGAGGGGGGAAGCGTAACGAAATGGATGGAAGGATAGTTTGCAAAGCGTAGAGCTAGAAGAAATGGCTATGGGACTGACCTTTGTGCGAACTGTGAAGGAGACAAAATCCTTGTTACTAAGGGCGTCAGATATTTCCACATGCAGGTAATACTCAGATGCATTATCTATAGGATCAGATATGATGCGACTTTGTGAATTAAAGCCTTGTGGAACAACTGACGCTCCACCAATAGGCACAGTGTCTGCCAGAAATGTCGACGGATCGGCGAAGTCTGATGCCATGGACAGAAGTCAAATCTGTAGCAAAAAGAATATTGAATATCATATCCACTTGTACTAGCATATGTAAAAAGCAACGAAAAATTCTTAAAAGGGAGTGGTGAGATTGACTAATGGCTCAATTAATAGCTATAAAGCAGAAAGATGCTCCTATAAGAAAATTGAGCTACCACGAAAAATAAAAGGTTATTTTGGGGTAGGAATCAGAATTAACACACAAAGAAACATATTGGTAAGCAATAACAACTATTGAAAGATTATAAGAACAAAACAAAAAATAAGGTTGGTGGAGTAACAATGCCCGAAAATTAAAGCAAGCGGTACAAGGACCAAGTAAAAATCCCCAAGCTTACAAAGAGAAAAATTTAAAAAAGTTTGAATAGCCAATAAATCCCCTTCGAAACAATATTATGGAGACGAATAAACACTTTGGAGGAAGCTAGCTGCCTAAACCTCCTGATACGACTTTGCAATGAAACCTGTATTATGACTAAAGCGTGAGAAGTGGGATTATGAATGCTTACTCAAACAGTGTCGGTTTTTCGGGTAACATAGCAAAGGAAGTCTAACATAGCTCTCTGTAAACATTTTGCTTGCATCTAAATGATTAAAGTTTACTCAAGAGGGCAAACGAGTTCCACATTCTTGAGCATTGTGTTTATTGCGAACACATAGCATTTAAAATATATTTACCTCGCCTAAAAATAGGCAATCCTAGTAAATCATTCCTAAACTGTGTGCAGATTTCTTATTTAAATTTGGCATTTACAAGATCCATTAGATACACTTTTCCTTTCGCCAGCAGTCAAAGATATTGGATTTAATGAGTTAGTTCCACTTCTCCTTGCATTAAAAAGTACGTCAATTTTAAGTCTGTATTTCTTGTGTGAGATAATTAATAAAGGACTGCTTCGGTCGAAATTATCCCTGGGTAACAACCGCTATAGAAATCCTTGACTGCTTTTCAAGTGTTCTACCAATGGCCTGTATATGTCTTAAAATTGTACAAAATGTGTACCAATATACCGACATTTTTGATGGAACTTTACTTAAATTACTAAAATTGCCCACCACTTCCACAAACCTCTACGCTTCACCGGTAGCCGCAATGTAGGTTAGACTTCCTATTGGCTAGGATTAAGTATGCTTGTTGTAATTGGTTTTCTACTTCGAATTGCTTTATTTTTGTTAAAATTATTTGGTCTCATTTTAATGGAAGATATGTTTGTCTCGGGTACCATTTTTTGCAGCAGTTTGTCTCAATCACACCCTTTCCGTACAGATTATCATGACTGGATTTTCTCACGTGGGTTCCTAATGTGTTACCATCCCGTAATTTTTAAATGTCAAATCTGCTCTATTTGCTTATCTTTGCCTAGTTGATGACAGCCTATCAAGGCTATAAGGGCGGTCCAGTAGGCTATGGAGATCCAGACGATCGCACCATTGCGGATACGGAGCGGGGCACGCTGTTCTCCAAGTTCGTACAGGAGCGTCTCATGTTCGACTTGTGTGAGCGTGAATGGCGTCACTGGCGCACTTGCATCCGTGCTCACAAGGACAGTTGGGTCCCCTCGCGCAAGTGCAAGGTGGAGTTTGCCCTGGTCAATGAGTGCCAAAACACGTAAGCTCCCCTCCCCTACCTTGCTTTCCTCTTGCCTGCAACTTACCTATCCCCCGCGCTTTCTGATATTATCAATATCGTTGGATCGTTAGATATAAGGTTTACTTTTTTTTCTTAAGCTCAGGATTTTTGGTACCATACATTGACGGTAAGGCATCACTGCTCATTATCTTGCCCTACCTATCAGTTGCTTGTTTCGTTGCAGGCTAGTCCAAGATCCGGAGCAGATGAAGAAATTTGAGGAGGAGTACCTTCAACGACGCGCAGAATTTCGTCGAACTGGTGTCGGTGTGCGCTTCTTTACTAAAGACATGCTGCGGAGGTCTAGTGCGGGCAGCGATGATGTCAAATAAGTGTGACGAGACTCCTTCTCTCTCGTTAAGTGTACAGAAATCAGCCTCTTAACGGAATTAGTTATTATTTTTTACTTTGTTATTTCTGTGCCCAAGCGTACAGCTTCCAGCTTGAGCTGCACCAGGTACTTAACTTCCTTGACACCTACCTTTATGAGGTTGGTTTGGCTGTTGATCAGCCCATGTGCTATCCGGCTTTGTGTGTCACTCCGTTCTAATAATCGTTTTTTTGGAGAAAAAAGAACTTCCTCGTCCTTAATACTCCCACATTTGACTCCTATCAGGGAACGCATAACAGGAACGAGTTCGTTAAGTCATCATCCTAGACAAGCAGCTTTGATAACCCCTATGCACCAGCTGACACGAATTTTGGTTGCACCCAGGCACTGAGTAAAAGTGGCATTTTAAAAACGCTGTTCGCCCAAAACATCCCCTCTGTTTTATGAGACGGACCCCAGTAGCATATTGTCGCAGTGGTTTTTAACCATCTATTAATAAACACTTGCCCTGCGCTTCACGCGTTGTTTTTCAGTCTGCGGAATTACCCAATGTCTGATGAAAATTTTATTGCCGAAGTCAACCCGAGGCGAATATTTCCGAACCGTGTGGTAGAGTTAGAATTGTATCAAACAGTAGAAGAATACACGCCTTGTAATCAAGGCAAAGCAAACCAATATACGTCAAAAAATGTTATGTGGGGCAGGCCAAACAGTGGTTATACTTTACAATAACTCAGAAGTTCAAATCTACGGCTTTTTCTGATGCAGCGGTTTCGTCACTCTGCCCAACCAGGGCAGACTGGCACCAACGGCAATAGAGGCGATCGTAACCACCTCCACAAGGATGATCGTATTCTGCAGCCAGAACTCCACACCTTGCGCCTTCCAGTAGGTCCAATTGGCATCCTTGGCAATCAGCGTCAGGCCCCAGCCCAGACAAGCGAGTCTGTCCGCCCACACCACCATCTTCGCGAAAAACGGCACCTGTCCTCGACCTAGGTGGCATTCCAACTGGTTGAAGGCAGTCATAGCCCAATAATGAAATGACAAGGCTCGCATTTGAATCGTAACGAAAACTACTTAGACAGAGAATTCGAGGATAACAGGGAAAGTCGTTGATAAGTGAACACTCCAGTATTACTGACGTCAAAATTCTGTGCGCTTAATATTGTTTTGGGAATCGCGCAGATTAGCGTCTTTTGTAGATACTCGCCGATCTTACAGCTTTCCCAGGAAGCTTTAGCCATTACCACATCCCACTGTTGCTTGTCATCTTGATTAGTGTTGTTCAAACTGGTTAAATGGCCAGCTATTAGGGTTTGTAAAGGGGTAAATTGACAATCGTACACTGTCGCCGTGGTAGCATTTGCTTTAATGATCATAAAATGGATAGTCTTGGTTTGAATTGAAGCCCCACAGCAACTAGAAAGAAATTTAGGATTCCTTATTTCTACTTAAATATAATGAAGAGTCGGCATGGTTTATTAAAAGACTCCTACCCTGGGGAAGAATCACAAGAATCGGAAACGTGTAGCCGACAAAAGCCAGGCCGAAGGCTATTCCAATGACCCAATGGATTAGATGGGTCACAAAGATGTTGGGGAAGGCGGAGGAGAGCTCGTGGCGATGCATGGCAGTGTTGAGGTTGGGTAGCGTCATGGTGGGGAGGGAGATAAGGCCGAGGAGAGCACAAACGCAGCCTGAGAGACCCACGCCGAGTTTGTCCCAGTGACGAGAAGAGTCAAAGTCCCCTGCAGCAAGCATTCGAAGGCTACCACCCGCCAAGCCTAGAAGGCGCAAGGCGACGCGTATCCGAAGCCAAGGCGGGTAGCCGAAGGCCGGCTCGAAACCCATGAGGTAAGCGAGGTGGATGTAGAAGACCGCCGCAACGAAAACAGAGGTGTTTGGAAGTAAACGCGCTGACATACCGGTCGAGGTGAGCAGGTAGATACTGGCCTACGAGGAGGTAGTGAAATCAGTTAGGCCTTCATGGAAACGAGGAATTGAATTCAAGTCTACTGAATGTAGATCTCGGGATCGCTTTTGTATCTACGATTTTACATGTATGCTTCAAACAAGCGATCGTCAAAGGAGCAGCAACCTCCTCTGACTGAACCATTCTCTTGATCCGTGGCGGCGTAATAGGGCTTACGTGGAGATAGATGATCCATGGATGGACTGGCGGGTGTGTCTCATAATCGGCACGTTCGCTCAGAAGACAGAGAAGGAAGATGGCCACAAAGAGACCACTTCGTGCCAAAAGAAAGTGTGTCACCCGGAGACATCGCACACCTGTCTGCTGCCATAGTGTTAACGCACTGAATTCCACCACCATGGGTTTCTTCGGTACTGCAGTCGAGGCCTGGGAAGCAACGGCAAATTGACGTCAATTTTAGCATTCACAAGTCGAATTCCACACTAATTTCTCGTCATTCCAAATATCATTCAAGGATGCATCAAAACCGATGACAACTACACTTTGTAATCTTAATGGATAATAGTTTATGGAGTATAAAAAGGGTGCAGAACACGAGACCCCAGAAGGCACCTCCCAAGTCAGGAAAATAATCAAAGAAGTGGTCAATTCCGTTGTTCCAAGTCTGGTGGGAACACTAAGAAAGTATCTTTTATGCTCAGGTCTTCCTCACATATTCCAAGCAGCATTGTAAGTCTGAGTCTCTTCATCACAAAAGGACTTGGCTTAGTTGCGCTTTTCCATTTGCAAAGACCACAGTGATTATTCTTGGGCGTTTTATTCATTCGCTGCACCCAAAGACCCTGAAAGGAATCCACCACACGTAGGGCCAGCACGTTCCACGTATCTCCGCAACTGTGGTGCTAAGGTAGGGTCCAGGTGACCCACCCATTTTCATGCTCTAACCTACCTTGCGTGATTGAACCGATTCAAGTGGTCTCATACTCCTAATGCTCTAACCTACCTTGCGTGATTGAACCGATTCAAGTGGTCTCATACTCCTAAAACAGCAATTTTTTTCCAAACTAGCAGCCTTCTGGCCATCATTGCCACCTGTCCCAGTTCGAGTATCTTGCCATAGATTGCGTAGACCACACTGGACACGAGCAACTACATGACAAACTAGGCGGCACAAACAATACACAAGCAATAAACACATGCAAAGTTGGTCAGTGCGCCTTTTCTAATAGGCGTAGGCATTAAATTTATGACTGCAAGGTGCTGTTAAACAAATAATAAAAAATTAGCTAAGAAATGCGTGAAAGCACTTGTGAATCAAGAGGCAAAAGTTTGCAAGAAGAATTGTGGACACCAAATCATTTATTCGTAGAAAAACACAGGCTACAAATCGTAGCAGTTATGCAAGGACTGGAATCTTTCCCTATAAACGTTCCAAAATTTGAGTAAGAAAGGAGATCCTGTCCTGTGCAGGAACAAGATTTCGGGACCGTCCTGACGTGTTGTCCTGGTACGCCCAGAAGCAGGATTCAGAACTTTCGGGTTGCAGCAAGAAGGCACGCCCACACCCAGCACGCAATGCGCCCCAGTAGTCGCGAGTCGCCGAATCTCCAACATGACCATATTGTGCCATCCGAGAGGCCATTTCAGTATGGACCTCGGAACCAAAGAAACAGCCGCAAACCAACTCAAAAATCCTCGATTCCGGCTTCATGTAAGCACAGCTCCGAGAGAAGACAACAAACTGAGGCAAGGTTGACTAAGGCGCCTAAATGTTGGGTCGACTGCATATATAGCCAGTAAACTCACGGTAAAAAACTTATCGAGGTTGAGGGCCTTCAAAATAACCGGAGTCCTTTCATCAGAGTTGGAGAGGATAGCCAAATGGAGGCCCGCGTCTTTCAACTTAGTCAAGCCTTCGACTGTACCGGGAACCACGTCCCAAGCCTCATTGGTTGAAAACCAATCATAGATTTCACTAGTGACACTCAGCGTGAGAGCACGTCTAACGTAGGCTTCACTGAATGGGGAGCTCCGCGCAAATGATTGAATAAACTTCAGCATTGGCTGAAATAACTCGAGAACTTACAACTTCATTCCACCAACGATCAGCACTGACTCCGTCAAAGCGACCAAAATTGGGCCACTTATTTTCCATCAAACCATAAACCTCCGTGAAATGAGGCAGTACCGTGCGATGATCGAACTCATAGCCTAGATGTTTTTGAACGAAGCGAGTATAAGTTTTGATAATATTTTCCTTGGGATAGATGAGAGTCTTGAAGAGATCTACAGACAGAAAGCGCAAGGCGCATCCAGCCATTAAGAACGGAGTAAACTAGCAGCCAATAAAAAAACAGTGTAGTAAATTGAAGCCACTTTGTTAGGAATAATACCTTTTCTGCTTGCTTTGCTCCGAATTTCAGCAATGGGTCACTTCAGGCTCCTCTAACTTACCTTGGCTGAGCGGCTTGTACCTTGGGAAATGCCTGCAACACCAAGCTTCTTTCTACGTCGACTACGCACATTCTGCCGAAACGTTGTCTCTTTTTATATTCAGAAGGGTCTCAAGGTGATGCATAAGTCCGTAGTTTAGAAACATACTTCAGACAGAAATGCACCCTTCTAAATGTATTAACATGGCGTGGAAGAATGTCAAATAGATTAATAAACAAGGTAGTAGAAAAAACTTGGGACGGAATGAATTTTTTAACAGTTTCAACTAGCAAAATCGCCATCTATTTCGATTGTTCGGCAAACAAGAAAAAGTTGCATTATTATGGCTTATAAAGGAGGTCACAGTCCAGCAGATCCATATGGTAAGATGCTGCTTTTTTTAAGATCAGGACCTTAAAAATATATTTCGAAATGCTCTGACTACTGATTTTTATGCACAGTCATTTAATTATTAAGTACGTTGTAATGACTCACTAGTGGCATTTCGGCAGCCTAAAGGTGCCAGGATTTGCAGTGCTTTAAGCAACATTGGGTGTTCTAATATTGTAATTCCTGCTTTGTGGTCGGCAACAACCAAGTGTGTACATCAGTGACTTATGCCTTGCTAAGTCCTTCACCAGATGCTTAAGCGCATGGTTCAGGGCCTGGCCCTATCGTGTGTACGAAATGGGCTGGGGCTTTTATACTTGTGGACCAAATGAAGCTCTTGTCGTTTCTGGTGAGATCATTATTACTTGTTCATTTTTAGGCTGTTGCTATAATAAACCCTATTACGTGCCCGGTGGTCGGGTTTTCGTACTTCCATTCATTCAGAGACTTGATCGGTAAGACTGGGATCACCATTTCGCGCGGTATTCTCTTACCTGAATTTTTAAGCTAATACTGAATTGTGGTATTTGGAGTTATTGTGCCTTATTCTAGTCATCGCATTATTCCCTCAGGTCTAGTGGGATATTACATGTATATTTCACACTATCACTTTCTTCACATCACAACATTGTGGATAGGCACACGTCTTGAATTTTCCCTTTACAGGATTTCCCTCAATATTATGACCCTAATCATTGAAAGTCCTCGCATTTATACTCGTAATGGCGTTCCGATTACTGTCACTGGTGTCGCTCAAGTAAGTCTATTTGACTTAAAAGTGGAGACTTTTGATAAATGTTAGGTTTTTTAGAGTTGTCGAGCTAATAAACCAGCTCAGGAAATTATGTTGTAAACCAGGATTTGCTTGTTAAAAGTAGTCTTGATTCAGAGATGTATATGTTACTAATACCTCATCAATTTTGGGTGTGGTCTGAGAATCGTTCCGGGTTTCGCTAGGTAAAAATCCAGAGTTCAAGTCTGGACATGTTAAGTGCGGCTTGCGAGCAATTTCTTGGCAAATCAGAACGCGAGATCCAGGAAATTGCCAGGGAAACATTGGAGGGCCATCAACGTGCTATTATGGGGAACATGACAGTGGAGGAGATTTACAAAGACCGCAAACTTTTCTCCCGCAGTGTCTTTGAGGTCGCCTCCTCTGATCTTGTCAATATGGGTATTAGCGTTGTTAGTTATACCCTTAAGGATATCAAAGACGATGAGGTGAGTGATGGTCTATAGTTTGCATTCTGAAACTAGTATTGATATTGGGTCGTATATTTTCCGATAGATGCTAAGGTTTCTGCGCGCCTAACGACATAGTTATTTATTTATTTTGAGGCATGCAAATGGGATTGTAAATTGTCAAAATGCACCCAAGCATTCGCTCAAAGTTAGCTTTTAGCGCTTTGATGGGATCGAAATGTTTGAAAGTGGGCAAGAGAAACAGTATGAATTTTTTGAAAATATCACGGGTGTCTTAATTGCTATTTTGCTGATTAATCTAAATTTATGATTGGCAAATGGATTTCAGGAATGGATTAAGTTAGGCACAGCATGTGCAAGTCAAAAATTTCTTAATCTTGGGGCAACTGGTAAACATTACATTTGTTCCAATCTTGACAGGGCTACCTCGAGGCACTGGGGATGGCACGCACGGCTCAAGTAAAGCGCGACGCGCGTATCGGCGAGGCGGAGGCGCGTCGGGACGCGGGTATTCGTGCAGCGCAGGCGGAGGAGGCGCGGACGGCGGAGCAGCTGCGTAACAAAGCCTCGATCGCGCGTTCTCAACGTGACCTTGCGCTGCGTCGTGCCGCCTGTGATCGTGAAATTCGCGCCCTCCAGGCCAAGGCTCAATTAGCCTACCAACTTCAGGTGCGCTCTTCATTCATTTGCTCGAAGTCCTCTTTACTCTTCTGCCAATCTAACGTGCATTTTGCTATCCAAACGTTAATCATATGCAATCATTTTGTTGTTAGCACTGATATTTTCATTTGGATCTAATGCTTCAGTTTTTTTTTTTTTTTGATTTTATACATCAGACAACTTCATTTAAGCGCGTAATACTATAAAGTTATAAACCTACATTGGAATTTCGGCTCGAAAACAAAGAAAGACTGAACCAATTTGACCCATTATTTATGTTGATTCATTTGCCAAAATTTCCAACTATTTTGTGTTTGTCAATATAACTTCATTTAAAATGCTTCGAGCAAATAACCTGCATCGGGGGGTGTGGAAGGTTAAAGTCTAATGTTATTGTTTGCTTTATCATTTCATCAAAGGGTTGATATTCCTTGCAGGTAGCAAGGACGCAACAAGCAATTCGTGCTGAGGTGATGGGTGTGGAACTGGTGGAGCGAAAAAGGCGCATCGAGTTGGAGGAATTGGAGCGACAGCGTGCACACTTCCGTCTCGAGGCGGAGGTGCGCAGTCCCGCCGCCTCTGAGTGCTTCCGTCTTCGCGCCCTCTCCGAGGCCGAACAGGTGTGGCCTAATTACCCTCGCTTGCACTAATCACTACTTTTTTCTCCATTCAGTTATAGACCCTTTTACCTATCCTTTGTTAGTCTCTCACACTTAACCCGGTTAATAGGTTTTTGTCTTTGGGCTTGAAACTAACCGCTTTGTCATAACTTAAATGCACGTATATCCTAGCCATCTTGTCTGGTCAGTGAAGGGGAGTCAACAAGCGGTTGTTTATGTATAACTCTCGACCGATCTGTATATTCATTCGGTAATTTCCTGTGGATGATTCCTCTTGATATCATCTAGTATTTAGCCTTTATTGAATTCTTACTGATATTTTTTCCTTAATCAAACTTTTTCGACGATGTACAAAAGTCATTCCAATCTTTTTTTCCCACTGGGTATATTCTTTTGCATGACTCTCAGTGTATTCTCCCGTCCTCCTTGTAGGCTCGTATTAAGGCAGAGGCGGAGGCTGAGGCAGATGCGGTGAAATTGAAGGGCCTTGCTGAGGCCGAGGCGAATCGGGCCGTAGCCCTGGCGGAGGCGGAGAAGATGCAAAAGGTGGCTGAGGCTTTAAAAAATTACCAGGTGCGCATTTCATAATTTGCGCATGGATTGACCATTTTAATGCTCTAGTTAATATTAAGGAAAACGGTTTCTAATTTATTTATTAGTTGGAGAAAATGATTAAGTGGGTGTTCACGTTGGAAACAGTAATTACCTCTGTTCGGCAAATTCACGCTGCTCTTGAGATTCAGATAGTCGTGTCACGTGAAAACGGGACTTCAAGAGCATAAATTTATCTTCGTCGCCCTGTATTTGGCTTGGTGATGAAGGCTCCTCAAGAGGACATCTTCCGACTGGTTGAAGCGCTTTCTTTGAATGATTGCACTGATGTGGCAAGGGGAGATCGTTTGACCACATACATGTCACTTCTCCTAGCTTATCATCGCTCAAATTCCTCCTTCCCTACAATTTTTCAACAGGGCGCGGCTATGTTGGACATGGTGCTGCAGACACTGCCACGTGTAGCAGCCGAGGTCAGCTCCCCACTGGCTAACTGCAACAAAGTCACGATGGTCTCCACAGGCGATGGTGAAGTGGGAATTGCAAAGCTGTCCAACGAGATCATCCGCTTAATTGAGAGCCTTCCGCAGTTGATCACCTCCCTCACCGGTCAGGATATGAAGTCGTGCATCCCAAGATGCTAACCTGTCTATGTCTTAGTCTATTCTGCATTTCCATTCCCTTGTATGTGCTTTGTGCTTCCTAGTCATATTCGTTTCTCCTCCACTTGAGCATTATCATCTAATTACGAATTGTATTGTTTCTACCTATGGTTAGTCAGTAGACGGCTTTTTGATTTTGACTTGGCTCGAAACAACTAAGTCACGCGCTCCCCAACTTGTGATGTACCATGTTAACGACTTTCATCCCGGAGCAAGTCTCAACTTATGGAGATTCACGCAAAAGTCGCGTACAACGAAGACCATTCGGTCAAGACTAGGCTGGTCTCTCTCACCATAAGGTTCCGCATGGCCTTCAATGCTTTTCCTCGGTCACACAATGCAACGTGTTTGAATCGTCCAACAGCAGTCACATCAACGGGAAAGGTGTCGGATCTGTTTTACGAAAACGGATGAATGACAATCCGAGAGGGTACGAAGATGACAGGCATGAAATAGATGCGGACGAAGACCGAGAGGGCTTCCACGTGAAGATATTTTCAACGACGGATTCTGCTACGACCTTTTGCGCCTAAAACCGTGAATGGTCAAAAAGTCGGCATTGTGCAAAAGGCTTTATTTCATTCAATCAAAAAGCAGTATTCGTAATATGGAGGGTGCTCACTTCCAGTGAACTTGATATAACACTCCCCGGTGCTGGCCCTGAGATTAAATATCCATCACCCTTAAAGGGGTGTATACAACTTTAGAGGATTTCCTGAGGAAAAGGGATACCAACTTTCACGTACAGACACAAAAGGGAAAAAAACGAAGAATGTGTGGAGTCCTAATTTAGCCATTGAGGTAGTGCTAGCAGATTTCAGACAAATCCCAGCCGTGGTTTGCGTGATGAAAAGCGCAAGAAAAAGGAGAGTAGGTGGAGGAAGAAGAACAGACGGTATTCCCTCATAGTTATAAAACAAGTGTAAAAACAAAACTCCTGTTTTCTTTTCAAGCCCTGAGAGATTGGCCACCACAACGAGGACGTCAACCATCTACGGTTGCGTGGGCGGGTGGGTGGAGTCTAGAAAGTTGGAGATTTGGTAGGGATTGGCTGACGAGATAGCGGGGGCGGTGTCATTCCAGCGATCTTGAATGGACCACACGGGATCCTCTGGTTTAATGCTACCCGACGCGATTGGCCAGTGTGCTGTAGAAGGGGGGGAAACACCATGTGGAACCGACGGACGCATAGCAGCTGGCTGCTGAATCAACGTGGAAGCCGATGGAAAATGTGTCAAGTTTGTGGCATCGGTCGTAGACTGAGCCGTCAGTGCGGAAACAGTCATAAGAGAGTGTGGCGCAAAAGCACTTTCCCCGATTTCATACATCTCCACGTAGAGGTCTGGATAGCGCAAATCTGGTCGAGATCTCTGTTACACAGAAACGCAAAATACCATGAATGATAGGTTGTTTGAAGTAGACTTCCTATCTAATGAAATGATAAACACTAACTTGCAACTGTTGTGCGATTTCTCGATACTCCCTACTCATCGATGAAAGCATCTCACTCATGGCTTCTAGACGGCTCCACTTATGGTCAACCAGTTCCTGAGACTCGTTTTGTGCTAAAATTACAAATTGTTACGAGCACTTGGTGAAACAAATGTTAGAATATTGGAAAATTCGTATTAACACACAGCGCATAGTTGCGAGAAGGGAGTGCCTGGCCAGGAGCAATAACTTCCTCGCGTCCGTGTAAGCTGGATTAGCGAGAATATAGTAGTCTATAATTAGAGAAAAAAACGTATTACTCGAAATAACTGAACGCTGACAAGTTTATTGCAAAAGATGTGATGGACCTACATCTAAGAATCCCGATGGCGCAGACGTAGACGAATTCTGTGTGAGTTAGATTGAGCTGTTGGAAAAATCGACCTGAGATTCTGAGATGTTCAACGACCCTGTTGTAAATTGGAAAGTGGCGCAGAACGATATCACGTTCAGTGGGAGAGAAGTCCAAGAAGTTGTAACGATCCTCAGCAGCGTCGTAATCACGCGACAGCATTAGCAAAACCTCGGAGTAAAGGCTTGCTCGCACCAAATGACCTCTGGCGGACAAACTCATCTGATTGAAACCTTTGAAGTCAAGAAATTGTTTTTTATTCAAGTAGGGGAAGAACTTTTGCACTTTTTGGAGGTAATACATTCTAATCCCTCCATGACCATTTGCTAAAAACGTAGGTATGACCTTGGGGTAGCTACACCAAAGTGATTTGCTTGACACACTTTATCAAGTAGAGTAAAAATGAAATCTGCTTAGATATTCGACGGTTCCAGAGACATTTGAACAACCTAGGATTTATAGGTATAAATTTTGCTCGATAAATGACAAATAAAGTGGAAACAGTTAGATATTGGCTAAAAAGTGGCGCATAAGATATAAACACAATGATATAATCAGCATTAAGATAAGTGTAAGGATTACAAGATAAGCGTTGCATTCCAGAGATGTCAAGATCCCAGGAGCACCCAGGGATATCTTCATCACTTTCAGGCCCCATTATAGACAATGGAGCCGGACGAATAAGTTGACTTAATTTGTGCAGGGTGCAGCTTGCGGTGTTCTTTGTTTCTGCTTTTTTCTACTTAATAAAATACGCCTTACACAGACATTGCGGAAACACAATAAGGCCTATTTAATAGCCCCTACTATGTCACCGTGTTTTGCTACTTATTGTAACGAATTGCACGGGGAATTTTACCATGTGGTAGTAGTCATGGTAGAATATGACGACTTCCTATTTCGCCGAAGCTACGGTTATGTTGGTGATTACAATGAAATATAGATAGGCACACATGCCTCTACTGAAATCAGCAAAGTGCTTGCAAGTAGCAAGCTCAATTTTAATGTTCGCAGACCAAATTTCGAGTAAATACGGAAAAAGCAAAATCTGAGTTAGTTCAGCTCGCCGATCGGGCATTGATAAATGAAGGTCGCTGAAATGCTACAAAGAAGCGTGAATTATAAATGCGGACAACGGAAATATACTTTTCTTCCAGATAACTATAAAGCATAATACGAACAACTCAAGGCGCCCTCACTGGCGGTAGCTATAATTACTCGAGCACTAGCCGCTGAAATGCTGGTGAGTAGTGTACTCGCCAGCAAAATTTGGCAACAGCACAGGTAGACAGGCATTCGTGGATGTTTATGTTTACACTTGAAAATCCGTTGGGACGGGAGGATGGGGTAGTAGGACACGTGACGCGCCAGTAATGAATCACACGTTGTGCGCGTATGTGCATGTATCCACAACTGTCTTCTTGTTTTTGTTGCTGCTGCTGTTGTTGGTGTTGTTTACATACGCCGGCATGACGTGGACGCTGCCGCCAATCTAATTGGCCAACTCCCTCCGACCGCTGCTTCTGCGGGGTCGAGTGTCTGCAAAGGCCGCAATGGAGCTCAATGCATGGGATAGTAAGGTCACATTCCACAAACTCGTCGTCTTCTTCAATTCGAAAGAGTCTGAAGGAGGAGCACCCATATGACAAGGTTACGACAGCAGTCTAGTATATCCCAATGCAGTTCGCTGCAAGAATCAAATGAGTGAGCTTTACAATAGAAATGGCCGATGGGAAGATTGCTAGTTTTTTTCCCTTTCCAAGGCGTAACGTCGGTGGATCGTTAGTTATGGCACAGGGAAGGTAGGAAATAACATCCAACACACACTTCACACGGGCACGAAAATTAAATGTGATAGTGTGGAGGAAATCCAAGGCTTGTCAACAGTACTCAAGGCCCTTCAGACTACTGACAAGTGCTGAGTTCGACAAATCCGTCATCCACTCACCACGCAATTGCTCCCCAGTTGGAAACTTAGCCGAGATTGCAATATCCTCCTCACTGGCTTCACCCAATTCTTAATCCTTGGCACTCGACATGAACAATGAGCCATTCCAGTTAATGTTCCAATGTTACTTATGACACAAGGCGACTTACTGCTCGAAATCAAATTGCCAAAACGAGCGATATTTTTCAAACAGGTGGATACAGGAACAGACGCCAAACGACTCTGTGTGTGTGTGTGTGTGTTGTTTGTGTCATCGCAAGAGCACATCAAGTAGACATAAACAAAAGCTGGCAGGAGGCTAACCTGGAATCAGCTTAGCGAATTGGACGACTTGTTGAGAGTGAAGATGGAAGTGGTTCATCACGTGATCCCACACCTGGTGTTCATCGTCAGCCTGTGACGGCTCGATGGTGCTCATGTCGAAGCGAGATTTGAAGTACTGTCCAGATGGGAAGGAAGAGGAATCACTAATTATTGCGATGGGAGCGTCACACAAGAATCTATCCAACAACACGATTCTATTGCAATGGAAACAGCTCCCATTTCAAAAAAGTATGCCCTACGTCCAAATAACAGAGGAAAGAGGTCAAAACAGTCGGTCGGAGGAAGGGCTGGTTCACCTATATAATCAACAGACTGGCGAATGTTTCAAGGCAATTAGTATTTATGCAGTTCATAAGAACAGCAGGCATCGGGAATAGTTCTTTAAAACTCGTATACGAAGGGGGGTAAGTTTACGACACCTTAAGCCTACAAACTTCAATGTAAATAAGTAGTGACGTTGGAAGTCAGTGGAAGCGATTCCAACTACGGACGGCGCTATCCGCCATGCGCGGAGAGTTTAAAAGAAGTATTCCCGATACCTGTTGATAAAAGAGGCATGCAGAAATGGTTGAGGAGGCTGAGGTGGAAGATGAGGACGAAGATACCGTGGCTGGAAGTCGCATGAACTCCATGGCCATTCGCATTCCGTAATTGAACCAATTTAGTCCATCCACCAGAATCTCCTCATCTGTCCCCACCACTCCAGCCACTGCTGCCGCCGCTGCTGCTGCTGCTGCCGCAGCAGCTGCCGCCGCTGACGATGATGATGAGGGGGTGGAGACAGTGACTGGTGTGATAGGCATTTGTGGTACAGACGTGGTCTCCATTTTCACAGGAGCTGAGGCTTTGCGCCGTGGAAGCATTGACCCAGTATAGGCGGCCATGTCACAAGCTCCTGCTGAAGCCCTGCGCTGTGGAAGCTCCACCACACCACCTCCGACAGGCACGGTCATTTGCGAAGAGGACGAGGGCGAAGCGGAGGAGGAGGCCAGTGTTGGAACGGAGCTGTGTTTGCGTGGTAGAGGTGTGAAATCACTTGCCAGCGGTTGTCCACTGTCCTTTAGTTGGCGAATCTCAATGGCACAATGGAATTTGACGGCGTTTGGTTGACGTCCTATCCGACTTCCTGAAACCGGCATAATGATAATGATGATGGTCATAATGAGGCGAAGAATAGTGTCCGCTGTATGTGTATGTTTGTAGTTGTGGTGGTGGTGGTGAGGAGGAGGGGGGTCTGAGGGTAGATGGCGAGAGAAGGGCAGCGGAGAGTCATCGCTGTGCAAATCGAGTCCGACAACGAGGTCGCACGTACTGTCAGACTGGCAGTGGAGGATGACGGCCAAGGGAGGGAAATGTCGGGCAAGTGCGAGTGACTCCCTGCTAAAGTGAGGGGAGGTAAAGGAGAGAGATCTTGCGGCTACAGGGCACCAATTAATCAGTACGATGCCCCTACAAGGGTCTCTTGTTAGATGGTTTAGCGATTAGATCCAATGGCTGGGAGTTGCTTTGGTGTCTGCCGCGGACTTGATCGCTGATGTCCAGAAACGCATTGTAATTTAATTTCCACAATCTAAACAACAGATGTTGCCCACCCACCCCCATTCTGCTCTATCTGATCACCGAATTGTAATTTGAACGGGACCCCGGAGTAAATTTCGGCAGTGCACAGTTAACAAAATAAAACTTGAGCTTGGCACTTAAACGCACCGCGTTTGGACATGCCGGCACGAAGGCACCGACGGAATCTGCAGGCCTTGCAGACATTGCGGCTACGTGGGGTGATTGTGCAGTTGTCCTTCCCACCGACGCATACCAGTCTCGACGCCGACTCCTCCGTTCGTCGAAAAAAGCCCTACAAGTGGAGGGGCAAAATAAAAATCCATGGAAAACGTATGCATTTACACCCTCCGGTGAAAGATGCTGGCAGCGCTCTAGTCTGTTGCCAATCAGAGTTTGAGAAACGTGCTCGGTTAGGCTCTCATTTCAAGTTACTTTCTCAACTCCGAAGTTGGAGAAGAGTTCGTTTAAAGAGTAGAATCTTATGATTCGCGACCCGGAAGACGGGAAATTTTGTAAACTGAAATTGGTTCTTACGCGTTTTCTCCGGTAACATGAAAGAGTGAAAGAAGACGTAAGTCGTGATGAAAACGTCGTGGCTGCATACTAACTTGATTTAATTGTGGTGTGTGAGAAAGGAATGCCTCCCAAACTTAATTACTGCAATATTCACCACTATCCGAGGGCGAATAGCGGATCTCGAGATTGCCGCCGCAGAGCGTCGGAGCAGTAGGCGGCATCAGCGGGACGGGGCGGAGAGGAGCACGCAGTACCTTAAATGCTACGGAATTCCCAGTGTGATTACTAAAATCCCCGTACACTCACTACTTTGCATATTCCTGCATCCATTCACCCTGGAATGATTCATAGAGGTGTTGAGTTTCATTTGGCATAATAATTAGTACCGTCTTATTTGGCCACCACCGCACCATCGAGAAGCCAAACACAATCGAATAGGCTCAACCACATGAAGCGAGTTTTCAGGCGAGGATAATCACTTTGACACTACTAACACATGAGATAAATAACGGTGACCAAAAGTGGATCAAATAGGGGGGAAAAAGTAGTCACCGCGGGTTTACCGACTAGCTTGCCGGATGATGGACAGAAATCGTAGCACGAACTTCACGCGGCTGTTAGACGTCAAAAGCTTTTACAACGACTACTCTCACAAGCGCCTAACCATGAGTGACCTCTTGTTCGACAATTCTTACCCACTTGTGCGTGCCCATGAAGAAGGCAGCAGCAAAGGGCTTCCAGTTATATTGCATTGGAGGTGAGGCGATTTGAGGCAATAAACCCAGCCTGCTTTGTACCCGCCCGAGAAGTCACAAGCATAAATCACATTGGCGAACCATTTCTCATCATCATAATCATTGCCATCAACAACACAGGCAAGACAGTAGCCTAATATGGATGCGTTCGCCCGCACGCGACAGTGACCTTGACGCAGGGGTGACCTTGAGAAAAGCAATCTTGCGACCAATGAAGGGTGTATTCGTCACGCAAAGCCAGTGGTTGTTTACTGTCGCATCGTCGTTTAGGCGTAGCGCACATGACCTTGGCGCGCTCTTCCCACCCTTCAAAAACACCCACAAACCTCCTCTTTCGACTCGTCTCCCACCCCCTCTTCCTCTTCTCCTTACCATCCTCCTGACCGACTCCTTTTTTCCCCTTCTTATCGCCTCCTACCCACTGCCAGCACATCTCATTCCACAATGTCTCCAGCCATGCCGTTTCTGTAAAGACACTAGCCATCAGCCACATTGGTCACGGATGTGGGAGATACAGTCGAAGGGAAAAGCATCCATTGGCCAGTGAAGGAAAGAGGTAAGTCGTAGAGATAGCGGTTGAAATATCCTTCAATAATTTTAGCTTTGAAAAGGTGATGTCGAGATCAGGGGTTGAGAAATGCAAAAAGGGAGTCTATAACCATTCTCAAAGTCTAGTTGGTTGGGTCCATCTGACAGTCGCATCATGTCAATGTCAAACAGAGCAGGTGATATTTTCGAAATGCAAAATGACATTAAGATAACTGGATCAGCATTAGAAACGCCTACGCAGATGTGCAAAGACCATCAAAGAGGTGGAAAGGTAGCAATCCAAGAGCTGAGACCACCTTTCTACCTTCAGCCTTTTCAAGAAAAAAGAAACAAATTTTCGCTTATATCAGTAAAAAGCCTTTCTACTGCCTACCACGTGATGTTAGCTACCCTTTGTTAAAAAAAAGAAATCATGACACTGATGGAGAGAGCGAGTGCACTCCACTCACCTTGCAGCCTTCACAGGTGAGAGCACCAAAGTGGAAGCCGGAGGAGCGTCCACCGCAGACCCGACATGGAATATTGGAGATGTCCAACTCGCCTTGAGCATCCATATCTAAGGGGGGGAGGGGAGAGAGAGAGAGGAGGGCGCGGAACTTTGCTTCCACGTTGTCTGGCGTGACAGAGTGGTGAAGGGGAAAGCACACACCCACACCCATCCACCCACACAAACATACACACACGTACAGACGTGGACAAGAATGGGCCAAGAGGGTCTGTTCACGCAGACTACGATGGAGGGGTCAGACTTTGTGAGGTAATGGTTAGCGGGGATAAACACTGCCTAGACATGTTGATGATCGTTACTATTTATTGTCGATGATAAAATGATTTTGTTGACCGAAAATTAGGAAAGTAGGTTTCATCGGATGTTGGAGAGGTGCCGGCTTGAGATCAAAGGATCACACGCGGGCTAACGTCGGATACTAATACTGGTGGTAGGTGTGATGATATTGGTTAAGTGTCCAATTCAAAAGGAATCCAGTGTCTAGAAGTGTAGCATCTAACGAATACATGCATTGCCAACTAAATTTAGACGAAATTTTTCTCTAAAAATGTTAGCATTCTCCTAGAGTGGGAGAAATAGGGGCGCCGTATAACAAAGGATGGGGCCTACAATTCTATCAAGTGCTACTTTCGGGGATCTAGAAGATTCCTGTCAAGAAAACGTAGATAGGCCGCCGGAGGGCTCTGGAAGCGGGAAGCAAGTGTGTATAGAATACCAGCTAGCTTGAGTTCGCCGTTTGTTGGATCTAGGACTATACAATACACAGGAATTTCGAAAGCATTGGACGATGACTGGGGTCCTAGACACGGAGAGTGACAATGCCCATGGGCGATGACACCGGAGTCATAAATGCTCACTTGCCGATGGTTCAAAACTAACGGCAGACTAGTGCTGACCATTGAGGAGGGGAGATGGGACTCACCTTTAAGACTCATGCCGACCTCGAGGCACTTTTTGTAGCGACATTGTTGACACCGACCACGACTGCTCTTGGCGATGACACAATTGCCACCTGAGGGACAAGTGGTCGTAGACCGTCCATTGGCAAGCGAGTGACGCATGAAGAACTTCTACAAGGCAGTTTTAAAGTGGGTGGGGTGATAAGCCTTAGAAATGCACCACCCCTAGCACGTAAACACATAAATCAACTAATTGGCAATATTAGAGGTGAGTTGGCAGCGACTAAGCACTCACAAGATGCCTTGACCCCGCTCCTCACTAATTCAATAGCGAATGCAAACGTGGCGCTAGGATACACAGCAAAGCGATGTGCTGTTGCTAGTGCTACCGGGCGTCAGCCAGATTTTATTGGAATCACTGTCTACAGTGGTAGTGATGTGGGGCGGACCGGTGTGAAGCATTACTTCCCAAACTACTTCAAGTCTTGACTTACTGAGAAACCAGTTGCTTTGTTGTAATTCCGATAAATCTCCACGAGACGACAAACAGTGACACAAGTTATGCGCCATCTATGGAGTTAAGTCATTTGGCATTTAATGTCACCACGTTAGCCAATATTATAAAATGCCGAATTTACATACATTCGCCAGCAAATTTTTATCATTCTCTCAGTAGATGATTTTAAACTTCACTAAAAGTATTCGAGTACATGATGATCGGCCTGTGTTTACCAGTTCATACAAACGAATTGTGATGGGAACAAGTTGAATAAACGGCTTTTCATGTGTTTAGCTCAAACTCCAACATTGAGAAAGAGAGAGAGAGAGAGAAGTTGAAGACTGGGGCGTAGACTGGGATGTGGTGGTCATGGATAAACATACCCAAGCATACAAATAAACACTGAATACGAGGTCCAGACGTCTGTCTAGACGCTTTTTGGCAGCGTGACAGCCGGTGTGGGAGTCACTGCCGGTGGTGGTGGCGGACTTGGTGAAGGGAGAGGAAGAGAAACCGTACCTTCACTTCCCCTCGGCAATCAATGAGGTCATTTGTCTGACCGGTCAGACACGACAAATGCCCGTCTGTTAGTGTTGTGTCTCATAGCTAGAACACGCCAAAAGACGTGAAGACGAGGCGAGGGGAAGGCATTTTCACATCTAATGTCTGTGATTGTACTGCCACTTACAGAAAAAAACTTGTTCCCTCATACTCCTCCTCTACTTCGCATCTATAAATCTCCATCAAAGTTAGCCAAAATACAAAACACTTTGAATAGGTCATTTCCGATGGTTAAGGCAAACGTGATTGAATACACTTGAACCTTGGCACATACTGAGCATGGGCTCCCCTGTTAAAGTATCGAATTACTTTAAGATTCAAACCAAATAAATGTAATTTAGGATGCGGAAATACGCAAATACCAAATAAACATAATAGACAACTTCCAATGATGAACACGCAGAACACAAGAATGTTTGGAAGACCTGGAGGGACCGCTGAAGCAGAGAGCGGAAGGGATGCGTGGAGAAGAAGGCAAAGGAGGGAAGTGGAAAATGGGGATGTTGGGATGAAAAAAAAACAACAACCCAAGAACAGTCGACATAGGCAGAGATGACTAATCGACGTGGCAGCCAAACAGTAGTTGGGCAGGCCGAAATTTCCGCCACTTGAAACTGAAATTGGCCTCAAGAAACTACACAAAATCATTCTTTTCTCAGGCTACCCGTAGAACCAACAGAAATCGAGAAGTGTCCGAAAAGCATGAACCTTTGACCTTGTCGATGATCAAGAAAGTCTACCAGTTTGACGCACACGAAGGAGGGTAAACTTAAGAGGAAACATAATTATCACTTAAAATGCCAGGTCTAATAGGTAGATTCCGAGAAATGCACTTAAACTCAGGATATTTTTGCATGTAGTAGGACAGAGGCCACTGTTCATATCGAAAGTGCCCAATATAAAAACCCACTTTAGGATTAAAAAGGATGGAAGATTAGAAAAAGTCTCGTAGCCGGAAGAAAAAAGCAGTCCGATATTTTTTTTTGACTAAGAAAAAAATACCCTTTAATTAAGAAGCAATGGCATCGCTTAAAAAACCCACAAATAAAGCTGCAAAGGAAAAGGTCATCTACTGCGTGCTCTAAGATTGCATTTTGAGAACCGTCAATAAACTGTAGACAATTCACATAGGTGGCGCCAATAATTGCAGTTAGAGAAGACAAGAAAAGCACTAGACGATACTTAAACATATACCTTAAAGACAATTTAATTTTAGCACTAACCTTGCAGGCCTCGCAGACATAGGCACCGTGATGAAAGCCAGCAGCAAGTTCACCGCATATTTGACATAGCTGTCCCTCCATACGATTCTGATATTGATAGAAGGCCGACTCAGGACTAGTAAAGCCGGGCAAACTGACACCTCCAGTAGAGCGGGAAGATCCCTTATTGGCGCTATCGAGATCAGTCAACTGTCTGCTCTGTTCTGTTTGAGGAGGCAACTGGTTGAAGGCTGTGGACGATGACGGTGGCTGTGGTGAGTAGTATTCGCCTCCGACGTCCATGGCAGTGAAATAATTATTGCCGTTAGCAGGCGTGGAGGTAGCCAGTTGATGGTCGGCCAGTTTGGGAAAGAATTGCGGGCTCTGGTTAGGAATAGTGACGGGAGCACTGAGGAGGGCGTAGGTAGGATGAAGGGTGGAGGTGGAGGATGAGTCAGGCTCGTCGACACCCATACCCCCGGAAGCCCAATGGGCACTGAGACCGCCAAAAGTGCTTGCATCGAGAGAAGTTGAGGGGAATTGAGAAAGGCTGGAATTTTGGCGCGGGGAGGACGAGGCTGTGGCTGCAGGTGTTTGTGCCATCTACCTCCAGACAGCAGTGTATGCTACGAAAAACTGAACTCGGAGCTGGTTATTGTGGACACCGCTTAGGCACATGGCTCCTGCTGAAGGCAATTTGACCGATGCAGAGTTGCCATTGTTGTAATGCGCAAGTGTTTTTAAAGCGGATAAAAGTTCTAGAATGGAAAAACCTCAAGTAGCGAATGCATGAAACTAACAATTTTAAGGTTTAGATTGAAATTGACTCAAGGAGAAAGTCCGATAGCCAGAGCCATTAAATGAAAAAAAAAATATCCCAGAAGAACACGACCAACTCATAACGCATTAATTGTACAGAAGTTAAAGCAAAATTTCCACTTGAGGACAAATACAAGGCCTAACACAAATTGTGAAATAACAAATAATGCAACAGATGTCACTCCAAACGACGGCTCACCTTATGAATATGCGAAGAAATCCTAGGCAGGAATACTAACAGAGCGAGGAAAGGGCGCGATGTATTGAAGAACTGTTAAAAGGTGTTCGTAAATCCGCAGATATCGCTTATGGGTTGATTTGACTAATCTAAACAAATGTATAGGTATTTAAAAAGAATGAAAAATTAGTTGCATTTTATAATAATAAGCAAAAAATCAAATGTAAGCCCAATTATTCTTGTTTTAGAAAAGAATTAAGGTACATGGTTGCAACGCCATTGAGATATTCATTATCTTTCTCCACGCTGACATTTAGCTACAGAACAATTTCTTTAATTGAGCCCTAGTCACTTTTGATTAGTATGGTCTGAAAAGTCCTAAGAAATAAAATGCACTGATTTACTTACATCTCTGTAAAAGCGCATAAGAGTTTTCCTAAAGCTCATTCTGTCCTCACTGCTGCTATTGGTCCCTATTTTTTATTTTTAGTTGTGAACACTTTTGGTTTTTGCCATTCAAATTATTGCTGGTTATTGTGCAAGACAAGGTTTGTAGATCTCCTCTTTCCTTACCCTATTACTCTTGGAACTCCTAGGATTATTCGGTTTTTTCTTGAATATTGGATGAAGTGAATGGTGAGAGCGAATACAAGTTCAGAAAAGCGTGTCCACTGAACCCTTCTTCAGGTCGCAGAACCTTGCCTTTGCACTCATGAAGTCCGATTTTTATGTCCATATCCCCTCTGATAGAAACATTAAAAAAAATAATTGTTATAATTACGCCTAGTCAGATTGTATGATCTTCTCGCAGGATTGATTTCAAGGCATGTGTTTGTCAAAATGTTTTCACTACACTTTGGCTTGTTACGGGTTCAGGAATTCCCCTCGGTGTAATAGATAATCAAGTGATCATATTTCTTGTGAATATCGAGTATACTTCTAATGGCTCCAGGAGACTGTAAACATCAACTTTTTCACCACAAGAAGTTCAAACTATTCCTTTGAGGTGAAGGTCATGAGGAACTTCACTGTTTGTTAATATTAAGTCTCAAACTTCATCATCTGTAACCATAGTAATCGTCCAAGTGTCGAGAGGTATCTCTGGCGCGTTTGCCGACGCACCAATCTTCCTCGCATGGATAAAGAAAGATTGAGATCATACATTTCGGGGAATTAGCTACAAATGATTTCACACCCGAAATGCTCGTCTTCTGTCTCCCCCTCGGAGATAACTTTTAACTTTAGAATCTCTCACACGATTTTGAGGAGGATAGATGCGACCTCTGCTCAAAATATTCAGCGTATGATGCATTTATACTATATTTTATTAGGGCAAACTAATCTAGTAGCTACAGATGTCACACACAAAAGCAGTCGATGCCAAAACCCACTAGTGGTCGGCAGCACCGCCCCTCGAATCCACATTTTATCAGGTACAACAGTGGTGATAGCTCTCCTGAACCTCAGCCGCGTGTCAGTGGCAGATATTTTATAGCCAAATTTATCTTTACAAGTTTTTATCTACTGAAGTGGGTTCTGTTGATTGTAAGCGACAAATTATCAGTGTCAACACAACTTCGATTCCCTCGACATTACCCACTTCCCTGACAAATTGGCGCAAGCTCCTCTATTGCGTAATTTGGGTTGCAGATGCTATGGCAGGCGTTAAAACTGCAAGAGAGATTTGTGGCTCTCCGAGACCTCCCTGAATATGAAAGATGCTCGGGTAGGATATGCGTATTCAGCACACAGGCGCGCTTGAGGCTAATGGCAGGGTCCGAAGGCCAACCCACCCGGCGAAGGTACAAAAGTCACAGCGCAAGGCAGCCCTTTGCCATGCCCAAAATTTAAACAAACAACCACCTTTTGAGCGTCGGCCTCGGCGCTCCCCATGGTCAACCTCCCGTGTCAGCCATTACAATTCGATCGGTGCTGTGGGGAAAACATCCACCATCCATGCGTGCCAGTCATTGAATTGCTACGCAACTAGGGGAATGCCCGACCGCAACGTCAATGGTTTCTCCTTGCAATTCAACTGGATCTGCAGTTTTGTCCTGCATGGAAACCGGACTCGGGGACGGCGAATTGTGCTGGCTACCACGCTTGTTCATAGCTAGACGCAGAAAAATCGACCTTGAAGTAGATTTGGGTAATGGAGGACGAGATTCAGCACAGTTCTGTGGAAGAAGGGTTTCACCTCTGTTCTTTCTTGCCACTTTCTTCCCACCTTCAAGCTGCCCAAGTTCTATCCTGACAGCAGGGAAGTGGAGGAGGTGGGTATTTCGAGTTCACATTGACGATTTCCTCATAGAGGTCCAGCAGGCAACTGTGCAACGAAACTTTTCCAGGTGGTTCACGGCTACTTTCGTACTGGTTGTTAATGACTTTCTCTCTACTCACGGGATTAGGGTGGATGCCGAAGGTGGATGTCAAATTTCAGCTCATCTGTTTGGGGACGTCACCGATTTGCCTTCGGCGGCAATACGCACTTCTTCCTCCTCGATAAGGCATGTCAGACAGCAGAAGAAGTCAGGACAGGTGTCCCGTAGGATTGCGCTCACTTTCCGCTGCCACCAACGTGGCGCTCCGACGCTTCTCTGAACGCGACTGGAGACACAAAACTTGGACTGAATGTCTATATTCAGCACACAGAAGGGGTTGGGACCACTGCCATGGCGCAGAGGCCAGCCTACCCGAGAGTCAAACAACTAGCGCATTACATAGCCAAGCGTCTGACGGAGCCATATGGAATTGGTAAACTTGGCGTCTTATCTTCCAACTATGTGCACTCAGTAGACCAACCATTTTCAAATTTCCTAATCAGACGTCAATTCTCTGGTCGGATCCGTCAGATGGGAGATGGGAATCTTATGTTCGCTCCTGCACTCACCATTAACCACAAACAATCTTCGCGTTGGTGGATGTGTCAGTTATTGGGTCACTCGAGCCTCCTCCCCTCCCCCCTAAGTGACGCGACCTTTTTGATGAGTTAAATGCTGTAGTTCAAAATCGATTGGCAAAGTACCCGCCTGTGAAATCAGCAGGTGACATTTTCTTTGTACAATTTCATACTTGATGATAATATTAGAGCAAGCAACCCAGAAATTACTGGAGCGTGCGTTTAAATGAGTCAGGCAGAAATTTTTACTCCATTACTGGTTGAATTTATACCTGGAAAAGGCTAAATTTGCCTACAACCGTAGTAGCTCGATTTTAATCCAATCACGGGAGGAGGAGGTTGAAGGCAGAAGCTACTAGACGCATCAAGGCGCGCCTCAACACCGTCTATCTCACCTGGACCTCCGGTGCCTTTGTTTGTCCACGTATTGCGTGGCTAAATTCCTAAAAGTATGCGTTTGTCTGCCTCATGACCTCACCCCTAGCCGCACGCTTTCCACCTTGTCCATAGATGACACGCAAACGTAGCAAGCGCCCCCTTCCCCTTCCCGTGATCACATGGCACGCGCGTATTCCACGCCGGTGAGGTCACCTACCCGCAGTCACAGGTGTTCACAAATGCATGATTCCGATGTAAGTGGTGAAGGACAAGATGAGAGATAGGTAGACACCATCCACGTAATTTCCAAAGGAGTGGATGGTAGAAGGTCCCCGAATTCATTTCCTGCCCGCAGTTGGAACAGCACCACTCTCCCTGCCAGGGGGTACGAGGTAAGGTGAGGGCTGCAATGCAGGGATTTTAGACTTTTCAGTACATCAGAAAAGTGGTGATAAGTCTACGTAATAAAACCAAGAACAGGTCAAGAGATGCCGAAAGAATATCATATAGAACGAGATTCAAGAGACAAGTCTACTGGACACAATAATTGAGATCGGGCAATGCAAGCGACCCAAAGAAGTGACAACAGGACCGTTATTCTCAACGGTTCGCCGAGACTGGTTCCTGTGAAACTTTAGAATGGGTAACAGTTTACTCGAATAGTGGCTGGCAAACGTCACCCTCCCGTCATTGCTCGACTTCATCCAAAACTGCTTTTTGACAATGTCTAGCAATTACCATAATCCCAGCAGTGGCAAAACTGAAGGCTCTCTTTCACTTTATACCCACATATAAGAGAAGTGGTCCAACTCCATCATCCAGCTCATTAAAAGCGAGTGTGTGGTTTCTAGAAGTTCTGAAAAGCTATTTAAGAATGGAAACTGCCCAACCGTGCGCGAAATTACCGCCGATGAATGTTCCAATCCACGTACCTCCGAGGTTGAAGCAGTCTCAGTGGATAAAAACTGCCACGAGAATCGGACACAAACGAAGCCCCTGCTTCGAAAACACAAAGGTCCACGACACCGGTAATTGAGAACGTCCATACGTGCATCCTCCCAACCCATCATTTTACGATCACACCGATCATATGCACTAATCAACCGCACATTCCCGCTACCAAAAAAGGGCTAATCGGAGCCAAAACCAAGGGTATCTACTGTCATTCAGGAATGCATGAAACTCAAACCAGAGTTTTACTGTTTTAGTGCCACAGATCCCCCACACAAGGGAGAGGACCAACAGCAAATTTATTCATTTTAGATAACACAAACCGGCACTCTATAAAGTACAAATATGGAAAGCTATTAGTCAGGCATCGGAGAAACCTTCGCACAAATACATACATATATGAAAATGTACGGATAAGAAGTGTACATAAAAACACCTAGAGTCAAATCCATTGAGAAGGGAGTTCGCAATAAATGTAAATTAATCTACAATAAAAGGATGTGAGTCAAACTGCATTTGGGCGCAGATAAAACTAGTAAAGCCGCGGTATAAGGCAATAGGGGACCGCTGAGGCATACTTCTCCCACATAGTCCTATCATACATCTTCAAGCCCACGCCCTCGTCCCAGCGAATGCGCAAGAGAACATTAAAAAACACGCACGCTAGCGCAATCCACGGAGCGATGCTACCAACTCCGGCAGTCAAAGCCAAACCGAAGGACGAAATAACTTCTCCTAGGTAGTCAGGATGACGAACACAGGCCCACCAACCAACTGCCACAATGCTTCGGCTCCCGCTAGAGTTCAAAACGCTCGCAGCCTCAAATGAGTGACGCTGCGGATTGTAGCTGAGGAGGAACTTCTGGTTGGTAGCCCGTCGACGAATGTAGAGGCCAACAACGAAGAGAAACGCACCAAAAGCTGGAAGACTATAATACAGCAAAGAATCCCAGGAGGGATATATCATGCGGTAATTGTGGGCCAAATATAAGACGCCAAGACTTTGTAAAAAAGGCCAGACGAGGAGTGCACTTTGAAACCATCGAAGACCACAGCCACAGTGTACAACGTCATGAGCGCGAAGTACTGTGGGCTCGTAGACAAAGAAGTCCAACATACCAATAGCGTGAAGGAGAAGCAGAGTCATGAGACCGAAACTGAGGGACGCACGTTCATGATACTGATGAATCACAAAGGCCAATTGAAGAATGAAGCCCCCGATGAAAGATGCGTAGCAAGAGAGAACTTTGACATCTAGTCCACAAAGTAGGGGACGAATCTCACGACCATTATAAAAGTCCACAAGGAAGTCGCCTACGAAAGGGAAAGAAACTAGAAACCCTTCGATTCCACATCCCCACCACACAATTCACTCACCCAAATATTTACCATATGAAGTAGAAGCGCGGATGTGGCGTGATTTCAAAAAAGCATGTGCCGCAAAAACGAGAGCATCAGTCCACGCACCGAGGAGTACTGACGGCAAAAAACTGCGCAAATCAACTAATTGGGAGATACTAACGACTCCAGCACCCTTGTGAGCGTAAAGAGCAACAGCAAGAAGATAAAGCACAACAATCAAAATCCCTATAAAGTCGTAAGGTACAGCATGCAGAATTGTCTTACCATTGCACTTGTGCTGCCATCGACGTCCACCAGCAATGACAATAAGTGGCCTTCCAATAGGAACAAGGCAATTCATAAGCATGGTGATCCTGTTAAAAAATGCGACACCAAAGAGAACATATGGGTTGATAAAGCCTAAATCCAATGGTAGCGCAGCTCCGAAAAAGGCGATGGAACAACCGTGGTGAGAACAGCCTCGTGAAAAAGTCTTTTCACTTGTTGGAGAGACAGCCAGGAAGGTGCACCAGTAAACAAAGAGCGGTATAAAAAGAGCACCGAGAAGATCAATCAGTCCCTTGGAGAAAATATTGAGAAAGTGCTTCGACAGAACATCAGTCATGGAATGCACAAAGCACCAAAATTTACTAGACGCTTGTCCGGACTGCGGAGAAGACAAATCAGTCCTGCACGGAGAATTTAACCCATCTCAACACAAAATTCACCTATATCAGAGGCCAAATAAACACTTACTCATCTATTATAATGACAGAAGACTGAGTCCTCGCACTTTGTCGGCGTAGACTTCCATATCGTACTTTCTCAACTTTCGGTGATGGACTAGAAGTGAGGGTTCGTAGCTTTGTTTCAACAATAGAAGCTCCTGATTCGGAGGTACCAGAAGCAAACTTCCTGGCAGGTGACTTTGATAAAGTCCTCGTTCTGAGTCCAGGCCTACTCCGAGAAGCGGACCGCGTATAATAGGGATTGCGCGAACGCTTTAAGGCAATGATCATTAGTACAGAAGAAGCGAAGAGAGAAATATATGAAAAACACTCACAGAAGACCTCGCTTTTCGCCTCCTACCGACCATTTATAAGACAAACACAACACCTCCAGGACCAATATGGCACCCTGACCAATGGACGCGGGCTACAGACAAAAACATTATTCCAATTCAGTAAAACTATTTCAGGCATGGACAAAATCAGCATGCAGATATTTAGGCGAACGTTGCTTAAATGTTTTGTATATTTGCCATCGTCCGCAATGAAGGAAAAACCCTTGTAAAAGGAAAGAATATCGAATATGTAGTGATTACGCGATGTTCATTTAAGCTGTTTTGGTCTTCATATTTGGTTTCTTAGCAAAAAAAAGTGATGAAGCAGTGTAGGCTTGCTCTATTTGCTGTTCCATACAAATATGTGCGCTTATTATCCATAACGTACAGGAAGGGCTAGTTGACCTCCCTTAAAGTGTGCATGAAAATCCTAAACCTCCTAACCTTAGCAGCCCAGCAATCAACGCTGGCTTCAAAAAAATTTTTGCTCGCACGAATACTTGAGATGTGTTGGTAATGCCTTTAGTTAATTGTACTACTAAGAAGTGTAGCCCATCCGCATTCATTAAAAGCGTCTACCGGGTCTCGGCTCGACCACCACAGTCTGCAGAAATCAGGATCAGAAGCCTCAAAACTATTTTGCCAAAAAAACTAAAGAACACTTATTTTCGTTTTTTGTGCATTTCAAGATTTCACAGAAAGTGAGCTTCATGCAACGGTGGATATGCGTTGAGCATATGCATAAAAGTAAGCTGTACCTTCCTTACAAAATCAGTTTTTTGCAATTTTTCTGCTACATTTCTGTAATATGATAGTGGTTTATCCCTTGATTCTAGTAAGGCGCTACTTTTCTGCTTCGATTTTGCCTCCTTGTACCTCGCTGGGTGGGCTGGCCTTTTGGGCCATGCCATTAGCCCAGACACCTCCGTGCTGAATATGTATATTCTGCCCGAGTATTGTGTCTCGGGGCGCTACACTTCAGTCAGTCTGATGCTCACTTTTCCAACTTCGGTTCCACATACGCCCTGGCGCAGCTTTATTTACCAAGAGCACTCTATTTTAACTCGCGATTTATGTAAGGGTAAAATGAAGAGGAATCCTCCATAATCCATTTGATTTTAAATGTCCTTGGTCTGACCTTCTAACTCATTATAATATTTCCTTTTAGTTTCAAATTTTTTCTCTATTTATCAGGCTTTACTTACAATTGCCGCCTACAGAGTCCCGACGGACATTTTCGCCAAAATGAACAAAAAGTTGCAAAGTCTACAGGGATTCCGTAGTTCAAATTAGCATTGATGGGATTTATGGGACTTAAAATCCATAAAGCAGAGGGAAAGTTAAATTTTGCAGAGAATGAAATACCCACTTAGTTAATCATGCAGTGAAACAAATCAATATATGAACTATTCTGATGCCAAAAAATAGGCCATTTTTGTGTTTCAGGAGTAATTATTTTAAACAGGTAGGGTGGTGGAAAATATCTGACAAGTATTTTGCAAAGCAATGCAGTTTAACCAAAGAGTTCCATAAAATGATTTGCCTTTCTGTGTATTTATGTACTTAGGTTTTGGCGCCTCACTGTGTCCAAATTGTAGTTCCGCTCTCAGTCACAGCATTCAAGCCATGTTGACTGCCCTTAAAGTATTCTACTGTCATTAAGTTTAATATTCTTGCCTACAACTTTAAATTATTGACACTGCAAAAGACTTGAGGCCCTGCAACACATTTCGGTGCATGAAAACTCGTACTTAAGAAGGCGTGCAGTAAACTACTACTACCCCTCAACGCTTTCCTCATTTTGCAGTAAATGAAGATGTCTTACCGTTGCCGGAATCTAGCAAACCTCTCGCAAACGGTGTTGGCCAGGATAGGTGCATCTCTTCAAAGCTAAATAGGTCAGGAATGTGAAGAACCCGCAATACGTGTTTTAGCAAACCTTTTACACGAATAACTATCAGCTTTGGACAACAGCGTGACAGATTGGAAAACTTTGACCTCCGATTTGAAACCATAACAAAAGATAAATCCCTACATTACTGTTGAACTAAAGCATTGTATAATACTTATGCTGTTTTAATGTTCCTTTCAGAGAGGAAGTGGGGATACGAATCGAACCTCATGACTGAGATTTCAACGTCCTGCAAACCGGAGAGCGGTAAGGTACCCACTGTAATGCGATAGTGGTTTACCCCTCGGTTTTGATGAGGCTTCACTTTTGTACTTTGAATTAGCCCCCTTGTACCTCGCTGGGTGGGCTGGCCTTTTGGGCCATGCCAATAGCCTGGACACCTTCTCCGTGCTGAATATATATATTCTGTTCAAGTATTTCGTCTTCTTTAGTCTTCAGGGGGCCTCAGGACACTACTCCCGCATACCCTAAACTAGGCACTAGCTTCCCCCACTTAGTTGCCCTAATAAACATGTCAAAATCAAACCACTCTGGGTGTTCTAAGAGTATGAGTAACAGAAATGTAAAGATATACCAACCTCGTCCTACGATAGCATCATGTACGCATTTTTCTCTTTTTATGAGTAAAACTGGAAGTGCAAGAGGATCGCAAACTCTGTTGCAGACTAGCCAAAAGAATTTATCGATTTGCGATTGTGTGAAAGGGCAGTTACTTGATCCACGTAAGACTATTAACAATTATAAGTAGTTACGGCAGATATTAAAATATGTGTTTAATGGGAATGTTTATCATAAGCTTCATATATCATTTTAGCCGACTCTTATCACAGCTAAATTGTGAAATTTGTAGTTGATTTTCAAATCCTGATGCCACTTAATTTGTGCTGATTTTGGGATACCAATAAGTTCAAAAAGTCGTTTATATAATTCAATTGGGCTTGTAACTACTGGCGTCCAAAAATTGATGCAATATTAAACATTATAACATGATCTTGTCCAGAAAGAAGCCACTTGGTCGATCAAGCGACAAATTTGTCTCTGATGATTTACAAAGATGGAAAGAAGTTCCTAAGCTAGAGGAATTCCTCAGTGCCAGAGATTTTGTCGGTGCGATTACTCTCCTTGAATTCGAACGACACACGGACAAACCGAAAAAGGATATCGAGTTGTGGATTGCGTACTGTTATTTTCATCTTGGGGACTACAAGCACGCTGCTGAAGAGTACAAAAGACTCCTTTCTGACGACAAACTTGCTCCAACCATTCGAACTTATTTGGCATGTTGCTACTTCTTCATGGGAATGTACAAAGAAGCACAAGAAGAGGCTAACCGAGCTTCGCAATGCCGCCTGCAAAATAGATTGCTTCTTCACATCGCTCACAAAATGAACGACGAAAGAGACCTTCTTACCCACCATAATAGACTTTGTGAGACCCTAGAGGATCAGCTCTCCCTCGCCTCCATCCACTGTCTTCGTAATCACCACCAAGAAGCGATTGATATATATAAAAGAATTATGATGGAGAACCGTGACTACTTGGTTCTTAACGTCTACCTCGGTTTGTGCTACTACAAAATTGACTATTACGACGTAGCACAGGAAGTGCTTGCCCTGTACTTACAACACTACCCTGATAGCCCCACAGCTATCAACCTACGCGCATGCATCAACTACCGCCTCTACAACGGAAAAATTGCAGCTTCTGAGTTAAAGAATCTCCAAGAGTCTTCCTCCCCATGCCTATCTTATGCCAAAGACTTGATTAACCACAATCTTGTTGTCTTCAGAAATGGCGAGGGTGCACTGCAAGTGCTGCCCCCCCTAATTGATGTGCTGCCAGAAGCCAGATTGAATCTCATCATCTATCACCTGCGACATGAGGACATTGAATCAGCGTATGAATTGGTGAGCGATATGGATCCCACCACACCGCAAGAGTACGTGCTGAAAGCGATAGTCAATGCCGTGATCGGACAGGAAACTGCATCCCGCGAGCATCTTAAACTGGCTCAACAGCACTTCCAATTAGTTGGTGGGTCCGCGAGTGAGTGCGACACAATTTCAGGTCGCCAGTGTATGGCTTCTTGCTTCTTCCTCCTTCACCAATTCGATAGCGCCATTATTTATCTTAACTCCATCCAATCCTACTTCTACAACGACGACACCTTCAACTTCAACTATGGTCAAGCAAAGGCCGCTGTTGGAGCTTACAAGGAGGCACAGGAGTTGTTTCTACTCATTCAGTCAGAGAAACTACGAAACGATTACGTCTACCTCAGTTGGCTGACAAGGTGCTACATTATGAATAAGAAACCGCGTTCTGCGTGGGAGCTTTACCTTAAGATGGAGACCTCTGCAGAGTCCTTCAGTCTGCTCCATCTCATCGCCAACGATTGCTACCGGATGGCCCAGTTCTACTACGCGGCAAAAGCATTCGATGTACTGGAGCGGTTGGACCTCAATCCAGAATACTGGGAGGGTAAGAGAGGCGCTTGCGTAGGGGTCTTCCAACTCATAATCGACGGTCAAGAGCCAAAGGAGACGCTACGAGAAATCCTACAGATTCTTCGCAACACGAACAACGCACAAACAGACTACTTTATTCGCATCATGAAGAAGTGGGCCAATGAGCACTCTGTCAGTGTATAAACCTCTAAATGCCACTTTTGTATTATACTAAAATTAAATATTCAAATACGAAAAAGTTTATTCGACGTCTATGGTTATGTACACGTACAGGAAAAGCAGTGATTACTCTGGTTTCCTAGAATGCCTTTTTTCAAGTTCAGCACTCAGTTCGTCCAATCTGCCGATGTCCCTAAGCGAAAACTCACCAGATCCTCGCGGTAATGGCTTGGCCTAAAGGAGATGCAGCAAGAGTATTGAACACGGAAACGAGGATAGAGCAACTGGAAATGTCCTTTTCTGACTAACCTGTGAAGGATCAGGCTTCCAAGCGATAAAGAAGAGGAACCTAAAAGTAGCCGGCACACAGCGCTCCCCTCCATCACCTCTCTGTGTGCCAAATCGGTCTGAAAAATTTCAGAAAAATACCATTTATCAAGAATTTCATTGCGAAGGAGAGCAGATACCTGCCTCAAATCCACGACATTTGCTCAGCCCTATGATAATGATGTAATGATGTTTGCTTTTCAGTCCCTCGATACAAACATCTCGGCACGCAAAATGCTACACCTAATGGTGAGAGAATTTCTATCTGAGCCAGTGGTTTTATTCTTGAAAATAATCGACTTTTAGATATTTAAACAAAGTCCGGAAAAGGTGATTGCTAGACAGATGCCGGTTTAGTGAGAACGGAAATGTCGTGAAATAACAAGGTGCAAATTGGCGGCAGCAAACGAACAAACAACATCCTATTCAGAGGTCGTCACCTAGTGCTGCTACTAATAATCGCCTCGCTACAACAACCTAAAATGAGAGATAGACAGAAACATTTTCCTCTTTTCCTTGTTTAATTTCACACGCATTCAGCGGAAATGGGTGAAGAAAAATGCGAAAGCTAACCGTCGTAAATGGAAGAGGCCGCAAAGAGGACATCTCTGTTCAGACGAAGTGGCCGACTGACGGCCGCGTTGGACTCACCCATACCTCGTAAATCGTCAATCAGCTCAAACATTGACGGGTAGAGAACTTCGACATCATCGACGTCCTATGAAAGAATAAAGGAGGCTTGTGCGAAGACGGCACAATACCAACGAGATGAGGGAGAATCCGCATTCTTGGAGAAGTTCACCGAATCGTGCACTCTCGACAAAGGGGCTAATGTGAGGATAAAAACCACCAAGGCGCTCAGTTTCCGCCAGCTGAAGGGAAACACGTAGCTCAAAGAGTGTGTCCGTGGTGAAAGTAACTCCCAAAAAACACCCGTCAGGTTTAAGCGCTCGTAAAACCTAAGGATCGTCAAAAGTGCGCCGAGTACCTGAGATAGGGTTGAAGGTAAATTGTTCACCCAGTGCAATCTAGAAGTCGAATCCAGTTTAGAAGAGCAAAGCCCATATTACGAGAGAGAGGAGAGGATGAGGTTAAGGGAGTTCTCTGCAAACGGAAGATGCTCTTCGTCAACATTTAACCGTAGTGTTTCGACATCGGAGGGGGAATTATTTTGCTTCTATAGAAATAGGCAGTGCCGGTGTAAGTTCCCGTAACGTTTGAAAAGAACGCTTGTGTACTCACAAGTATCTCAACGCAATTGTCACATTGGTACAAAAACTTGACGGAATCACTGGTGAGATTTTGAATGAGATGACCTCTACCACATCCGACTTCAGCAGCTATGCCAAAAACCCTGGAATGAGCAACATATTCTTAAGGACACAATAGAGCAAGAAAATTCATCCAACAGACTTACTACCTAGTTATATCACAAATGCGATCGGCAATTCGAAAAGCTGCTTCATCACGCAAATAGTCATACAATGACGGTTTTGCTCTCAGTGATGTCCTTGCACGTTGAAGCTTCTTGGACTTGCGGTCGAAAACGGGCAACGATGATGCACAAAAAGGGCGGGCCTGATAGCATTGGGCACGACGTATGGTAGTGAACAGCAAAGTTCTGGAAACACGCAGCATCACTCTTCACAAAAGCATGAACATCTAGATTAGGACAGGTAAGCCGATGAACGCCTTAGCCCACCAAAGAGGTGCAGTATAGCATAAGAAGGTTTAATCACTACGAGATGGTTTTAATAAAGCTAAAAAATGTAATTGCTCCATTAAAAAATAACGCACTTCGACGGTATCAAAAGTGTTTGCTCTTCTTTCAGTTTATAATACCAAAAAATTTAAATTTTTTGGGAATATAGCTGCAAATGATATTCCGTGTTGCGGCTAAAATATGTATTTTACAGTTCACTCAGATAGTTCTAACAATAAGAACCCCCGTGATACAGTCACTCCCCAACATTGAGAAGATAGACGAGAGTACAAGGCATAATATTTCATTTTATTGTATCTTTTACTTTAATTAGTCCCCTATCGGAAGCGGCTCGCTTGGTTGAAGAACGTGTGTGCCAGGTGCGCTTGAAGTCCGTTGTCACTCAAGTTACATTTCACGACAAGCTCGAATGCCACGTGCAAATCATTCACATCCTCCAAGACCTTCTAGTAAACGGAAAGGCCGCTATTCAGACACAAGTCGCACCAAGCAACGTGCATTTCCCACTGACATGCCCCTTTCAAAGGAGTCACACAGTGATTATCCCGACAGCGATGGGAACTCCTCATCTTCAAAAGACAGCAAAAGTGTTTCTATACCGACGGCCATGTGGGATTTCGGCCAGTGCGATCCCAAACGGTGCAGTGGAAGGAAACTTGTCAGATTGGGCGTTACTCGTTTGCTCAAACTTCAAGAATCCTTCCATGGAGTAGTGTTAACACCTACTGCAACCCAGTACATTAATCCTTTAACTGATAAGGATATTGCTGCTCGCTGTGGCATCGCAGTGATTGATTGTTCCTGGGCCCAAACTAGCACCACTCCGTTTCATCGGGTAATCATCTACACATTCGCATTATTTCACTCGTCCGCTAGATTTTGCGCTTTATTGTCCAATTAATATTTTAGCTCAAATATCACCACGGGCGACTGCTTCCTTATCTTTTGGCTGTCAACTCTGTTAATTATGGGCGTCCACACAAGCTGAGCTGCGCGGAGGCTTTTGCTGCTTGCTTGTCGATTCTCGGCTGGGAGAGGGAGGCACACCGCGTGCTCTCATATTTCTCGTGGGGTCCTTCATTCTTTGAAGTTAATAAAGATCTCCTCTCCACCTATCAAGCCTGTCGAGATGATACAGAGGTGTTGGATGTTCAAAAACGCTACGTAACGCAGCTGGAGGCAAATAATCATAAAAAACCTCAGAGCTACTCAGAAGTTTATGCTGACCTTAACGCGGAAATGGGATCAGACCGCGAGAACTCCCAGTTCGTGGCGTTTGGATTGTTCCCTGTTTTTAGAACAAATTCCCTAGATTTATTTTAAATTGTTCTTCCATTCAGATCACAAGAAACGGAGAATGAAGAAACTAGTAATGCAGAAGCAAATGATGTTGAGGAGATCAGCATGGGTAAGCTTGATGACCAGTGCCACAAATTTATAGGATTGGTTAATATCATTTGTAGGACTCATGAATCTTTCTGTTTGATAAGGCGAGGATAAAAAGACAGATCCTTCCTCGGTTGAGGCTCTTGAAGACCTCACCATCTCTGAAGAGGGTCAGTCCATAATTGATCGTCAGTTGTCGACTATGTGTAGTCCGTTTGAGCACAAAAAACTACAAAAGGATGCTGGTCGTAATTGGGATCGTTTTTACAATCGACACGGAGCAAGGTTCTTCAAGGTTTGTTTGAGATTGATCGTACGGGAAACACATGGGTTCCAACCTAGATCTCATCTACACTATTTATGCCGCCTAGAATCGACATTGGACCAAACGCGAGTTTCGAGAATTAGCGGAAATTTCCGAAGACGAGGACGTTCAGGTGATTATTCTGGAAGTTGGGTGCGGTGTGGGGAATTTCATGTTTCCTCTCATTGAAGATCTTAATGCAGGGCGGAAGAAGCCAGGCAAGATCCTGCTCAAGTGTATTGTATTTGAAATTTGTTCCGTAACGAACAGAATGTTTTCTCATCAAATTTAAAGGCGGAGGTGTAATTCACACTAGGTACGATACCAGGACTGCTAATCCGAGTTGTAGGTGGCTCTAACTGGTGCCTTCTTCTGATAGTGGGCTGTTTAACGGTTCTCTAGGTCGACCACCATAAACCACCTAATTTTTTTTACCTCACTGACATTTCTTAGATCACTCCGATTTCTCGAGATTTTAAATTACCATCGCAATTACTCCACACCTGCATTGATGGGCAGCAACGTTTCACGGAATTGTAGAGGAGTCTTATCTAATTGAAATCATTTCACCTCGATTCGACTGGCCTTTTGATGCCTTTCACTAGCTTCACAAAAACTCACGCCATTCACCTTTATTAATAGGTGACGAGGTTCTCTCTTCCTTTAAACTCCAGTTATCTTTTATGCCTGCGACATCTCACCAAAGGCTGTGGCAGCAGTACAGGTGAATCCAATGTTCACCACCGACTTCGTCTCCGTCTTCGTTTGCGATGTGGCGTGCGAGGGTGCGCTGGCGAAATCGCTCTCTGCTGCACCGACACCTGTGCTGCTGGAACATTCCTCCATTGCTGAGGTGCCTCCAGCCATCGGCTTCCATCTTGTAACCCTCATTTTTGTTCTCTCAGCTATCCACCCCCTCCAGATGACCTTCTGTCTCCAGAATGCCGCTCAGTGAGTTCTTGCTCTCTACCTCACATTATCCGCCTTATGCACCGAAAACGCTTCGCATAATAGGCAACTTCAGAAACAATAAATTTAACATTATAATGCCTCTATGACACCTTTTCATTTTGCGTACTATCATTCTTACTGTCCACTTGATTAAGATGACTCAAGTTCCACCCCAAACATTTCAGAGCATTGCGGCCGGACGGTAAACTGCTGTTACGTGACTATGGGTTGCACGACTACAGTCAAATGCGCTTCGGGCGAGGCGCACGAGTGTTGGCGGAGCGCCCTCTCTACCGTCGACAGGACGGGACATTCGCCTACTTTTTCACACGTGCCGAACTGACCCACCTGCTCACCGAGGCGGGTCTTTCGGTGCTGAGCTGCACCTACATCCACCGGCGCACCGAGAACCGCGCGACTGGCCTCGCAGTACAACGTGTCTTCATCCAAGCTGTGGCACAGAAAACCTCCTAAAATCCATGCTGCCTCATCCTATGAAGTCGATCATACCGACGAGGGGGCCGTTCACCACTCGCCCTAGATGACAACACCTCTACAATTTGTTAAGATATGTGAACTATGTGGTCCCACCTCAGGCTGTTATTACCCCTACAGTGTGGAGATGTTTAGTTGAGTGAGTTTAATAAGATCAGAGAAGTTAAACCGGTATGTTCAGCAAGAGCAGGAGTTCTATACCTTTATACCGACAGGAGACAACAGGGAGGGGGCTCGGTATTACTCCCTCCACACCAATGATTCGAAGTCGCAGGGTTCCCGAAAGTTGGCTGAGAGATGGTGGGACGCTAGCCACGTCACCGTTATAGGAAAATGAACGACCTAAGTGGACCCAATTTGAGTAGCCATCGACTCGCCCCGGTGCTGAAAGGTAGCCGATGCCTTCAGAAGCAATGTAAGAATTGATATGCTAATCCCAGGTAGAATTAAGCGCCTCAACAAACCCCGATATGCAACGCAAGAAGGAGTACCTACACGGCTGTAATGAGAACTGTTCCCCTATTCGATTAAATAGGGAAAACACTACGCCTTAAAATTAACATTTAGAGGAAATTAACTTCGGGAGGGGAAATATACATCAACAAATATGTAAAAACCCTCAAGGACCATCAATCAACGCGGCAACCTAACATTTGGGTGAAGAGTTTTTCTGATATTTTTGCGGGATAGACCAAGGCGTAGAGCCGACGAGGATGTCACGCATACCAGAGAGGGGGTGCTATTCCGTTGAGTAGGGGGTTCTATCGACGCCATTGAGTTGTTAGAGGGATCTGCTTGTAAATTTGGGCGCATGTTTTTGGTTCCAGATTCTATGCCCGATAAAGGAGCAATTTTAGGTATTGAGAGGAGAGGCTTCTTCGTAAGGGGCTGGGGAGTAACGTCAGTAGAATTTGATGCAAATTTATTCGTGCAGCGGCCTGCCCTACTCGTCGTGGTAGCAAAAGCCGGCGATGCCGTCTTATGATCCGACTTTAATGACGAAGTGGAAGGTAAAACAGCTTCGGTATATTCGTCATCGCTACTAGGACACTTTTTCCTTTTAAGCGATTTTGGGATTCCAGGGCCATCAATGAGGAAATCATCTTCGTCAGACTCGCAATCTAATACTTTTGCATAGTTTACTCGACAGCGATTTCTGGATGATTTGCGGGGAGAACTCATAACTGAGGCGAATAGAGCAGCACCAATAAAAGCTAGGTACTGGACGACCGAAAATCGTAGCAAAAATCACGGTTTGATAAACCGGAAAGAATAAACAAAATTCTAATCCGTTTAACCTATCATAGATCTATAAAAAAGGAGATCAAGACAATTGAGACGCATTATTTATTCATGCCAAAGAATGGAGTCTAGCAAAACTGATAAAACGAGAATGCTCCTCTTAATGCGAAGGGTTTACCACCAATTGTATTGCGGACAAGTATCCTCTAAAGGCAGTGAAATTTACGTTTACAAATTCAAGATAGATGTTTTTAAATGAAAACAAATGCGATATTGCCCAGCAGTACTTGTGACGCACCACGTATTACATAGATAATACAGGGGCGTCTTGTGCATTACTTTACCTTCGAATTTCCTTTCCAACATTACATCTTAATTGTCCTCAAAATAAAAATTCTGCTCTAAAAAGCAACCATAAATGGGGAAGTTCTCTTCGGTCTGGATTGCGCTGGATGTTTGCTAAAGGGCACACAAGTTCCCCGACATCGTACCCAAAGGCCTTAGTTCTATGTCAAATACATATATTCTGCCCCAAAATGAGGTCTTAGTTCGTTTTTAAGGAAGCCTCAAAGCACTGCAGTAGCCTCTAGCTTGTATTAATTTGTGGAATTAGGTCGATACACATAAAGGACTAGGTTAATAGAATTCTCGCAATTAGGGAAAAAAATTTCGTGGAACAGTAACGCCTCCTAATAGGGTGTGGAGCCTTAGGAGTGTGCAGAACAGCCGTGCGTAACAACTACCAAACATATCACAATCCCAATTTTGACATATCCCCATAGAGCGTACCAACTAGCGAATTCAAACCAGGGCCATCAAATACCTCGAAATTGGGGAATCACCAATTCACAACTTGCTACCATAATCCACCACGACACGCCCACCACACCTACACACTTTCCGGTACAACAAATAAAGGAGCAAAGAATAGCACAGGATTTATTACAGCAAACAAAGGCGTGATAAAAAGCCACAGTCCATCAGCTTTAGAGGGGGAAGCGAGAGGATGAGAGAATGCCTTAGACGCCCTCGCGAGTCATGAGAGCAGGAGGTGGCGCCTGCACACTTGCAGTGGCGTCAGCACTGGCACTCATCGGGGCGTAAAAGGTGCCACCGCCGCTGGCGTAGCTCGATGCCACTGCTGCGGCATAACTGGTCGGCTCCAGGCCTCGCCAAACCTCTACAGCATCCGTCTGAAATGGACAAAAAAAGAAAACACAATTATTTAACCAGTCAGCGAGTCAGGAAAATGTGCCCCCACCTCTCTCCACCCCAGGCGGACACCTTGGATATTTCAACTGGTCAGGTCAACTCTCTAGCAGTTGATAACAACGATTCGGTTCTCGCAAAAACGTAAAAAAGAGCGATAAGGAAGCCCACAAAGCAATTGAAGCCGGTCAGTTCATGGCTTCTACAGGAATGAATTGCCGACCGCAAACGACTTGCTGTTCCCCCACCCGCTGAATGCCTGCTTCTTCACCATCGGCAGATCTCGATGCAAGAGATTTACTGTTGGATGCAGGCATGACAAAAAACAAGACTGTTATGCAACAACCGTGGGCACAAATAGGTAAATTAGGGAGTTGGAATTCGGCCAAGTGGTCACACTTTCTGAAGCACTTGAAGTCACGCCAGAGTTCATACACTTCCAAGGCTGCTGTTCGTAGGTGCCTCCCGTTACAGTTTGCATGAAGCAGTTCGAGAAGTTTGGAAGTGCTGGTACAGTGTAAACTGTTAGAACCAAAAATTACTCAAAAAAAGGAAACCCATCAGCCCACGCACACACGTCGAGGAGTTGTGGTGGGAAAAGTGGGCCAAGTTTCACATTCAAATGCAGCAGATGTTGTTGAGAAAATGTCAACTTGGGAAAAAAAGTGAGGAAGTCGCGTCTGTCCCAAAATCCACGAACAACGATAGCGTTATTGCACAACGCCAAATCCAAGGCAGGGCTTCGGATCAACCACCGAGTTACATTACATCCTGCATTCTGGTAATGATTACTTGTGCCGAGGCAACGATATCGTTATTCAAGGCGGCACTGTCGCACCACTATTGACAATGCGCATCATCCAAAAGCCGCCGCCACCACCACCACCGCCATCATCGCATGCGCATTTCAACTTGACCCCGTCACAGCCTCACCGGTTCACCTGCAACGCGCCTAGGGTAGCACGTCGTTGGTATGAAAAACGAAGTGTTTGGAATTGAGGCTGATCATTCCAGTAGGCCACAAATCAGTGGTACAATCTGCATCTTCTTTAACCTCAACCCCTTAGGCAAGTCCCCTCCTGATTGAGGAGCTTTGTATTCATACTTCCCCCCCCCTCCCTCATTACCTGTTTGAAGAAAACTTGGCAGAGTGGTTACCGTTTGGACACTCCTGGCACATCACATGCTAGACTCAAAGGCGTCACATCCAATGAAGCGACTACAATTCAGTAATCACGACTGACAAATGCCTTTTCAGCCAGACATTGTCGATTGAAATACAGGGGCCTTCTCCCATTACCATTGTCCTCATCCCTGAACCCACATCGACTGCTTCCACAATTACTACAACTACAACCAACACCACTACCTCCATCGTCCGTGTTGACAGCAACTCCTTTCTCCTGCTCTCCGCTTAGGCAGACACCACCTCCATCTACATTGCCATCCATGCGGCGACTTCTGGCAAGCCTCTCCACTGACCAACCAATCGTTTCACCATGCCCCACTCACCATCCCACCTTCTTCCTTCGAGACCTCCTAACCAGCAACCAGCTCGTGCCTATTTGCCCAAGTCTCGGCAGGTTCACTTTTGTCGGATGACACTCGCGGAAACAACGATGACCGCGGCATAGCGGCTCGAACGTAGCGATAACGCAGCAGCAGTAGTGACGACTGCGCATAAAGTAACCAAGCAACCCATCATAAATGCCAAATCAAAGTCACGAACACCATTCCTGAAAGGCAGATTCCTTTCTAATTCCTTTCGATGGTGCTTCTAGTAATTGAGGCGTTTTCAAAAGCTGTAATTTAATTTTGTAAGTGAAAATGTCCGCTACTTTGATGGCCTCTACCAGCTTCCGCGTAGCATCATAAGTTAGGCAATGGCATCCATAGTGACTGCGACGGAGAGGATGAGTGAAAATATGACAGTTCAAGAATTGAAGCTTTTAGGCAGTCGAAGTAGGTATTCACCATGTAAAGGACCTGACGATTTAAATGTCAAAAAAGGATTTCAATTTAATACCTCACAATTTTCACCAAAACCGACCGCTTTGAAGCTTGGCTGCCAAAGCCATTTACTTGCCATCCACTGCAAAATTGATAGACGCTGTCGTCAAATATTACAACAAATAAAGCGATCAAAGTGAAGCAAAACCAGGCACCGGCTTATCTACTTGGTTACTAGGGTAACGACGACATAGTACGACTGTTTAGTTTTTTCAAAATATTGAACAAAAACTGTAGGGAAACTTTAAAATCCAGTTTAGCTTAACATTTTCCACCAAATCACGAGGCAGGACAGTAAAGAAGCCGCCCCAAAATGGTCAATTGGTGACTAAAGTCGCATCGAAATCGAGAAGACAAATTAGCTTACCCCAGGAAGGGCACCCGCAGCAATGGGGACCATTGTGGGTGCGGGTGGAGGAAGACAGCCGGAAGAGGCTCCTGCAAGGGGTTCGTAGGCACCGGCAGTAAAACGAATGGCGGCAGCGGTGTCTGCGGATGATGGCGGTGGCAGAGGCGTACCAACCGCTGCGGCGTCGGCGAGGATCGCAGCCCCAATGTCCATTTGCGGCATTCGACGCACCGGACCGTTCGTCACAGGGTTACGACGTGCAGAGGGACGCAGTGGCGCCGGGAGTGTCACGTTTAGTAGATCCGGCGTGGTGTAGGCCATTGCAGCGTCCACCCCAACTGATTGCTGCTGCTGCTGTTGCTGTTTTTTCATCTCGTCTCCTGCATCCCTAGTTCCAGTGTTGGTACACTGGACTACCAGCTGCGCCAGCTGAATGTACTCATCGAATGCGGCCGAGATTCTGCGATGATTAAATGAGTTCACCGTAAGGTCTCTCTGATAAAAAGCAATTCTTTGTCCTTTACTTGCCCTTATCGTTCCGCTAGTAAACAACACTAAAATCGGGATAAAAGTTCTACAAATTTCCCTATCCAGGACTTGGGTAAAAAAATCTTTGTCTTGCAAGAAATAACAAAACCAATGTCGAAAAATGAAAAGCTTCATTCAGTCAGGCGACCACCGTCGTCAAAACTGCGTGGAGAAGTGGGTTTGACAACAAGGGAAAGAGGAAAATACATTACTACACTTATCACTCGTGAATAAACGACGTCCTTCCCAATGCTACCGTATCAAAATCCGTATAGAGGGTTGATCTTTCGTTTTGATAAAAACTTGCGAATGATTGCATCAGGTCTATGCTTACTTGTTGACGTCACTGCAGAATTCTTCAAGGAATTGGAGTTTTCGCTGCGCGAAGGCCAATTTAACTGTGGCGGGAAGGATGGAGTCGACAATTGCGAGATTGGCAAATTCTACAAACCCATCCACATCGAGGGGTCGACGCTGGTAGGCTATGTCCAGCAGCTGCGCGTAGAGACGCTCATTGCGCTAAGGGGGTGAGCACACTGAGACTTTAATTTTTACCATCGCCATTATTACTAACACCGGACAACAGGTATGGCATTAATGAAGCAGAATGAATGCAAGAAATCTATAAGTTCGGAAAATATAAGGCTGTGGTAAATCGACGGAAAAACAACACACCGGATCAAAATCAATGGCATCACGAAGGACTGCGAGAGCTGCGTCCTCAGGCGAGATAAGACGACGCTGCTCCTCCGGTAAAGTTGAAAGATCCGAGGGCGGGCAGACGTTGGTGATGGCAGCCCGTTCTGAGGCGTAGGCGCGCTGATCGCGGTCGGCACGTGCCAGTCGCTCCGCCTCTGCCGCGGCCTCCGCTGCACGCAGGTTAGCCAAATCACGATCCGTCTCACCCTCTACATCCCCCCAACGAGAACGACGTTTCCTCTTTGCCTGTGGCTCTTCCACCTCGTCTTCACCTTCCCCAACCACACCACCGCTCTCCGATGGTGCCACTGCCACCACTACCTCTGCCCCTTCCAGCATCCCCTTGCCACCTTCAATAGGCTGATAAAAATATCGATAATGAGCATCCTTTCCGAAAAGCATGCATCATGTATTTCCTTCAAAATCATGCATAAAATATTACATAATCTCAACAATAAGATAGAGTAAAACCACACCTTAAAAGCTCCAGCGGCGGAGGTGTTCTTTTTGCGCCCAATTACAACTGGAGGCGAGTCAGAGCCTACGCTGGCGTCGCCAATATCTGTCTTTGCGGACGCAACATCCAACGACTCTGGGGTAACCTCACTCGGTTCCACATCTTCTACCTCCATCTCTTCTTCCTCTTCGTTTTGCTGCTCCTCCTCCTTCGTATTGGTTGCCACATCTGTTACCGCGTCTGCAGTCTCTATTATAAACTTCTCTTCCATTACAACGACCTAATGAAACAAGCATGAAACATAAAAACCACAATCATGTTATGAAAAGTAAGACATAACAGCATTGGATGAAATCAAGTACAGCAATGTGTCAGCACTCCGATAAACCTTTTAAGTATTGATGGCATGCAACCAAAAAAACGATTGGTTCTACCCTCGAAATAGCCAAAAACACTCACTGATGGCACTATCTCCGCTTCTTCCTCTGTCTTGACACAGTTCGAGTCGGAGGTGTCATTGGGAACGTCGGGAGAGGGTTTGTAGGAGGATTTGAGGAGGAGTTGCCAAACTGGGAGTCCTTCCGGAGGTATCAGATTGCCCACATTGCGATGTAGCAGCCTAGCCAGCTTGCTGGCCAGGTAGCTGGCACCCGCCCTAGCCTGAGCCGCCGTTGCCAGAGCGATAGCGGCCGAAAAAGAGGCGGTGGCACCAGTGACGGTGTGCGCGAGACTCGTCTGTTCTGTGGCGCGCACACGCAGACGATTTATGCCCGAGCGTAGACAAATAATCAAATCGAGGAGCTGACGAGAGTGATCAAAAAAGAGCGTTATCTACTACTTTTGGATTTGGAATTAGCAGTAACACCCCAGAACGACTCCTTTTGTGTTCATTCGAAAAAGTCATCATTCGTATTAGTTATGCTTTATTTGCGATGAAACATTTGTGCTCCAGGTGAGCTCGTGGAAATGAAAGAGAAACACGAAAGCTAAACTCACCGGTTTTCCTTCGCGCCGCATGGCGTCGGCGCGACGAGCGCAGACGAGAGCACTGTCGATCAGACGTTCCTCAAGTTGGGTAAGTATTTCCAATGGAGTGATGGACTTGACAATCGCCTTACCATCATCACCGGTTTCATCCAATTCGGCAGGGTGGCGTGCCTCGAAGAGGGCCCAATGCCAGTGTATGGTGGGCTTGGCGCGTAAATGCACGCCGCACGCTCGACGCCACACCTCTCTAGCACTCCGGATATCCTGCTCCGTGAACTGTAATTCAATAAAAGATGATTAAGGTACAGTTATCCTGTTGATGGAGCTGCTAGTGATTAACAATTTCAAAAGAAATCATTCTGACTTGACGGACAGGTCACCAAGACCACCTACAAGACGCTAGCCGTCTCCTCGTCCCCCCATAACTTGCGGTAGTGCTCGCCTAATGAGTCAAAGAATCGGGCTCCCTGCTCACCGAGTTAAGGATGACCCGGCAACTTTGTAAAGGCATTCGCCAGGACAAGGTGGGAGAAGTCTTCGGTTTGTGGCGCCCCAACTATGATTCCTCCAAAGAAAAACAGATACCGGGAGGCTTTCCAGAGACACTTCCTCAGTACCAGCGAAAGCAGGGAGGAAAACAATCTTACGGCTGTTAAACCGGGATTCCCAAGTGGAAGCGGAATCTGAATCGTGATGATGCTCCGTGATACTAATGGTAATAGAATCCACTGATTCTTGGATCTGGTTTGGTGATGATGAAGGCTGAAACTAAAGCCTTACAACAGTTTCTACCAATTTGGCTTGTCCATGTTAAAATTTCAATCTAGTGTTCAGTTTATTGACTAAAAAAGGCATTCTAGAATTTGTTTTAATTGACTGTATTGATGATTGTTATGAAGGAACTTACAATAGCACGAAGCGTTATGTTCCCCACCAGAAGAATCAAGTAGGTAAAACGGAGGTCATGCCGTTGCAGTACGGATGCAGACAGCACAAGCGGTGAAATGCAAAAAGTATCCCCTCAAATAAGACATTTACGACTTGCAAAAACAGACGAGTAATCAATCATAGTGATTGCAGCCCCAATGATGGCAAGAATAGGATGCAAAAAATGCCTCAAGATCTGGGAAACTGGCAAACCTCTGGTAGAAATTAAAAATGTAGTCACAAATAACAAAAAAAATGACATGATCCCTGAGAAAGCTATGATGAATCATAATGACAACGCCGATAAAAGAATGCTGAGCTAAATGGGAACAGGCGCACCTCGAGATACTTGGCATAGCGAATCCACATATGCTCGTAGAGGGCGCAGGCGACGAGGCAACGCTCGTAGAGAACACGGACCCGCTTTTTAGCTAACTGAACGTCCGCAGGGGTAATCTGCGAGTCATCTGTTGCTGACACCGCCAGAAGGGCCTCTGCACTAGCAGCCTCAGACTCCTCGAAGCTGAGATACTCCGCCCAGTTGTTGAGCTGCGCCTCCTCCAACGGCTTCACGTGGAAGTAGGGACGACGGATCTACATGGAAAACATGCTTTTGTGAGACTAAATGATCACACATACATCGAACTAGATCCAGATAACGTTTAAACAAGGTCAGAATGTCAAAATTAGGGACTGCCTTTCGTACAGAAGCAGGATCGGGCAACACTAATGAGTTGATTCAGTGTGAATAACCAATTCGATCCACTAATCGAAACCAAAGACTAAAAAAGAAATGATCCATGCGAAGTTAAGAACGCAAGTGGATAAAAAAGTGGCCCTTTTAGTGTATTTACGAAAGGATATTCCGTAACTACAAAAGCGGCTCAATCAGAAAGTATGGATAAGCTATGCATAGTGATAATTAACAATCTTGATGTTGAAATAAGCACCATTTCAATAACTATATGATCAAACACAAGTGCCTAAATAGCATTAAAAATACGCAAAAGTGGCTTCGATTACGGGGAGACTTTCGACTACAACATTAAGAACGGCTACTTTTGACGAATTTAGCCAGAAAGTGTCACAAGTTAAGCAAAGCTTAGAGAGAGCGATCGTTCAAAATGCTTGAAAAGCAATATAGCTATAATGGTATGTCAACATCGCGGTAAGAAATTTCCATTTAGTATAGGCTATAAACAAGACACAAAGCGTACCTTTTCTTCAAAGTACCATCGCTTCATGATTTGTAGGTAGGTTGCTTGGTAGATCTTCTCACGACGATCAATAACCAGTTTTCGAATGGCGTTACGATCGGTATCGGTAATCTATAAGGGGGGCAATGGGGCTTAGGGAGTCAAATGAGGTAATTTAAAGAAGCAATGGAAGACTATGTTGGATATACATCTGGAATAGGTATAGAGGCTTTGTTGGAGTCGCTCAAAGCTATGCGCATTGCGGTGCCAGCGACAGGTGAAACTCTAGCTAGGAGTTCAGCGAACTCTCCCAGTGGCAAGAAGTCCTCTGGTCGATTCTCCTCAATCATCTTCTTAAAACTGTCCCAATTTTGAAAGTAAAGCTGCGTCGGCGTGCGCAGGAGACGGTCATAGATAGCCAAAACACGTCCTAAACGATTGTGACCAGACTCCCAGCTAATATAGTGTTCCCAAAGAGGATCAGAGCGAAACTCCAGACCCGCTTTTTCCAGAGCAATTTCGTACAGGCTAAAACAAGAAATTAGATTATATTATATCTGTCTTCCAAGTAACTCTTGAAAGTCTGCGAAGATCATGCCAAGTGTGTTGCAAATGCAGAATTGTGCTTAAAAAGCAGATTTATAAATGATACGGTATAGTAGCAAACTATTTTTAAATCCGAGTATCTTCACACCAATAACTACAAAATGGCATAGAATCGGACCAAATTACGTGCAGGCTAGGGGTTGACGCACTAAAAGTCACCCGATACGAGTAAATAATCAAACTCACTTGCGCATGCGTATTTCATAGTCATCCTGACCATGAATAATTTCCAGGTTTGCGTCAAGATAGGCAACCCACAAGTCAATGCTTAAAGGAATAGCCTCAACACCCATTGCAAATATCTAAAATGAAAAGACGTTTGACAAAATACAAATAAAGGTCAATTCACTAATCAGAACCAAACTCACACATGGCTATTAATAACTTTCAACAATGCGATAACCGTCCCAGAAAAAAACACCAATAAAGCAACAGGATGCCATGATATTGATTGACAAATATCTCGGAGGCTAATATACTCGCGCAGTAAGTCATTCGAGAAAACGACTATTAAACTCGCACCGCTTAGCAACATTTACCTTTAGACAGCGGTCCTTGTTTCCAAGGTGACGTTCAGCGTTGGCGTACTTTTTCCAATACCCATAACAGTAAGGAAAGTGTATCAGAAACGCATCAAATGCCTTGCGCGTAACGTCAATATTGGGCTACGGCATAAAACACGTGTTAAGAAGTCGCGTGAGTAGGGACGTAAAGAGAAACAACCACGCACCTGTTTTTCAGCAGCATCAAGCAGACCGACCCACGCATTGAAATCGGCTGCATTCGAATTGACCTTACGCCAAAGCCTATCAGCGAGACTCATTTTAGCAAATGGTTTTCAGTTGTTCAAATTATCCGCTAGATAAAAACCAACACATGTATCGCAAAAATAAACCTAGAATTTTTTTAAGTCAGTTAAATGTAAAAACTATTCTGTTAGCAAATTGTAAGCAAAAACTTATAAGCGCACTCATTACACAAGGATTTTCCCTTTTTAAGACCATTAAAAGGATACCAATAAAAAGAGTACAAAATTGCAATACTGAGAAAAAAATCACTTTTCTGTTTTACATTTAAGATTTTGCGTTTAGCAAATTAAGAATTCATTAAATAATTATCCATGATCTTTAATCGTTGGATTCACTGTGAGCGATGCCTTTGAACTCGCAGTTGGATCAAAATCTTTAAATTGTAGTTTGGCGATTTAATTACCTGTTAAAGGAGGTCAATAAGTAGTAAATATTTTCTCGCCTTAAATGGCTCGTTGCTAAAACTGGTACAGCCAGATTTCCTTAAAAATTGCTTGAAATATTTATGTTATTTTCTGCATTTTTTCTTTAAGCATCACTCTTTGGAATTTTTTATCATCTTGGATTTTGGTAAAAATTCAGCGCGCATTGTGAATGTCGTGGCGCCGTATGGGACTGGAATTGTTCCGTCAGCATTCTCGGTTTTGTTAAGATGAGGTTGTCCCTTGCCACTGTAATCACGTTTTATATTTCATTCCTGACTGTTGTTGTCGACTGTTTTCCGAAACATTTCACATTTGAGCTTTCCGGTACGGAAAAGGTGTGCTTTTATGAGAAACTCGAGAAGAAAGAACGATATAGCTTTATGTTTCAAGTGCTGAAAGGTAGTTCGAATGATGTTGAAGTCGCTGTCAGGGATCCTACCACGAATGTGATTGTTAAAAAGTATGAAACTCCCCACGAAACAATTGAACTGACTGCACTCATGGACGGTGATTATTCATTCTGTTTTCAAAACCATTTCCCTCCTATGTCTCCGAAACGCATTTTCCTTGAACTTAGGGGTGATGAATCTCTGAATGAGGAAGCTGGCCTTCCTGAGTCTGGTCCAAGTACAATGATTGAATCGCTGGCTGAGTCCATCCATGAACACCTCTCCGTTTCTGAAAGTTACCAGACGGAATTGCGTGCCAAACTGACTGCTGACCGTATTTTTGCTCACGAATTGCTGTCTCATATATCTGTTTGGAGTACAGCGGTTTCAATTATCATCGTAGTTACGGTTGTAGCCCAAGTATCTATCCTTAAAAGCTTTTTCAAGGACAGGGACCGCCCCTTCACGGCCCACAATTCCTACTGACTTCTCTTTCTCCTTACAGTTTTCTCCATTTTTTCTGAGTCTGAATTGTTATTCAGTGCCTATTCTTATGCCGTTAATAGACTTTTCATTGAGCGTCATCGTGCTGTTGCTGTTGTCGCACATTGTAGGTGCGCTACACTGGAAAAGTGGCAGCTTTTCCGAGTTTTGTGTCTCACTTTTATTGCCAAAAGTAAATCCCCCATATTCAGCTGTTGGGAGGGTTTTGTTTTCTTGCTGTTGGTGTACTGTGTCTAACCCGTGGACCGTTCATCCTTCGAGCTATGAGTGCTGGACACGTTCTGTGTCTGCACGTGAGCGCATTTATATTCGTAAGGTGGGAGTTTATTGGGCTCTAGTCTTTTGGACTGGGGAGTCTGTTTCGTTCTGAGTCATTCCTGAGGTAGAAACAGGTGATGATGCAGTGGTGGGAAGTGCATGTCCGTCGTACAGAAGGACGGGGGAGCTACTGACATGTCCCGTTGGACATGATGCTCGGGGGTAGTGAGGGGGGAAGCCTTAGGGGCCTATGTAACCGGCGGTGTAATTTAAATAAACGGTTGATTAACTAAAAGGTTCTTGCAGATGGAACATTATAAGATCTGGACGGCGTTATATTTGGCGACTTCGGAGGGCATGCAAATTTTGAGTGTGTATTGCATCAAGTGAAGCAGTAAAAGTAAACCGAAGTGCATCAAGCCTTTTAGAATATTAAGTTATATCTTTGTGCTAGGAAAAAGCATAAACCTACCTTAAAATCACACAGATTGTTGCAAAAACCGGTGATTTATAGGTGTATTTAGTAGGAGCAGCATTGATCAGCATTTCAAATGTTCTAATTTAAGCGAAGAAACCACTTTTTTCGCAATATTAGACCTCACTGCTGCCTACTTAATAACAACAACTAATTACAAATGAAAATCTGATTTCGCGTTTAAATGTTCTAAATTAAGTATAGTTTTCCATCAGCTGCATTCTATCAGCTGAGCGCTTTTGTCCCTTTGGGCGGTCTTCTGTTAATTCGCAGTGATCATGAATGACTAAGATATAAATAACTCAATCTCTTGTTTCAAATACTATTTTTGTGAAGTGCACACTTTTATAACATCACCTTGTTTCGATAATATGCGGTATTAATTCGAATTATTTGTATGATGGAGGAGAACAATGAAGATGTCCCAAAGGTGTCTGATACTTCTCAAGAAGCAACTTCAAGACGTGCCTCAGGTTTGATTTTAAGAGTGCTGTTCTATTTTTTTAGATACGATCTATTTGAAGGTCTTGGTGCCGTCTATTGCCGCTGGTGCTATTATAGGGAAAAATGGGGAGGCAATTGGACAAATGCAGAGGGAAACTGGAGCAAAGATCAAGTTGTCCAAACTAAACGACTTTTACCCAGGTAGTTTTTCATGCCCACTTTTTTTGGCTTTTTGCATTCAACTTGAATACTGCTTTTTATTTCAATTCCTTTTGTATTGACACCAATGTTGTTCTAAAAGGGAATTCTTCAAAGGCATGCACTTGCAAAATTTTTTGCTTGGGACTTTTAAGATACCTCTTGCATTTATACTTTTCTTGTTCTGTATTTACGCGTGTTTACTAGTTTAGGAACATTCACATATCAGCTTCCTCTAGATGAGTTTAATGGAACTACAAGTAGTTTTGTGATTAGGAAGCACGATTTACCTACTTTGTTGTTACAGCAGTTCCTCTTGTTATCTATCTATCCTACACTTATGCGGTGTTTTTCTGCTTCTAAGTTTTTGAATTTTGTCTCCATCTTTTGCAACGCCCCGTTGCAATTTTTGAATGGGTACATCCGTGCTTTTGCATGTTCCATCTATTATTTATGCTTGTATCTGCCTATGCACATTTCTTTGTTTTTTAGTACAGATATAATGAAAAATCTTAGTGCTTTTCTGTCTTGCTGCCTTTGTTAAGTCTGCCACAACTACACTTCCTTCTAGTGTGCTTTACCATTTCGAGGTACGACTTGCGGTTCCTTTGATTTTGAGTTTGTGTTGGTATTTTACTACTTTGGTTTTCCTACTCATTCCAATGACACTCTGTAGCGCAGAAGCTAACACGTCTGAACTCTTCTTGACGATTTCAATGGTTTGCACTCGCTCCAGTTCCCCTGTGTTATTTTCATTGTTTAGCTCTCTTTAACTTTTGCTAATTTTTTTGGGTCGGTTATTTTTACTAGTTAAAGCATAGTGTGTAGACTGCAATTTCTTTTTCCTAATTTACTTTGCTATTTTCGTTTAAACTCCTCTCGGTTGTGGCTCCTGTTTTGCCAGTGGTTGTAGTGTTGCTTAGTCGTCTAACAATCAGTGGTTACCTCTGTATTGGAACGCTGCAATTACTAGCTGCAGATAACATTATTTTGACTTCTAAATCAACGATCTTGGAAAGTGAACCCGACTTTTTTGTCGCAGGCACAACGGAGCGCGTATGTTTGATCCAGGGACCGTTGACTGGTGTGAGGGCTATGCACAATTACATCATGGATCGCATTCTCGAGAAGCCTGAGATCTCCGCTCCCGCTGTGACACCGAGCGGTCACATCGCCCTACCACAGGCCGCCGAGGCCTCGGCCATCGCCGCACCCGGCTACGCCCTCTGGCCTCTTGCTGCTGTCTGTACCACCGGCGCACAACCCCTCTCCACCAATCGCTTGCTCTGGGAGCGCCATAAACAGGTTCGCTATCTCTCCTACTCTTTTTTCCCTCCGCACGATAGCAGCTCGACACTTCCAAGACTGGCCTCTGCTGTGAGCATGTGATGCTGGAACTGCCCCGGCGCACATACACATATGCGTGTGCATGAGCGCCAGTGGGGGTTTAATAGCATAAAAGGGTGCAACTTTTTCTCCTCCTACTTAATTTTATTCATTGTGGACGTTCTCTCTCACATGCATACGCTTACGCTTCAGGTGAAAATCCTTGTACCCAATTGCACCGCAGGTTTGGTTATCGGGAAACAGGGCAGTTACGTCTCAGAAATCAAGGAGGCCACAGGTGCGTTCATTCAAATCTCTCAAAAATCGAAGGACATCAATCTGCCGGAGCGGTGTATCACAATTGCCGGTATGTGTCTCCTCTCAACATTGCCCTTTATAGTTTGCTCGCTCATTTTTATGAGCTCTTTGTAGCTCACACGCATTATGGTTTGATTTGTAAAGAGTTCACTCCAACTTTTTTTTGGCGCGCATTCACCACTACCTCACCGATTGGTAATGTCAAAATAACGAATCTTTTAATATTGTCCTCTAATCCAGCAGTTACCTTTTTGTCATTGAATTTATTAGCCAACTCTCCCTTGTTTTTGTGCTTTTGTGGTCATGTTAGGGTGAGCATCGAGCTGAAGTTGGCACTTTTCTCTAACATTTGAGGCGTGTACTCAACGTCTCGCCTTGAAGCAACGTATATCGAAGTTTTGATACAGAAGTTTATAAGTCTATTTGATCATGAAGGCGAGTATTTCAAGGGTTGTAAACCCTCGGTGCATCATACACGTAGATGAACTTGTATGTGAATGACCTTGAAAAAGCACGTGTTTGATTGGTTTTTCGCGTCACTTAAGGTGAGGCGGATCAACTACGCTCAGCCGTCGACATGGTACTGACAAAAATAGCAGAGGATCCGCAGTCAGGCACCTGTCCGACCATCTCCTATTCTCATGCACAGGGTCCAGTGGCCAGCGCGTATCCCACTGGTTCTCCCTTCGCCTATACCACGACCCCACCTCCTCCAACACCTCAGGCGCAAACCCTTCTATCCTCACGCCATCCTGCCGCCGCTGCTACTGCCGCTATCGTCCGTCAGAAAAGTGACGGAGGAATTCCCATGACAGGTGCCTACTACCACAATGCCCTTCAAGCCACCTACTTCGCTGCCGCTGCTGCTGCTGCAGCCGCCGCCGCCGACTATCAGCAACGTCTTGCCGCTGCCGGCTATCAACAACAGCAGCACCGCGGGATGGAGGCAGTGCATAGTGGAGAGGCTTCCGGTGCTAGCAGCAGTCTTGAGAGTGGTGGTGGTGGTGGTGGTGGTGGTGGTAGTGGTGGTGGTGGTGGTGGCTTTATCGGTCCCCTCACTCCGCCGGTCGGGGAACAGGACGTCTCCTCCTCCTTTTATACCACTCCGCTACTACCCGCCAGTCAGATGATACTTCAGTCACCAGCTACTGCTGCACCTTTTGCACTTCTTCAAACTAATGCTGTAGCGGCTGGTGGGATGTACGCCTCCCCCACGGGTCTGGAGAGTCCCTTGGATCCCTCCAGCTTTCCTCTAGTGGCTTCGTCTCCGCCTCCTCCTCCCTCCGCCAGCTCATTGAATACCTTCGGTGGTAGTGGAAGTGGAGTGGCGGCGGCGTTTTTCCCTCCCCTTCGTGCCTCTTCTCCTCTCTCCACGGCACCGGCGACCGCAGCCACTGCAGCGTGGTTGCGTTCGCGGGGATTTTCAGAGGAGGCGGTGGCTGAGATCACCCATGCCATGTCCACGCTCTCGGCTCACGGTGTGCTAAATATCAGTGCAGTAGCGCCTTCTGAATCAATGGTCCTGCCTCCTCCTTCATTGTCGAATCTGCCGCCACCACCGGCTCCTTCGACGCAAGCACTTCGTACGCCTCCGAATGAAGAGACTGCGACTGAGGCAGTTGTGTCCGGTGGAACGGATTCTGGAGGTACCACTTATTTTCGCCAAATCTTATAACATGGCTTGCTGTGAACTGTGAATTTTGGATGGCAACCAGGAGCACTAGCTCTTCATTATCCAAACCCTTGCCTTAATTCTATGCTGCATTGTTGTGTATGGTGTTATTAACACTATTGCCTACTTTTCTTTATAGACTCATAAACTGGGAGACAAGACGAGGGAGCATGCGTGGCGTGCTTCATTTATTGACAACATCTCTCACTCGCCCTCCTCCTGTCTCTTTTCTCGTCCTCCTCCACCCCACTTTGTGTCTATCTTCCTTGTAGAAAGGTTCCACTTCTCCCTCTCAAGGTCTTTCGTGATTTCGCGTCTCCTCCTCTCTTCTTGCACCTCCCTTTCTCTTTCCTTGCCAGATTACTCTGAGTGTTTCACACAATTACCTCTCCCTCCTTCGACCTCCCTTCACCCCTCGCTCTCTCTCTTCGTGTGTGTTCTTGTTTTTTTTTTTCTCTTGTTTTGTTTTTTTATTTTTCTAGGCGCCTTGAGCCAGAGGCACACTCACTCCTAGCTACCAGCCCCCTGCCCCATAGAGATTTCCATCTTTCGAGCATTTGAACACACACACGAACAAACACCCGATTTGGGAGGAAAGGACAATCGATTTTGACGATCTCAGAGAACAATATATTGCTCCTTCTGCCGCCTAGTGGGTTTTATTATTCCCTCTCTCTGTTCCTCTGCCTATCTGTCTCTCACCTCTTCCTCCGAGTGACACTTGATTAGCGAGCAGGCGGGGGCTTATAGACACCAGGAAAGTTGAAATTATATGCACTCACCCGCCCGTCCGCCTGCATATACGTGTGTGGAAGACACAAATGACTTATATTTATTTACCTATCACTGCTATTTTTGCGGCTCCATACTTTTTGATGATGACGATGACGTTGGTGATGATGATGGCGCTAATGGTCACGCTGACGACTATGATTATATGATGTTGCTCTGGGATTATCCTCTTGTACCCCGGCAAAATAGAACTACTACGACCACACAGTGGTTTTGCTCTTCTCTCTTACTGTCTGTGAATGAATAATCCCGCTTGCCTATTTACACCTTAATGCTTTGGTGTGGCTTTATCGCACGGTGTGGGCTGTGGTTGTTGAGTGACAGGATGCACTGTGAAATCGGGATGAGGGAGAAAAAAAGCGCGTTTCAACGCTATTGTTGGTTGAGGTACTTGACGCCTTGTTTGCTAGCCCGCCTTTTGGTTGTACCTCAATCCTCCGTCATGAAGGACTGGTGAAAGGAATGTTTTTAATGTTCATCGACTTGGAATTGTGTGCCAAGCTTTGTAGTCAACAAGAGGTTTGATGTTGGAAAGTTAATCAACATCAAATGTAGTTTGGCGAGCCTAGTTCGCCCACGCGGCTCCTTTTGGAGATCAGCTTCGCCGCGCAAGGGTAGTGTGCCACCCAGATCATCATCCAGCGTAGCAGCTGCACTCTTTCTACGCACCTTGCTGGCATTCCAAGGTGTTGGCTCAAATCATCTTCATTCAAATGAAAGATGACGAATGGGGAGATTCAGGAAAAGGACTTTACCACTGGAAGTTCAGTGTATTGTACAGAGGAGGGGATTTCAGGGTGGCTAGACTTGTTTTACCTTTGCAGTAGGCAAATGACAACTCGTTCACTGTTGGATGCGTTGCGTTCGGGTGCTGTGCTCTCTCTTCAACTGCAAACCACCCTCCAAGAAGCCCAATCCGCAGTTGCTAGAGACGACCACCTATCCTTGAGACCGTTGTTAGCACTGCCCAACGGTGAAGGCAGGGGTACAATTAGGGAGGTGGATTTTGTCAATCCCTCGGTGGAGGAAAATCTCCTGCACGTAAGTCACTTAAATTTAACCTCAAGTCTTGTGAGGTCTGTTACGACTGATGGTGTCAGGTGTCATCCACTCGTCATGCATGCAATATCGCAAGGTGCTTGAGTTCCATCTGGCACTTTGGCACATAAAAGAGTAGTACAATGTTTTGTTTATCCACAAGCATTCAAGGCGAAGATTTTTCCATTAAAAGTTGTGATTTAGCTTTTAAAGAGACAAGTGGAATATGGGACGCGTTGTTGAGAACAGAGGTTGATTACTTCTGCAAACCCTGTCATTCGGGATCCTGCACCGTATAAAAAAACATTAAAGGAAATGTTTACTTGTGCCTATCACCCGTGACTAACTTTTCAGTGCATGGTGTGATCGACAAGCCAAATCTCCATCTTCTTCTTCTTCAAAAACCCTTTTTCAGTTTGCTGTTCGTCAATTGGCGGGCTTCTGTGTTCACATGCTGGTGAATGCGCCCTACAAGTGGGATCCGCAACGACGCAATGTGTTAGGCTCTACTCCACTGGATCTGGCGCTGGGCAAGCAAAACGCATACCTTCCAGTGGTGTGGCCTCTTGTTATGGCATCTTCCGATGTCTTTAAGGATTTCTCAGCGAATCCCACACTCACTAGCCTCCTTCTCAGACCTCCCACGACTCCGCTTTCCCAATCTCTGGTGGGTTGTGACTATTATATTGGCTCACCTAAATCACTTACAGATCGTCAAACTTTGTAGAAAGAATTTTGTAGATGTGGACTTTACCACCAGTACGATTATCCTCCTCTTTGAATTAATTCATTGCACTCCGAATTTGCTGGTGGCGTCCTGGAATACACCTGAGGCTCAACGCTGCCCTGAGTGCCTTGCAATCGGCGACACCGAGGAGGCAATTTGCTTAAAGGATCAAAATAGAATCTTTGACTTTCCTGTAAGATATGCGTGCTGGTTATGGCATCGCTATCGCGCGACCTGTGATGTTCCAGGGCAACTCAGTCCGTCCAGCCTTCTAACTTGTTGTCGAGTTGTTATTCGACGAACAATTATGAAAAACCTCTCAATAAGCGGTGAGTTGTGATGTATCGTAATAACTTGACTTTTAGGATCAGTAATGGACTACGCCAAAGCATTGCAATCGCTGAATGTGCCTTCGTGGATGCTGGCATTCTTGGCCTTCCGAGAGATGTGGCCCATTGTGAATCCCAAACACAAATTCCAGTTTCGGCAGCGTCAGCGTGAAACACCTGCAACAGAACATCTTCTGCAATCCGCCTACGATGTTTACGACCTCGTCGTATGATGTCTTGTGCCTTCTACATTAGTTTATTTTTGTTTCCTTTACCAGCGTTTCTTTCCTCTCCCAAATGATTAAACAAATAATAGACGAAATTAAAAAGAATTTATATTTGTAAAAGTTTGGAGGGTGCATTGGTTAGCTGGTGAGAGGCGACTGATTGTGCACACCTTAAACCTGAAAAAAAATGTTTAGTGAATTCCTCTTCAACATACGTAAGGTTTTTGCCGCTGAGATGCCGCTACTCTCTGTTTGTGAGTAGCATGCGTGATACGCGGCAGGTTTTAGGCGGCACATTTAAAGATTATGGGGATTTCCTGGGAAGCACTATACCAACACAGGTTAGGAATTAGGGCTATCGTTCGTCCACTTAACCTCCCTATAAGTAAATGCGAAAGGACTGAGAAGATGGCAAATACATTTCATAAAGATTTTCATTTTAAGCCAAAACGTGAAGTCAGGTAGGCAAATACGGAATAGATATTGTAAGTCAGCTTTACTTATAAACATGCACTGTCAAAAAAGGATTTAGAATGCTTACGAATATAAAGAGGTCAGTTGATAAACAGGCTTTTTTATTTGGGGGTAATAATAATGCATAGTGAGAGTAGTTGTCTCAAATATAAAAGTTAAAGTACGAAAAAATCAAACCCTTAGTTCTTATACAAGCTGCGATACTTCTTAATTTGAGAGTGCAGATTTCCTTGCCGTGGTTTAATTCGCATTTAACGGACCAAGCATTGTGGATCCGAGTTTGATGTACTTCATTTTTGTTATTGCATTAAAGTGGGGCATATTTTTAGACCTAATCACAGACCTGATTAAAGAACAAAATTTGTGAGTGTGAAAACTTTAGGTCAAGAATGTGCATCATACTCGATGAAATGGGCATAAATAATTGCCATTTTTATTTATCTAAGATAAGGCAAGCCATAATTACGAGTGGACTGACTAGCGTCTCAACAAGAAAGGACCTCTTTAAAAATAATGTTTGGGAGTAAAACCATACACGGATCACTAATTATTTGGTTAATTCCTGCGCAAGTTACCAGAAAAACCGCAGACGTGGAAATGGACACAACTTTTGCAACAAAATTACTCACTTCTATATAATACGTTTCATAATACAACAAAAATGCACATCAAATGTTTCCCGTGGGATAAAGGGCTACAAAGGGCCAATTCTAATTTTTGGTTTCCACTCAGTCTGCATTAATTAAAGCATTTAAGGCATTATAAGTGTTCGTAATTACCATATTTTTGTTAAAGGAATATAATCCTCTTAACACTTCACCCAACATTTTTCTCATATTGTGCTAATAACCTTATTTTTGTTTCTCTGTACCTTTGATATGAATCTTAGTCAAGCGCAGGAATTGGTATTCCGGGAGTGTAGTTCTTCTCTATGATACATATGTGGTAATTGTGTTTCATTAAACAAAATTGTTTGCGTAGCTAAGAATATTTTGCAGGTATAAAAGAAAACAAGGAAAGAAGTATTTAAACTTTACTTAGTAGATCGAGAGAATTGATTTCAAATTGTTCACAAATATTTCAATCCGAAGTATTTACTATTTTTGCTCGATATAAAAGCTCTGCATAAAAAGACCGTTTATTTCTGTCCTCCTCTTAGCATAGGCTGGTTCCTTCCCTCCCCAACTCCCCCCTTGTCCACCCCTCTATCGTTCTTTTTTCCGATAAACACCCCTTGTCAAGCACGCGACACCCTCAGTTGACTCGTGAGAGAGACAACAGGTGGCCAAGTGAGGAATTTGTGTTACCCTTACTGTTCCTCCCCCAACGCCCACCACCCTCCCCCAACTCCCTGCATCCTACCATCCACCTACCATCACACATCCACTTCACGAGTCTCTGGGTGCGCATGCTTATGTACGTGCCCGTGCACACCAATCAGAGGAGGACTCTGCCTCTCCCCCGATCGATTGTCTTGAGACCTGTCGGCATCCACGCCTCGAAATGACAGGGGATAATTCAGGATGAAGTAGAAAATAAGACACCACTTTCATGCCTATCGTAAGGTCTATTTCATGATTAACAATATCCACTGGCGCCTTCAGGTACTGTAATTCAGATCTCAATTTTTCCAATAAAGCAGACTTTTAGGTCTTGTTAGTGCCACAAGCGTCACTGAAAATTATCTAATTGCTGTTGCAGCATCATCTAAACACGCATTTTAATTAAATCCCAGGAGGTTTTTTAGGAAAAGTCTGTATATTAATCCCACTAATCGCTCAATTAATCAGCACACATTGCTGCGGAAAAGACAAAACGGATAAAACAAACTTCATAAAGCATTGAGCGAAATTATTTTATTGAAAGCCAATGTAAATTGAGATGATGCGCACTATTTTGAATTACCTTATCTCACAGTCGTACAGCATTTACTATTTTTATCCTCTCAGATTAAATTTAACTACATTTGTAGCCGTTTAGATTAAAAAATGATCTTAAAAAACTTCTAAACGATTTTTTTTTCCATTTGAAAGTTGGTCACACTAGCAATTTTGCTATATTAGGGGACTAAGGTTGTAAAATAATCACCCTCTAGTGCCTCAAAATGCTAAAGTTTTAAGAACAGAAATAATCAAAAATGCGATCAAAGGTCTTTTCACTAAAACAAATTTGGTAAATTAAAGAGAGAGTAGAACGCACCATTCCTGCTAGGAATAGTAATCGAATGGTAAGGTTGATAGCGGTGTAGGTGGCGAGGTTGTGGTGGTGGTATTAGTGGAGGCGTCGAAAGACATGACTGAGGTCCACCAGGTCTGCGAGGTTGTCAGATGTGGCATCGCATGACGAGACGGTGGCTGCAGAAGTGGCGGTGGTGGTGGTGGTGGAGGGGGAGGTGGTGGTAGTGGATCAAAACAGCACCACCCCTCCGGTGTCCATCCAGTCACTTCCTCTTCACCTCGCCATTCCATCGGTTGGAGAGGTAAAGCGCCCTCCTCAGGCTCCAAATCGACATCCACAACCTCTTCCCCTTCAGCAGTAGTTTTCTTTTGCTCTTTCGACGTTATCTGTGTGGTTAGGCCTTTCGACTTTTTCTTGCGTTCCAACCGAGCCGCCTCACGTGCTGGGTCTCTGAACCTCTTTTGTCGACGAAGGTGACAACCATTGTCGAACATGTTGCCAGAATCTGGGTGGAGAGTCCAGAAGGAACCCTTGCCAGGACGATCTGGGCCACGGGCCACTTTGACGAAACAGTCATTGAAGGAAAGGGAGTGGCGGATAGAGTTTTGCCAACGCTGCTTATTGTGTCGGTAGTAAGGGAAGAGATTTGTGATAAAATCGTAAATTTCTGACAGTGTGCACATTCGACTGCGAGAGTACTGAATGGCCATGGTAATGAGAGAAATATAGGAATACGGCGGCTTTGAGTGATTGGAAGCATTGCTGGAAGCGAGGTGATTCAGTGATTGAACAGGCTCCAGGGATCTATGGAATGGCCACGCCTGCCCCCCTATCTGGGAGCCGGTCCACTCCTGACTCCACGTGGGAGCATTTGTTGAGGAGGTGGTGGAATTTGCAGGATCTGGAGGCGCTGGCGGGCTCCAAAATTGTGTGTACTCTGAATAGGGGATCGGTGTCTGTTGCGTTAGCTGCTGAGGCTGTTCCGGACTTGAGCAGTCGGAAAACATTTTTGTGGGGGGTGCAAACGTCTCAGCAAAGTCATGACTCGGATAAAAACCAATCACGTGTAAGCAGGGAGAACGCGTAGCTTTCCTATTGGTCGAAATGCAGCTGTCCGCGTCTTATTCAACCCAGGCATTCTGGCAATTGGTGGATTGCAAAACAAAATTAAGATCGCACAAAAAATAGACCTCGTAGACTAACTTTCCAAAAAACATTCTACCTCAATCTAGAAATACAGTTTTTTAGAGTTTTTGAATGTGATAAAGCAGGGTTTAAGTGAATACTTGAGTTGCCTACGTATACAGTGATAGAGAAATTGAACGGCTTTTACAGGGAAAGAAATAGTATTTGGGAAAAATATTAGGATTTACCAATAAAATAAGGCGTTATTTGGAAAATGTATGCTGTGTAGGGGCAATGATTTGCCATCACCAGAATTGGAGCTACAGATGGCGTGAAATAGTGCGAACGAAAGAGGCATTTGTGTTAACATCTGCCAGAAAGTTGCCAGGACGACGATATTGCCACCTTCTACACTCTGCCAAAATTTTTAGCGAATATACAAGATTACCTTATAAATTGATTACAACTACTTAATCCTATTGTTTTCTTATGTACTCGCTCAAGTAGGGGGACATGGTAATCAATCCAAGTCACTTCGGTCTTCAGTATTTCTAAATTGACATTGCTCTTCTAAAATACAAAGTAACGACGCCCTAAAAAGATTACAGTATTTAAGAGACTAGTGCATACATTCACTACATAAAATGCTCAGAATAAATTGAGGCGTTAATTTCCTCCCTATGCATATAAGTGCAGACGTACTAAATGATTATGCCTTGATATAAAATTATTTCAAATTAATTTAATTGCCTTTTAGCCATTATTTTAGCTTTTAATAAAGTCATTTCTGCTCAATAGGAAGACACTCTGGCTGGAGAGGCGAGTCTGCTCAACCAGTCCATCAAGGGCAACCCCAAAATAAAAAATTTTGTAGTCCTTACACACATAAATAAGGAGAATATTTTGGCTCCGATAATATATCAACTGACAATTACACTTCCGTACATTCGTCATTTGCAGTCGCTCAAATTCGCTGCAATTCAACAGGAGCAGATCTGGCACATCTAATCGTTATGCCTTCACAACGCTAACAATTTTTTACCAAACTCGCGAATTCACACACGCAATCACTGAATCGTGGGCACCGGTGGAGGGAACAAGAAGGAAGACAATGGGAAATGCTGAGCGCATCACGAAGACACCGATTTGCTCGCATCGCCTCGCTTCCACAAAGTGCATTTCAGCATCACCTTCGTACAACTGTGGCGTCCACACTGAACGCTGACTGCAATCACCAGCACGTGCATCACAACTTGCCACTTGACTGATATCAATGCAACTACTCCGGCAATGTGAGGATTGAATGCAGCCGCGCAAAAATTGTGCTGAGACAGGAATGACTTGCGACAATCGCACCACGCGACAACACACGGCCTCCACAAACACTTTTGCTGATTGTCAAGTAAAGAGCAACTGACAATTGAGCGTTGCAACTGTAATGGTGAACGTCCACGACGTCATCCGCGTTGTGCGCCGCTAGGCCGTGATGCGTGCAGGAGATCAAAAGCCCCGCCGACGAAGTAGTTTCAGGTGTGCTGATGCATTTGGCGAATCCTAGTTTCCTACTCTTTCTGTGGGAAAAGGGATGGGAGAGGAAGCATTGTCACCACGTTGAGAAGACATTCCTTACCGCTTTCATCAGCTGACAGTCACCATCAACTCGCAGCAGAGATTAGATTTCTGTTTACCATCCACGGCTTTTATTATAACTTCAGTTAAAAAACTGTTTTGTGTTTGCTTGTGTAAAGTTACATCAAATGAGTTTTGTAAATCGCTCTGCTACAAATTTTGTGGGCACTTTGAATTACACCGCAGTCGAGAGACAATTTACGCCTTGTCGGCTGATGTCAACCTTGGAAAATCGGTGACGCTGCACAGTTGAGCAAATACGTGTCACCGGCTAGGGCACATTAAGCGATTAGTAAGGAGAGGAATGTAATCTTTGTTTATATTAGCAATTGGGGATGAAATAATTGGAAAGCCTGTATCAACTTGTTGCATTTTTTCGCTTACACGGTCAATTAGGTTTAGTTAAATTAAAAACATTTTTAGCGGAATCACGCTAACGAGTGCTCCTTCCAATTAGCAGCCTCACCCCTTGCCTGTACCCGGTGTTGAAGTTCAAGATGCAAGTATTGTCAGTATCATCACTACCACCGGCTAGAGTCACTAAAACTGCTCAAGTGGACTTTAAACCCACTCGGTTGTCTCTAAGCCCACGCCATCACCCCCTGGAATCCGGCTGGCTGGCTGGCTGGTTGACTGGTTTCTGGAAATGGTGATGCACGTGCGCACGATGGCAGGTTGAGTGGATAATGCGTTGTGATGGTGAGGCCTTGGGGGAGGGAGGGGGAGAAGGAGAGAAGGCGGGATATAAGGGGGTAGGTGGGACCCGAGGGTGAGTGGAAGGAATAGAAGTGGAGGCTTAGATGACGAGGCCAAGAGTAAATAAATTCAGCTACTACAGGCGCCGGAAAATTCGAATCACTGATAAGCCCATCTACCTCCACCGCCATCGCAACCAACCTCTCAAGTAGTGCCTGACTTGATACTATAAAATGTCAACAACTTCCCTGTTGATCCGACACAGGGAGAGCGCCTCCGAATAGTCTCAACTTCAAAACGCAGTCCATTGAAGGGCTTAAACGCTTGGCGCTTCCATTGAAAGGCTTATACAATGTGAGGTTTTAACAATGTAAAAAATGAAAAATCAAAATTTGGCGACTAAACTAATCTGTTTGCTGTGATGTGCGGGCAAATTGTGTGGTGACGTCTCACGAGGTCATGGAAATAAACCAAAGGCTATCTGACATCGCGATCCTCGTCCAACCAAATGCAGACAATTAAGAAATTCACAAATGTGTGCTGCTAACGCCTCCAATCCATCATGCATTTAACACAACTGTGAATCATAGTAGCAGTGAGGACAAATAAATTGGGTGCACTGGGGAAAGAATCAGGAGGAGAAAGAGATGACCGGGACTAGACTAACCGCTGCAAAGGTATTGGCTCTATCTCCTCTTCCCAATTAGCCATTATCTAAAGGTGTAGTCGTGGTTCCCCCTCCCGCCCTCGCTTCAGCGACCAGTCAGGTGAGCTGATTTATGATAAGCTCGCAAATGCGGAGTAGAAACCGTACCAAGCGCCTTCAGAGGGCGACTCAGCATTTGACCCCTACCAAATGAGGCGCCAGGAGTAAAATGTCACGAGGGGCATTTAGTGTGACAACATGGTCCAGGTTGGTTTGCATTACTAAAAGCTGAACCTCGTACATGGCATTCGCAACGTGTATTGTCGCTTAGACGATGGTAGCATCAATAACAGCTTTGCGTCACCTTTGATCCTTTTCCCACAGAAAGAGTAGGAAACTAGGATTCGCCAAATGCATCAGCACACCTGAAACTACTTCGTCGGCGGGGCTTTTGATCTCCTGCACGCATCACGGCCTAGCGGCGCACAACGCGGATGACGTCGTGGACGTTCACCATTACAGTTGCAACGCTCAATTGTCAGTTGCTCTTTACTTGACAATCAGCAAAAGTGTTTGTGGAGGCCGTGTGTTGTCGCGTGGTGCGATTGTCGCAAGTCATTCCTGTCTCAGCACAATTTTTGCGCGGCTGCATTCAATCCTCACATTGCCGGAGTAGTTGCATTGATATCAGTCAAGTGGCAAGTTGTGATGCACGTGCTGGTGATTGCAGTCAGCGTTCAGTGTGGACGCCACAGTTGTACGAAGGTGATGCTGAAATGCACTTTGTGGAAGCGAGGCGATGCGAGCAAATCGGTGTCTTCGTGATGCGCTCAGCATTTCCCATTGTCTTCCTTCTTGTTCCCTCCACCGGTGCCCACGATTCAGTGATTGCGTGTGTGAATTCGCGAGTTTGGTAAAAAATTGTTAGCGTTGTGAAGGCATAACGATTAGATGTGCCAGATCTGCTCCTGTTGAATTGCAGCGAATTTGAGCGACTGCAAATGACGAATGTACGGAAGTGTGTGTCCCAGCTGGTAGATTAGCTAAGACAAAGTGTTTCCTTCTCATAAATAACCATTTTGAAATTCAAGCCCTAAGTATTCGCAAAAGCCTTAAAATCGACACCTATTCTGCCGTTTCCTTCCATTTGTCCCGTTTTATTCCAAAGCCTTTTAAATGCATGGCATGAACGTGTATTTAAAAGATACCTGGTGAAATGCAAAATCAGTGGTACGTTTTCACTCCAAATTTGTTGCTTATTTTTGACCATAAGTCTATTATCTTTAAATATGCCATTCCACTTTTTAAATGGTGGTTTGAACTCGAAAAGACACTTTTGTAGCGTAAGGTGGGAAATTGGCGCAGTTCATTAGGAACACTTCAAGACTTCGTTCACCTTGAAGACACGCAGCAATGCAGCATGTCTCATTTCACCACTATCATTTAGGTTTGCAGAATTTTCACCGAAATACGATCGACATCTCAATAACGTGCATCCCCCCTATGCCAGCTATATCAGTAAACGAAGTTGTTTTGTTGCTACTGAAACTAATTCAGTGGAGCAGGATAGAACTTTGGGCTTGTTTTAACAGCAGCATTTTCTAAGGCAACCGCTACCTATCTACTCATCTAAATGAACCAAAAGAGCAATATCGGACCTTCCCAGAGTTTACTTGTCGCAAAAAACAAGGCAAAGTTACAACTAGAGATAACCAATTGAAAAGGCAAAGGAAATCGTCTTAAGAGGCAGACAATTCTTGAGTCCGCAGGAAGCAACCCATTTTTTCCTAAGTTTCGGTGGCGTGATAACACGATTACCTAGTTTCACAACACCAGAAATCTCCAGAATGGCGCCAGCAGGAAATCTGAGATAAACGCCTTAGGAGATGCTGTTGTTTTGGACATTAAAACGTGCTCAGATTACCACAAACAAGGTACTCATTCGTCTTGCTATGAGGCAAGGGAACGGAAAAGCAAGAGAATTTACAAAAGTCGACAATCACTTTAGCCTGAGTTAACAGCTACAGAGAAGCATAGTGGGCGGCAAAGATACATAGAAGAAACGACACTGTGATTACGCCAGCAATTGCACTACTCATCACATTGGAACTTTTGGATTTCCAGACGCACACGATTAAAGAAGGCTCTCATAGCGGCTACGGTGACATCTTAGGTTCGCTAGATTTGAGACAAAACTTAGCCCAAGAACGCGCGGATAAATTCAGCCTTTTAAAAACCACAGCGAGAAGAATGCAGAGCAGGATGCTTCCATGGCGATGGGCCTAAAAAAATTCTGCGGTTCCTGATCATCATCTTGATAGTATGCAACTTTAATAAGCAAAACAAGTTTCTTTGAAATTACACACCCATGTCCTGTATAAATGCATATATTCAACGACGTCTGCAGTGAATACACAGACGCAGCAAAAGTGTGAGTACATCCGTCTTTGAGGAGTTTACCATTGCACATCTGCCCCTGATGGGATCCAGAAAAATGACCATCGCACTGCATTAAGCAATGAGAAAGCGAAAGCTGCACAGGAGGGAATGAGAATAGTTGGAACAGAGTAGAGTTATGTTTGTGAAGTGTGCCCTTGGGATGATGGGCGTGTGGGTCCAAGTACCTCCTCAAGGGCGCAGAGGTCGCGTGACACCTCCTCATGGAGACGTGTCGCAACGGCGTCTAAATCAGCGCGTCGACGATCGCGCTCTTCCGCGTCCTCCCGCACCGCTGTCTCCAGCCACCGAAAGTCGCCCAGCAGGAGGAGTTGCTTTATTTCCGATACCAGCCGTGTGATGCTCTCACATGCGTTCACCTGCAAGGTAGAGAGGTGCCGAGGCCGAATGCCGGTGGATCAACACGTCAGGGAGGCCAAGGACTATTTGTGCGATATAATTTGCAGGAAAGCGTAGCGATTTTATAAGTCTATGCGAAATGCGTAAAATCCTCTGTACAAATACAATCAAGCGCAAAAGAACATAGATCAGTCAAATATGTGTAAAACATCCGCCAAATTGAGATAATTTATAGCAAGGGTGCAAAGTCAAGGGAATAGGCAGACTTAAGAACAGTAAAAAAGGCAATCAAGGAAACAGGGATCAACTACTTGATATTCAAAATTTATTAATATCAAAAAAGAAAAGACTATTCCGAAGAAGAAACAAATCTTGTAGTGAAAATCACAAATTTTATCCGTAAAAGAAATTAGAAGAGGTAAGAACACGTTACGAAGCACAGGCCAGTGCAGATTCAATAGAAAGCCAACGCTATTACGTCTTGGTGATTTGCATCTTTACCGCCATCTATTAAGGTTTCGTCGACCGAAGCAAATGCCCAAAGCCATAAGCTGCGTTATAACTAACAATTAATTAGGAACAACTTGGTGGTACTTATTTAAAAGCTCGTATTCATTAATACCAACTTCATTTCTTTGTAGTAGTAAAGTAGTCCTTTTAGGTTACAAAAAAGATGCAGTTAACTCGATTTCTGGAAGTAATCCATAAAACGGAAGCATTGTATCGTGGTCTTGATGATAAGAAAACCAGGAAAAACTGTCACAGATATGCAAAGAACTCACGATATTGGCAGCCCTGACATTGCATTCAAAATTCTCCTGAGTAGCAAGCGCATAAGGATCACAACGGTTCAGCAGTGCATGATTTTCCATCTGAAATTACGGGAATAACAGGAGGCCATACCTTCGCGCGAGATAGCATCAACTCGTAGTTTTCTTGGATAGACTTGAGTGATTCACGAAGTCTTGAATTCAGATTATTCAAGTAAGTATCCCTTTTCCTTGAATGCACTTGCGGCACCGTGGAACCTACGCGACCAACTGGTTGCATACCTCAAGGCGACAGTTATGGGCTGCGCCAGCCGTAGTGAGCCGTTGGGTTGAGCTATACAGTTTGTCAACAACTTAAAGTTACGTAAAAATCAAGATTTTGTAGCGTAAAATGAAAAAAGGCTTAAATTTAAAAGACCGAGGCATTAGAATGCTTATTTATAATAAGTAAAACATCGCGCTGCAAAATACAAAAATTTTGTCACAAAACTTTAGGCTTTCATTGTTTTTTATTTATTATTTTGCAGTAGGTTGTTGCAGTAGTATTGTTTAAGCCAGCCTGTCCTCCGCCGGATTTGGGCGTTGTAGATTCGTGTGACTTACCAGACATGGTGAAGTTGACAATTGATCTAGTTGAGGGAGCAATGCAATATACAAATCCCCTTCGGGATCGAGAGCTTGATCTAAGAGGATATAAGGTTCCCGCCATCGAAAATCTGGGCAGCACCCTTGATCAATTTGACACGATCGACTTCACTGATAATGAAATTCGTAAACTAGACGGGTTTCCCTTGCTTCAACGTCTCAAGTCTCTAATAATGACAGGAAATAAGGCAAGTCGTAGTGATTGCTTTGATCTCAGCAATTGGGCTAGGCTGGCAATCTTAAGTAGTAAGATCGTCGTATGACCTTCTTGACATTTTGAATGTTAGACCCATAACATTTTTTCCCTTTTGTTTGATTGTAGATTATTAGAATAGGAGAGGACCTTGTGTCGTCAATACCTAATCTAGAAACACTAATTCTTACTGATAACAATATTGCAGAGCTGAAAGACCTCGACCCACTTGCTCCTCTGAGTAAGCTCACTTTCCTTTCTCTTGCTCGCTGCCCAGTCACCATGAAGATGAATTATCGCCTTTACGTAGTTGGAAGAATGCCACAGGTTGGTCAACATCCTTGACTGTCGTACATCCATTCATTGATTACCCCTAATTACTGCTATTTTCCTATTCGTCAGCTTCGATTCCTTGATTTCAAACGAATTACACAAGCCGAGCGTAAACAAGCCCGCTCTTTCGTGAAACACCTTTCACCTCTAACCACTGCAGTTGAAGCGAATAGCAACAAGACTAAAACGAGTGTAGTTAAAACATTTGTCCCTGGTGCTCCGGTCGGATCGAAAGCCACTAATGACGAGAATTCCGAGGCTGCGAAACCACCGCAACAAAAGCATCCAACCAATAACCAGCCCAGAGAATTTCCTCAGGCCACTCTTCATGCCGGTGTTAAGCGTGTCATGTTGAGCGGTGGAAGTAACCAGGATTTGTTGGCCATTCAAGACGCCATTAAAAAGGCCAAGACAATGGACGAGGTGGAGCGTCTTCATCAAATGCTCAGCAGTGGTCAGTTTGCTGGATTTGCCGCTCACTGGCATAAGCAACAAAAGCACTAAATGCGTCCCCATCCCCACCCGCTTTTTGTGTCCGTTTTGTACAGTTTTAATTATAAAAATGAAGCAGATAACCACATCTAGACTCTGTGTATATTTAAAAAATCATAAAGGTTACTGGAATCGCGCGAACCCAAAAAAGGAGACCTCAAAGTCTGCGATCTCGGAAGACCAGTTAGAGATGGAGCAGAGAAAGGGCAGAAGAGCAGGATTGTGGTAATGAGTATTGCACCTTGTTGGAAGGACGAGATGGAATGGAATGGACTAGCTGTGCCGTCGAGAGGACGACTTTTCAGTGGGAGGTGGGGTGGACACAGAGGTACTGCTGCTCCCGCCTCCACCGTTGCCACCACCACCACCGACACTGTGTTTGAAGTAATTGGAGACCTGAGACTGGAAGCGGCGCCACTGTTCACCCGGACTGATTGACGCCGGCGGCGCGGTGTTTGATCGATTCGGTGTGGGAGGCAAGGACGCCACAGACGGGGTGTTGCTACGTCGCAAACTGTAGGCCTGATGATGATGCACTCGGTGACTGCTCTCCACAGTATCCTCATCATTCTACAGCGCAAACGCAGAAAATCGCACAACTTTGCAGTATTAAGGAGTTGAGACCTCATTCGGTCTATTGACCAGTCTTCAAAGCAACAGCCACCGGGGTAGAGGTCCCCAACCTCTACCCTTGTACATGATTATCGAACCATCCACGACCTGTGAACGTTAGGGCTGGTGAATGAAGTGGAGTTATGAAATACCTTCGTCCTTGCCAAAGATGACATTTCATGAAGTAATCATGCAATTTAAGCCCACAACCGGAAATTCGATCTCCATAGGATCTGCAGTAACGCGTAGGAGTCTTCGGAAATACCAACTGAGTTGTTGACAGCATCTGGCGGGATGTAATCGCTTATGGATGCTAAAAGCTTCTGCGCTCGACATGTGACAAACAAACCTCCAACCGAGGTGAAGTCGCCATTGAGCTGTCATCTCTTGTGGCCGGTAAAAAGGCATCACAGACGCTCGGTCGCAGTGAACGAGACGACCTGGATTCAGTCTCCGTCTGCGCGGTACTAATCAACAAACGGCCGCGGAGGGAGGGGGGGGGGATCAAGGCGGCGATGTTGTGCACGCATGTGTGCATCCCAAAAATCCTAGCAACAGTACTTGCACACTACCTAATGTATTCACGTATAGCCTGGTCTCATTTTTTAATCAATGAGGGAAAAGGACTTGAGTTTTTGGCAGAAGAAGGGTGAATATGGAAAGAAAGAAAGGAAGAAGGCCACCACCACCGAATTGCAAAAGCGACTCACACGGTACCCCTACTTCTCGTGCCCTCGCTACTCCCTTTTCGAGAAATAATTACCACAATTTTAACAATCATGAAGCAAGTAGGCGCTTCACTTGTGCCTCTCAATCAGTTGTTTTAGTACACACATTACTGGGTGAGTGGGGTCAAAAGGGCGGCCGACAGTCAGTTTACACCAACCAGTTGAAAGTTACCATCACAGTCCAACAGAGCGGCCTACTTTCGAGCTTTTCTAGCAAGTTGTTTGGGGTAACAATTGTGAAGTACTATTCAAGCCGGGGCTGAATCACTTCGACACATTCTGCGACGTTCACAAGCCGGCTCTGCTCCTTTTTACCTCGACTCACAAGCTCCACAAGGTGAAGTAGTCAGGGCAGGTAATGATATAGGGGTGGCCATGTGACATGTGGACAGGGTCAGATGCCATTCGTACAATTGGAAAAGTGCAAAGGCTTCATAAATGCCAAACACATGCAAGAGGAACTCGTCTGTGGGATAATCGCAGGATGGTAGTTGGGGGTGGGACGGCCTTTTTACCCCATCATCGTGCAAGCCATTTTTCATCCCAACAACTTTAAAGAAGGTGGAGCCTTGGAAAAAAGGGCAGTAGAACTAGAAATATCCCTAATAGTAGTGAATTCAACCTTCCCAGTTGGCCTTTCTTTAGATCTATTTTTGGCAAAACCTTGAACGGGTGGAATTCAGAGGACAGCGGACTCCGCAAGAACTACTGAACACATTCAAGTCGGAAGACCTGCAGCTGTCAGTTTGGTAGTCGGACTTTCAGCTAGCACTATCCATTTATGGAATGGAGGTTTGACATGAAGTGGATCTGACAAAATGAAGACAATGCAGCCATTGAGACGGGGAGAGCCAGTCACTACAGCGGCCTCAGGTGAACTTGAAGACTGTCCGTTTCATCCAAAAAGGAAGTTAGAAGGATGGACTTAGAGGCTTATTATGTTAGGAAGTAGTACGGGTGTTGGATACTAGTAGAGGTAGAATTGAAGGGATTTAAGGACCACGCATGAATGCCCTGCATTAAATACACCCCAAATACATGACTTAAGGCAAAAGTAACAGGAAAAACTACGCTACCAACTAAGCAGCATTTAAAAAAGAAAAAATAGATAGACAGCCAACCTGTTGAGGAGGAGTAAGCCACTCCTTGGGAATGGACTTTTCGATGAAGGGAAGTTTCGTGCTCACAACGGCCAATCGGTTGATCCACTTCGGCAGCGTTGCTCCACAGAGAATCTGAAGTAAGAAGGCAGGAGAAAAAGTGTAAGCCAAGTCATTTTACCTTAACATCAAAGAAAGGGTAGCAGCGCCTTCGACAGCTTGCAAATCCAAAGCAGCTGAGCAATTCTACCGGATTCACCGACGCGTGCGCCCAAACCATCGCAAAAAACACTTTAGCGGAAGCATGGTACCAGATTCAGCTTTTCAACACTCTGTCCAATATAAGGGAGGCAATAACACTAAGTGCTAAACTTGAAGAGTGACAATTTATCAGGTTGAAACCTTCCAACAGGCAGACGAACCTTTGTAAAAGACAACACTTGATTACAACGCGACTGTAACTAGATACAACAGATGGACTTGGACATTCAAGCCAAATTTAGACTGTGAGCTTATTAAAGAGGGCGATACATCGGCACGAGTGAAAAACTAACACTTCAAAAGCCTTGTAATTGAGACTGAACCAACTTGAAGTAGCCTACTGATATCCAAGCTTGCAACTTTTTACCGTGGCCACAGAAAGATCATCTGCTTTGCAATTTCATCACAAACTGTGCATTGCTTCCGCCTCATCAAATGTCCCAGTTCCTAAATACTCACAGGCATCACTCCTGTGGCCTCACAGCCAGATATAGAGGTATGGGCGACCGTCTTTGAAACGTCTACGTCATTCAGCCGCCTGACAACTGACGCCAACGTGACGTGCTTGAAGCCTTCTAGCGATTTTTACAGGTAGCACTTCTTTGTTTACGAAAGACTTCATCACTAATACGCTGCTCCATACACACCACTACCATCGTCTACCACCTTGGTTAACAGTTTCGGGATAGAACTAGTGGAAAAACACATACCATTAGCTAATCAGTGCAGCAGTGTCACGAATACCACCTCATTTGTGTGTAAAGCTAAAGGCCCTCATTTGACCCGAACTACATCTTCTGGGTCATGTAACACTTTGTACATTCGACTTCTTAAACTTGCTAAAATCAGTTTTGAGCCAAATTGACAGATAAGTATCGGAGGATGGGGTTTCCTAAAACACGCCAGTAGGGAGAGCAATAAAAAGTTTTACATCCCAAGACATTGAAGGTTACTCATGGGACAGTATTTGGACAGTGGGTGCTGGAATGCAGTGTGAAGAGGGTGATTGGCGATTACCAAAGAAGCGACTTGTGTAAGTGTAAAAACTAGGAGTGTCAGACACCACTCGAGGTAAAATGGAGACCACGTAGTGTAATGGCGTCTGCTTAACTCAGAGATAATTTTGCAGAGGAATTTAACCAACTATCCATGCATCTGGCATTCTGTCCTCGCATGGCGGAATAATGAGACCAGCATTGTCATCCACTGTTCGTTAATCTTGGTATATGTAAACAGGGTCATGCAATACACCTACCTCGACAAATGCACTTGAAAAGTGGTTGCAGTTCTTGCGCAAAAGGTGGTAATGTGCACCTCTGAAGTCCCGCTCCATGTTGCTGATTATGGTGCAGACGTCGCGGTAGGTGAAGTCCGTGAAACCCACCACAATTGAGGTCCTACGGTAAAGTAGAGCACTGAATCAAACGATGGTGAAAAATGCAATGCGAAATGGAGAAGGAAGAGGTACAAACTTGAAGGAGTAATTGGGGCCGAGACTTTCGGTGTCACGAGGAGTCATTTCAAAAATGCCCGAGGAGCCAAATTGGTGGCCTCCGTAGCAATACTCGCGTTCGTAGACCTCCACACCCGTATGGTAGACGCCTAAACCAATGTTGCCAATGTACTCGTTCAGCCAGGACTGAGGGAAGGGAAGAAGTGAACGGTTGTCAGTAGAGATACCACTGAGAAAAAAAAAAATAACGCAATGCAGCAAATTTACCATGTCGTAGACGTTGACGGTGACGGGACTGGACTCCGCCATTGCATTTGAAAAGGTGGGGCTACCACACATTGTCATAGTTCTGTTCTCCTAAAGGTAGGAGGTATCGACTATCCACCAATATCACTAATGCATTGCTTACGTTAGTAAATAAATAAAAGGTAATAAAATAGTAAACTTGAAATACAGAGAAAGTGAAAGAATCCCTCCCGGATGAAGGTTCACGTCAATCATAATGGCTCTTTCAAAAGACAGAACCCCTACCATAAGCATAAAGGCAAATTACACCCATACCGGTTACTAACACATCCATAATGACGCGGAAAAACCCACAATTGCAAGCAACAGCTGCGGTCAGATCAACATGGATTTCAGCATTCAACAACTTGTGTTAAGCCAACGAGAAAATTCGTACCATTTTTAGGCACGACAAAACGTGTTTACGGTAAGCCAAAAAATCCTTGCGAATCAAACGCTTAGTCAGTGTTTCAAAGTATACTCATAATACTATTTCTTCTCAAGGTAAAACTCAGATTCGAACGGGAAATTATGACAAATTTATGACTTCGCAAAATGTGCATCACAAAAGTCAATGCGAAAGAATATTAAAAAATGTCATTACGGCCACATGATGCAGGCATACTTCTAAACTACCAAAAGACTATTACTTAAAGAAAAAAGACAAATTTTTGTGCTACCACAAAGGAAATTGGCCATATGAATGCAGTGAGATTGTACAGTAGTTGCTAGGTATAAGGAAGACGCAATCGGAACTGAGGGCTGAAGAACCACTCTTACATGAACAAATGCCTTACGAAGAAACCTTGCTGCCTTGGTAAGGAAGACACACGGAGGAACTACTACTAGCCGATTTGCGAAGCACTCAAAAGTGAAAGATAGTAAAATTGGCATACAAAATAGCACAATGCCTAGAGCCTATTATTGTCGAATAAATTTGTTGACAAGGGAAGGCTTATAATGCGTAATATGCGAAATTTACGATATAATATGGGAACTCCATACAAGTGTACTTTAATTGCAATAAGTGCGCAGGCGGTTGAAAGGCAATGCTGACAACCGCATTAATAAGCACGTGAACAAGTCACACCGTCCAGACAACACCATCTGATACTCAAAAGAACGCAAATAAAAGTAAAAAAGGCCAAAATCACGATTAAAAAATTTTCCTAAAATATGTAAAGTGTTAGTACAACATGAAAACCAACTTAAAGGCGAGCATAAACATATAGAAAGAGAAGTAGCACATTCCAACATCAAAGAACGTGTGAGATACATGCTGATTTCCATAGCGCTAATACCAAAAGTTGTTACAAAAGATAACAGCATAAACAGGTTAGGAACCAAGCAAAATACTGCAGCGTACGTGATTTAATTAGCTAAGGCAAAATAAATGTCAAAAGTGGCAGGAAAACTACCAAAAAACAATGAGGAAAAAAGTACAGATAATACAACATTCATTCAATTCATGGCGTATCAAGAATTGGTTCAGAATATCAACTTATGGCAAAAAGCACAGTTATGAAATTTGATAAGACAGCAAGACTCGAGTAGAACATGAGTCGAAATGCACACGAAAGTGCTAATAAACTTATGTAGAGTACAAAGAAAAAAACGTCACAAGTGAAAGGAGACCAACAATAGCAAAATAAAATAACAGACCTAAAGTACCAAAGCACGCGTGAAGTACTAGTCATAAGCATAGTCATATTTCTTCTAAAGCATGATAAAACTCCCAACAACTTCTCATACAATGCCATTTTCATTTCAGATGCCATACATTTGCCATAACAATCTTTAGATTTGAGAAGCCTCACGCGAGCGAAATTGAAAGCCGTTTGGGCCTCCTATAATCCAAACGAAATTCAATGAATGATTCCAAACGAGCGCCAGCGATGGGGACCGCTCATCAGTCAGAGACTGACACAAAACAAATGCAGCTATGCGATTGGCTAAGCCCACTAACCAATACCCGCACAGCAAAGGGTCTACTAATTGGTTAAACAGTATTGTGAGTAAAGGGGGCGTAGCAACTAGAATGCAATGGATTCAAAGCTTTTATTCTTAAGCATAATACGTACAAAGTCAGTAGATAAAAAAGTATTGAGGTTTGCACGTCTTTAAACAGCTAATATTGCGATTTGGAATAAAAGTGCAATTGAGGAAGTCACCTTTAAGATTTGTTTTGCAAAAGGTAAAATATTACTAGACATGTCGGGCAACTTACTAATAGTGAATTGAGTCACAACTATTGAAAAAGAAGTAAAATACACCGCTAATAAATCACCAATATAGTAAGTCTTCTAAATCACCTGTCAATTTAAATAAAAATGGGTTTTTTAAGTGTAAAAGGCCTCAAAATCTATGTAAATAAATAAAAGCATTATCAATGACTCACGTATGTTTTTACCCAATTCAACACAAATAAATATTATTCACAAAAAATTTTTCCTAACAATAAGGCTTTTATTGGCACTTGCGTTTGCTACAAATTGTTGTCAATGGTGGATGATTGCTGACATGTTGCCCTGTTCGCGTCTTGTTTTACTTTGTTGACAAGTCTCGTGGATTTTACGGTTGGTGTCTGATTGTGTTACATTTGGGCTACTTTTTTAGAGGTTAGTCATTTTTTGTACCTAATTATGCATATCCCGGATTTTTTAAGACTTGGTCCTTTTTTACTGGTCTTATTTTACGTGAGATTCTTTTGTCATGAGATTGAGGTGAAGTGTTGTAATTTTGAACATCTAGGAGGCTTCCAATTAAACGACAAGCCGAACTTAGTCGCTTTATTGGCATGCCTTATTTTTTTACCTCGCTATGCTGGTATAGCTAGATATTGGCGACAGAAACTTTAGCATGCAGAGATTGTAGAAAATCCGGCGTTCTACGTGGCATGTTGGCTACCTTTTTTGATTAACTCTTCTCTTCCCTTTGGCATTATGACTTTGGATGGAATTACAGCAATCACTTTGACAGGCTTCCTTTTTCTACGCATTGTTTAGTTCTTTATCAGTATTTTAATGCACTAGCATCTGCATCATCCGTAGTTTACATGATTTTTAGAGCTGCGAAATGTGTTCAGATGTAAATGTGGCTGGAAGTCGGCTCATTACCCGGGAAGAATATCTTAAGCTTCTCCGTGAGGGTGTAGATTGTTTCTTTTCTGTCGATGGTCGGCTCGTCAATCACCCGGGTGATGTGGAAAGTGACGATGTGCTCATTCAGGTGCACTTGCGTTTGCGGGGCGGAAAGGGTGGCTTTGGGTCCATGCTGCGTGCCATCGGAAATCAAATTGAAAAGACGAACAACCACGACATGTGTCGCGATCTCTCGGGTCGTCGAATGCGTGATGTGAACGCTGAAGCTAAACTTAAGGAGTGGTATGCCAAAGCGGGAGAGCGTGAGCGTGCAAAGGTGGACCGATACCTAGAAAAGCAGCGACGTCGTCGCGAGGCCCTGGATAAGGGCCTCCTTCATGACCACAAGTTTAACGACCCAGATTTCGCAAAACGCAAGGAACATATATCCTCTGAACTTCAAGATGCAGTAGAGGCGATGTTAGCACAAATCGTTGCTGATGCTGGCCCCTCAGAGCCCATTAAGAAGAAGCCAAAGTTGTGGATTGAACAACTGGATGAGGGTGTTTCTTCAAGCAGTGATGATAGTAGTGATGGTAATGATGATTCCGACGACCTATTCTCATCTTCTGAATCGACTGAGAAGCAAAATCACGCAGACCCCTCATTGAGATCGCTATCAAATTCCGAAGTTAGTAAGTTTTCCTTTTGGAAATTTTATTGTCTTAACAATAAGACACTCCGAATCATATTTTCTTAACTCAGTAGATTCGAATACTGTTGCTAATAAAGAAAATGCTGCGAAGGTGGAGGAACAGAGGGAAGGAATACAGGAATCTCTTGTTGAATCGAAAAGTGAAGGAAATGGGTTGAAGACAAGCGAAACGGCAGTTTCATCATCTGCAATCGAGAAGCTTGCTGATAGCGTCTCTATAACGGAAGCAGCGTTAGAGGCAGCTTCTTCGGCGATGGAGTTAGAGTCGTACGGTTTGGAGACGCTGAAGCAGGCACTCTCGAGTCGGGGATTAAAATGCGGTGGAACTCTCTCGGAACGCGCTGTTAGACTTTTCTCGGTGCGTGGACTTGATCCTTCAAAATATCCCGCAAAAATACTTGCAAAGCCTTCTAAAAAATAAGTGCTCCCTGCGTACCCGCGTATACGGACACTTAAATCAACTCACTTTTTCGGCTGGGCAGTGAGTCGACTTGATGAATTATTGCCAATATATGTAATGCTTGATTTTTACATTCTGAAACTCTTGTACCTTTTATCGTGATTTTACAAGATAACTAGACACCGTTTATTTATTTGCTATTGTTACCCTTCTTCATGTGGTTATTGGTAATTTCACTTATGGAATGACACCCCGAAAAACTGAAAGCCGATTTTCAACTTTAGTCTAGCAAATGGCTTAATGCGTGTTAGTCCTTTGAATTGACTGCTTAGGGTACGACAAAATCAACTCGCCCTCATTTACATGGTTACTGGTACTGCATCGCAGAAAGTGCGGTCGAAATGTTCAATTAGATCATGAACTTGCCTTACGCTTGGATACGATCAAGGGGCTCACAAATGTACTCATAGAGTAAGGTCTACATCAGCTGCAAAGTATTGAGACCGTCTGCAATAAATAGGAAACCATGTGTCGAATTATAACTTAATAATGTGGCTAAAAATTTACATGCACAGAAGTGGAGGGTGCAGAGTCATGGTAAAAGGCGGGTTGTAAAAGACGGCGAAAGTACAGGGATGAGGAGGAGGATCCATCTACTCCTCCACTTCGAAGAGGTCGTTTAAGCTGATGCAGTCGTCAGAAATGGAGGAGAATCCGTCATCATCATGACGCTCTTTTGCGAGATCACAAAAGATGTCTTCCACTGGATCGGCAGGTAGCAACAGATGCTGTGTACCACTGCGTGGTCGATCGGAAAAAATGGGCGAAGACAAAGGTGTCTCGCGGACTCCCATGTGATGATCATGCACCAAATTTGACTGTTGTCGGCAGCGGACGTTAGGCTTGCATTGACGCCTGCCATGAATCGACGTGATGAAAAACGATGCCCGTTAAATAATCGAAAAAGAATCAGGGTACACTAAACTAAAAATAATGTTGCAAGCAGAATGAACAATTTATAGGATAGAAAGTTAGAATTAATTCAATAAAAGGAAAAAATTTTCACTCACTCAAATTTGATATCAGTTTTTCTAGGTGCAGTTACAGTGGCAGGTTTGTCACAAAATTTTATCGCAAATTCCGGTGTTTTTCTGACCGATGCGTTAGGCTACAATGGTTACAGAATATTAACAATGAAATCACACAACTCCTGAAACGCGAGGTCAGACACTGTCATGTGTCATCAAGAAGAATTAAGAGAATTTTTTGAAGGATATGCTCAAGCGTCTATGAATATATAACAACATGGAAAAAGTGCGTTTTCCTCCAAAATGATATTTAACATAAATTTTCAAGCACCAAACGAATATGCAAAATGAAGACCTGAAGAACTGTCCTCGCATTCCTACTAAGAAAAGGAGCAATACTGGCTGTTCGCCTTGTGTTTGTTCCAGATGTATGTGTTGCAGGTGTACCTAAATATAAGTCTTTGATTAATGTGATAGAGACGTACTATCAAGCTTCCTTCGCACTGCTAGGTGTTGGATCCTTGGACTCATAACAAAAACGGAGTGTGGCTTTTTAAAGCGTGATGAATATGCTTCCGTAGATTCAATTCTCTTTCGAGCCAATTTAACCATGAAACTTCCAAATGCGTTACAAAACATTCTTACTCCAAATTTGATGTAAAACTGTCAATTTTTAGCTTTAAAGAGCTTTTACTACAAATGCTGTTGTAAAATATACGAGGTGTTATAGAAGGATTTGGCGAAGGTAATGCCTTCTTTACAGTACTTCGCAATGAATTAATTCTTGATGCCATCTAAATTAATCGAATAAGATGAGTTGAAATCTACCTCATCCACTTGAGTAAACGATCCCTTAGCACTTTCCGAACACATTTCAAGCATTTTTAATGTTTCATCTAGTTTGGAATCTTTTAGGAAATATATCAACGTCCTGTATCAGACTCACAAGAATCGTTTATTTCGTTGGTACTAACAGGTTCCGCGACAAATTTAGTTATCTAGGGGTAAGAAAGAATTCAACACATACCAGAGCGTCAAGTTCCGTGACTGTATCCCATATATCATCAACAATTTTGCTTTAAATAAACAACAGTAATGTAAAGCAAGCCTACATAACCGGCGCAGCATTGCCAATGGGAGGATTGGTAGCGACCGAATTTCTCCTCTCATTGTCAACGGAGCCACGCAGAGACGTCCAAAATCCCCCACTCTAAGATAAACCTTAATATAATTGTAGCATACATCGGGCTTTTCTGGTTGAGATGAATCAATAGCGCTATCTCTAGAATTCTGGGAACAATAATTGTTTCCTAGGAGGTCGAACTGGCTAGACGAACAGGATGAATCTTGGGTAAAAGAGCCACATCTTTATCGTCCCTTTAAAAATATAAACAAATATACCTCTGTGATGCAAATTTTACTTCAAGGCGCGGAATCTTGAATGGCATTTTAAATTGGCAACCTTGTGGTTTAAATAAACCTCCACTTTGCAAGATTTCTTTAAAAATATTTGACAAGGAATAATAGTCATATAATGCAGCTACGGCATATTACATCTGTAGGATAGGTGTATGAAGTCATTTATTTTAGCGGCAAGCAGAGCCTATTTATTCCAAAGCAATGGATTAATATACTGCCTAAAACCTCGATCGGTCAGCATTTGAAGTTCCTTACAAGCATTTCGAGTGTTTGCATTACATTAAATGTCCTTAACACTTTATGTAAAACCAAATTAATTGTTGCATTATCAAATAGCGTTCGTTTCTCTTTCTCAGCTTGGATTGGCGAAGTTGAAAACCGGTGATTACCAGAGAAGACTTTGCATTAACTTATCTCTTATTAGGGTTCAAGCATTTTTTAATGACTGAGCCTGTGTCCACCTTTGAAAGATGCATCACTAGGCAATTCCAATAACTTTATTCAAATCATCAGAAAGTGGACCAACTTAACCACTACCATTTTCATTTCGAAGCTTATTTGGTAACTTTACAGCACTTTCAAATAGACCCGAATCTACTACCCTATATAGACATTGTCTAAGACACTTTTTTGTATTTGTTGAAGATTTCGTGTTCAAATGCATCTCCCAAAAATTACATCTTCGTGTTAACTTATGTCATTTATAAATGGCACTTTGTTAAAGCCGCACGAAGGTAGCTGACTCCTTTAAACATTGTTACTTTTTACTTCTCACTTGTAACAAAGCACAAGTCAGCAGAAGAAAAGTGGAAAATTTCTCTTATATATACAAACGTAGGTAAATGTTTTTGAATTCTAATCCTCCTCCTAAAAGAAGAAACAATCGAATTTTAAGTGTAGTGAACAGGCAAATTCCGGCAGGTCGGCCGGTCTTGCACACCTCATCATCCATTTCCTCCTTTTCTACCTCCTCAGTGATTGCCTCTGCGACACCTTTGTCCATCACTCCCTCCTCCATCAGCTCGTCGAGTTTTGTCTCAGCCATTAGCTCTGCTACCTTGTCCACCTCTTCCTCCTCTTCGTCATCTTCCTCCAAGAATTGCTCGCCCTAAAAAAATGTTAAATTTTACTTAAGCATGGAGATATTGAACGCCTTTGCAGGTAAAATCACCTCGTCTCTGATTGTATCTAACATGGAGCTGCAATCATGCGTCAGAACAATGCGTTTGTTATCACTGTTGTCACCACCGGAATGCAGAATGCAAGATTTCATTAGAGTTCGCCAAAAGGGCTTTTCCAACCCTCTTATGAATCCAGAGTATGGTCGGAAAGTGGTCTGAACCTTTAGGATCCTCAAGCACCTCAAATTGTTTTTCACTATGTATTCGATTAATTACACGTGGTTTTGAAACAAGATAAGAGAGTACTTAACTTAATATCATGGACTTTACTAACGCGTCTGTTTTCACGGTGAGAGGAAATTCAAACACCATTAGTTTAACACTTGTTTTTGCAAATTTTCTTTAACATTTCAGACACCACATTTAATCATGCTCCTGAATTTGACAATACTTTGTTTCATTAATTGGTAATTTAACTATACGTTTGACTACGTGGACATTTAAGTCTCCGCAGATTGTACAAGCATCATAGCCGTTAGGCTAAACCAGTAGCGTCACAGCGTCTCCGTTTGTTAGGAAAATATTTTCTGCCATACGTAGGACTTCGGGGAAGACTTAAAGTACCGCACATCCTCCATCCACTTCACTTTTTAAAACCCTTTCAGCCTCCTTGCGATTTGTATCGGTACAGCCAATTATCACGAAGTGGTAAAGAGCATGCGTCACGAATTTGTGACGACGAGCCCTGTTGAAAAAAATTTTCGTATACATTCGAAAACAAAGCCAATAGTGGAAAAGACTATGTCTCAAATAAGCTATTTGCACCATTTTATATGAGATTAGTAATTGAAGAATTCGCCATAGGTAAATGCCATGTACTGACATAGCCTTATATCACCTAACAAATAATGACAAAATTTTGGAGCATCTGACCGAACTTCACCTACGCACCATCTCAATATGGAAAAGTTTTTATTTACAAAATGGTTTGAAATTTAAAAATCAGGAGAATAAATATTTTTGCACCTAAGACAATGAAGATGTATTGGAGGGAAATACAGGATCACGGATGCAGAGCGAGATTTAAAGCGCCGAACATGAATAATTTAAAAAATAAGGAAAATAGGCATTGGACGCACCAACTTTTCGAGGAACGCCACTGACTCTGCTATTTCATCGGGCGAGGTCTTGTCCTTATCCAGGCGTTTAAGACGAGGCAACATGCCCAAAACAAGGGGTCTATAATGATCTCTATCTGCGATCGGGTTGTCTGAGGCAAAAAGAAAAAGAAGATGCGTTAAAAATATAAGTTCTAATTTCTGTAGTTCTTAAGTTAATTGTTTCTTTTGTTTGCTAAGGGCATTTAAACGATTTCAACTCATTTTAATTAGCTAAACATGCAAATGTGCGCCAAAGGGAAAGAATGCAATAAAAATACTGATTAAAAAGTGCCAACTTTATTTTGCAACCAATTATATGTTAATTACGTCTGAACTCACCACTTAGGATGAGAATTTTTAGAGTTAATAATGACATTAACTTTTTGACCTCTGACCAGCGTTTTATTTGATTTCCTCTAAAAAATAAGTCAGAAACAAAACAAAGAGGATAGATTTGACAGCACATAAAAACAAACAAAGCTGCTTTCCTTATCCAGTCTTTAAATACCGATGCAAGTAAAGGTCATTAACACAAATCGGAATTACTTTCCTAATTCATTGACTTTCCCAAAAATGGAAAAACTGTCTTAAACAAAGTGAAGGACGAAGTAAACACAAAATTCACAATGTGACGCTAAACAGGGTAAACATGTCACAAGAACAGTCAAAAAAAATAACCTATTTTGCTGGCATACCGAAGATTTAAGTACTGTAGATTAGGCGGACCATGAAGAAAACCATCCAAACGTCGAATATTGTTATCCCGAAGATGTAGTATAACAAGTCCCTTCATTGCCGAAATGTCCTCTACTGAGCGCAGGAGATTCTCACTAAAGTAGAGCGTCTTTAAAGCGTGCAGTTCACTCAGACCCTCGGACGATGTAATCTTATTTCCACGCAACTCTAGGGTCTCCAAAGAGCGCAACTTGAACTGGTTTAATGGCGGTCCCTCGATGCCCTTTAATGTAGTGACTTCGTTATCTAAATTGATTTAGCAAAAATTCCTTTAAAAAATTTGGGACAACGCACCTCCTTTGGTATTATTGAAACGTACAACTAAGTATGAGATGTTTCAATCTACCGTGGTTGATGAAGTCCGTACAGGTGAGCTTGTTGTGTGAAAGGTCGAAGAATTGAAGATAAGGTAAAGCCTTTGCACTGCCAGCCTTAAGTATGCGATTATGATCAGCTTTAAGATACATTAAGTATTCGGCTGCGAAAATGGGCGAAATATCAGAAATATGGTTGTGACTCAGAATAACGAAGCGAAGAAACTGAAATTGCGCCAAGATGCCGATATCGGTGAGGCCCCTATTAATATTGCAGTATTACAGAAAGAAATTAGAAGTTAACATTGATGAGGTTATCCTAATAAAATTGCACTCTTAAGGCATTGTTATTCATAAGGTGATGTATTATGTATTAAATATCCAAATTAAAAGCATTGCCTTTAAAAATGATATTTTAAAAAAGCAATCCACGCTTACAAACTACGAGAAAGAATGTGGAAGATTTGGCCAGCCACCAAAATTGGAACAAATTAAAAAATTGCCTAGATTAGTTAGTTAGATAAAAACACACCTGTTTGCACAGTCAAATTTTATAAATGCATGTGTAAAGCCGTATCCTATTCTTCTAAGCAGTGAAAGACATTTGGCTGCTAATTCTTTCGTCAGAGGTTTATCGGGAATAACCTAAATTCTAAGCTTGAAATCTCGAAGCATACAACAGGCTTAATGCTAATTTCCGTCTCTTCTATCTCTTCTCCAACAGCTTCCTCCTCTTCTGACATTGTGCGTATGCTGAAATTAATGCACTTAACTCGTAATGGTACGCTATTCAGTGCCTGGCAACCATTCAATTAAATGACTTTTGCTTTAATAATCTAAGAATTGCGTAAATATTTTTAACAATAAAATTTGAAAAAATTACTTTTGCGTCAAGTAGTATTCTTGTTTAAAAACCTCTTAACCCTATCTTCCTAATTTCGTGTGTGCAAATGAAATGCTTGATTTTTGGCGACCCACAAAGAAAACTAGCCTCGTTACCTACTCTAATCCTCCACGTAAAAATAAAACATTGTTCAGATTGTGCTATGATCGAGGCGACATTCCCGCTGCCATTTCATATGATGAAAAGGGTACCAAATTTCTGTCATGGAAAGTTGATGCTGACAAACTGGATTATCATCAGATATTGCCTATATTTTTTGATGGTTTAAGGGAAGAGAAGTATCCGTACAGTTTCGTCGTAACAAAAGGTACCTCTTAAAAAAACGTCTATTTACTAGGACTAAAATTCCTCCTCTCAAATGGTCGTGACAAAGTTCTACCGGTCATTCCCCGACTGATAATGCCCATTAAAAAAGCATTGTCAACTCATAACCGCCATATCTGCTGCAATGTTATGAAGGTTCTTCAAGAGCTTGTCAATTCTCACGAAGGTGTTGGCGAAGCATTAGTACCCTACTACAGACAGCTCCTTCCCACATTTAATTTGTTTATCAACTACAATAGAAACATTGGTGATGCCATTGAATACAGTCAACGCAAGAATGAAAATATTGGCGATCTGATTAATGAAACCCTAAGAATAATGGAAACAAAGGGTGGGGAATATGCCTACCTCAATATCAAATATATGATTCCAGTTTACGAATCCAATCTACTTCAGTGAATGGAGACTTAGGCGTTGACCAAAAACTCCAAACAACATCATGCTATTTTGCACACTAATATCACAAATACAAAACATTTCACCCTAAATATTAAATAAATTGGTCTGAAGATTTTTAGATAGGAAATTTATAAATAATAATTGCAATGTCGCTTTTTCAGTTCACACTGTCTCAGTAATATTCACGCGCAGTGATAAGCATGTCCTTTACGTGAGAAGGGAGGGCATTTTTGCATTGTATAACATTCTTTTCCGATACCCCTCTAATGCGTATCATGTGCGTCATGATACCTCTATAGCGGAATGGCCTGTCATGCACGGTGATTTTACACTTATATGACTTTTCAAGCCCCCTCATTGTTCTCTCAATGCGTCTGAGCCATTGTCGCCACAAAGGCTTGTCCTCGCCAAACTGACGTATCAACATTGAGAAGATGTACTCCCCACTGTTCAATTGGAAAACTCCAAGGGTAGAACTGGGACAAGGAGACGTCCAGTCAGCAGGAACTTTCCCAAATTTAAAATCATTTTTCCCCTCCATCGTGTTTTTGCATGAGGTCAGGGTGACAGTAGGGGGGCTGGGGGGCGGCGCAACCGGTAGCGTCTCAAGAGGCGTAGTGTCAAGCCCCTCGAGGGATGCATTTGAACAGGGGTCCGAATTTGTGATAGTAGAGAGATCCACCTCAAAGAGATACTTTCTTCCAACTTCTCTTGAGCCGGCCCCTGCTTTTTCTCTGTTTAAGGGCTTAACAATACCATCACAAGCAGGATCTCCACGCGGATCAGCGATCCCAATACGAGAACGCTCCTGCCTTAAGTCAGTCTTGCTATTATGACTCGGTGTAGTTCCCATCCACTTCTATTAAAAATAGATCAAACCCAAATCAGGACAAAAAATAAGGGAACTGAAATTATTCCCTTGAACCGATCTCGCTCTGTTGAATGCACAGAACGCCTGGATTAATCAATAGGATAGTCGAGTCTTCACGTGACAACGAGTTGACAGTGGACTGCCCGGGATCTTAACAACCCCCTCCTCCACAGCACCTCCCAGCACAATCAAAAGCGCTGAGAAAGCATTTACAGTTGTACTGAACAAAGGAATACGCAGATTAGCCGCATCAGTAGCCGTACTTTTTGTTGAGTTCGGTCATTCCGTCACCAGTTTGATCTGCAGGGGAGAAATGTTGGAGTGCATTCATACAAGTAAAAGGCATCTACACACCACTTTGTTTAGCCTAGTAACGAGGTCCACACGAAAAGGAAAACACACTTGCCCAAAATTGCATTTCACATTCAATGTGCCTAGGCAGGGAGGAAAGGGATACACACACACAAACCCACCTTTGGGTGGCATCCACAGCGCGAAGTTGGGATCGTTCATGCTGTAGTCGTAGGCATCATCCAAACCAATCTAGACAAAAAAGGCACAAGAATGCATCATTATTATTCTTCCCGCGAAGTATGCAGTCTGTGAAAGAAATGAACCTCTGTTGGCGGTGACAACTCGGAGGACAATTCCACTGAAACAGCCGGCGACTGCTCATCCTTGACTACCTAAGTTGGATGAAAGGCAAAAGTGATGGCAAATGAAAGCAGAACAGTCAAGTAATGGAAGAGGAAAAGAAGAAATAAGTCACTTTATCGTCAACCGAGTGCGATAGTTGCTGGGGCCCAATGCGTGGCCGGTGCACCACTTTATCCTCCTCAACCACTCGGAGAGGCTCCTGCAACTGCTGCAAAGGAATGAAAAAAAAAAGAAATACTTTTCAGTATATTAAGTTCAAATTTTGGTCAAAAAGCGCATCTCAACAGGCAGACCTTCGATGGTGATGATGCTGCAGAGTGGACCTTATCTGTTGAAACAGTAGGTGAGTACGCCTCTTCATTCCTTGCCACTTTAGGCTTTGGAGATTCCTGTATAGCACAACGAGGTAGAAAAAAAGTAAAAATGATGAAACAAGACAGCACTAGACGATTACACGAGACCGCGTTACAAAGAAAAGTTATTTGCCTATTTGTATAAACGTAATGTGAATATTTGAATACTTTCCCCCTGTTAGACGACATACCAATTGAGAAGGTGAAGATGGGGGACGTTTCAAGGTGCCCCCTATGTCCACCTCTTCCATGGGTGTTGAATCACACACTGGATGCTCCTGCATAACAAAAAAAAGGATGAAGGAAAGAACAGCCGGTATCAAAACATCCTCGAGCAGGAACAAGGCAATTGTATCTAGACGCTGGTCAACGAAGGTGAATTAACAAAGCCCTGAGAATTTGATTATCCAAATGCCTAGTGTTGCAGCACTAATTACTAGCCACCAGAGCTTCAAGCATCCTGGCCGTCCGTGGATTACAAAGAAGAGATGGATTGCCGAAAAAGTGATGAGGGAAGGAGGTGGGGACTAGACAACTGAAATCTACGGCCTAAGTAACCAAGCGCGGCACAAATACCAGGAGGTCAACCTGGATTCGAGACTAAATTCAAACTCCAAATTTTATTCCTCGCTTCAGTACTTCGTGCTTTAAATGTGACCAAACAAGGCCAAGCATTTCGTATTTAGTAATTCAGATGGAAAAAAATAGATTCAGCTGACCGGCTTGGTATCCACACCAATTTGTGAGTCATCATCTTCTTCAACTTCTGGAACAAAGACTTCCTCGCCCTCCGTCTCCTTCTCTATTTCCTTCTTTTGCAAGGCCCTTTTCTCACCAATCTGGTGACTTCGGCGATTGAACTAATGAAGAGTTAGGCAAAAACTTCCCTGAATTTACCTCTGGCAGTTGTCTCTTGATAGAATTCAGCCTACTTTCGGTGTGAGAGGCTTCATTCGTCCTAAAGTACAGGTAGGTTTATCATCAAGAGCAGATAACCAGATCACGGAGTTATTTTGATTGAGTACACACCATCCAGCAGTTTAAGAAGCCTATAAACTTCTTCAGCAACTCATTCTAGTAGAAACCATCCTTCTACTGACAGAGGGAACGGTTACATAGTAATAGCAAGACTACCAAGGCCTCTTCCACAAAGCCTACCTTCCGTCAGTACCAGACTGCTGGGAGGCAACAGCACGAACAGCAGTAGCTGCAGCGGAGGAGGCGGAGGAGGAGAAACGAGCCGCACTGCTGCCACCGCCGCGAATGCCGACTTTTCGAAGGAGGCGCGTCTCTTCTTGCCGCAACGCTACCAGACGACGCTTCAGCGCCTGCCGTTCTGCCCGCTTCGGTGCACCTGATAGACAATGAAAGGGAAAGGTCAGGTCATCTGATGGACTAACTGATGAAACTAGAGCATAGTTTGACCTGAACATGACTTTTGCTTCTTCCATAACCACCGGACGGGGAGTGTGATTTCAAGCACTCAACATAATTCAGAAAGCGCCAAATTCAAAAATTCAGTCCTAAACAATGACCAATTAGTATAGTTTTACGACCTAACTGTGAAAGTAGTCATCTAAGACTTTTAAAATGCCTTTATATTGACCTATTTCACTTATATACACTTCCACTGACTACTTGTACCTGCAGACTGTCACTGTGGCTCACACCACGAACTGTTGAGTTAAATCGAGAGAGGTAGAACATGACCAGAAGGAAATTTCAGGAGTCAATCAAAATAAATTTACTACCTTACCTCTTTTGATAGCCTCCATGTAAGCCTCCAACTCGTCCATTTCGGTGGCATTTTCGCCGGCTGCTTGCATGGCTGTGGGGAGGAGGAGGAACAGTATACGATGGATGAAGAAGTAATGTGAAGAAATAATAGAAGGTACCTTGTTCAGCTGCGTCTAGCTCCATCTCCACTTCAATGATCTTCCTTCCCAATTCCTCCAGTGTAGCCAACTGAAAGAGGGCAGAGACTCAAATGAGCTTAAGGCTGGCTCACTAAAACAGCAGAAAACATGGTTACGCGATTACTGAAGGTGGTCAAGAAGACACTGTGGTGCGCCATGCAACCGCTACGTTGATGTGTGATGATAGTAAATAACTAGGAGTCTAGAATTCAATTGCATAATACTCACCACAGACAGGGAATCCTGCGGCTCTTCAGACGTCTCTTGTGACATTGAATCGTCAGTCGACGTAACCTCCGCTCCCTCGACACCCATGCGTCTCATTCGTCGGCGCCGTCGGGCCTCGATTTGGCCTGTCCGGTCCAGAAAAGTGTCCTCATCGGAGGAGTAGTAGTCGTTCGACTGCCAGTACGCCTTCTCACGTGCTCGTCTCACCGCCTCTACCCCTTCTATATGTTAAATGTCATAAAATGGGGAAAAAAACATTCTTGTCGTTTTGTGCGAAATTATACTCAACAAAAGGTGGAGATAATTAAAGGAATGGGAATTAGTGCAATTAAATGTGCACTGAAAGCGCTGTGTAAGCGTTGAATTAACGAAAGACGAAATCACAAAAGTGGTAGGCTGTGACCTAGAATTGTCTATGCCTTTAGTTGCTCTAGTATGGGCTACACACATAAAAATGAAAAAAAGAATTTTTTCCAATTACCAACCAAATGCAAAGCACTGCTTATTTCCAACAAAACTGCATTGAGAACCGGATAGGGATGCATGAATGCCTCATCAAATCACAGCCATACCTCTATTGGCATCAAATTCACCCAGATGATCGAGGATGCGGCAGGCCTCAAGAGCACAAGCCGCGATAGCCTCCTTTCGCTTCTGGCCGGTCATCGGCACCTCTGCAAACAGTGTGCCCGCGTCTAGTGGCAATCTATGGCGCAAAATTTTAACTTTTACACTTCTACACCTCTCGCGTTGAAAGGGCGTAAGGAACATGACAAACGCACTCAATTCTGCACATCTGCTGACCAAAACGGCCTTCCACGAATTCGTACTCGGGCAAAGGATCTAAGCCCTCACGATCGAAAAATGCTCTTAACGCCCTCTTCGGATCCGCAATGTAGGAGCTTTCATGACTCAAGCAGTTCCCACTCTCGGCCAAGCGCTGCTGCAACACGTTTTCGTCCTCATCGCCATCATCTAGTAAATAAGAGGAAATTAGCGTCTGTAAACTCTTCTGGTAACAAGGCCATCGAAGTGAAAGGGCTTACGCACCCTCCATGCCCCAGTTGCATATATTTGCATCACTTTCTTCCTCCCGTTTCCTCTTTTCTCCCTCCCTTTTCGCCTTTTTTTTCGCAACCAACTCACTCCACGTTTCTTTAGTTTCCGACTCAACATCAGATTCCGGCCCGTTGAGAATGAGCAGACGCGTACTGCTGCCGAAACGAAGGACGTAGCCAACTCGAAGGCGAATATATCGTCCCGATGGAACGCGGTGCTTGTTCACAAAAGTGCCGTGCGTGCTGTCAAGGTCATAGACATACCAACCGGGCGAGAGATCAGAGTTACTGCCAAATTGGAGAACAGCATGGGCACGACTTATGGAGGGATGAAGGAGGGTAGCGGTGCGACCAGTGGGATTTTGCGGATTCAGCAAGGGACCCGGTTGACGTCCAAGGATGCGGTGATCGATATCGGAGAGGTCTATTGTCGCCTCAGGCAATGAAATTCCATTTTTTATCACCTCTAGAAAGTAGCGCGATGCTGAGGGGCAGGTACAAGCCCAATCCGGTGGTTGATAATACGCCTACAAGTGTGCACATGATTACTACTTCAAAAAAATCAGGCGCAAGACTTTTGTCCAAAAACGTACTCACACAAGAATTTGCCAAATTTTCACTGGAAATTTCTTCGGACGACCTCTTAGCAGGTACTGTTTCTGGTGTTTTAAATGTTTGCTCTTCTTGCTTTGTGGGTTCTTCAGTCTCTACAGAGTAAGAAATCTAGCTGTCTTACCTGTTGAGGCACTATCTGGTCCGTCATCTGACGTTGTGGTGACGTCCGAGGAATCCTCCATCTATGGGAGCTAAAAAAACAAATGTGTGATAGGTGGATTAATCTAACAACCATTGAGAAAGCACTAAATCTGTGATTTTCTGCTACATCGCTAAGGTAAGAGATTTAACTGAATAAAGTTACTTTACTTCATAAATAAAAGCACGTATGAAGTAAATTTTGAAATCCAATCAAAAATATCGAAAAGCAAAAAACAGTTCGTGTAAAATCTGCCCCAGAATTTGAAGGTGATACCACATAATAAAAGCCCGAAATGCTACCACATTTCAATTTGCAATAGTAGTGGAAATGTGGAATGAACAAGTATTAACGTTGCCCACTGGAAAAGATGGAAGCAATGCTAGAACCAGCAAACGCACGGCGAGAAAGCAGAAGTGCCATTAGAAAAAAATTTGCTTTATTTAATATTAACACAAAGATCACGTAGGCTATAGCCTCGGTAACGGACGGTCTGACAGGAGGGAGGCTGTTCAGAGGAGGCCTTGCCGCTTGAGGTCCTCGTAGGTTTTGCGCGAGACAACGTTGCCGGCGTGGTCCTCCATCTCCTCCTCCACATCGGGCCGCCAGCGCTCCGCCTCCTTGGTGGTGCGAATGCGCTGCCAGAGGGCCAGAGCCTCCTCGATCTTCGTGACATGCGCGAAGTGTGCTGTGTTAGGAATGCCGAGGCAGCGCATGCCATGTGCATGGCGCCACTCGGAAAAGTGGCGCTGGAACGCTTTCGGTCCTCGGTACGTCTGATTGCCGCAAATCTCACATGAGTAATACATGTTTAGGCCGTGCAACTTGTACAACCAGTATGGGATTGGCTACAGGGAAGGAATATTCATAAAAATTACTAAAAAGCACCGGAGAAACAAGCATTTCCGAGATTAAATTATGTCTCGCTAACCAGGCACGATAATTCCAATTTCAAAGACCCGTCTTCCTAACTTAGATAAATAACTGATTCTTAAAATAAAATGGGAACTTACTTTTCCATCCCAGCCAAGTGGAAGGTTTTTGGGGTTATAAGGGATGTCATCGTCTTCTACATCTGGACCACCCTCGGCATCCTTGCCTCTGTCGCCATTGGCACCAACACCACCGCCCACCTCGTTCTCAGCGTCACTGTCCTCCTCCTCCTCTCTCTCCGCCAAAGTTCGTGCCTGTCGCCGCTGAACGTTCTCAACGGTTGCAGCCCGATGCTCATTTAAAATCTCCGCCAACTGGTAGACGCACGCCTCTAGCATAGCTATCTCACGCACGCGTTCTAAGTCCCTAAATGTGTAGCAAAACAGTCGACTCAAATCATTCAAACGTTCAAGCATACATACAGATATGCGGGCGGGATGACCTCTAAAAGCGCGGCTGCCTTAAAATCCTTTGGACAACAGATTTAAGCTCCCACCACTGGTTTAATCCCTAAATGGTATTAACTACTGTGTCAATGGGCGTTTTTGACTTCTTTATTACGGTACTTGATGAATGACTACGATGCATACTCTGGCGTTTGTTTTGAAGTCGCAAAAGTTAACTCCCATGTCGATATTAGAAAGTTTTAAACATCGAAAAATACCACTTTCACGATAGCGGAGGAGGTGTGGGAAAAATTAAAAAAAAAGCTTTTATTCTAGTGCTCCCATATCAGTTAATTGAGCGTCCATCTGATAATTATAAACAGATCTATCACTTACACTGATTTTCGAAGCATATGTATCACAGGTCCTAAAAACCTTTTACCGGATAGAGCTACTCCCAATCGCGCACGAGCATAGAGAATTTTCGAGTCTACCTCAAAATCTGTACTTACTCAGGTGCAGCAGCATTAACACCACCACGATGATTCCTGGAACGGGTAGCGGCTTTGACGGAAGGGAAGAATTCGGGTGGGAGGTCTTCGAGAGCGCGCCCTTTGGTGGCCCAAAGACGCTGGGCACGCTCCTCTAACGTACCACCGCATTTAAGACCGAGCGCGAGGAGGGCTGATTTAAGGCGATCCAGACCGAGGGAAGCGAGCTCTTCGGCCTGTCGGAAGGGCGTAAGGTCAAGGTGCGCCCCAGCGCGAGAGAGAGCGGGTGCAGCAGTTCCACCACTACCGCTCCCGCTGCTGCCCCAACCCGGGAAGACTTCCTCCGCCCACTCGCGCTCAAAGCGAGCAAGAGCAGAGGCGGAGACCTCAGCAAGGTCCAGCATCGGCTTTGCACGCGACAAATAGCCTTCCAGATAAGAAATGAGGCGCTCCAGGTAGTGACGATAGGCACCTGAGGCAGTTTTACGCTCACGAAGGATCTCATACAACTTATCGTAGGTCTGAAGGTACGTCAGATAGTCCACCTTCTGCAAAATTTTCAAACGTAGATGAAAACTCAATCTTTCTCGTATTGAGCGGAAACATGTAGGATAGCGTTCAAGGACTTGCGAATACGCCAATTGCAAAAAATGAAGATTCAGCAACTTAAATAAAATCATATTCAAAAGGGAGAGTCACCGCCAATTTACTACCAAGCCTCTCTCTATCGCTTATTATGCGTACTCTTAAATGGCAGTATGATTTTGATAATACCAAAAGAGCTAAAAAAATGAAAATCCACAGGGATATCTAATGATAACAGAAGAACATCTTTGTTCCCGACATTTGACGCTTCGAATGTTCCAGGAAATTAATCTATTTAAGCTCCCACTGGGGTCTCATTAATCAGCATTAATGTTGAGAAATCCTACGTATACATATAACCAGGGTAGTGTCAAGGCCATCAGTAATGCTATAAATAGGTTGAATTAACGGTCATCAAGATCTCAGCCCTACGGGAAATGGAGGTAAGTGCAGATACCTTGGTGTAAATGTACATTCGATGTCAACATAAAAAACATCGCTTCCCTAGTCTCACTTCGTAGCTACCCTGGTTGGAAGCGCGACAGCGTCCAAACTCACACAGATAACACCAGTGCATATCAGAATCCAACAAGGTGTCGTAATCAAGACCATGTAAAAAGCTACGAGACTTAACTATAAGGGACTTATGGAGATGTGAACCACAAGGATGCAGCACCTCAGATACTCTCAATGCTGTCAAGAAACATGGAAAACTACTTATAAAGTGTACCTAGTGGAAGCACAATTTAAACATAAAAAGGATCAACAAGCGAAAAAATACTGGATATAAGCAAAGAAGAAAATCAAAATTGTGACTTGGATTCCTGGACTTTAATAACTTTGACATAAACGTAGGGCAAATTTACTTGGCAATAAATTAGAAGTCATAGATATACCTACTTCACAATTGAACTTATAAAACTGCGCTAAGAGGCAAGAGTAAAATTTGAGGGGTTAGAGAGAAGTAAAAGCTTACTGGAATGCCTTTTATATTAATGAAAATTTCATATAGTTCGTGAAGGTCGAGGAAGCGTCCGTAACCCTCTTCGTCTGTGAATTCGATCATTGTTGCAGCTGATTCTTCCGGATTATCACGCATCTCCTTAAAACGCTCGAATTCAACCGACATAGGAATGCTTAACTGAAGTTTTTTATCAAGTCAGAAAAGAATATCATATGCTAACTTCATCCGGATGTGAACGATGAAAATCCTTCAACGCCTTCAGACGCGAATAGAACTCATTAAACTCATTCGGACCAGAAAGTGACTGAATGTCCTGTTTTCTAAGACTAAGATCAAATAGGAGATGCAATTAATTCATAAAAGCACCTACAAAACAAAACAATCACAAATGTTACCCATCTTTGTCCTCGTAAAGTTCCTTAAGTGCTTTTGTAATGTCCATATATCGCTAAATTCGTTGTCAAAAATCGAAAAAAACTCATTACGTCAAACATGGTTCGTAGACGAAATTCCGAATTTACCCCTTCTTTGTGCTATAAAAATACGTAGTCCATAACATGCTAACAAACCGTTTTAGGTTTAAAACACATCTCTTTCGACATCGCATCTATTAAACGTTCACGCTCTTCATGTATGCTACGCTGATTTTCCAATACCGTATTCATTACAGCAACTAAGCGTATACCCACACGCGGGCCCTAACACCAACAGTTCAGTAGTTGCGCCTTTTGTAAATGATATTGAGAATGCCAAATATGACCCCTTATCTGGGCAAATAAGGTGATGCATTAAAAAATTTTTTGTGCGTAAAATGGCCTAGTACCTACAATTAAAAATTGCGATGCCATCAACACATTTAAAAAATGTTTATGCCGAAATTATAAATGCGTTAGAAAGCCGAATAAAAAAAGGTCCTGTATTTTATCTTCATTGATTTTCAAATCAAACAACTAAAGCGGCAAATAAAATCCTGTTTTGCACTTGGTCACTTTGAGCAAATAATTTATTTTGTAGCTAAAATAAAAAAGTGGTTCTCAAGTTTATTAATAATTATTATGTTGTTGTGATGTATCTTTTAGAATAAAATGTTTTCAAAATTCGAATTTAATAATAGAGTTGTCGTCTTCCGTGCCTAGCTGTGATTGTGGTTCCTTTCCTCGCGATCTTTCCCCCATAATAAAGATGTCAAAATCAAATAAACCAGGCTGTTTCAGAAAGACTAAGAACTGGATAAAGGAGACCTGTGAATCTAGCTCTACACCAGTGGCATCGGCATGATACGAACCCGCGCTCTTTCAGACTGGTGGCAGCGCACGCAGACCTACCTTCATTCGAAGAAGATGTAAATTTGGAAGATTGGCTCCCAGCCACCCGCCAAAAGAGAAAACCGATATACTTTTTTCATAGTAGATTGCTTTACGAAAGTGGCTAAGGTAGAACCCATGAACTCACAAGATGCTGAAACGGTTGCTTCAGTTTAATTCAACTGGTGAATTCGCCAGCATGGAGTGCTCGAATTCGTTTAGGGCGATCAAGGTGTAACGCGATAGCAGTTTATTCTTTAATACTGGTGAGGCGTCACGTTCGTACTTTGAATTAGCCCCTTTGTACCTCGCTGGGTGGGCTGAACTTTTGGACCATTCCAATAGCCCAGACACCTTCTCCGTCCTGAATATATATATATATTCTGCCCGAGCATTGTGTCTTCTTTCATCCTAAGAGAGCCTTGAGGTGCTACAAAGGTCTTAACCTTGAGAGCCGACTCTTTGCTGAGCTATGTAATATGTGCCAGGTCTCAAAAACCTACACGAGACCTGTACATCTGTAAGGCAACGGCCAGGTGGAAAGAACGAATAGCACCCTTACCTAGCTAAAGATAAAAAGCCAGACAGCTATGATTGAAATCTAGGCTGCTTTAAAAAATCCAGCAAAAAAAAAAAGCTAATTTCATTTTTTGGGGGGCTATTGAAACCTATGGCTGAACAGGTTTGGCGACTGATATCACGTACTTAATGCAGTCCTAAAAAATTTATTTACAAATATCTGAAAAACTAAAAAGATCTTTCTTAAGGAATCCAAAGTCTTTTTTGCAGGATGAGGGTTCTTAATAGCTTCTCACCGAAAAAGTTCATTTAACAGGCATGCGTGTTGCAATTAGCATTTTTGGATCTAATTGTTTGGTTTCCTAACAATTTTTAATATTTTGAGAACACCAACTGTAAAATGATGAAAATATGCAGCCACAGATGTTTCTTTTCATCGCTTGTTTAAATGTCTCGAAAATAACGATAAAATAACGTTAACAGCATGCGCAACTAATCAGTACATGTTGTCGTGGTTTTCTTGAGGCAATTTTGAATTTTGGAGTGCGGCGATATATTTTTTGCTGCTTTACTTCGCAGCTCTTCCTATGGGTGATCCAGATAAGAAAATCTGCCGTTATTTTAATGCCGTCGGTGGTTGTTGGTATGGAGATAATTGCAACTTTTTACACATTCCGGATAAAAGACCACCTTGCAAATTTTTTTGGTAAACCACTTGTAGGATCTGATTTTCTAGGGATAAATCATCTACAGGATGTCGTTTTGGTGAAAACTGTCATTTCTCACATGACTGTGCGTCTTTAAAAGTAGTTGAACAGCCCATTTGCAAAGTTCCTCTCCCTAATGAGGTATGTAAGCACTTTACAGTCTTTTAGTTAGTTTTTTATGATTATTTTTTGTATATGATTAATTTTTCTATTGCAGAAGCACTCTACTGTAAAAGTATAGTTTGGAATATTTTGGCTTCATCAATTTACTACTTCGCCCATATTTGTACAATTGTCAATTTGAGTGGCTCATTTAGTAATTTTGAGGGCTTCGTGATGTGATTGTATTATTTTGCTTAGAAATTTTTACTTATTTTTGAGAATCGCTCATTTTTCAGAATTGTTTGTTTGATTTTATTTGGCACAAATGGCTATTCTTGCATAGCTTTAGTAATGAAATCAATAAATCTGCAATTACTGGATCTTATATCGGGATAGCAATAACCTGTGGTCCTTTGCATGACTTGCACTCTCATAAAACAAAATTAATATTTACATTCCTCTGCAGTCTAAAGGGTTTGCTTTAGCTCGAGAAGAGGAACTCTTTTTATTGTATTTTGCTTTTTGATACGTATTCTCTTTTTAAAATTTTAATTTTTTAAAACTAGTCTTTTCAAAATCGGCATATTTATTTTGTCGTTTTTAGTCAGGTTGGATTAATCTCAGGTAAATTTCTGCTAGTCCTGAATGCCTGTAACTTATTTTTGTACCTTGATGCTTGATTTTATTCAAGCAGGTTCTTAAGGACAATCAAGAGTCAGGAAATACATCAGGTCGGAATAATAATAACATGGCCATATCTTCTCGTCTAATTATCACTGAGCCTCCAAAGACGGCTGACAGCTCTAAGAGTAGCGGGGACACATCTGCTGAGGTTGTTGCAAATAGTGAAGAGAAGGTAAACAATAATACCGTGACTTCCACTGAGGAGGCGGTGGCAGATCTTCGTCCAGATGACAAAGGTTTGGCTTTCTTGACTCAAGGCATAAAGATTGTTGAAAACCATCTTCTTATCCGTTTTGAGTTCCACATTTTCAGATTTGATGCCAAAATTGATGGAACTTTCTGAATTCCCTTCCGACGCCAATTTCCAACAAGAGCAACTCACTTTGGACTCACAAATAATGTGTGGTAGGTTAAATAAAATCAATTAAGATGCCAGCTTAGACATTAGTTTAACCTTCTAGCAAGCATGTGTTTTCCATCAGGCACCTGTAAACAAATACTGGAGAGAAGAGGCAACGAGAGCTACTGCAACCTACTGAAGGACCACTATCTCGAGTGCTTCCTAGATAAGGAAGGCGATCATGTGAAGTGCGTCAAACTAAAGGCTGCTCTCGAGCCAGGGCAGATGTATTGGTGCAAGTCATGCATCCTCATCTTTGAGAAGCCCTGGTCGCTCTTCCAACACATGGCTGACAAGGCAAAGGGAGCCAAAGTTCAGCGTTGGGAGAAGAAGGTCCACCTTGACTGGATCGACAGTGTCGCTGGTCTAATGGCTGGTAAATCGGAAGGCATTTGATCTTAAGTTTTTTCACGTATGTTTCTCTGATCAGAAGCTCCTGCCATTTCCTAGGCCACGACCTTGGCCTTTTTAGTCTAATGAAATTGCGCACTGATCTTCGAAACCTCTTGGCTGATCAGCACACAATGGAGGAAGAGATGGAAGCAGCTGCGGTGGCAGCCGCAGCAATGGTTCAGTGGCTAGCGCCAATCAGCAGCCCTTGGAGACTACACCAACGGGAAATGATGCGTAAGATAGAAAATCTCCATCGCCAGATGCTACGTCGTGCAGGAGGGGCCGCAGCAATCGCCAGAGCAGCTTTTGCTGGTGGTTCTAGTTGTTTTCCATTTCTTCCACCGTCTCCATCTAATGTTTGTGGACGTTTTGGTACTCGAACTTTCCGTGGCGCAATTCAGCAGCAGCATCAGCAACAACCTTTCCTTGATACGGCTGGAGATCATCCTACTCCTACGCCTCCTCGTTTAGTCTTTCGGGACGTTGACGAAAATGGACAGCCTGCGGACGAGGCAGTTGCGGAGGAAAGCCCACAAGAGGAAGTTGAGAATGCAGATGCTAGTGTGGTTGAGGAGTCAGAGAATAATGAAGAGGTGGTGGCTAAATCGGAGCTCCACGTTGCGGGTGCATCGGGCGATCATCCATCTGTGCGCCCGCCTTATCGCGCAAAAAATCAGCAAACGCAAGACAATGCTGAATCTGAAACCCCGTCAATTTCTACTAATAAACAGGTTAATTCGAACAATACTAACAGCGCAGCTGTGCTTCCTTGCCCCCGTGGAGACATCGACATTAATGGAAGAGGAAGTTTTAGCAGATTCGGTCGAGCCACTGGAAGAAGCTTTCGTGGCGGAATATCATCGGCAAACCGTAATAAACCTCTTAACTCAGCACATCGCCACTTTGACCGGCCTGGATTACGGTCAGTCTCGCAGTCTCTTCGTCAAATTACCTCACCAACGAGACTGGATTTGAATTGCGGCTTCACCGATGATGAGGTGGAAGAACTGCTGTGCCAGGGTATAAAACCATGGGACAGTGAGGCTTCAGCAGCTTTGGCTGTATTGCATGGTGAAATGGACCATCTTCTTAACTAAACAGTTTCTAGCTCTCTTTTATATCTTCAATGTTCATTTATATCACCACAAATATTCCACCTATCCTGCCGTTCAACTTTCAAAAATGAATTGCATGAAAAATGGTATGCCAGAACACTTCTAACCTGCACTCAAGCAACCAAGCTTATTCTGAAAGTTGTTTTGAAGAAATATACTTCTCACCTTTCTAAATGGTCCGCCTCCACCATCAACTGCAAACGTGGATTCGCCTCGCCAGAGGAAAAGGGCCCTCAATGTTTAGTCTCCCGCTCTCCAGGTGCGTGCGTGTATACACGCGCTTCTCACACGCATAACCTCTGTGGTTTTTCTTTCCTCACTTTAATGATTACTAAATGTGTCGTTATTCTTACGTTCGACGCAGAATATATAGTAAATACTATGCCACCCTCTCCTCATTTCAGATTGCTTTCAAATCACGCTGTCCATATTGCGAAAGTGAAGCTGTTCCTTTTGAAATAGGTGAAGGCACATGTACAACTTTTGGTATCCACTGTTGCCTTTTTTTCATTTTCCACAAATTTTCTGCGGCATATTGAGGAAAGCCGCTGATTTTGGTTTTTGAGTTGTCAAATTTTCATTATTCCGAAGCGCATTTTGATATGCACTTTGGCCATACCCAATGCTGCCAGCTTGCCATTAAAACGTCAAGGAAAGATGTCACGAAATCTTTTAAAATGTAATTTGATAGTTAAAATTAATGTCCTTTTTATTATTTCTGCTAAATACAGTTTGGAGCAGATTTCCCACTACAGCGCTACAAATATGACAGAACGCACGAAGCCAGGAACAAAAGAAACCAGAGAAGATATGCTGGATCTATTTCTTAAAATCATTTTTCTGAATTAAAAAGGGAATATTGCTAGTGCAGTAGGTCCATGCTTTTTTCTTTTTGAGGTGGTATTTTAATTGTCAAATGCAATGTGTCAAGTGCCAGGGCAAATCATGTTTGAAACGTGGCCACACGACAGGGCGCGTACCATATCGTTCCAAAATCCGTAATTTCGACAATGTCAAGCAGAATGAAATGTGTGAACAAAAAAAATCCAATGTCCGTGGATAAACAATCGCGTTGCCCCAGGAACTGTTGTGCTAATGTTGCGCGGAGACAATGCGGGACCGCCGGGGGCACTGTAGCCGGGTTTGACTTTAGATGACTGCTTTTTTCTGTGTTTCCCTGCTCCCACATATTCAACCAGGATCAAATTTAGAAATATGTGAGCAAAAACCCACAGAAAATTACAAATGTAAGATAGGATAAAATGCGCGTAAAAGCACAAATTTTTTGTTAAATCATTTTATGACTGTCAGTTTTAAGGTAATCAAATCGTTGTCTACTTATATTGCAATAGTAGTATATGTTTTAACGAAAGAACGAGTTTGCATTTTCAGGCAAGTGAATTAGACTTAAAATTACTACAGTAATTTGGCAGAAGCGATTCTTGTTTATTTGTTGATGCGTTTAATTATTTATTTTTCAATGTCTGTTTAATAACAACCGAAATTATGCGCTCACTGATACAGAATAGACAAACTGCATAAGATCTGGTGCCAACTGAAAGCAACAGGACTTCAAATAAGTAGTACTGTCTTTTCTATCCTAATTCTGTTTCCAAAGGAGCTAACAAATGAAGAATTAATTTTATTACAATTTTATTTTGTCATTGTGTCAGAGCATCAAAAAGTTCACGAGGTGTCACTCATCCTATGTGCCCGTTTCTGAAAACCACAAATATGTCCTCACTTTGGTGGATTTCATTTTATGGTCTTATTTTACCCCAAGCCTAACCAAATTGATAGAGTTAGAGGCCGAAATTTTCAACCCGTTTCCATGATCTGGCCACACCAAATTGGCAGCATAGTAGAACTGCTACTTCGTACAAATATGAAATTTCAGTAAAAGAGGTTGTACTCTATATAACATCATTAATAAGAAACTAATCAAGGTGACGCGACTAGCTTAACTTCACTTCTTAAATTTAGAAATTCGGTTGGAGGTATTCCTTATTCGACATTATGACTCTACTTAAAGGTGATTTTCACATATTATATCAGAAATTCAAACGACTTCAGTTCACTGCCGGTATAATATCAGCCACTTGTTAGTTTGAGTATCCCTATTTGCAAATGGAGAATTATACATGCGCTAGGTCAACTTCTATAATTTTCTACACAATTCTCAATTACTTTTGACACTCTGCTAACCAAGATTAATCATTTATGGACAGTCGATGAGTTTGAGGCTGCCAATTAAACCTTCGTTCTTGAAAACTCTATCACTAAAAAGCAGCAGGTCATCCCGTTTAAATCCTCCATCTCGTAGTTTCCGTTTCTATTCGAAAAATATACGACAAACTTGAAATGGTATGCAGCATTGTATGCCATTGCCCAAGGCCAAACAAGCGTTGATTTGTTGAGCTCAACAAAAGGACAATGTGTTTTCCTGTGGAATTGAAGTCAGTAATGCCCTAAAAGTAAGTTACTTACAGCCTGTAGTTCTTCCTAGAGTCATTAAGCTATATAAAATAAACTTAGTTAAGCGAATTAAATTCGGTGCCTGAATTGGCATTCTTCCATTCGAACAAAGTTTCCTATTTGAATTTTTTACAATTGCTCAGATTATGAAATGTTTACTTTATGCCAAAAGGCATTAAATAATTGCTTTTGATAACCTATTGATGCTTCATCAAAAAATACTGCTCTTGAGAAAGTCACCTCTTTATGTTTCTCAACGGCCTTTTGGCGGGACAATTTACTACTTTACGAATTAATTGGACAAAATTTTCCACTTAAAATCTAGCACCCCCTTAGTAGTGGAATACGCGTTTAGAGTAGTTTTTCAATGCATAAGTATGGAAAACTGAAGAGCGGTTAACTGCAATGCGTTGGCAGTTGAACTCTCGGTTGTGACAAAGGGCCACTTTGAGTCACGGTCATTCTACCTTCGCCTGGCAAGTTAGCCTCCGGGCCATGCCACAAGCCCTAATACCTTCTGCCCGAGTATTGTCTTCTATCCTATCCATGGCAGTTTCATGACACCATATTAGTGGCAGGGGTAAGAGCAACCCGATCTTACAGGACATAAATCCTGATTTCTTGCGGCAGAAGACGTGGAAAGGCCACTGAGAGAAGGATCGGTAAAGACTTCAAACACAGGGGCTGCAAATGTGGTCTACCTTCGGCAGCACCCCCATTCCTGTGGTCTGCAGGAAAGCTACCAACAACGGATGCAACACTAGCCGCTATCCCAGCTGGGATATCGAAATATCATTAATGTGAATTTGTAATACCACCTCCAGTTCTCCACTGGGTGGATAGAAATCCGATAGATGTGAATTACATCTCTGAATTGAGAACAAGGTGACAAGGAGGAATGGACATGAAACCCTACCCCACCGAACTGTGTTAAATCCTGTCCTCCTTTGCACAAATCTGCATCTAAGCCAGTGCTCCCGCGTCTAGTTTTGGACGCGTGTGGTGGTTAGCACAATTCATACTTCCTAAGATCCAGTTTCCGAGCTGCAAGATACTGCACATCCAAGTGAATTGCTAAGAGGGATCAGTGACGCTGCAACCTAGTATGGACTTAATCGCAATGAAATTCGGTGATTGCGTCGAATAGGCCTCGTGGATGTTCTCCCCACAGCACCGACTACAATGTGATGGCCGAATTGAGAAGTCGACCAAGGGAAGCGGTAGAGACGATGATCAAAAACTGGCGAGGGTTGTGCAATAAAGTTGCTTAATTGTCTGTATGACCAATTGCACCATTACCGGCTGGGCCATTCTAGTGGCCTCAGGCCCTACTGCACCCGAAGTTTAAATCTCCTCTCGTCTTCAGGGAAGTCTCGAGAAGCTGCATAACAATCAGAGTTGAACTTGAATAGTGATAGTGGTTAGAGGGCCTGGAGGACGTTTGAAAACGACGAAATCGCAGAGCTATCGACAACTGTCAGACCTCGAAATTTCCAGAAACATTCCATTCACCAATGCGGTAGCCCACGGTCATTTCGCAAAGCCCAATAAACGCATTCAAGGGGTTAGCCACCAACGTGAATACTTTCTCCTCTAACACCTAAGCAATCGCGACTGAAAAATGTAACCGAAAGTTCGAAATAGTTAATCAGAAAGTGCTAATCTCATAGAAATTAATTTGGACACTTTTTACAAATGCAGTGGTGCTTTTTTTCTCTTTTTGTTTCCGAATCGGCAGTAGCTATAATTCTAGCCTTAAATCAAGTCACTTTTGCACTAGGTGGGTTAGAATTTACATACTTTGGACGAAAGAAGAATTGCACCACCTGCAAATCCATTACAGGCGTTTGTCGTTCTACCAAAAGTGATTTGAGTGATTAATTTTCCTGTTACAATGGAAACGGCGTCATTTTAATGCAATCATATTAACAAAATTTTCCCTGGCTTAGTTTTGGCTTAAATTTCTGCTAACTTGCCTCCTCTTTGGTGTTTTCTAAACAGACAAAATAATGTCCTCATTTAAAAATGGACTTATATTCATGTAGTGTCTATTTCCAATAAATTTTTTAAAGTCGCTTTGGACCTGTGAAACAAGGGGTTTTGTTTTGCACTGTTTTCTCGTCTGAGCAAAAGAAAGCAAACTCGAATCAACAAATTAATTCCATTTTTTTCCAGTTACAAAGAAGCAGATATTTGGCTTTCATGTGCTCTTAAGTAAAGATGAGAGTGATGTTATATGTACGGTCCCTAAAAACTCCTTTGCAATGCGTTTGTTGGTAAACTCTCAGCCTTGGTAAGGGGCAAATTTGTGCCTTGGCCCTTATACCTTCTTCGGGTGGGTTGGCCCATGAACCATGCCAGCAATCACAGGTCCTGCGTTAGTGGCAGCAGATAGCAGACCCGATCCCAAGGGACGTTCATCCTCTTTTCTACCGCCGGGTGATAAAAATCAGCAAAGCGAGGGCAGCATATATACTACGGATGGGGGAATCGGTGATGACCCATACCAGAAGGGCTGAAACTTGACGTCTACCTTCTGCAATTACCCCTGTCCCGTGGTTTGCAGGAAAACCATTAACAACAGAAGCTACAATAGCTGTTAAATTAGTTGGAAAAGCTTAGTTACGGAGTTGATTGGCGATACCTCCTCCACATCTTTGCTGGCTGGGTGGAAACGGAAGCGATACAACTGGGCAGCAATGGAGTAAGAACAACAGTGGCAAGAAAGAAGAGTTGTGGGACCCTCCCCTCACGTAACTGTACCAAATCCCGTCCTCCCTTGTATAAATTGGCTTCTAGGCAAGCGTTCCCACGTGTAGCCTCGAACACGCCTAATGACCAGCAAAATTTCCCATTTTTAAAATCCATTTCCCATGCAGGAAGAAATTGTAGATTTCGTTGAATTGCCAATTGAAATCAGTGAAATTACCGTTAAGCCTCTCCTTAGTTGCGTAGGAATTCGATGACTGGTACGGATAGAGGGCGGGTGTTCCCCCTACAGTACCAACAACGTTGTGATGGCTGGAGCGCGGGTTTGACCGAGGGGACAACGCTGAAAACAGGTTGTTTGCTTAACTCTCAGTTTTGGTAAATGGTCAGCTTGGATCCTGTCCACTGTTCCCTCACCGGATGGTCTAAAATCTAGACCGTGCCAGCAGCCCTAGGCTCTGCCGAAGTCGCAGAGCGCTACACCTCTCTCATCATTCCATATCTAATTTTATGCCAACACACCCTACAGCGCCTGGAGGAGAGGGCTTCAAGGGGATTGCATTTTGAATCACTTGTGACCGTACAGCATGTCCGCTGTAGTAGTAAGATTTGGTCCGACAGTGCAGTGGTGGCAGTAGTGGAACTGTTGGTTCAACGATACATCAGCCTTGATTCGCATGGATTCGATAAGAATAAATCTGATTAGGAAATGCTACCTATTTTAACTTTGCAAAATTACCATTATACTTACTTTTACTTGCAAAATTCTGTGCGTTTTCAATAGAGAGATCAGTTTTGAGAGGGACGGATTCCATGAACCCCATCCTTAAGTGATGGCCTAGTTCTTCCCAACTCTTGGTGTTGCAGAGCATGAGTGCTGCATAGCTGTTAGGAGGTAAGCATCATGTCAAATACCTTTGCGAATATTTTTGGAAAGAGACTTGTTTTCCCCCAATAAGTGTAAGAACTTAGCATTTGACTTTTCGCTCTTTAAAGCGATGTCCTCTTCCCGAGTCGGATGATTAAAAAAAGGAAATTTCGTTGCGTTTTGAAGTTCTTAGAAGAGAGTGGCTCAAAACCGGGAGAGGGGGATTAATTTAAATTTTGCAAACCGACACAAATCTTACCGCGCATTTGATTGCGCGACACACCTAATGTCAAAGTGTTAATCCAAATTAAAATGACTGCTTCCCTAAAAAGAGGATCTTGATGGTCCCCACACTCCAAGTGTGACGGTAGCTAAAGATTTCAAAGTGGGTTGGGAAAATTTACCCATCTACCACTCATCAAATGTCCCATGTTTCGGGATGGACCAGTTTAACTGGATATATTTTCTTTTCTTTTTTGCAAAATTAAATAGTTGCTTTGTTGCATCACAAATTGTAGGATTCAAGAGCTTCTTCCTTTACTGCTCTTCTAATGGAATACATTAACGGCCAACCGACTCCTAATCACCACAATTTCGTTGCAAGAACTTGTGTATATTCCAAATTAAATATTTTTTTGGCAAGGTTTGCCTACAGATCAGGCTAGTGTCCATTTTGGAGCAAAATGTTGGCCTGATTGATAAAATCATCCGTCAGTGTTGAAACAATGGTAAAATACATTTGTGCGGGGCAAAATGTTTATATCATGCAGGTGAAGCATTTCATTTTGTCATGGCGACATAAATGAATATGCTGTTTTGCATTGCTGGACAAAAGCAGATGATTTACGCGAACAAAACAAAATAAGCAAAGTGCCCTGAGGAGGCTGGGCTCGGGTAGGGTAAGTGACCTTGGTACTTGTGACCATTGGCATCGACTTCGATGCTAAGGTTTGTGTCACAGTGTCACAGTGCCAATTTGCGTTAATAATGGGGAGAAGTGTTAGCGTCAAATTGAAGAAAGGTAACTTAGTCCTCGCTAAGGGGTAATTTTACCCCTTAAACGCCAATTGGATACTTACGTAGATGCTACGTGGCCATTGGTACGCTGGTTGGCCAATCAGATGTCGTGGGCAAAACGCGTTCACTGACAAGTCGTAGCGACAGCGGCAGGAGCAGCAGAAGCAACAGCAGCATTGGCAGAAATACGAACACAAGGCCATGGCACAGATCCACTAGCCTATGCCCTCGCATCCCGTTCAAACCTCTCAGTGCATCCCCTCGCTAGGTGCAAACACAGCATTGAGTACCTTCAAGGAGACCTCCTCGTGCCTGCGTCTTAACGTCAGTCTGCCGCGTCGGTCGTCCAGTGACACCAACTCTGACATCAATCTCAGTGGTGGAGGTAATGTCGGTAGTGCAGACAGTTGCAATGGAAGCATGTCCGCGCGTCTGCGTCCAGCAATGAGTGACCATCGACTCATGGGTGCCCACCAGGATGCTGAAGGTGTTCGGTGGCATAGCTATAGTGGCGCACCTCCACGCAGTCTCTTCGACGAGGAGGTCAAACATTCATCTTCGAGCGGCTTGAAGACCGGCCATCAAGTTGATTCATCCCGAAATATTTCAGGAGAGGAAGGTGTAGGCTTGCTGACAAGTATGGAGAAGGCCCCCAAGTCGGTTTGCATTCTAGCACCAGATGGTAGTTGTATTTTCTTCTGGTCGTGGGTGGTCTGTGTGGCATGCCTCTACAACATGTGGATCATTCCCTTCCGTTTTGCATTTGCTGAAGTCACAAGTGCGACCGCCTCTGTATGGTTCCCACTGGATTACACTGCAGACGGTCTCTATCTCCTCGACCTTCTACTGGGATTTCGTATAGCTTTCCTGGAGAATGGGATCCTTCAGAAGGACCCCCGCAAATCCAGACAGCACTACCTTAACTCAGTGCGCTTCTATCTCAACTGTCTGTGTATTTTGCCCCTGGACATACTCTACATTTCCGTGGGCTTTGTGTCGCTTCTGCGCATTCCGCGATTTGTTAAAATCTACAAGCTCTTTGAAAGCATTGACATGGCTCAACGACGCACTGTCCACCCAAACTTCTTCCGCACTTTTGGGTGGATCATAATTACACTAACCGGACTGCACTGGAATGCATGTTTCTACCAGTGTGCAATGCGATCTCTCGGCTTCCACTACAACTCAACAGGTGATGTCTTAGAGACCTACGTGCACTCCGTCTATGACAGTTTGCTCTGTCTAACCCTTCAAAAAGAACCCCAACTCAAAGAAACAACAAACACATGGCAACTCTACGCTTTACTTATATTTGAAGGACTGACTGGAATCGCCATCATCACGAGCTTGATTGCGAATGTGAATATGCTAGCTGCTAATGCTTGTGTCAATGAGGATGAATTTCGACGTAAGTTGCGCCCAGTAACTCGAAAATGCTCTCATTGTATCGCGTGACCCAGTAGGAAGCACCGCTAATGAAATAACTAATTTAAATGCCAAGTTTCTCTTTTAGCGAAAAAGAAAGTCTCCTACAATGGTGGAAGTAGAAAGTTCTCATCAGTATAAAAATTTGTGTTTTATATGAACCTGAGACAAATGAGAGATTATGAGGATTTTCCGGTGGCAACTAGGAAAGAGAAGCTTCCTGCATTGTTAATTCTCAGATTGTGTAGGATTTATGGGCGTTGTTTTTCTGCACTAAGCTGGCACTGCGCTGACAAAATTTGGTACAATTAATGACATTGACACTAACGTCAACAACATTGAAATGGCGATGTCTCTTGCACCGGGATTGACAGGGCGAGGATTTTTTTAATATTAGATATCCTGAGGAGAAATGTGACATGTACCAGTAATAAAGTTACCTTCCTTCAAAAGAAGTTCAATAATACTGTGCTGATATTTAGGAAAAGTCAGTACTCCACTTGGTACAATAAGAATAAAATTAATTTTGCAGACTAATACATAACTGATTTAACCTACACGAATGAGGACATTTCTTCTCGCTCTTAGACTAAATCAAGATTTCCTGGTTAGTCTAATGCTAAAAATGAAAACAAGTGGTTGAGTTTTATTATTGCAAAAATACCACAAGTGTTGCGCCATTAGTTGATCACAATAGAAAAAAAACAGTCAGCCAAACTAAGAAGGTAAATGTGACTCGGTCCCATTTGCTGTACTGTTAGAAGTTTTGCTTTCAGCACAAGATAAGGATCGCTTGGGTAGACTTTAGACAGAAATAGTATCAGCTTTTCCAAGTTGCATTTAAAATGACGAGCACAATGCGCTGTCCGAGAGTGGACTCTATAAAATGGTAATTGCACCAAAGTTTAATGCCTTTTATGGAGTAAACATCAAAAGTTTGGGTAATTATACAGATTCTGGGTGTTTTAACTTCACTTTATATATTTAAAATTAGCTTTACAACTGTAATCAGAGTTATAAGCAATTGTGGGGCGAATAGTCATCCTTGTTCTGCCTCCCGAGATAATATGTTAGATTTAAATGTACCCACCTCCTAAGGTTGATGTGGCATTTCACTATTACTAATTTAAACATTTATAAAGTAACATCTCCAGAATTAATATGAACTGCTTTTACTCGTGTAAAAAATATTAAATCCAGTGCTACTTTATCTAAAGTCTTTGATAAAGTTGCTCATATAAAGTAGCAATATTTTCTCTGACTTCATCCACATGAAGGATAGATAAAAAGGAAATGTACCACCCCCTCATTTTCTTTCCTTCCATTTTCTAGCTCTTGCACCGATTCTATTGTCGAACATATCCATTTTCGGATAGAGACTGAGCAAGTTTCTACACATTTCCGCATCCATAGAGTACAGAGAAAATAAATCAAAAGGGAAGAATGAAAGGAACAAGCAGTCATTTGTCTCACTTAATTGCAAGAATTGCTTTAGTGATAATGCATTTTGATGTAAAAGGACCCTAGTTCATCCAGGAAACTACTTGTATAATTGAAGCAGAATTCGTGTATAAGGGTTAGGTACCACATATGAAAAATAAAAGCAGTAAAGATACAAAAATCCAATATTTATGTTGAAGTAATTAGATTTTTAGCCAGTATTAACAATAACATAAGGAACTTATCATAAATCAAATATAGCCATTAACGCACGGGGGATCTGGGGGAGGGGGAAGTGCAGGGGGTGCGTGGACACGGGATACAATTGCAGCAAGAAGGTGTCTAAAATATAGTAAATGAAGAGATTTCTAAAATTTATCAGTTTCCTTGCATATCTGATTCTTCCATCTGGAGCCATTGTGCGTAATTTGGGGAAATTGTGGTAGTCGGCAAACCTGGCTCAATCTTGATGATCGTTCCACTCTGAATCATTATGGACACACACCTACACAAATACGAGATTTCGGTACAATATCTATCGAATTAAATCGGAACCGCTGTGTACTTGGGTCGAGTTTGTTTACCACTACCGCTGTAGGAGACCACACCAGGGCTTCAAGGGCTCTCTTTAATAGCAGTAATAAAGAAGCGTGCCTTGAAAGCAAGTTTATTTTTAGCACACTTGTCTGTAAATAGTTTTCAAACCACTTGTTATTATCTTAAAATAACTTCAACTTCCCATCCCCTCAGATCTTTCTCCCTCATTCGTATGATATATTTACGCTTATTTTAGCATATTTTTTGCATCTTTGAGCCTACTTAGTTGTTTGATGTAAAAAATGCCTAGAAAAGTAATTATTTTTACGGTGCTTGGACAAAATATTTACGCGATTCCAGTTTTCCTTCGAAATGATCATGCAAACTTATATGTATGCATAATTCACTTCCCGTTTTTCTTTTTTATGGCGTAACATATCTCCTTTGTATCCAAAATCTACTTAATTCTTCAAACATTAAAGCATACAATGCAATCTCTACCTCCCTTCCTCTTGCTTGATCGCTCCTGTCGGCATGAAGAACTTGTCTTTGGGGCTATTAAATTGTATCCATGCCTTGATTTATCATGACATGCCATCTTGCCTACATCGGACAATCCATGGTTAATAGCCAAGTACAAACATTTTTAGGTCAAATGGCAGAAGTTCGGATGTATTTAGTCAGACGCAAGGCACCGGAGACATTGAAACGGCGTGTAGTGTGCTGGTTTGACTACCTCTGGCGTCAGAGCCACATTCCCGACGAACAGAGGGTGTTCAAGCACTTACCCGATCGTTTAAAGGCTGAAGTGGCTATTCATGTACACTTGGACATGCTTAAACGCGTGGACATGTTCCAGGACACCGAGGAGGGCTTTCTCCTCGACCTAGTTCTTCGCCTTCGTCCTGCGCTCTTCTCGCCCAGGGATTTTATCTGCCGAAAAGGTTTGTTTCTTCTTTTCCTGCATATTTATAACAACTGACCAATGTTGTTTCGGTATCTGGTGGAGAGGATACTTCCGCCAGTAGTCACTTTTTCTTAATCACCAAAATTAACGTATAGGAAAAGTAATGCAGGAAATAGGTGGATTTAGTAGCCCCAATGGCTGATATTTGAAAAGATTACTTACATTGGATGCTTCAATTCCCATTTTGTCAGCTGTCAGCATTGAGGTGGCGTGGTGAATGCCTGGTATCGCTGTGACGATCTCCCTCTTCACCCCTTGTGGTGACTCTTGGGAGGCTCATTTTCCTGCCACGCTGACCACTTCTTCAGCCACAAATACTGCACTCTAAATGCAATTGTAAATGTCCCCAAAACAAATGAAATTAATTGCTAGATTCAGTAATGCTTTACTGTATTTTTTAACCTTTAAAACCATATTTTGGCGTGCCCACGAAGCTGCGTGGCTGGTTGTACTCTCGTTAATGCCAATGTGTAGCGCCCTGAGACTTCTCTGATGATGCAAGAAGACATAAAACTGGGGCCGAATGCATACATTCAACATACGAAGGTGGCTGGAGCTACTGCTATGGCCCGGAGGCCAGCTTTCTCGGCGAAGGTACAATGGCCACGACACAACGTGACCCTTTATCAAAAACCGCGAGGAAACAGTGGCCAAGATCCAATCTGGCCTTTTTATCCGAACCCAGAGTTAAACAAACAAACCAGCAACATATTACATAGCTCCTCTCCTCCTTTGAGCTTCATCCTCATCGCTTCACTTTGTCAACTCCCTGCTCCACCCATCACAAGGTAGTCGGTGCTCTAGGGGGGACACCCAACCTCCATCTGTGCCAGTCGTCGAAGTCCCATGCAGTTGACGGGATACTTGGCCTCTGTGTCACCATGTCCTCTTGGCAATTCAACGGGATCTTCAGTTTCGTTCTGCATGGGAAATGGATTTTAAAAATGGGAAATTTTGCTGGTCATTAGGCGTGTTCGAGTCTACACGTGGGAACGCTTGCCTAGAAGCCAATTTGTACAAGGGAGGACGGGATTTGGTACAGTTACGTGGAATATTAATAAGTGCCCCTTCCTCCCTGTCACGATGTTCTGCATTTAGAGCTTCCAGTCATGTCCCACCCCATTCTGCCCAGTCAAAAGAGAAGTGGAGGAGGTATCGCGAGATCGCATTGTCGATTTCCCTTGACAGGTGCGGTGGTCAACTCCGCAACAAAGCTTTTTCAGCTAAGTTAGCAGCCAGTTTAGCTTCTGTTGTTAATGGTTTTCCTGCAAACCACGGGACAGGGGTAATTGCAGAAGGTAGACGTCAAGTTTCAGCCCTTCTGGTATGGGTCATCACCGATTCCCCCATCCGTAGTATATATGCTGCCCTCGCTTTGCTGATTTTTATCACCCGGCGGTAGAAAAGAGGATGAACGTCCCTTGGGATCGGGTCTGCTCTCCAATGCCACCTATGTAGCGCCCTGAGATTTCGGTGGGACCTGGGCCTGCTGGCATTGGCCGGAGGCCAGCCCGTAGGCAAAGGAACGATGGTCGAGGCACGAATCTGCCCCTCACCAAAACCTGGGGTTAATCCAATAGTTTTTCACATTTGTATTCGCCCCACCACTGCCAGTATGCCACTTTTACTTCCAAACAATCAAAATTTGCTATTAAACTGACTCTTGGGTTTGACACACAGTTGTCTAATCACAGTGACCAGCATTCGTGAGTACAGTCATCAGTTTTAAGTTGAATTGCCCCCTTTTTGGGGCCTCTTTTCCCAATCACTTTCAATAACCAGTCAATCATTTTCAATGGGAGGTTTTCTTTTGCAACATTTTTTCCTCATCACACAATTATCACAACTTCATGAAGGTGTTCATCGAAGACAAGCTGGTTCATGGAGGATGTGGAAACGAAATTTTGATAAAGAAAAAGACGCCCACAGCCTCCTCCGTGTTTTACAATTATCGAAAGGAGTTGAGGGTGAGGAAAAAAACGTTTAAATAAAGTCGAGATGATGTAATAGCACTACAATGTACGAGCCAGTTGCTGGCTACACTGGGTGCTGTCTCTAGCCTGTACTTTGACCAGCCTACGTCCTTACTCTTGAAGCCTATTTTTAGCTACAACAATTATCCCTTAATAGCATCGATAGGGAAGGAGGAGTGACTGCGGTGCATCAGGAAAAACAACGCGAATCAGTTGCATGACGCCAAGGGCGGAGGCGTAAAAATCGCCCCTTGCACTACTGGCATCATCCTCTTCAATTCTCCCCTCACCTAATCAAATGCCCCTCCTCTCTTGGCAGTTAGAGGTCATCTATACGAATATCAGCATTTAAAGTTCAAAATAAAGGGAAAGGTTATCACGAATTGAAAAATCCCAAGCTAGCCCAGTACCAATCTGGGGACGCCTTCCATGCTCATTTTCAAGGCGCGATAACTCTGAGGAGGGGATCATGCAACCTCTTTGCACCATTTTCGATAAAGAACCCACCATCCGGGATGGCTTCTCCTAACTGCAGCACATTTCTTCAGGTGAAATCGGGCGGGAGATGTTCTTTGTGAGCCAAGGCAAATTGGATGTCCTCGCCGCCGACGAGGCTACCATTCTAGCCACTCTCGGTCCTGGCAGTTACTTTGGTGAGATCTCCATCCTCAACATGGGTAACGTGGGCAACCGACGCACAGCGTCTGTGCGCTCCATCGGTTACTCCGATCTCTTCTGCCTCTCGAAGGAGGACCTGTGGGATGTGTTAAATGACTATCCATCGGCCAAACGAAAACTGGAGAAGGTCGCTTTTGATCGACTCAGCTCCTGCAGAAGTCCAATTCAGTCTAGTGAAAATTGTAATGGCGTGTTTATCCAAAGTAGTCCTTTACATGAGTAAAACATTTTAAGTAATGATTAATTTGACATAGGCAATGTACCGTCAATTCCCAAGCTGATCTTGCTTGTAATCTCAGAAATGGTGCTTCTCTTTCCAAGCTCGAGAATTTTCCATACCCTCTCATCCTCGAACTTGTTGCAAAAAAAGGTACTTCAAGACTCACACATACTTGACTATCAATTCCAGGTGAAGTGGAGTTACACAGACGTCCACGACGAAGTGTCTCATCGGTGTCGTCCGTTTCCCGGCGATCGCCTTTTCCTTTGTCCATGCCACTTCAATTGCCACCACCTCCTACGCCATCCAGTCGATTAGGTCTGAAACGACGTCGATCTGCACTTTCTATGAACTCGTCATACCTACCGTGTAACAGTCACGTTGTCTGTGATCGCCACACATCTTTGGATCGAAGCTGTTCTACAAGAACTGCTCCAATTCTCCACCGCCAATTCTCCCTTCAATGCAACTACGGTGAGACTGTGGAACCAGTTACACAAACTCAACGCCGAGCCATCACCTCAGCAGTTTTTCGTTCAATACACAATCCGGGTGAAGAAGTTCCAACCACGTCAATCTTCCTTCCAACCGAGGCCACAAACAATCCTATTCCACAGATTCGTTTTGAAAGGGCTGCCACACCAGTGGGACGGCCAAATCTTGAGTCTGACCTGAAACAGCTCCCAGTGGAGTTCAGCATCCCCGAGGACATTCAAGGCGAGGAGCAGAGTCAGACTCGGTTGCAGTTGCCTGAAGCAACCAATCACCTCTTCAATGCCTCCACGTCCACTTCCGCTTCGGGCTCCGGCTGCGGCTCCACTTCGGCGTCACCCTCTTTGGCGTACTCCGCTCAGCTGAACCTGCTGCTCGAGCTCCAGCAACGCGTGGCTTCACTTGAATCGGAAAACCGAGTGCTCTCGATGTGTCTGCTGCAGGCCGTGGGACCGTCTGAAGCGAGTGACCGACCGACTGTATGAATGGGAATGGGAAATGCAAATACATTTGTTTTTTGTACCCAAATGCTGAAAAGCACTCGCATGACTGGTGTATGCATACGAACAAACAAACATCTACATAAATACGCGTATGTGTGTGCTGCACACGGGCCAGGTCTGGAAAAAAGTAAGACCGAGATGTCTGGAAGTAGCATTATTGAACAAATAGAACAATAAAAGCAAACCTGTACGCCACTCAGGGACTCACAAGGCTTGTTTTATGTTATGGCCAGCTAAAACTCTCGTTAGCGGGTACCTTTAACTCCGCGGTTAAGTTCACCCTAAAGATATCCTCTTCGTGGACCGATATTCTAGTTCTCTTCTAAAGTCCACAGTAGAGTTTTGTAACAAGCATTGCGATGAGAAGATAAGTTTAAAGTTACTAATAACTCGAACAACCTTGGCGCAGATAAATATTATATGCCAATTCCACTCAAAAATACTCGTTTGGTCGTCATCTCTCATGGTAAATGCACTGCATTTTAGCTCTATTTCTAATAAAAATGCGATTGTTGTTAAGATCAGTATGAAATTCCAAAAGATAGTTCTTGAAACTAAAAAATAGGAATTCTGCCAAAAAATTCTCAATTTCTTAAACTAATTTAACACAAGTAGACCTCTCCCCGACTAAAGTTTCATTTCCAATTTCCCGGATAAGAATTAATTTTAGGAGATAAAGCTAACTCTTGTTTGTAAGCATTTTGCTACTAAACTTTCTTTTTTAATCGATTTGCAGGCGTTTTATCAAAATGTTGGTGCGAATTTTACCAAGGCTATTTTGCGCAGTGGCAGAAAGTTAGAAGGGCTGCAGAGATGGAGGTCTGGGCTAACTTGACAATGCCAGGGTTAAAGGGAAAATTGATACCGATATATCACTGTTTTTAACATTTTTACTAAATTTGAGCACTTTAATGTTCATTTTTGACTTAGTATAAACTGCTCTAGAGCCTCGGTTTACCCATTGTGTTTTATCCCACTAAATGACTTTCCGGGGGTCTCCATAGCCTTCCATCCCATCCGTCCACCAACAGCAGGGCTTTTTTATATGTTGGTGCGATTTATTACGGCTTTGGGGAGGAATGGGACGCTGCCTTGGTTGCAGCGGTGAACAAAAAGCCCTAGGTGGGGAACAACCTCAATCTTATTAACCAATTACGAAACCTGGAAGCTGTAGAGGGAAGCTTTTTACTATGCACATCTAAAATATGGAGAGTTTTTTAATAGGGGGAGTGATTTGACATCTGCTTTTCGGGTTGCAAAAGCGATTAATAATGAGGGATCAAGGTTTAACAAATTCCAAAAGGGCCAATAGGTGAGGATTTGAAACAAATTTTGCATGCAAAAGTGATGAAATATGCTACTCCCAGCACATCCTTTATCACCATCTCACGAATGGGCTTTTTTAAGGTGTGGTTTGCCTTGCGTATAATACGATATACGGAAATCTTAACAAGACTTGCATCATATACATCACCAACGGACAATTTTCTCAGTTTGGCGGGATTCCTGCTTAGTCTTCCCAAGGCTGTCTTAAAAGGACGGTTGTATTTCGCCTCAAATTCCCCCACGGCCCAGCCGCTTCAATTTTAGCAACTCAGGCTCTTTTGTCTATCGCATTTCCTTCCCCTGACACTCCATTCTATATACAGAGGATAAAGCACTCATGTAATTTGTCTCTCCATTATTGAGCACTTAACTTTCTCTATAGCTAATATAGGATGTGTAGGACATACAGGAACGCTTGTCACTAGGGTACAGAAAGTTTTCTAGCCTAGAGGCTTGTGTAATACTATTGTGGTTTATCCCACTTTCGTACCTTGAATTAGCCCCCTTGTACCTCGCTGGGTGGGCTGACCTTTCGGACCATGCCAATAGCCCAGACATCTTCTCCGTGCTGAATATATATATATATATATATATATATTCTGCCCTAGTATTGTGCCTTCTTTCGTCTTCAGGCAGTCTCGGGACGCTACATTGGTGGCAGCAAAAAGCGAACCCGGTCTTAAAGGACATGTATCCTGATTTTTCACTTCTGCGTAATAAACCTTAGTGGAACGGAAGATGTACATATGCTACGGATGGGAGAATCGTAATGACTCCTAACAGAAGGGTTGATGTCGACGTCCACCTTCGGCATCTCTCCCAGTCCTATGTTCTGCAGAAAAGCTATTAACAACTGAAGCGACACTTGCCGTGAACCATCTGGAAGTTTTATTACGGATTTCCCCTACCGTCCCCCATGAACCTGTTTTAAATCTTGTATTCCCTTATTCAAATCTGCTTTTGGGCCAGCGTTACTGCATCTATCTATGGACAAGCTTGATATCCGACGCAGTTCCCCGTCCTGAATGAAATCCCTAAACCGGACAGAACCCCAGATCCAGTCAAGTTGCCAAGCGGGATCAGTGACGTCGAGGTCAAGTATCCCCTCAGTTACACGCTAATTTGGTGACTGGCACGGTTGACTCGTGGGTGTTCCTTTACTGCACCGACTGTGTTGTAATGGCTGACGCAGGAGGTTGACCTGTGAGAGCGCCGGGGACGACGCCCAAAAGAGGAGGGAGGCTTGTGTAATACGATAGTGGTTTATCCCTCGGCAATGGTGAGGCGCCACTTTTGTACTTTGAATTGGCCCCCTTGTACCTCGCTGGGTGGGCTGGCCTTTTGGGTCATGCCAATAGCCCAGACACCTCTGTACTGAATATATATATATATATTCTGCCCGAGTATTGTGTCTTCTTTTGTCTTCAGGCAGTCTTGGGACGCTACACTTGTCTAGACTACCACGCATTCAAGCGGGGGTGAGAGTCAAGGTGACTGAGGAGCTTGTGTAGGCAGGCAAATGTTACTACAAATAACAAAATATTTGATTTTTTTAAAATAGGGACAGCATAGGTACAATATACAATGCCACAAGTTAAAATATGAAGTATGATATTGTCAAATGTCAAAATGATGGAAGCATTCACTGAGTTTTTATGATCCGTAATCTAATTTCCGTAAGTAAAAAAGCAAAAAGATGTCAAGATTTTTGTTGTTTTCTACATATACGCTTTCCTTCAGTATTTAAAACTATTTCGGAAGCGGAATTCGGTGTGCCAGTTTCAAACAATTGGTTTGACACTTCACCTTCCCTGCGTGGCGTTTTCTGTGCGTGGGTTGGATGCCGATAGTTGTTGTATACTTATATAAACTAGATTTTTCCTGGATTCTTGAGCGCTTTAGTCTCCATATTGTGAGGACTATTTCCTTCTGGAGGATTCATGGCCATCTTTTAATTTAAATGAGATGCGTAGTATTCGATGCAGTTTTTACTCCTTTGAACTGTACTTGCTAGTTAACAGTTGTTTGTAATTAGAGTAAACGGGTTTCTCTTGCCTGACTTATTGGCTTGTTTCATCATTCTTTTTAGAGAAATGAGCGCTCGACGATGTCATACTTGCCAAGCTGATGTTCAAGACACCGAGCTGAGGATTCATCTGCGTTCGGAATGGCACATATATAACTTAAAGCGTGCCGTCGCCTCCTTGGCGCCGTTGTCTGAAGCTCAATTCCAGAAGAAACACGAGCTGCTTGATTCAGTTGGTGCAAGTGGTTCAGATGGTATTCCACAAAATAAAAGGGTTTGGTAGCATATAGTTTGTTGTTGTTACCGCGTTTTATTTTTCAGAACCTCCATTGTGAGTCGTGCAGGAAAACTTTCAACTCTAACAAGTCATATGAGAATCACATCCGATCACGGCAGCATAAGGCCAGATTGAGAGAATTTGAGCAGTAGGTTTACTTGATTAACTTTCATTGGCTTTATTGGCTGCAGTCACGAATGTTTAAGTTGATGTTGTGCCTACAGGAAGTACGATGAACAGGAAGAAGCTGGCGTGACAAACATGAAAGACTCGGACAGTGAACGCGTTAACAGCACCGATGTTGAAACAGTTAACGGGGAGGAGAATTTGGGACAACCTTTGCCGGTCGGTGCATGCCTCTTTTGTAGTCTCTCCTTTGTAAATTCTCCGAAACCCGAATCTCGTGTGCTACGCCACATGAAGGAGACGCATAATTTTGTGTTGCCCTTTTCTGACAAGTTAGTGGACGCACACGGTCTGCTCACCGAATTGGGTCGTTTGGTGGGAGAAGAGTTTGCTTGTCTTGGTTGCGGTCGAAAGTTCATCGGTCGGCGGACAAATAGACACAAGCGTTCACTCTCGCAGTTGCGCCAAGAGGCCCTAAAAGCAGTGCGGATGCACATGGTCGATAAGCAGCACAACTTTCTTTATGTTGGTGAGGAGGATCCTGTTGTTGTGGCACTGGCAGTTGCTGAGACAGTAAAAGAGGACGAAAAGAAGAGAGGGCAATCTTTGCCTCCAATCGCTCGTGTTGGGGGAGAGCTATACAGTCAATTTTACACCCTTGATCGGGCCAACAGAACGCTTGTTTTGGTAATTTGCTTAAACTTTTAAGCGCTTTGACATTTACACCTTATTGTATTGCTTCGTATTACTTTTTCCCATTTGAATTATTGCACTCTTTGCTAACCCTCTGGTCCATGCAATTCCCACTTCAGCCTGATAATGCGGAGGGAGATGAGGTTTACGAAGTTCGACTGCCAACAGGAGGTTTTATGGGACACAGGCGGTATTATCAGACAGTATACCGACAGAATGTTGGGTCTTACCTCTGTGAAGCGGCGGAGCGTCGGAAACGCCTTGCTCTAACGACGGGCAGTGAAGGTGTCGGTGGACGTCGGCTTTCCGCCATAGAAACGATAAGGCGATGTGGCGACTTGGCAAACACCTCCTACGGCGCTCCAGGCGTCTCGCGCATGGAAGCCCTTCAGCAGATGTTGAAGTGGATGAAGTTGAGCAAAGATGACCTCAAGCTGGGCATGCGTGGAAACTACGTACTGCGTGGACACTTTCGACGTCAGTATTGAGACCGATGCAAACATCGTCATCCCCTCACTGTTGTGCATGTTTTGATACAGACTACTTTTTCGTGGTTGGTAACCTCTACTCCATAGCTCAAAATACGCTGTGTTAAACTCAACCGTTGTTTTACACATGTAGAGGCCAGATTTCTGACCTTAGTTGATGCTCTCTGCACTACGACCTCAAGGGTTGCGTGTAGAGCGAGTGCGGATGAACTTTTGTCTCAGCGGATGTTTTTCTCAGACAAAGTGGCAATGATTCGGGAACTCATGCTCTTCTGTTGACGTGACAAATCTACCGATCTTTGTGGTTACTGTTGCAGAGGATCCTCTTTCTCTGCTTCCTCAATGTGGTCGCATAGGTCGTTGTGCCCTTTCAGGCGTCGATTGTCAAATGGATAAAAGAAAATGTTAAAAAGCTCTTTTGTCATTGAGGGCTCACTTTGACGCGTTCCCGAGAAACCTCGTCAGGAAGAGGCGTAAACGTGAAGAACGAATAGACCTGATTCATTCAAAGTAAAATTACAAATTATAAAGGGGAGGTGGGTGTTATTCCGCCGCCGGCTTTTCCTCGGTCATCGGGAGTTGAGGCTGGTTCTCACCGTTGGCAACAGTTAAGCGCGGTGGCGGAGCGACAGCTTTACCTGCCAGTGACCGCGAACGCGCATCGCCGGTGGGTAGAAAGGGCAACACCAGATCTGAGCCGCCAGGGAAGGTGACTGGTAAGTGGAGCAACGTGCCATCAATCATCTGAATTGAAAGCGTCTGGGGTTCCGCCTCCGTCGGTGACGGTCGACCATCACCTTGCCGCTCGCTCTCCTCGTCACGAGATAGGGCGGGTTGCAGTTGTGCCGAGACTGATGGCGAGGTTGGCAATGACGGTGAGGACGTGGTGGTTTGGCCACGCGATCCAAGACACGACTGAATCAACTCCCTTCCCTGGTCTGAGTCGATGATGGCCTTCAAACGGTTTGTCGTAAATGTATACACATGGTTGGTCTCCGAGGCGACAAGAAGAAGCACCTCGGCTCCTGTGAGCTCAGCTAACTCGAAGGCCTTCTTCATGAGACCGGTTTTGCGTTTTGAAAAGGTTGAGCAACGTCTCACGCGGTCTTGCATGAAAGAGATAGGAATCTTCTGCTTGCCCCGAGTTAGTTTACGGCGTTTTAAAGGGATATCGCCATTGGTGGAGGACGCATGCGGTTGGGAAGGGAAGGATTGATTAAATGAGGGATCCACATCTTCATCATCGGTGAAGATGTCGTCAGCTGGATTTTCTGAGAAAAACTTGATGTCCGCCATCCGGGCGCAAGAATTGAGCTGCAAAACTGACAACAAAGTATTGACACTCCACTGATAAAGCGTTTGACTACTTAACGTTAAATCTTAAAAAACAGAACTGAAACAGTCCCCTATTCCCAAGTAGGAAATTTCGAAAATGGCTAAAAGTAAAGCAAAGCAAAACTAGAAAGCAATTTCCATTCTTGGGAGAAAAAAGGGTCTACTAAATGTGCTCCTACTCTTTAACTCGACTTCCCAATTCTAACTATGCACTAAATTTAATCATAGTTTTCACATTACATAATTACACCTTTGAGACTAAAATCAAACAAGCCAAATCAAAATCACAACTTCATTTGCATGATTCAAAACATTTAAACCCTGCAATTATGCAAAAGAAGGTTCCAAACGCGGGTAAAATTTCTTGTAAAAATCATGACAAAACCCCCAACTAGAAAAAATATATCGCTAAGATAGGGCAATAAGAAATCGCAGCACACCCATATAGCTATCGAACAATAAGCAATGCAATATTGATGGACGTGGTATGCGAACAAAATTATAAGGCAAGTTTCCCAAATATATAATAAATGCGGCACAATCCAATAGAAAACATACAGTTCTTATATGAAGTGTTGTGGCAAACTGAGTAAACGAAACGAACTGATTAAACAAGACAACACAAATGAGACCGCTGGAGCCACCTGAATCGATAAGCGTGGTCCTATATTGGGTCGACCCAAACCGTCCAAATTCACATTTTTAACGCTTCATAAAATTTTGCTATATGGTAAAAATAAGGACAATAACTTCAGCCTAATCCTGCAAAATACAGAAGTTTAGATTAAGGTTACCTGTCGCGTTTAATTCAAAAAACCTTAGTGAATAATCATTATGGCAGCTTTTCCCTTAGAAAGCTTTAAAAAGCTACTAGTTTAAGGTTCTTTTCAAAAATTTGGCACTTAATTCTACATTTACTGCGAATTTAGACGGCTCTAAAGCTTTACACGTTTGCTCCTAACCTCCCATGAGATAAAATATGTGTCCTATACGGTGCCCCCAGAATCATCTACCAAGATGCAATTTGCCCCATTCCACCGCAGCAAAAAAAGTATTATTAAAGCACACAAATTATTTGGGCTATAGGCATCAATGGGTGTAATTTATTGAAGGTACGGGAGGTTGCACAAACATTGTGTGCCTGCGGTGCATGCGCGATGGACCAACCGAGGGTGGCTTTCGACGTACACGAGTAAGCAGTTTATGCAGGAGACCTATTTGACATTCTAATTTGGGTAATGGCGATGAAGTGTAAGGTGGAAGGAGGAAAGTCATCAACATGTATTAACTTCAGCCACTCCTTTCCTGTCGCTCCAGCCGCTGCAAACAGTGGATTAAGAAGTCCGGATGCATTTGCGAATTTTATACAGGCGTACAGGAGAAAGTGTGGGATTAGTAAGTAAAAGTTGTGTTTGAGGTTAAATATATTCAATGTAGGATAAACAAGTGGTAGAAAGTCAGGGTGTTGGATCAAACACCACCAGAGCACTCAATAACTTCTTTTACAGTGAAGCCAACTCCGCATAAGAAAGGCTTAACATAGTTAGCCATGGTACTGGATTTTGGCGAGTAGTGAAGCATTCGACGAAGCCGTTGTAGGTGTAACAGCAGTGGCCTTTCCAGCAACGTAGAATATAATTACTGATTTGGCACGCTAACATTATCTTAGCACTTCTATAGGAGTAATGTGTTTAATAATATATGCGACTTTGAGGAAAACTCTGGGTGCTACACGGTGACCGCTTCAAGTTAGTTCTACCAAAAGCTTAGGCGTCCTTATTTCCTTAAATAAATGCCACACATTAACGCGAGAGAAGAAGAGTATCTGCCACGGAGAGCGAATCCGTGGCACCTTCCATTAGGGGGGTTTAAAATGATGTCTGCTTTCACACTTACTGCAGTCTTGGGCTCTTCAACAAATGCTATTCAAGACCGGATTGACACTAAACTTGAATTTTTTCAACATGTCCATTATAGAGGCGTATGCGTCTGCACTAGTTGAATGAAACCCAGACAGGTGGTAGGTGGCTAGGCGGCACTGAAATTGAAATAGCTTAGCATGGAGGACTAGATGCAAAACACTGGCTCCATAAAACTGCTTGAAATCTTATCTTCTACCTGATGGCCCTGTTGTTGAACCAAATAATTTCCTCACCATCAGACGGTGGCATTGGAAATGCTAGTCTTAAGCATGATGAGGTCAATAAAAGCCCACTTTGCCTTTTATTTCCCAAATGGGGCAAGACTCTGAAAACGGCGGAATCGCAGGGAGGGCTCAGAGACACAAGAAAATTCGGCGACAAACGTCGCCAGTTGGAGGCGTGTTTTTCAAAACATCAACAATTCTGTGGTGGCCGACGTAGGAGTTTTAGAAGGAGAGAGCCCAAGCTGAAGCTTAAAAGAAGAAAGGGACTATACAGGAAAATTATTTTTATGATGTGCCTTAAGAAAAATATCGACGAAGCCTTAAAGCGATGAAATAAACATTGTTGAGTTGATTATTCAATCCCAAATAAGGTAGACGATTCACTCTTTGAGGCGTTATTTTTCTATATCCGTTGTGCTTTTTGTTTAAAAATAGTCATATGAATTATTTAAATAACTGTTTAGTATTTTACTACGTTCATTGTTTTACTCGTTGCCTTGGTAACGGTCCAGTTCTGGACGCCGCTTTTGTACTTCCCCCGGTTGGCTGGCCTTAATATACTAGGGCAATACATATCTTCTCTGATCTTCAGGTAAGTCGCGTAATACCGTAGTGGTTGCAGCGGAAAGCAATTTGGAACATACAGTACACCCATTTTGATTTCAACCACTGAATGATTAACCTCAGCGGGTAGGAGAAAGTGCTGTGGCAGCCCATAATAAAAGGACTGAAAATAACGTCTACCTTAAGCAAATGCTCAGTCCTATGTTCCACAGGAAATCTATTTACGACTCTGGAATCGCTACGCCTTCTCCACTTCTCTTCTAGCTGGAAAGAACCCAGATAGATGCAAATAGGCAGCACCTAAATGAGAATGAAGAGCCAAAATGTAGTATAAACGAAACCCTATCCTCACTTAACCATGTTAGACTCAATCCTTTGTTATACGACCCCGCTTTTATATTATTGATGTAATGACTAGCTATGGGTACGCGTAGCGATTCGCTGAATTTTCGGTCCCCGACTTCAGTTCCTATGCAGGGTAGAATTGCAGATCGAGTAGTAATGCCTGGATGGAAGCAGTGCTGTAATACTTATGTCATTTTAATGTGCCTTTTAGGGAGGAGGCAATCAGGGAACTCGAACCTCGTGACCGGATTACCCTCTCCCTTACCTAGTGACAACGGCTCCACTCCTTCTTAAATATTGTATTTTCCCTATCCATCTTGTCAACTTTAATAATGATGTCCAATGCGAATAAACCGGGCTTGTCTAAGAACGCTTGGAATAGGGAAGCAAGGACCGAGGAGTCTTGCTCCACGGTGCAGTTAGGGCAAAATATAATCCCACTTTTATAGGAATTTGATACATGTTATGGTTGGATCATGCATATTTTTTTTCTTGGAGCACTGATCGCTCAGTTATAGTTGAAAAGGAGAACACCGCAGATGATGCTCAAAATAGAATAGAGGTTATGTAATTAGATAAGTGTTTGGCTAACATTCTCTTAGAGCAGCAGTCCTAAGCCCTATTCTAAGTCGAAAATACATCTGCCCGAGTTTTATGTCTTCTTTCGACTTCAGGTAAGTTTCGGGGCGCTACGAATATCTCTAATGCATAGCAGTTTTTAGCCAATCAACAAAGATGGATTCCTGAGAATTAGTAGTAAATGAAGACTGCTGTAACTATAGCTCTGTACCATAAAGTAATGTTCTAGATTCATGTGTCAAGTAAAATCCCTTCAAAAAATCTACTAGCAAATTTTTTTGGCTTTTTTTTAGATTTTAATATCCAAATTACCCTCTTTCTCAAAATAGGTCATCATATGCCGTAACCTTAGATAGTTTGTATCAATCTCGTATCTACTTGCCACTTTATGCTAGCTAAGCGCTTTGCTTGAATAAACGTGACGCCATTTTATGTACCGGTTGTTATTTGTAGTCTGTTCGAAACCCCTTCGCTAACTCGAAGTCATTCAAGAACTTCGCATAAATTTACTTTGTTCAAGACGTTTTTTCGCCTGCGCTTACAACCGATTCCCTTGAAACTCACAAATATTCCCTGATTTTATGATTCAGTCATCCTGAGCACGTTTGATCCTGCTGATAGTTGATGGAAATGTCCCGTATTTTTAAATTGAGGAATAGTTCCGATTCATCCATGGTGAACTCAAACCGACCAAATCATTCCGGTTCTCGCTTTGCAAAGGCTGCCAGTAGCTCACACAAACGAATAAGTCTTATTGTCTCACTTGATCGTACTCTTAATGAAATTGCCTGCATTCTTCAACGTCGTTTTGGTCTCGATCTCAAAGATTGTCAGTATTACCTTAATGACCGTATTCGGGTAGGTGGTCCTTGTATTCGTCTACCTTTGTAGCTTCACGGAAACTGGCCACTATCTGCTCATTGTATACAGCCCAGTGGAATGGTCCAACTGCTGCTGGAAATTAAGTCCATGCCCACCCATATATCGTCCTATCGGTTCACCCGGCTAAATGTTGTCGACATTCTTTCTCCTGATGCCGAAGTGGATTGTACAGAATCTCCAGCCCTTAATAACAAAAATAGAATGAGTGAGGGTGGTGTTGGCCAGGTAGCATTTGTTTACTTGCGTTTTTTCATTCTCGTGCGGTGTTCAGCGTGTCGATTTTATTATTTCCTTTACATTTACGTTTTTGATAATGGGCTGCTACGAAAACCACACTAGTTGTATTCGAGCATTATTCCGGTTAACCATGTTAATCAGAAGGGCGAATTTGTTTTTTTTTTTGACTCGCTTTATTATTGGCTTTTTCAAAGAGACTTGCTAATCGTACTCGTTTACTACAGCCGTTAGTTTATTTATTAATAATGACGAACGCTTTAGACGTCAATACTTCCCCATTCGATTTTCTGCTTCGCTCCTTCTTGAGTTGGACGTGGAAAACGTCGGTGATACCTTGTCGGTTTCCTCCGTAAATAAAGCTTTTTGCATCATCGCTGAATCAATCTAAGTTATGACCGATGTGCCTAGGTTATTGCTCTTATACCAATCAGACAAGGTAGTGTTATTTTTCGTTTGCATGAGTCTGGTCGCATTGCCGCTCTCTTATGGTAGTTCTCCCTTCTACGTGGGAAAGTTTTGTGTTACCAACACTTAATAGATGCAATCGGCGTTTCATTGAGTCGCTTTGTTCAGTTTTGGGCGGGTAATCAAATTAGCTTTGGTGCGGTGGTTATTGCTTGTTGGCTGCTTTCAATTAAGACCTCGAAACTCAAGCCTCGTGTATTTCATTCCAGATTATTTTCATTTAGCACATTTTGCATCTACCACTTATCAATTGAACCCTCCACCAATCATGACGTGGCCAGTTTTTGTCTCCTGAAAGCTTTCGTTAGGAGAATCTGTGGTTTTGGGTCTTGCTTTAGTGGCTGCTTACATTGTCAAGCCAGTTCTGCCTGGCTATAAAAGCTGACTTATCGACTTGGCAGTTCGGCATTTCGAAGTTATTTTATCGCCTCGGTTTTTGAATGCTGCAAGACTAATGTTAAACAGCCTTTATTGAGAACTGTATTTTTAAAATTTTACCTATCATGTTGAACGACCGAATCGGGGAATGTTACAAAGCCTCTCACAATTTCTGCAATTAAAATTCACTATGGTGTTGGTGGAATGATAATTCAAGCTAAACAATATTTCGATTGATAACGTGGATTCTTCGACAGCATATTAAGTGATCTGGAGCTGAATAGTTTTTATAATAATGTTTACAGAAACACTTAATTGCATAGAACTGAACTTAGCGACTAACGAATTTTAACTCAGGAAATGCATTTGCACTCTCATTCCACACTGAGTGTTAAATATTGTTTGTTTTGTTTGTCCCCCAACAGGGGCCTGTTAAATATCTTATGTATTTCCTTTCGCACAGTCACATCGTTCCAACGCGGCGACAAGCCTAAACGGCATGTCATCAGCTTTATCACATTCAAACGTCAGATCCGATGGTACCCTTAACTCCGAGGGGTCTTCCACAGGTCAGGAGTCCAGGTTTATCTCATCTAGTGCCGTTTTCGAGGCATTCAATGCCGCCAACAGAGCCATCGAGAACATGGAGCGCTTTTCTACCACCACCGCCTCCAACAGCGTTGTCAACCAAAGTTCTGTAGCGCTGCCATCGAGTTTTTACTCCACACCACGCATTGGCACCTCCCAGTATGGCTCAAGTTACGCTGTCATAATGGAGCGTCTTGCTGGCGGTGGTAACGATGTTGGTGGCAAATGGGCCATCGACGAGCACTACCATCGGCTTATGAGGATGAACAGCATTCCCAGCGATCCCGGCCGATGGAATGCAACGCAGGTAAATCTTTGCTTCCGCCTCCTTTTCACCCTTTTGTTGTCGTCAACGGAACCGCAAATTTTGCCTTTTGTTCCCTATTTAAATCTATGTGTCCAGGTGGTGATGTGGATAAACTGGGCTTCGAAGCAATTCAAACTGGTGAATAACGGTTCCACCGGCTCCCATCACCACGCTAACGGGGGAGGTGATGGTGGTAAATTAGCCAGGGCCTTTGAAGGTCTGCTAGGCGAGGACCTGCTGGGCCTTTCACTTACTGACCTCTCCGCACGATTTAACTTCTCCGGCTCAACAGCCACTCCTAACGTGGCCTTTTTCACTCACTTTGAATTGCTCAAGAATTGTCGCGAAGTCTGTGAGTCTCAGTAATTTGACACGCTTGTTCACCTTTCTGGCGCTTAAAGAGCCGAACGCTTAGCAGTTAGTCCAAACACAAGGAAAATTTTTCCAGAAATGAAAAAGTATTGTCGGCTTAATGTTTGGTTTTGTGTCGTATTTTTGAAAAAAAAAGTCGAAAGATGCACAGGGTTTTCATTCTAAAATAGTGAATGCATTCTATGTTAGGATCATTTTTATACTTCATAAATTTCTTCAATTAATAAGTTTTCAAAGTTTATGTTAGGTCTTTGATGATATGTAGAAAAGTAACGGAATTAGGTTGGGCTAGGCTAAAAGTAAGCGAATTGCTCGTCGCTGTTTTTGAACCCAAAACTTGCGCAGTTTCACTTAAATTGTATTTTTTTTTTGTTTCATCACTAATTCACTTTGAAATGTGTGTCTACTAAGAGTAAATGAGTAAAAGTATCCCTTTAAGGTGTTCCCTACAAACCGCAAGTACAACCGTACACGGTACCGCAGAATTCTCAGCGCGTCTACCGTCAGATGGGCAGATCGCGGGTTCGCAGCTCCCGCAACGGTGGTGGAGAGTACGCTTCCAATGGTCCCTCGTCCTCCGCCTATTCCACAACTAATGGCAGCACTGTGATTACTCGTTTCCCCGGTGGCACCGGTACGAACCGCCCTATTTCTCCCGCCCAATTATGCGCATCTGCAGCGACTTACCGAGTTCTTTGCTACCTTTTAGCCAACGGCATAACAGGTCTGAATGGAGCCGTCTTCTCGCCCTCCCTTCCCCTCACAAGTAACCTGCGTCTCAACGGTGGAGGTTTTCAGTCGCGTATCAGTCAACCCTCTGCTCCTAGTGTACAGCTCTCCTATGGACGTCTTGCCTCTTCCTCCCCCGCCTCAACCTCCTCCTCCTACTTCACTTCCGTGCCTACACCCACACAGGCCGGTTTCACTGCTCATGGGAGCAGTTTCTATGGAACCAGTGATGGAAATTCTTCCGTTGTTCCTGTGACTTCAACTGGTAACACTGATGCCGCCGCCGTCGCAGCCTTTCGTGCAGAGGAGCGCATTTATTCCCCATTTCCCTCCCTGTCGGTCGACGGTAGTGGTGCTCCTAATAGTGTGAGGAAATATCGGGTTGTATCGGCCCTCTCACCTCCCCATCATCACGACTCAGGCACCATAACCGTAAGTTTTGATTTTATCATAGTAAATGCTGTAAGGAGTATGCTTACTTGGACCGAATTAGCTTTGTGCTAGTGTCAATTTAACAAAAAATGGCAATGACAAGGAAATTATGGCTTTCGCCCTTAGATGCCCTCCGTTGCACTTGGAGGGGGAGGAGGCGCTCAGTCGTCCGCGGCCGGTAGTGGTTGCCAGGTTCATCTGTGGCAATTCCTGTTGGATCTCCTCACTGATTGGCGCCACCAGGACGCTATCCACTGGGTGAACAGGGACGGCGAGTTTATGCTTGCCAACCCCGAACGGGTGGCGGCGATGTGGGGTCAGCGCAAGAACAAACCGGCAATGAATTACGAGAAGCTCTCACGAGCTTTGCGTTACTACTACGATGGGGATATGATCGCAAAGGTGCAGAGCAAACGCTTCTGCTACAAATTTATCTGTGACCTAAAAACTCTCATGGGTTACTCCGCTGGCGAGCTTCATGAGCTTGTGTGTTTCTGTGCAGAGAAGCACGGTGTGAACTTTAGAAACGGTGATTTAGAAATCAGTCGAAAACGAACAATGGTGGATGGAGAAGCCTGGTTCGGTTGCCCCTCTCCGATGCGGTTGAGGCTTATGCCCTCGTCCATGCCGACCATTTTAGACAGCATGGAGTCTGACTCGACTTCCGCCGAAGTGGACGTGAGTCCGCGTTTCTCCAGACCTGAGGAGGAGGGAGAAGTGATTGAGGAAGTGGATGAAGATGAGGATGATGACTCCTTTGAATACTGCGGTGTCGATGATATTGACAAGGTGACTGCCGTCCTCAGGATGGAAGCTGACGAATGTTGCAAAATTGCTGAGCAGAAGAGTCGCAAGAAGTAATACACGTGTTTCGATATATTTGTACATAAATGAGCTCTCCCTTTCTCTCCAGTCCTATCAAATTATCACCTGTACTCCATTCTCCCTGCTTTAACTCACACAAAATTAGTACGTTTTATATACCTTGGTGATGCGTACATCAGTGTTTGTCATGATTTTGTGAATTGTAGAAACAACGCTTCTATTGTCTGAGTACAAGGCGTGTTTTCCTTTGTGCTCGTCTTTTTGTTTTTCAGTCAGCAACAGTAGGAAATTTCCTTGGAACATTTCCCCCTGTCGCCAACAGTATTTTAGTCTAGCTCTAAAATCCTCTGCCTCCTGAGTTTGGACCACTCTCTTTCCAGGGTGGAATGATGACTGCAACCATGGAGATGGAATGGCCGGTGAAGTCTAACACACCTGAAGTGGGTGTAGGTGGAGTTTTATCATTACCTGCGCCAACATACATGCGGGACAGTTTTGTCCACTGGAGTTCGTTTGAATAGAGTGAAGTCAGCCGAAATCTTTACCTCCCATGCTGTTTTTGCAGTGAATGGACCGGTTTTACATAATCAATTTAATGCCTCATTCACCTCTTCTGGCCGTTTCCATGTTGCAAGTAGCTTCATTAAGGATATTCAAGATGATGAAGTATTGGTTAATAGAACTTCTTGTGATTGGCAGCACACTTTTATCCTGTCACAACCTCCGTCCTGCCTCGGCCATCATCCTTAGTTTGTCTTGTTTAATCTTCACTACCGTCCAGTACGTTGGTTTCCAACTGAAGGGTACCCAACCGCGAAGTTTAGTGGCAATTCAACGGCATTCATTCATTCCGAGTTATACAACTTCGGTGCTGAAACTTTCTCCGAGAATATCGCTGCAGACTCAACGTGGGTATTCTCCATACCACTTCTCATCGTGAAACCATCTCAGCGTCTTCCGTTCGCCTCTGTCATGGTCTCGCGAAATGCAGTCGACCTCCGCAGACCCAGTCATCCACTGCAGTGGCCCTTTTCATCGTCCCTCGATGGATTTTGACGTTTGTGGAAAGTGGATGGGTACTTTGTGTGGAATGAAAGCTAACATCGTGTTGCCACCGCCATAGTCCCCGTTTTATGAGACAAAGATTAAATTGGTTGTTAAATTTGGTAGCTCCAGTGATTGCCAATTGTGATGAGACGAAGGCAATCTCCGATGAGAAATGCCATCCCATCTGTTGGAGCCGAGGAGCTTGATAAACCAGCACTATGTTGAAATCCTCGGCCAACTATGGCTGGCTGTTTCTGCCACTGATCAGATCCTGTCATTGTGTAAGTTACAATTTGCCGTTTAGTCCGGCCGGCCTGAGCTGAGACACCGCCACTCTGTCTGCGTTCTACCCGCTGACATTAGTAGGATTAGGTCGTTTATGGGTGTTTCCAGAATCATTGTCCTTAGTAGATTAATAAACTTGACGCCAATTGGGTACTTTGTGACAACTTTCGCTGAGGGTTGTTGCCCTTTTTATTAACTCCACAGTCAATAAATGCTATGCAAAAAACTGATTTTACGTCTCTCCAAGCAAACGAGTTAGGACATCATGATGGTGAGCAAATTGTGTGGACTCAAGTCATAATGTTACAAAGTTAAGACCTTCTTTCAAATATCGTCCTCAGCGCTTCTAGTTGTGGATCTTCAATTTCATCCCAGAACGGTATGATGCACTATCAACAAGAGGATTCATTGCCTGGGTACTGTTAGAGGCAAGTGGATGCCCCACGGGAAAAGCCAAATTAACGCAAACGTTGTTGTGTTGCAATCGCCAAAATAACTAGTGATAAACCCCGAAAACTCCAAGTATGTGGCTCTTGATATAGGGCTTTTAAGGCTTTTTGGGGTAACATGGATTTGAGAGGGTGCCGATAAATACTTAAAAGACAAGGAGTTTTCAGTGTCCCTATACCTCCATTTCAAAGCAGATTGCATTACCCAACGCCCTTGAATGGCTGTCACCTGGAGAAAAATCTTCACAATGACAGTAGTGAGGATGAGTACTTAAAGGTTTAGGCGTGCGCCCTTTTCTTAACGAATAGCGAGAGACCATAAAAAGGGGCCCGGACGTATCCAACATTTCTAATTAACTTCCCCAAAGCCTGATGATGTTGATGCGGCAGTAACTTTTCGGGTTCGTTACTTCCATTTTGCTATGACTACTGTAATCAGACGTCAGGGTCACTCAACTTTCGTTGGTTCAGTATAAATATCTCCCGCACATGAACAACTCCTTTCAGAGAAGAATTTGCTCTCATTAAAACAGCGCTCTCAGCGCAATTACAGATTGCGTCCTTACCCATAACAACGATTTAATCACTCTGAAATTCGGCAAACTTTTGTCGAATCAGGTGTACGTTTGCATTTACTCAGGCCATAAAGGAAGGGTAGGCTTTGGATAAGAAAGATGAAGATGGGAACAATGAATTCTGCGAATGCTACAGTGCTGGTGCTTGACAAAATGATCATATCTGCTTCCCCAACAAAGCAATGATTTCCACGTTCGGCTTGTGATTCTGTGACATCTGGCAAGAAGTCTTTCCTTTTATACTCATCCGAGATGGTAAATTGTCTGTCCCCAGGTTACTTTATACTTGTAGGAGTGTCTCATTACTGCCTGAAACGCCGCTTTTATTTGATGGTTTTGCCTTTGTAAAATGACTTTCAACACAACCTGGAATCATTGAAACGTTATTTTTCATAAAAAGATATAAATTAATGCAGACAGGTTTATTCATCATCAACGTGACTGGCTGAAAATGCTCAGTGTTTGCAAATAATTTGGGATTTTCATTTTATCATGCAACTTGTTCCTTGAAAATTAGTCGGGCACATGAAGGGCGTCTGAAAGTAGTGAATTTAGCTGCCCTCGTTTACTGGTTCCCAAAATACGAGAAATATCAGCTTCCTACTACCCTACAATAATAGAGTCGAATGGCTTTGTCCTACCCATAAGGATGCGAAAGCATTTTGCAAGGCAATTTTAGCACGACGATTTACAAATATAGTAGTAAGAAACATTCAGTAATTTACCGTTAATAAAATCTGTTGCACTTTCGGGAGATTTATTCATTCTATCCTAATAGGTGAGTGACTACCAATGTAGGAGATTATATGAATAAATAAAGAAAGTAGCTAATGATTAAGACAATCAGCTCGTGCAAATAGTGACAGGTCATTTTCATCACAAAGCAACGCTCATCTTATGCTTTAAATACAGAAACTGTAGTGACAAATTAATCTACTCCATTTATTGCATTGCGCATGTACCAGCTGGTCATCCATTACATCTCGTAAAAAAGTCTTGGAGCTGCGCTTAATCCTTACAAGTGGATCTCACTTTCCTTTAACCTAGCAATCCAACAAATAATTAAAGAGGAGGGGACTAAAACATTATAAAACTTTGTTTTGGAGATCGGCATTAAGTTTTTGATGCTGAACAGTTGTTTAACTGGACACGCGAATTCACACTTGTCGGATTCGCGTCCACCATTGCATTTGATCTGTTTGTAGACAACAGTCAGTCGACCGCTTGGTCGTACACGAGCCCCGCATAGTATTATCAAAAACAATTTTTACTTAAAAATAATCAGTAGAAATAGTGAGTAAACTAGTCTCACGTGTGTGTAGTGGTGACTGTGCGGCGACGTTCTGCAGAAATCTGATCTTCTGCCACCTGCATAGATTTTGAGGCGCCAGAAGCATGCTTTAAATCACACGCTAAAAATTCGTGCGAATTCCTTTTACTATAATTTTTGTATGCTGGAAATGATGGACTGTGATTCCTTAACAAAGGGCGGTAACTCTACACCTTCTGATCAATAGATCACTCGATCATCATATTTCTCTCGCCAGAAATCCCAGAAAATCTCGATAAAATTACTGCCATCCTTTACTAGGATAGCACCATTCTCTCAATTTTATGGCGGTATTTGCTAAAATAAATTATAATTAGACCACTTATTTTAATTTGGAGAGCTTATTAAAGTTTTAAATGCTTTCTGGTTCGTGCAGTTGTAAATTAACTGTCATGTAGCTACTCAAGAATATCCTCTTTACTTTTTATTTAGTAATCACACAGAACTTGAAAGTTTTAAGTCTCACTCATTTCCAAAATCGCCCAACTGTATGTCACTGTCGCCTTCACTTTGGAAGCTGTAGCTTCAAAAGCTCTCTCTCTCCCTCCCTCGCGTAAATTCTCGTCGTTGGCGTTTTCGAGGGCCAGCAATAATTTGCAAGAGGGGCTTTCTCAAATTTCCTAAAGCACATCTTTGTGTGCAAAATTTCACACGTTTTGCCGTACACTGTCTGTACTCCTCACCCTAGCCCGAGCCCGTGTGTGTGTGCCAGCTCATAAGGGTGTGCGCCCATTTCAATGAAGTTCTCCAGGCCTCTTTCAATGGATCTAGCTCACAATTTCCACGTGAAAATCATTGTATCGCCTCCAGGGGCTTTGGGTGAAACGAACATGAGTTTTGTTGATGTAATTCTGGGAAATTTTTGTCAGTTTAGAAAGCACATATGGAAAACATTTGACAACCCGCCCTGGGAGTAGCTTCCTGCCTCCATGACGAGTTTTCACAGAATTTTTCCTCTTTTACTCGCTGTTTATCATCTGGTTTACTTGGTCTTGTCAGTTTTGAATATTGTCAAGCCTTGCATTAGCCTTTTTAACTACCTAGACCCATTACTTGATTTCTCAACTAGTGGAAGAAAGGGATACTCAGAGGTGCCACATGTTAGCATTCGTTCGCTTATCTCAGGCTGTGAAATCCATCTGTCTCGTCAACCTTTCCTGCCATCACACTCCTCTTGCAAGGCGTGGAGATGACATTTGTGGTGCTGAACCATTTCACCCACTGTACCGCACTGTCCGGACGTTAAATTGTTGACCCACTTAATGTGGTAAAGGGATGCGGTAAAATGGCACTGCTTCCTCATTTTACTGACCTCCCACAAAAGATGGTGCTTGTTTATGTTGTAGGCAAAGGGGATAAGACGAGTTGGCAACTGGCAAGATGTTTATGTCATCGTCACACCTCTTCCCACCCCATCCTGTCCCTCGCCTTTGCTGAGAATGTCCCCATTCAGAGAGAGGTATCACTAGATCTTTAAGCAGTGCCTTATTCACATAACAAAGTAAAATTTTCTTCTACTTTACGCCCCACGAATCCGGGATGGTGTGATTTCAGCAGGTTTGATCACTTCCTTTCGGTAAATGCAACTTCCTTGCGTGAACTGAATGTCCGCTAGGCCCAGTAACGTTAACAGATCTCTCGATCTGGATTTCAGGGTCAAGGTAAGGTATTAACAGTTTTTTTTTTATGTGGCCTATATATATATATACACACACACACACAAGAATAGGAGGGACAAAGTTAGTAGCACCAGTAAATCACTCAGGACACAGAATCCCTCTCCGTCCACTCCGATTGGCTGTTGTCATGGCCACTTAAGGAATGGACCAATTGGAGGTAGGACAGCATTGCCACCGCAGAATTGGATGGCAGAGGGAGGTTCGGTGGGAGATTGCGATGAGCCAGTGTGGAGGTGAGCATCTGTTGCATGAAGCTTGTCAGGGAGTTGGACGGGTTAGTCGTAGTGATGGTATGGAAGGCGGAGGAGGCGGAGGATGAGGATGAGTTGCGATCAGAATGTGTATGTGCTGTGTTCAGTGCTGGAGGCGTTCGAAAGTGTCCTGTGGTCAGGGCTGAAATCATCCCACCGGAATGTTGAGAGGCCAGAAGACTTTCCATCGATTCCCTGAAATGAAATAAATTATTCAGGCTTTAAATAGTACCTCTTAAAAATGGTTTGAGTCGAAAAAGACAAAATTTTTGAAAAGAAGGGAGAAGGATGTTGCCACCTACAACATTAATTTTGCCCGTGAGGGTGTGTGCGTGGGTGCGTGCAGAGTCTACAAATTTGGGCAGAATTTGCCCTCTTTCCCTGCCGTCTTGCCTTCTTTTTGCCTGACCTGGCAAAATAGGACCTCATAATAATGCGCCCATCGGAACGTTTTCACCGCATGTTACTAATGTAAACAGACACATTGTGCCCCTCGCCAAATGCCGTCTTTGCACCGGTCGTCAATGCCATCACCATCACCGTCGTCACCGCCCTCACCACCACTTTATCCTTCCCCTCCCCTCCCCACCCCCCGCCCTCTGCCTTATCCCTTCTTAGAGAGAACGAATAAATCAGTTCCCGGTCCCTTTTTCCTGCCCTCCTCTCGCCGGAGTGTTGGCGTTAGGGTTTCGTGTAAACACCGACCTCCTGTTCACGCTTCCTCTTTGGGGTGCTAGCAAGCGCTGGCCCTCATAGTAAACAAATGCAATAAAATTGGGCGGCGGAAGCACCTGCCTCTTTCTCCTGCCTTCGGAGATCACTTAAAGTGACCGAAAGGCGGCTAAGCGCTCCTCTCGGGGCGGAGGATCAGCCGGTCAATTGTTTTAAAAACTGGTCAGTCGTTAACAGAGACAATGAAACTAACAATAAATTGTTAGATTCGTATGTCTAAATTTTCGATAAAAGTTTATTATAATGAAAGGGCTGTACCGTGGAGGTCATTCTCGAGCTACTCAATTGAGCCAACTCACCGTTCGAAGTCGGACAGACGTGACGAATCACGGAAGCCCTTGGCGAATGGATTGCAGTCAATTTTCAGTTTTGTTATCTACAAAACAAGAAGATTAGCAACACCAACAACCACAGAGAGGATGTAGGGCAGGCAGGCAGGCAGGCGAAGTGGAAGCCGCAAACAGGTGACATTTCGGTCTGTGCCGTGTTATGCAGTGCAGGCGCAGCTACTGGTCGTAAATCAGCACCTTCACATGTGCAAAGACGTCTTTCTGGGTCAGGCGCACAACTAGAAAGTTGTTACGCACCAACACATTCACACACGTGGTTCACTCAGGTGTGGGTGTGTGGAGGGGGTGGCAAAGGAAGGGCGGGAGCATTCGCCACCACCCTATGCCATCCTTCACCTAGCGCCCGCCCGCCCCACCCGCACCCTTCTCCCTTTCCCCTTGCCTTTCCCCTCTTCTCTTCCATTGCCTTGTGATGTTACCTGCAAACCAGATGTGACTACTTTCGCTGCAAAGATGACTGCTAATTACGATGTCGATGCTGATCTTCGTCGTGCCAGATGGTGCTGCTACTCTTCAGCCCTTCCACACCACCACCAAGTGGAGGACTCCCCTCATCATTACTTATTTTAGATTTGATTACTGGCCTTTTTCTTAACGTTTTTACCTCCTTAGCATCCTTTGGAAGACATTCAGTGGAAATAGGAAATTGATGAATGGATGGCGTTCAAGTTGATCGTTGTGGAAGAAAGCGATCCACCGTGGACGTCTCCTTAAGAGGTACTTGGACGGAAGGGCCATCCAAATTGACCGTCCCATCATTTGGGTCGACACTCAAAAGACAATGAGGTCCGGGTGGCCATAATGACCTCAGCATCTTATTTGGATCCTTCCACTTAAGCAGCCCTTCAGTTACCTTCCAGGCGTCACTACTCATGTGGCAGCGGATGTTGACTTTTTCTTAAACAAGACAGGCCTACCCTCCGGCGAGACGTTAAAACCCACTTCTCTTTCCACCGGTAGTGAACTTACAAGTTGGTTCTGGTAGGCGGTCACGGCAATAAAGACGGTTTCGGGGAATTCAAACGTCTTTATCTCCTCTGCAGGCAGGGAAGTGAGTGTGTCCGATGAGAAACCGCATCTCGGTCGTCTCACCAAGTGAATTCGTGGCTGGTATTTGTGCATTGAGTTGAGGATTATCTGCAAGACAAGGAAAGAGTCATAAATACGGAGAACCCCAGGGTAAATCAATCCGGGACAAAATTGCACCTCTCAAATGGTCAACCAGAGGCCTTTTTACCCTAAAAGTGACTTTCGGATTGGTCACTGCATTAAGTGGCTACTCACATAACCATGCTTGTCAAGCAGGTTGTTGGTTAGTTTGAGTTTCTCGAATGAGACCGTCTGGCGAGCCAACTGTTCGCCAGTGAATGGTGCATCGGGATGCAGGTAACATCGACGACGTCTTCGCTGTTGTTCGGTGGTTTCGGGATCAGCCTTGCCTGCTACCAACCAACTGGATCGGTGATATGCGTAGCGATAGCGTTTATTGTCAACTGGAACAATGTCCATCAACACAGTGTACTTCTGTCCTGGTCGGAGACCGGTGAAGGACACTCGCATTACGGGAAACATCCGTCTAGAGTGAAATGTGGGAATGAAGGTGAAATGCCTTACCTTCCCGACTTGGTGATAATCATTTCAGTGCCGAGTTCATTAAATTTTTGCCACAGTTCCCGGGTTTCCAGATGACATTGAGCTTGTGCTAAGTCGCCTGTTCCTCCGGTTGTTCGACAAGGAAAGTTGCTACTCCTAAGACTCGGCAGTACAACTGATTCATCAGATTTCGAAAGGCTAGAGAAAAATTATTTTTTTTTAAATTTTTTCTATGCTCCAGGGACGATCTGCAAGAGTACTAATGTTGTGTGGCTTTACCTTAACAGGCTCTCACATGGGGGTGGTATTTGGGCGTCTTGATGAACCAGTGGAAATGACGGATGGAAGGGTAGTCGTGGGGACTTTGTTGGAGGTGGCGAGGTCTCTTCATTGCTAAGGAGACTTGACCAACTTCGTCGCAGCAGTCGACCCTCCGACTTGGGACTTACTGTAAAATGGAAGCAGCTTAATTGAATTGTTTGATAAAGAATAACGCTTGGATGGAACTCGCCAATTCAAAGATCACTTTTGCCTCTGTCACTGCAACTCCTGTTCTCAGAGAACTTTTTTTTCCTTGGCAGTTTTACATGAAGGCGCTCTCTGACTTCCACTGACTAGGAGGGCGCACAAGGTCCCACTTTGGCTTAACGACGAGAGTAACAGTATTTTAGGCAAATTTGTCTGAAACCGTCGGCTCCGCCACCAACACCTGCCCTATCAAATTACACAGTCTCCGACCCAACAACAGACTTGATGGCGGCTGCGGCGGTGGTGGTGGTGGGTGTTGGTGCCGTTAATGATGCCGTTGATGATGCCGTTGTCTAGGAGAGATTTGATTTCAACAGCACAATTGCATTTTCGTCGCTGCTGTGGTCAGTCCAGTGCTGTGTGTGAAACCATGGCAACAAATGTAGCGCGATCATCAAATTTCGTGGCAAAAGTAGCCGGACTTGACTCCATCCCTCTCTGTGGTCAGAGAGACAATAGCAGCAAACCAGACCTGTTTGACATTGAGCTTGAATATATAAAATTAGTGCTGTGGTGCATTTTAGGTGTCACCTGTCACCCTCCCGTGCGGAGTCATCGACACTCTTTAATTTGCATCGCCTTCATGGCAGTGAAATAAGATGGATGGATGAGCATATCAGGAAAATTGGAACAATGGGGTGGAAACAATCCAGTGGAAGGCTGGCAAAATTGCGGGGGGTAACTACAATTCCACTTGTTTTGTGGAGTCCAAGCAGTTTTAGGGTGTTTGCCAGGACAATCCATCCAACTGGCAACCATCCACAACACAGAATCTGGAAGCCTGTCTACTTGACCACCTACACACATACACCTGCACGTCTGTCTGAAAGTGATCGTTTCGTCTGCGATCCCCAGAAGTGTCGCTCCACTTGACAAGCGTTCTGTTGTGGTTGACAAGAGACAAGGTGGGAGACGAAGAGAAGGAGACGGCTGTGGCAGCCCCAATTTGAGAGATTTGGTTACTGTGGCGTCTGCTTTACCATTGATCCGTCCCAACCCTTCCTCCCCTAACAGTATCAGGTGACCGCCGAGGTGTCATTCTCGTGGACAGGCACGGCGTGGAACAACGGTAACCAGTTTATGTTTATTTTTGTTTTAAAGCTCAAAATTGCCGATTTTTTTCTCATTTTGAAACTCCTGCAGAGGAAGCATCGTCAAACACCTTTTGAAAACCCTCAGGTTCGTAGACTACTTTTCAGGCACCTTTTTTCATAATTCGTGTCATTCAAGACCTACGGTTTTACAAAGTGATGCAAGATGCTCTGCTTCATCCAGAGAATGAGCTAATTGCTATGGAACAACTGAGTTGAATCGAAGGTTACGGGGTTGTTGAGTTGTGACCAATTGCCCTCCTTGGTGCAAAATAGACTCTTCTTTGTTTTTGTGGACGAGAGGACGGAGGTGAGACGAAGCTAATGGAACACGAGGCGGTGCCTACTTGGGTCGTAACTGTCAGTCCGCCCGACTGCCTCACCCGTTTGTTGTCTCCTGCATCAATGACGGTGCCGCCAGGGCACTTTGCTGCTGGGGTCCCTTTGTTCCTCCTCTCACCTCTACAAGGCTGGCACCCTTTGATTTTTTTCTCTCGATTTTATCCCTAATCCCTAGCCAGTTTTCCGTACCGGATGGTGATTGGACAGAATGAGAGATGAGTAGCTGGAAGGAAAACCTTAACTTCTGACATTTTACTACTTTTCTGGCCTCTAAAAATGCAGCCTTTCCAAGTCGCTACTTGGTTTTTTATAAAAACACTCTCCCCATCCACGCAACCGTAGAAATCCGTAGAGGTTTTTACTGTTTAGCATTACATTAATTGAAGGAATTCAACAAAATATTATTTACACCCCTCGTCAGTTTGGGACAAGTCGACTCCCGGAGTAAATCCCTTATCTTTGACAGGCTTACGTCAAAACTTGGCTCATGTTAGGGTATTGTTATGAGGCAGCTCTTCATTTTGCCCAAGACACATTCTTAAATTCTCCAGTTGGCACCAACTTCTGATCAAATGAATATCCAGACATGTTGTAAAAGCGAGGCGAGTGGCGCCGGGGTGTTTACACTTGACTGGGGCCCAGACAAACGGCACTTGGAGCCTACGGTGATCGTATCGTCCCAATTTAATCCCGACCAGATCATCTTTTTAGAACTTCTGCAATCTCCATTCTAAAAATCGGCAGTAAGGGGAATTTTAAATTACCAATTTTCTGTTTATGTCTCATTAAGTTTCAGTTTCCCAAAATTAAACGTCAATTCTATTTTTAGGCATTTTATTATCTGAAAAGAAACCACTCTAAGCATCAATTAACAATCCATCTTTTACACCGAGAGTTTGCACAAATTTTGAGCTCTAAATCACTGGTTTGTGGATTATTTAATTAGTTGCCTTGTGAACATCTAACCAATGATAAGTAGGGAAGCTTTTTTCAGAAAAGGCAACCACTCGTGCATAATTCGAAATAATTAATTTAATGAATTATTAAGTGGATCATCTATCACTTTTCACTTAAAATCTACAAAAATGCGCTCTGATGGCAAAACGCATGCAGTCAAAAGACAGTTCGAGCATTGTCGTAGTAAAATTTGATTTACATTTACAACAGTTGTACCTTGATTGCATTTTAAGTGTATTTTTTTCTTATCGTAAAGAGATTTTATTCAATTGGCGACTAGGTGTGGGGAATACTCCTTTAAAAAAAGGCAAATAAAATTGTACATATATTTCATGGGTAAATATTGCAACTTCTATGAACAATATATTCAAAAAATGCAGAAGCAAAACGCACCAGGACTATGTTGAGAGGAGGTAGACTTAGCAGAGGCGCTAGTAGGCGTGGCAGTCATGATGGCATCGATGGAGAAAGCGGAGGCCTTCGCAGACATCGTCTCGTTGGTCATACAGTCAGAGGAGGAGTGAAATTTGCGTCCTGTGCCTCCCCCACACTCCACCCACTGCAACCTATATCCCTCTCCCCACCCTCTCGCGTGTTATGCACACACACACACGTCCGCACTCACGGTGACGATGGCAATTCGTCAAGGCACCACTGGGCTTGTGACGACAGCTCTCAACGCCCATTGGTTGCTCACGTGCCCCTTATCAGCCAATCAGGTGAAGAGCGCATGCGGTGCGTATGTAGTGACGGCTAACCGCGCCTTCCTCTGGATCGCCTCTTTCCGCCTGTTTAGCGCCAATCTAAGTGCGCATTTCTTATTTTTCTTTAGTCCATTCGAAGATTAGCATAGGATTAGAAGCACAATGTGTATTTATTGCGGTGTCAATGCTTCTCATGGGGGCAAGTTATCAAAGTGAAGGGGCAACACTCCCTTTTGTCTGCTTGTGTGGATCTTTTTTCTGCAATTAGAGCCGACCTCCCTCAATTAAAATCCTTTGGACCGATAAATTTTGACTTGAAATTTAAGCCAAGGGGGGTGCCTATTCACAAGGCGAACTTTCACGGTTGAATTCAGATCCAATTTAGCCCATGTGGACTTGATGGACAGGTCTGTCATGGAAGAAAGTAGCCATCGTCAGCCAAGAACGGCTTAAAAAGATAGAGTTAATAATTAAAGAAGATTTTTGTAGAGACGGAAATTGAAAAATGTTGCATCCCTATTAAAATAACATTCGTAGGCTTTAATAACCCTCCTACATCACGTAAACAGCATCACAATGAGGAGGTTTTAGGCCATATTGCATTTCAAAAGGACTAATTCTGTTGCCATGCCTGATTTTCTTCTTCTGCAAACAGGTATTTTAGTTTCAGTCCTTCAATTTTACCTTCCGAATAGACAATGTCTATTCAATCACCACGAAAGCTCATAACCTCTTTTATCCATCCATACATCTTCCTTTCTTTCTTTATGTGTCTGTCTACAATTAATCCCCTGAATTGTTTTGGACATTCGCAGAAAGAAATGGACGCGAAGCGGATGACAGATTAGTGTGCGTGAATGATGACGCTTCGTGCGCGAGGCAATAACTCTGATTGCCTAATGTGGTGGACAGGCCAATCATCAAAACGAGTTATTTTGAATAGTCAGAGAAAGTGGGAGTTTTATTAGTCTTGATCTTCCAAGTAATCTAAATGCTTGCAAATTACGTGAGCACTGTGACTCAAGAAACCTTTAAAAGTTACCGAAAATGAAGCAATTTGGGCATTTGCCTGTCTCCATGCCTCGTGCCTTATGATCGTGTCATGACCGAAGTGGGCAAGATTTGCCCCAAGGCTTGACCCATTTTCACACCACTTGGTGTTCCATATCTCCCACCTAGCAACTAAGGCAATGGCGATATACACGCGGGGACAATGATTTAGTGGCGTTAGCACATGCCAGGGGACGAGGTGGGGGGGGGGGGGGGAGGACACCATGGCATCGATTGGGCCACGGAGGGTGACCGATCCCGGTGACAAGTGTGGCAGCACGCAATCAATCTCCTATCGGCGCATGAAACTTGCACAGCAGAATCCCGACTTCGTGAGATGGGTCCTAGTCATTTGAGCTACAATGGACCTATTTTTATTGGTTATTATTCTAATCCTAGTTTTTCCCTCCCTCCCCCCTAATTTGTCGATAGGTAATTTAAAGGGTCACCGCCTTAAACACCCTCTGTCCACAGAGTATACCGCTTTGCCTTTGTCTGACACGCAGTATAAGAGGACATTCCTATCATTTGTCTTTCATGAGCCATCACTACCCAATCAAAAATAATTGAGACAAAACCCCATCCTCGAAATGCCTTGGCGACGGTGGTAGAGTGCGCTTAAGGGACCAGAAAGGAAAACAGAAGTACGGAGGAGGTATCACAGTTACCCGAAGTCCAAAATGAACGGATAGGAATGGGTAGATGTATGCTTCAGTAGACTTCGTCATGAGCTGTCGTGAAAGGCCCATCCGTCTACCTAAACTCAGCCTTTTTTCCTCTAACCGTCGAAAGAGGCAAATAAGTTTTAACTAAGTCAAGTGAGGCTGGTACAAGGGAATCAGGAGCGTCCAATTGACAGTTATAATCTGTTCCGCTTATAGCGTCAATTCCCATGGCATAAATTTTCACGGAGTTAAGGACCTTGCATGCACAATCTCAGTTGCCAACGCAAGAAAGCTAAACAAACGACCAGACGGTGATTTGTTCGCCCCTCACCTCTCCCGCGTCCCCCTCCTCTTTCCCCCGGCACCTTCCGCCCGTCCCCTCCCTCCTGCGCTTTTCCCCATTTAACCATCAAGTGTAAACACATCCCATGTTGACTGGGAGTGCGATTTCTGCAAGTGTGTGTGTGTATGCGAATTGTCATTGGTCTTGTCAGTGGAAATCCTGCCAATCAATATCCATTAAAATGCCTCTCTGTCAGAAGAGTTATACCACATTTCTGGCAGGTTATCATGGTAACAACTTCCACTTTTTCGTTGTTAAAACCCATCCAGTTATTCAAAGGGCTTACCGGCTTCCCCTCATTTTAATTTTTATAAAAAAAGAAGCTAAAAGAGGATTTTATCAAAATGTCAACCATATCAAAGTCTGCAAGGACTTCTTACTTGGCTAGACAGAGATTTGACCCATTTCTCGAGTCGCAATCATGTATACTTTAAGCAATGCCAATGAAGTTATTTTAAAAGGCCCTGTATAACTTGGGAACTTTGCTTGTGATATTTTTACAAACTCTTACAAGTCAATAAAAAGACAGTTTCTCTCTAGTCAAAGTTAGTAGCCCCTTTCCGCCTGACCTCGTGTCTTTAGGTCATAATTTATTGAAGAGGAATGCATCTTTTGCGGCATAGGTTGACTTGGGTCATGGATAATTACCACTTCGGTTCTACCGTCACCGCTTCCCCGCCTTCCTTTGCCCCCGTCCACCTCCACTTCCCATTCTCTCCCCCACCCCAGTTAATAAGGCTGCATTTCTGCACAGCCAGTTGCTACCTGGCTAATCGAATGTCCAGGAAAGGCAGAAATTAAAAAGGCAATAAAGTATCAAAATTTAATGATATGAACCCCCTGGTAAAGGCTAATCACTCCCACTGCATTATGTGGACATGGGAACGGTGCTGCCTTCCGTGAATCACCGCGCCCTGCCCTAGTCAGGTCCCGCATGGACTTTGTCAAATTTTTCTCTGAGAGTACTAGCTACTATCAAATGTGAACTTAAAAAGTGTTTATTTGTCGACAAAGCACTGGCACGAAGGCAGCAATTTTAGCATTGAACACGCAAGTCTGAAAGGGCTCCTCCAGGTCGGCCAACATATCAGTGAATTAAAATGAACCGCGAGACGTAGAAGCAGACTGCACGATGACTTCCAACACGGACAGAAGACTTCCAAGGCTACCATGGTTTTCATTTAATATGCCCTCGATTTTTTACCTGGAAAGTATTTATTCAAATTGGACAGTGCTCAACGCAGAGCATATTTTGGAGGGAAACTTGTCTAAGGTCAAAATTACCTAACAAAATGAATGATTTTAAGTTTTTTTAGTTCTTTTCTAACTGCACTCTACCTTTGCATTTCCTAGCATATATAATGCTGCCTAGTCCTCCGTCAAGTCATTATTAGCCCCTTGTGCTGCGGAAGGGTGCCCATTTCTTGCGCCAGTTACCCAGAGTGGTCAACCAGCTCATCGATAAGGGAGGGACTAAGAAAAAAAGATTTAAAAAAGGAAAAAAAAGCATCTTGACGAGGATGTAGATTAGTGAAGAACTTTGTCAACTAACCACGGAATTATCCTTCACACGCCATTAAATGCTGCCGGGCAACGACTGACATGGACCACACCCACGGCAAAGTCATAAATCACATTGACTACCTTCTTGACAGTTTAACCTTTGGCTCCCTAAAAAAAAATTCACGCACCTCCCTTGTGCATGGCCAGAGTACCTTGACGCTTCTTGGTTCACAGGAGTGGCCAGAAAGTGAGGATCGTTTTGAATCACCGCTTGTTTTAATTGACTGCTGGGGTTAGGGTTAGTGGACAGAGCCGCTTTGGACATACAAGGTCGGGGAAATTAACAGTTCAAAACCGCATTCATAACCGAAAACGCAATGATGGTAGACACTTCATCTTTTATTTCACGAGAGGTTTGACAGTCTCATAGCGAAAGTCTTCCGGCATGGTGGAGTGAAGTCGAGAAGGCGTACTGAAGAGGACCCAAGAAAACTTTGTTAAGCCTTCACCCAGTTGATTTACCAATTGACACCCGAAACGATGCCAAGTAGGGAAGACATGAAGAGGGAGAGTTGATAAAATCGCACCTCCTCTCTCTGATGTCACCTTCGCTTCATTTCTACAGACAGCTTCCGTAGCTCTGACTGCATTTAAGGTGATCCGATCAAATCCCTTACATGGCATTTTCCCCTTCTCCCTTCATTTTTAGATTTCATCCATCGGGAAGGCTGAGATTTTTTAAATGACGAGAGGATCACAGTTTTCTTTCTCCTTAAGAATGGATGGTGGTTTTACAATTACGGGATTGGGCCATTTAGTGCGTTGGTCGCAATCACGATTGGATGGATTGAGCCTTGGTTCCCGCAAGGTGTAGCCCCTCGGTGTCAATTCGTCTTTGCTTTTAAATTAGGTGAGGGAAGAATGCATTGACATTCGAAATTATCACCAAAACCATGGGGAATGCGCAAGGAGTTGTTGAAGTTGTTATAAACTGCGTTGTCATTAGGAACAAGTACGCCAATAATTATTACAGATCGGGTTGTCAATTTTGTGTCTTAGAGTATCTCTGCCTGAGTTCGTAGACCCTAATGGCATCTCCAAGCGAATAGAGACTTCAGAACGGATGGCCTTAGTGACCATCGTCAAGAGTACCCGAAGGAGGCGATGTCGGTGTGTACGTGCCCGGGGGGCTCCATTGCGTGGAAGGTTGGGGACTGGATCTGGTTTAAAGTGAGAAAGAAAAAACACGTTTTACTTCATTTACAAGGGCAAAACTTGCTTGAAGCAGTAGACTGACAAAAAAAATGACCTGAGACTTTCCAAAATCAATTCAAGGAGTCATTAACAAAAGGTTAAACAGCCTTTACAGACTCGCATCCTCCCCATTTCTCAGACATTCGCCACATTTTTGCGTTCACGTGAGGAGTTTTCCCTTTTCTCCTCATGTACATAAACATCTATATGCGTGTGCTTGTGTGTGTGTGTTCACTTTTGTATCTCTCTAGAGGTTGTGGTAGTCGTCGTTGTCGTTGTCGCCTTCGGTTCTTCACCATTGGTACACTTATGACGGATTGAAATCGCTACAGGCGCACCGGTCTGTCCACTCCTCCAACGATAAATCGCAGGTGTGGGCCAAAACGTGCCTCGTCGTCTGTGAAAATGCCTCCACACATGGGGCAGGGGTCGCCAATGCAAATGTGCTTAATTGTGTGTGTGTGTGTATGCCTGCTTGGTTCAGGAAATAACGGAAGTCAAAAAGGCCTTCAAACCTCGTTGAAGGGTGATTGGGATTAATACAGACATGCTTCATTGAAATCTTGGCCAAATGGCACATGCGCCAGACCGTGCACTTGTCTCTCGTCTCTGACGCAAAAAAATGGTACAAATAATATTGCCAAATGACGTTTTTTATCCCCTCCTTACAAGAGATTCACGGTAATGTGGTTTCAACTGGTCTGCTGTGGATAGAAATGGTCACTCCACTTAATCCAGCTTGTAATTAAGTGGACTATGGCATGTGTTATCATTAGTCCCATTGACCTGACCTAGGGGTCCCTTTTCAATATTCAATCATCATCACTTATGGCTTTTAAGTCTATGAAATAGTTGGAATGGGTGTACTTTTACTTAAAAACAGAACTACGTGTAGATCAAAGCCCTTATCTGCCCAAACCTAGTGTTTTTATGATAAAAGGCTTCTGGAGTACCGCTCCCCAGAAATTGCTAGGAGAATGTTGACAATAGATGACACTGTTACATTATGTTAAGAAAAGCAAAAAAAAACAATGTACTGAGGTGATTAATTGTTTGACTCTCGGCTTTGGCAACAAGGTACTTGGAGGCTCCGCCACGGTACCTCCGCCAGGCAGCTTAAACACCTTCCCTACGTCGACAATACATACTCTGCCCAAGAATTGTCTCCCTTAGTCTTCAAAAAAGTTTCAAAGTGCTGCGACAACTACCACTTAAGCAGCTCACAGAATTACTTAAACTTTCTTAAGTACTGTGATGGAAATTCAGATCTTATATTTCCATACTATGGAGTGGACTTAATACATTCCGATGAGCATTACCATTGCTAATAAGTGCGCGGAAAAATTTAGTTTTACCTCCAAAACTACAAAATAATTGGTACTTAAAGAATACTTTAGCATTCATATGACGGTGAGACAAAAATATAACGAAATAAATTGCCATAGCATTGTTTCGGCTAGGCTTAAAGGTGTAAAAGAGTGTTATTGAGTGGATTGATAGTAAATTTTTTTATAATAAAGGAGATGCGAAAGCTGACGAATTTAGAGCAAAACGCTTAATAATATACGACGTTAGTAAGATTAGCACTCAAGTAAGAGTGTCATCGGTATCAAAAACAAACGGAACTTTGACAAATTTAGGGAATTAATCAAGGAGAAAAAATTTTAATTGCAAAACACGTGAAGTGGAAAACTGCATATTTTTATAGCCATTTACTTTTCTCCACGGCCGGCATCCGTCAGCCAAAGTTAGTTATTGCGAGGCAAACCTAATTACGTTATAAAAGCACATCATTTAGAGGAATATAAAGATAAAAATTTGCGCTATAAGGCCTTGTTAGAGTAATTACTAAGGAAGCAATAATTTAAACGATAGCAAGGCCATGAAGTGACACGATAACTTGTTGTGATTTTGGCACAGTATAGAGAAGCCTTAGTTAATCCCCATTCCATAAAACTTAATTTTTATATGAATAATTTGCAACCGAATATGCTTTCTGGACCTAAACCACGTCAGGCGCACTACACCACCTTTAAGCCCCTCTTGGCATACAAACCGACGGATTTCCGACGGTTTATAATTGAAAAAAGAATGAGGACTCTGCGTGAATATTCCTTGTTTACTAAACGGTCAATAAGGGTGCAACATAGGGAGTCTGTGCAGAGATGTGCTTTATCAGTTGGAACTCATTTTGCTGGAAGCAATATCGATGCCTTGCGACTCGCCATCCAAGACCTTGGATTTAACGAAGTTAGTAGATTTAGGGTTTGCTTAGCCAGACAGATGTTTTCTAGAGGTATTAGCCCTTCCTACAGTGGTATACATCAATATTTACATCCTTTATTTAATAAAATGCTTCGTGTATGAGACAAAGCAGTACATTGTCCTGTGCATTGGACTGCAAGTTACAAAACCTAAATTTTTGAAAGTATAGTATTAATTAGATCAAAATGCTTCTTTTCCATTTTTTACTCAAAAAAGCAGTTTTGGGTAGATCTCAAGCTATAAATAACGAGTTTCAGATGTAAACAATCGTAATAAACATCTTGTCTTACCTAAATATCCACTTAAAGATGTCCAAAATTCCTATTTTTCATACATCCCTGTTTTAAAACCTTGAGGTTATTTTCTGCAATTTTTTTACACTTATCTCAAATATATCCTCATTACTTCCCTAAGAACGTGCAGAGTCGCTTACTTCTAGGTTACGGAAGAACAAGATCGTGATATAACTTGGAACGCCGCATACTTCTTCAAGAAGGATAAATCTAGGAGTGGTTGCATCAATAAATTTCCAGGTTAGTTGGACATTTCTCTACTTCAATATTTTAGAAAAGCATTTTGATACCCATTCAGATAAAATGGCTCAAGCCGCATTGAGGAATGAGCCCTAAGTTTAAAATAATGCAGTAAATTGAATGATAGCATCAATTTTAAAGCGTAAATGCGGGGTACTTTAGATCTTCTTTTTATACCACTTGCCTTAATTTACATTTGCAGGTGTTTATTCATATTTCATATGGCACACCAAAAGTGGAATCTGTTTTATATGTAGATACTATCCTTATTCTTTTAGGAATCCACTGCCTTTTGACGAAAATAAGTCTTTTCAAATGTTTGGAATTTCAGCGACATTATTTTCCTGAGGCCTACGACTTTTATCCACCCACTTGGTTTCTACCGCACCAGTACGAAGATTGGGCCTCTTACACCACACAATGTATGTTCTACACATTCTACACTTCTGCCTAGTCTCGAGCATAATAAAATTGACTTCTCCTAATCTAATAGACAAAACGGGAACAGTCACATATATCGTAAAGCCTAGTGGTGGAACACAGGGGAAGGGAATTTATCTGGTTCAATCGCCGAAGGAGTACTGCAAAGAGCAGATGAATGCACGTGAAAATGGACCTCAAAGTGATAGGGAAACAGTGATGGATCCGATTATCTGTCTAGGAGCAGATTCAATGGGATTTTTGGTGGCCAAGGAGGTAGTTCAACAGTACGAAGACAACCCAGTACTTGTGAGTGGTTTCAAAGCAGATCTACGAATCTACGTGGTCCTGGAATCGATCAAACCGTTACGGATCCATGTTTATAGAGACGGTTTGGTTCGTTTGGCCAGCCAGAGGTATCACACACCGGATCCCATGAACATGCGGAATGTGAGTTGCATTTGAAGAACTGGGAGATGCTCCCCGGTGTAGACGCCTGTATAATCATATCATCTAACCTGATTTTGTAGAGTAAGATGCATCTCACCAACTATTCCATAAACAAGTTTCCAGATAGTGTGGATCCAGGAACATCGTCTCAAATGGAGTCCCCTATGATAGGTTTGACGACGACCTCTATAAGGGGTGGTAGTCATAGCGACGCTGAATGTCTGGACCCCACTTGTGTAGAGACAAAAACCAACTGGCAGTGCAAGCATCGTCTTCACCACTTTATTCAGTCTGGACGTTTTGAGACAGGGAGTAACCTCACCCCAACCACTTTTTGGTCAAAAGTAGATGAGTTGGTAAGAAACACAATATTTGCCTTGGTACCCTATCTCCGTGTTGCCTATTGGGCGGAGTGTGAAGGTTATGGAGTGATTGATTCTGGGTCCGTCAAATCCAAAGATCCACCTCAATGCTTTCAGGTGTGTTTCCATCTTACAGTCACTCTCGTGAAATTAGGAACATCTGCCCCTGACTGAACGCTTACTTGTGTGCAATTAGGACTTTTCTTGAGATCGTGCACTAATTTTGAGTTTTCAGTTTTTCTACTAAAGTAGTCTTAATTTACTATCTGCTACACACGTGTCCTAAGCATTTATATCGTAGGTCTTGCTTAAAGTTTAGTCAATGTTTTTGCCAGAAAGTATAATCCCTAATATCCTCATACCTGTTACCACTCTATAAACTTAAGTCAAAATTAATGGTTTCACACTTCCGGAAATTTCTTTCTGTTTGTTGGTTCAAAGATCTTCGGCTTCGATCTGCTTCTCGTGGAACCCGATTGTCGACCAGTTTTGCTGGAAGTGAATAGCAGTCCAAGCCTCCGGATTGACTGCATGCGTCCACTGGTGCGTTACCCCAGCGTGGCGGCACGTCAGGGCCTGTCACCGAGCATTGTAGTCAACTCACCAAAATACTCCGCCTTCTTTCGATCGCGTGTAGACGAAGCGGTGAAATTGGGCTTGTTAAAGGCAACTCTCTTACTCATGGGTAGTCGCATCATTCATCAACGCCTCCTTCGATACTCCCCGGAGAAAGCAAAGCCTTTTTTAGAGGCGTGTGGATACAAAACTCCGTTGAGTGCAAGAACTGAGAATAACAAGAAGCCCACCGCTTATACTACTAAGAAAGAGAGCAAATTTGATAAGTAAATTTTTGTGCTTGTGGTTGTCTGTGAGAGATAGAAGGTTAAGCTTCAAACTTATGCAATTTTACCCAAATTGCTGTCCACGCTTGGACAATACCTATTAGAGGGTGTGGGTTTAGAGAAGTGGTATAATATATGGATGGGTTAGCAACTAACAAAGCTTTATCAGTACAAACTTAACAATGCTCTTCTGTAAGGCTCAAATCTCGGTACCTGAAGAGGTGCCTAAATACTTCTAGAATAGTAAAGTGATCATGGCTTGCGATTTGAATCACGAGATTTTTCGGAAATACAAATAGTATTCTCGATCCTCTCAAACAGACTTCTTAGTCCCGCAAGGCTTCCTGCGCAATCAGGCCGCATAACCCAACGCGGTGCCATGGGCTGCAGTGGTAGCAACAGGTGGATGAGCTCTCGTATCTCCCAGATCTACTGCAGATCTCGTGCACGCGAGGATAGATTGAGTGAGCGGAAGAAGAAACGCCTCTCACCGCCTCTGGTGTCGACGAAAGCGTCTGTAACTATGCCAACGGCATCGACAATGGTGGCAGTGACAAAGACGTCGACTTCTATTCCTTCCCTCACTGCACCGGTTTGGCCGCCGTTGCGGTGTCCCTCCATCCACACAGCGTCTGGAAGACAGCGGCAGAGTGAAAAGCTGAGCGAACACTTCCTCTCTCAGCCGCTTTCACGGTCTTGTCGGTGGGTTTCACGCGAAGGAATGTCTGTCATCAGGCAGTAGATAATCATCTACGGATTTCTTCCTTTATTTCTTATAGTGAATTGCCTACCCAAATGGTTGGAAAAGTTTGCTATCAGCACACCAATAGCGTCACTTTGCAAATATCCCACTCCTTAATGACTGGCTGTGCTGAAAAGTAGCTTTTGAGTAAAATAACGGTTTTATTTTTCTCCTAGAAAGGCCAGAAACAGACTCCATTGTATTTACGCCGAGGACGAGATCTATCCAACATCCACTGGAATCTTTGCCGAGGATGACAGAGAATGCGGACTCAATGATTCAAACAACGAGAAGGTCAGTTTAACCGAAAATTAATAGAATGGCAGGTTTAATAGACTAAAATAGAATCTGTTGGTTTTTGATTCCACATAGGTGCAATTTCCGCAGACCTTTCCTACTTTCGCCCCTACGGAAGTCAGGAAGCCTTCTCCATTAACCTCGGAAACCATGGGAAAGGTACGCCATTGGCTAGTTGTCTGTATTCTGACCTCCATTTTTGTCCAATCACAGCGTATGAAATGACAAAAAAGGAAGAACAGGATGGATATTGCCTTTGTTATAAAAATCTTTCATAATTGAAGCTCATACGCTTCAACTGCACCTGTCCAGGAGACCAGACTTTACTTATTTATTAACAGGCAGAATGGTTAGACGTCTGATAGCATAGTGGTCTCATATCGAGCACAGAGGACTTAATAGCTATGCACAACTATGGGTATAATTGTAAACCAAATATTTGTTTCCATCCACTCACCTAGTTAAGTCTTGATGAAAAGCAGCCACTTCAAGGCGACTTCAAATCCAGCGAATCAGCTTCCCCAGAGTACGCACAGCCATCTCCACCCACCGCAAACTCAGTAGCGCATCTTCGAATAGTGGACCGTCTGGCGGAGATATTTATTCACATTCTCTCCATTCGACGACCCCAGTGCAGCCACCAGAAGCCTCCTGAAATCGTGGATGACGTGGGTCAACGAAGTCATGCCAATCGACCGCATCCTGGCAACAACCTTTCCTTCGTTATTTACGTGGATCCCAATGGAAAGACTGTTAGTTCACACTCCACCACCGCGAATAACGGGAACACTGAGGCGCAGGGAATTGTCGATGTCCCCATTCCTCGGATGGATTTCACCAGTTTCCGGATGTTCACCCAGTAGGTGAATAGCGCAAATTCTAGTTGTGATGAATGCGTCATGATACGGGAAATGCATGGGGTTCTTTGCTTTGAGATCTCTCCTTCCGCTTTTTTTTTTTTTTTTTTCGTTTAACAGCGAAATTTAAACAGGTCAGTAGCTTGTAGAATCAGGTGTAGTTCTAGACGTGCCTATACATTCCACTGGATGTCTTATTACTGGATCAGGTGTCCTATGACACCACATCATGTTAACTTTGGAATGGATTCCTTCATTTTGATTAAAATTACTTCAAAAAGGAAACAATCAAGAAATAAAACCATCAGCTCCTGCCTCCCAAAAGTGGCACTTAAGGGAACAGGAGGGAGTGCATTAGAAATTGTAAGCAAAATGGAAGGGTTGAGACGGATCCCTGGCAGAGTAGACACCACAGCAACAAAGTACCTCGAACTTGGACTACTGCGACGGGGTTCCAAGTCTCCCTCCCCCACCTCGTTCCCTTTGTCTCCCTCCATGTCTCTTGTCAACCACAACAGAACGCTTGTCAAGCGGAGCGACACTTCTGGGGATCGCAGACGAAACGATCACTTTCAGACGGACGTGCAGGTGTATGTGTGTAGGTGGTCAAGTAGACAGGCTTCCAGATTCTGTGTTGTGGATGGTTGCCAGTTGGATGGATTGTCCTGGCAAACGCCCTAAAACTGCTTGGGCTCCACAAAACAAGTGGAATTGTAGTTACTCCCCGCAATTTCGCCAGCCTTCCACTGGATTGTCTTTTTTAAATAGGCATTTGTTTACACCCTATTGTTCAACTTTTTCCAAAATGCTCTTCCGTATGTCTTGTTTCACCTCCATGAAGGCGATGCAAATTAAAGAGCGCCGGTATCTCCATACGGGAGGTTGACGTACTCTACATGAAGCACAGGCTCCACTGGTTTCGTGTGTTCGAGCCGGACACTCCGAGTGCCGACACTGGTAGGTCACTTTTACCACCACCAATGCGACGCGTCTTGAATTGGACTACTTCCATTAAACAATTCAAATACCCCAATACAATTGTAAAATTAATGGAAATTCAAGAAACCTAATGGCTCAGTAAAAAATGTTTTAGGTCTCTCATTTCCTGCATTTGTGGAGCTTTGTTCAATCATTGCACAGAAGTATTTCGCCAAGCCTTCTGACTTCGGTGACTCCTACGACGCGGTCAAGGAGGCTGATCAAGCAGAGCCCACAGCTGAAAGGCACAGAAGGGCATTCACGGCCTTTGTGGGGCATTGCATGAATGCGCTTAAACTACCCTTCACTCAGTCACCGTCACCACGGACGACATCGGTGACGCCAAAATCGTTGCATTGACATTAGCCTCACCAGCTGTACCTCACACCACACAGAGGCTTTGTTTTCAGTCCATTTGTGAATGTGTAAGAAATGTAAGTTAATAAATACTTGCTTTAGTACGACTGTATGTGCAGTCAAGGGTTTTGTATTATCGAAAGTATGAATTGTGCAAGGTGGGAATCTTGTGTGTAACTGGAAGGATAATAACCTCAAGTCCCCATCCTGTGGCAACTTATTCAACAAAGTAAAGCTGTGAAACTGATGTGTTGCCTTTAGCTTTAACTGAAGTTGTTGTAGTCTAATGTTAATATGTAGAAACATACATTACTGACGTGAGGGAGAGCTGAGGCGCTATCAGGTCGGGTTGAACGCTATGTCAAATAGTGGAAACAATGCAGTGACTTTATCATTTGCTTGACCGTGTGCTTACGCTGAGACTTAGATCGCGGAAAGTTGTAACAGCCCTTAATGGTATGACCTCTGGGGCAATGCAATAGCCTCCCGGTCCGTTTGTACGTCAATCAAGTAGGTTCTTCGAAGTACTTTAGCTTATTACGACATCAGAGAGGGCTCAGATTACTATAGTACAACCTGCTGGGATAAAAAAGCAAGCGTGATGGAAAAAATAACAAAAACTAAATCCATTACAAGATAATAGTACACAGCATAGTATTTATCTCCTCAATCCCATACCGGCACATTTATGTGTTTGGAGTTTCCTTTTACAAATGCAAGCTCATTTTGCACAAACAAAATAAAAAAAGAAAAACTGCAAAAAAAACTATTAGGGTTGCTTTTCTTAGCTAAAAGAAGCTCTAAATTGGGAATATTTTGTTTCTACCTTGACAACATTTGACATAACTTCAACTAAGCCTATCTGCTGATCACAATAGAGTAAAAAATAAGAAACATAATAAAAAATAGTGTTACACAAAAATGCACTTTTAAACTGACAAACTAGATAGGCCTCTTCACACCAATTTGTTTTAGTGCCCCACCTGCATTTGTGGACAAATCAGACTTTTTCTTATTTTGGACAAAATGGTAACTAGTTATTTTCCTATTTCCAGCCTACCTTTTTCTGTTAGTTTGCGTGCTGTTAACTAGATCATTAAGTAAGTTTTTCTTGATAGACGGTGACATATGATCTTTGTGGTAGTTCAACTCCGAATAGATTTCAACCTTGGTGTTCAAATCACCCGGTAATAGTCATTTGTCTGTCTGTTGATGCATTTTATTAGTTATTGTTTGATAAATAATAAGCTTCTACAAAATTTTTCTTTCCCTTATTGTGTGATTCTTATTGGAACCTCTATAGACTTCATCTCTTTCGTAGAGATATGTTAGGTGTATTTCGCGGGTTTTTAGTTGTGGTTGTTTTCTCAGTATTAGGACCTATTCTTTAAAACTAGTGATGGGCCAGACTTAATTAATATTCGGTTTCCTAACTCTCGTCTATGGATTTCTAGTTCAAACCTTCTTCCTCTCGAGAAAGAGTAGTGAAGAAATTTCAGTCAGTGACGCAGAGTGACGAAAGGACAGCTCTTCACTGTCTTCACATGAACAACTGGAAACTCGACAGCTCTCTAGAGTACTATTTCAGCAACAGCTCGAATGTTCTCAACGAGTCAAAAATGGAACAACTATTTCAACGCTATTCTGGTTAGCCTAATTTTTCCTTTGTTATGCCTTTCTCCTTTCTGATATTTCACTTACCGCGTTTTTGCTTACAGACCCCCAGTATCCCGACCGCATCCTAGCAACTGGCATGGAGCGTTTCCTTGTGACTGATCTCCATCTTGATCCTGCAAGTCGTGTGGTACTGATTCTGGCCTGGAAATTTGGTGCTCGCACTCAGGGCGAGTTTACGAGAGAGGAATTCTTCCGCGGTCTACACGAATTGGGGCAAGTGGCTTTCTGCCATTTTATTTTATTTTGAAATTGCGGTTTTTCATTGTCTTGCATTTTTTTCTTTCAAGCTGTGATTCTATCGAGACACTTCGAGATCGTGTGGCCACCCTAGAATCGGAAGTCGAGAATCCAACTGCATTTAAAAGCCTCTACACCTTCACTTTCGGTTTCGCAAACGTAGACAGGCATGATAGTAAAACGCTTGGTAAGATTTTTTCTCCTTCAAACTTTCCCTTTGTTTCATACCTACGCATGTTGTATTTCCTCTTGAAGTGCTTGATTACGCCATACCTTACTTTGACCTTCTGCTTCGCGGCAAATTTGAGCATCTCGATCTGTGGTTCAAGTTCCTTCAGGTGAGCATCCCTTTTATACTCTGTTTGCGATTTCGACTTTCCTGAATTAGCGTTGCGACCACCATTCCCTTTTCACGCAGGAGAAGCATAAGTCGTCGATTTCGAAGGACACCTGGGATTTGATGCTCGAATTTGTAAACACAATTGCCTCAGACTTCTCTAACTACGATCTAGAAGGTAGGTCTACGCTTGAAACTACTCCATGGTCAAGGATTAAGAGAGATTTTCATTTTCAATTGCAAATGAGGGCTTCTTTGATGCGTAGGGAATCTTTGATCAGGTGCACTTTTTTCTTGAAAGTTTTTTTTCCGGCAGAAATCGTTCCTGAATCGAAACGATTTGCATCACGTATGAAATGTTGCTTAAGTCCATTTTTATTCTGCTTTGATCAACAAATTTCTTCTTTTCATGCTGTGAAGTGGTTAGTGCGATGTGTTTCTAGGCAAATGACTTAAAATTAATTATTTCAATTGAGATAAGTAGCCAACGAAAGTACATAGATCAAGTCGTAGTACTTTGCGTGCAAGGCTGTTGAAAATTAATTTAATCTGGGTCACTTCTTTTGGTTTCTTATCCTGTAACTTCTTGTCACTTGTCTGGAAACATAAACAGCTAATTTTGATTGGTGAATTCTAGTTGAAGATTAGTTAATTTGCCAGTTCTCCTCTTACCCGTTCACATTCAAGCAAATGTCACCTGGGTTTTTTATTAATTATCTTGGATTTTTAGTAAGCCACTCCCGACAATTGAATACCGTGCCACTCGTATAAAAGCTGTCGACTGCCATTAGCAAAAAATGCTGACGCAATTTTAATTCAGAGACTGTAAAAATGTGCAAATAGTCTTGTATTACCACATACTGGTGCATGCTGTCCACCTGTGCTTATTAGTGACGCACGCAACGTTCCTCGTAGGAGTCATCACTGGGTCCTTGTGACGAAGCGTGTGACTCGAAAATTCAACAACGCTTCCAACACTTCTCCACTGGGCTTAAATAGGGGCCTAGTTGGTGGAAGCAGTTCACCTCCCTATATATGTAAAGGAGCAGGGTCTTTCTGGTCTCCCTGCACAGCTGTCGTAAACATGGACTAGAAAGTAATCTCCTGCATCGTTCGTTACGTTGATCCACAGATCTTGGAACCATTATTAACTGCTTTCGATACATTGTTGGCAATAACCGGGCAAAATTAACGCTCCTAACAATACTTAATTCGGTTATGTGGCAACATTCCCCGAGCGGTCATGAGGCATTCTTCCCATTTTTTAACACCCAATACCTGCGAAGTTTAAGATGGGTGTAAGCTTGGAATCACTGTGGCCGAGAGCTACTCTTGTCGACGCTGACAAGTATAGGAAGGTTGTCAAGCCTTTCGTCGTCTGCCTTTTCTGCTCCACGTCTTTTGTGGATATTTTCTGGTGAAACTCTCTTTCAAGTGACCTCTAGGCCCACTAATTTGGCCTTATCTTGAAGATAGACGGCCTTGCATATTCTCCCAAGATGTACCTTCATACCTCTGCAATATCACGTCTAAATAATGTGTTCACGTGCCTTACCTTGGTTTATTCTGTCATTATTTTGTTAGCTGTTGTAGATTTTGAAACACTACCACTTTTATAATATCCCCGTTGGTGAGAGAGCTTCTTTTTGATTAAATGGAAAGTAAATTTGTTGATCGAATCCCTTTCCGATCTACTTCAGTAGCTAGTACTTGAGGTGGCATGGAAATTGCTGGATTAGCTAAACTGCCCTTTTTATCGCCAATTCAAGGCTTCAAATAATTTTTCATGCTTTCTGATCAATTCATAGTTACAGACTACTCCGCTGAGGACTTAATGCAAGCTTTTAGATGTGTGTATGTGAAAATTGAATTTAAGGTGCCTGGCCGGTGCTAATCGACGAGTTCGTGGAATGGGCGCGTCCCGTCGTGTGTGGCGTTGGTGGAGGGGCCTTGAAGGAGTCCGGAGCGGAAAACTTAACACAACAGTAGCATTGATGGACACTGAGGAATCAATCTCCACTCCACACCATGTTGTGTTATCTCTGCTCCGATCTGTGTCCTCTTTCCCCTCCCCCAGTCCCTCCCCTTGCCCACCAGTTGACTTTCAGTTTTGCATCCCACGACTCTGTATATGCACTTTTTTTGGCGCCTAATGAAGAGACTTTCGTTTTTCTTACGTTGGAGGTGCACCTTTTTAAGTGCAGGTTAGGTCGCGCGGTTTGTCATCTTTTTGTAGGGAAATGAGGCGGCGTTTACTTTGTCAGTGGGTCTAGTGACCTGGTCTCTGCGGGTTGTACTTTCGCTCGGTATCAGGGCGCTCTGTCTGCACCTGAGGATGGTTGTCGTCAACATTTGCGATGGAGTGGTTTATTAGAACATCAAGAAAGACGCGAATAATTGCAATGTGTGGTTAACGAGTTTGGACATTTTCATCAAATTAGTTCTAGCTAGGATTCAGTAGCACCTAAACGCGTCTCGTGATTGCTTCTGTTAGGAAGTGGGGGGTGGTACTACTTTGTTTTCTCAGGACCTTAAAATGGTCCAGTGATGTTGGTGTGACTTGGCATTGCGTTCGCATAGGTGCTGAGTCGCGGGACATTTCAGTCCTCATGGGTTTCATTTCACTGCAGTCCCTGCTGCGACAAAGGGCGTCATTTGCGACGGATGGGTGGATCCATGAAGACGCCTAACTTTCGGCAGTCGTCACAATCTCGAGTCCTACGAGGGTACTATTAACTACTGGAGTGATACTAAACTCGAATCTATTCAAAAAGTCCGTTCCGGTGGTTTGTGTGTCTCTACTAGCTTAATGAAAGCCAGACAGGTAGGTGGTTAAGCGGCGCTGAAATGGAAACAGTGTGGCATAGAGATATGGATGCAAAACACCAGCCACGTCAAACTACTTCAAATCTTCCTGCTGTTGAGTCAATCAATATTCTTGCGACAAGACGGTGGTATAGGAAATGCTTCCGTTGCATTACAGTTTGCAATTAGGAAAAATCTCTGAATACAGTGGGACCGATGAGATGGCTCAGTAGTCTTAGCTGTGTGAATTTAAACTAGCTTAACGGTACATTGGCTCTTCACCGCGTTAATAATGCACACCGTGCCATAGTATTTCGGCCTTTTGCGACTTTGAGGAAGATTTGACCTGTCATTATGTATCCTCCACTGACTTAACATTTATGGCGTTATTTCGATTAATAAAGCCAGAGAATGCCACAAGTCTAACCAACAATGAGTAGTGGGCTAACAGTCGACTACTTTAAGCCATTAATATTACAGTAAAATTTCCCTGATTTAGATAAGTATATTTGGTCATTTCTATGTGTTACCAACTAACATTTCGACAGGCCATACATTTCAATGGCTAATTAGAATGTATTAAATTAAGTTATTATTATCCTGAGTATATTTTTGGAGTTCTGCAGTGATTTCGCAACCCTGTTCCTCTTCTGCAGCGCAATAAAATTTTCTTGACCCTTATGATATTGGATTCACTTAACTTTTAACTATAAATTAATTGTTTCTTTGTGGGTCAAAGAGGTCCAAGAATTAATGGATGGCTAATTACATACAGTTCCTCTGCCAGATTCTAGGATTCGAGATTATTATTTTTATGATTAGAGACTACATGCCATGTGTCAACTGTTTAGAATGATGCCATTTAATGGAGCGGCTTGCAATCTACTTGTTTGCTTCCGCCATCGTTTTTGGCATATTAACGCTTCGGGATATGGCCGATGTAGCTGAAACTGATGATTCCAAAGAACCAGTAAAAGAATTCCCAGAATTAAAAGACGCACAACCGGTTGTGCCCACTCTGCGATTCCAGTACTGGTAGGTCACTGAGCTGCGTCGCATGCACGTTCAAAATAGCGTTTCCTGAGGGTACAGAAGGGCCTACGAGGAGTTGGCCCATATTGTCGTTCAGCGATATCCCATTCTCAATATCGAAGGAACGACCTACCCCCCGCCGCAGTGGCGAGCTTTTGCCGCTAAGATTGTCACCACCTTGAAGTTCTTATTTTTAGCCCTAGTAATAGCAGGCATTAATCCCTTCCCTTACTTTGGCCTTGGTACCCCAAACTTTATGACGTATGCAAATGAAAATAAAGTAAGTCCTTACATCTATGATTATAATGCTACGTTACTTCTTTCCTCATAGTTGCCGCCTTATTTTATAATTTAAGGTTTCAGTTTGCTTGATGTGCTTCTTCATTGGAGGTCTTATCGAAGGTCAGCTTCTATCCACGGGTGCATTTGAGATCTCGTTTAATGGTATGACTTTCACTTATATCTACAATACTTCCTGTCTTTGTTATTATGAGCCCTCTTTGTTCCACCGAAATTCGTGGTGTTTTTAAGGGCCTTGTTTTGCTCACGGGCAAGTTTTTTTATTTTGTAAATATTCGTAAGGTCGATTTATTGCTTTGCTTTCATCACGGTTTTGTGCGTTCCGGTACCTTTTTTTTCTTTTCGACATTAGGACTCGTTAGTATTTTCATTACCTTATAGATTTTGACCTCTATTTCTCTATTGACTTTTATATTCACTGCTGAGTAATAATAACTTTGAACCTGTTTTTTTCAACGGTGTTAATTTCATACATTTTCCTGATTGTGTGCAAAGCACAGAATGTATTGGTGACTGTACTTCGCGCACGCTATCACACGACTTGAATTGCCTGTTATCATTCTCTGTCGTATTAGTATGTTGCCATTTTTCGTTTGATTTGGAGTACTTTGAACATTATTTGGTTTGATTTTGGCATGAATTGAGAAAATGGCTCTGGTCTGGATAGTTGTTCACTTATTATTGGTTCCCAGTAAATAACTCAATCCTTTTTGCATTTTCATGAAATATCATGACTTCACATTTGCGTTGCATTGGCATACAAGTTACTCGGCGCCCACGTATACAAAATCACCATTTTTATTTTACTTTTTTGGATGTGGTAGGCACATTGAACTCACTGCTTTAACATGCCTTATTTGTAGTAACACACGGTTCACACCTAAAATTGTTGAATGCAGTTGTTCCTGTGACAAACCATTAACCATGCATTGTGTTTAAATTAGCTTTTAATTGGGCCACTTTATTGTATGCTATTACCACAATTTTGGTGGATGTTTTTTCATCGTTTTGAGTAGGTTCATTTCCGATCTGCATGACCCTTATTGAGCATTGCCGTGCCTTTGACCTTAGCGCATAGACGCGTTGAATTGAGAATAAAGTCATTTTCAGCATTAAATCCTTTCCACTTGTAGAAAGTATTTGTAGTTCTTATTAATTTCGCATCAAACGAAGGCCTTTAATGTGTTAATGCTCTGAAATACGTATTCGAGTATTGTTATCCAGAATTCTGATAGAATTCCCTTTTAACTTAAAATTTTCTATGAAATTAGTGGTTTTTCTTTCGTTGGACCTCAACAGATATACCAGTCTGGTCGAAGCTGCAGTCCAACAGACTACCCCAGCCACAGGAGCTTCTATCAATTATCGACGCACACCTACAGTTTCAGACCCCGGGCTCTGCTTCCCCTGGAATGTCTTTCAATTCCAATAGCAATCCCCATATGCCAAGGTCCTAGTCCCCTTTCTTTTCCTGGTTAGCCAAACTGGGTGCATCAGTGTGTGACCTCTGGAATCCAATGACGCTGACGGAGTAAAACCGTGATCTCGGATTAGCGGAGCTCTGTTTCAGTCGATGCCACTTTCCTCCTCCACACACTGTGATCCCAGTTTGTCTCAAGTCTGTTGTCAGTGTTGTCCAGCTTTTCATGAATTCACTCCTTTCTATGTTTTCATAAACTTTTGGAATTTTTTTCATAGTTATGATGGCAGAGGTTCAAAAAGAGGGTTCTATCCGTAAAAGCGGGCGGTTTTTAACGCATAAACAAAGTCATCTTCGCTTCAGTCTAGCGACTCCTACGGTGGGGTATGTAAAAATTTCGTGAGCTGGAGGTTGTTGCTTCTCGTTTCCACTGGGTACGAAGATACAAGTGCGGGCAGTTTTAGTGCCGCCCTAGAATCAAGTGGACTCAAGTATTACGTGCTGTGGCCTCACGCAGGCTGTCTATGGCTTTGCCGTGGATGTTTCCGGTCTTCTACGGAGCGTTTGTCCACGAGTGGTATGGCTGTTGGCATCCGCTCTGGGGCTACAGAATTGAGTACCCTGCTGACGGCCTTTGTGTTTGTGCCAAAGACCTTAGTTTCTTGTGCCCTAGGGATTCGGTTCATGTTGTAGCTCAATTCGCAGGTCGTGTGAAATTTTTTAGGTCGGCTTCCCCCTTCAACTGACCCACTCCTAGTAGTTTCAGCCGATTATGTCAACTCTGACTTGGGACTCTCGCAACGCACACCAGCTGTCCGCTCTCTCTGCGCTCGGGTAACAATACCTAGGCCTAATACAATAGCCATCCATCGTTCATTTTGATAGAAGTTTCCTGCAACGAAACGTTGAGATGGTAGAGACTGGCGACGGTTATCCCTCCCCTCGCCACCTTGATTACGTTGTAAAACTGCTCTCATTAAGGGATCTAAATTTTCACTTTTTTTGAAAAAAAAATAGATTAATCCCATGCAAAGAGGCAGTTTAAAGTGGAGACTTTGTAAAAAAGTGCAGGGGGAAAGACAATTCATTCGCTCAGTAAGTCTTCAACAGCTCTCAACACCTCGTCCAAGGTGGTCAAGCGCCGCTTTCGCGAAAGGTGGGCTCTGCCTATAAGGACTACTTCCATCCAAGCGTCACCAGAACTACGCATTTCACACAAAATGTGTCGCAAGAAAGCATCATAACGCGCATCTTCAGTAACCTCCAAAACTGCTTTCAGCATGGAGACGGGAAATTCTGACGTCCTCCAGGTGCCGACTCTGCTGAGGAATCGTCGACAGGCAACTGGATCCAAGTTTATATCAGCGGGGAGATTGGCAGCAGCAGTAGTGGCAGTTGGAGGAGGTAAAAGAAGTCGGCAACTGTTGACAGCCTCTCTCAAGCTCGTGTCATCTGTTTCGAGAGCCCCGACAGCAGTCAAATAAGCTACATTGGGCAGGCGAGCCAGATGCACTCGCGAGACCAGTTGCCTTGACAGTTCTGGCAAGGTGTGATGTCGACCGAAGCATTCCAACCAACTTTCCCACAAAGCGCTCTCATTTTGAGATACTACTTCTGCCTTTTCAGTCAAACAATAACCCGCCAATTCGATGGCCACCGCGGTTGCTTGAATAAGATTTTCATTGGTTAGTTCACCATCACCCAATAGCCAAACAATCGGATCGGCCGGAGCTTCATGACCTTGGAGAAAGGCAATCAGCTTCGAGATCACATCATCCAACGAATTGTAAGCCAAATTATACCGCACAAGTACACGATTGAAGGCATTTTGAGCAATAATGCGACGACTATCACAAGATGGATCAACTTCGAGAAGGACACGTCCAAAAAACTGACGAGGAGCGGACCACGAGAGGAGAAGAGAGATCACTAAGCCTTGCTGCTCCACCGGTTTGGTTTTTACGAATTCTACAATCACCCGATCCGAGTTTTCAAGATCACGTTGCGATAATGGATCCAAGTAGATCCAATCTGCTACGTTTGTGGTGAGAAATTCATTGATACCTTCGCACAGGGCCTTTAATAAAATCTAGAAAAAAAAAAAAAACAAAACGGAAAGGAGCAGTGAAACTATGCATGCATTGTCAGCCGAAAAGCGGTAACTCGAACCTACCTCCTTGAAATCCACATACAACAGTCCTGCGATGCGCTGCGTGAAGTCGATGAAGGTAGAGAGGAGAGTGCTGAAGGTTTCACCAGCGTCGCCACGAGTTGCGGAGAGGAATTCTCGAACAGCCTGAAGAACCAAAACGGGTCCAGTTTCGATGTCTTCAAAGTGGTGCAGCAGGAGACGTTGTTGAAGAGGTTCGCTTAGGAAGGACCGGTCTGCAAACTGTCTGGTCCAATCGATTCGTCCTTGAAGGCCTGCTTTAAAGTGCTTCAACTTTTCCACTGACGCATTATCAGACGACCTGCAACGCAATGAATAGTAATTTGTTTAGCTTTTGCTGATTCGTTCAGCTTCTAAAAACAATTAATGGTCAACGCTAGCCGCTATACGGACATGTCCAGCGAGATGATGGTTTCCGATGCAACTGGAATTTAGGCTCCAAGCCCTAAGTCATCAAGTACCTTTTAAGTTGATTTAAGCGTCGAGTTCTGGAGGGATGTTCTAGGCTAAAACCACAAAAAACTCAAATTCCCACAGTGGAAATAACCGAAGTTGATGAAAATTGAGAAGGCGCAGCTCACTTGGTACTCGCAACGCGGAAGGCAGAGTCGACCAATTGCATTCGTCCCTCAAGGTCCATCAAGTGACCCGGGGCCTCGGCTCCGAAGAGACTCCTCGATATCCACTCCACAAGTACAGATGCGTCACCATCGTGTGTTATCATGGCACCTAAACAGTCGGAACAATCTTGTGTTGGCCAGTCGGAGTTGGTGAGGAGACGGGTGGCATAGGTTGCATAAACCTGAGCATCGCTCACAGCCAAGCGACAATCTGATTGGTGGATTAGGAAAGTCAGAGACTCCACCTCCGATTTGGAGGTTAAGTAGGGTTGAACGGAGGCAAGAAAATCCTCCTCATTCACCTTACTTAAGGCTGACAAAAAGGTGAAGTAAACTGATGTATCCAGTTGAATTACAGTGCTAATAAACTCGATGTGCTTCTTAATAGTTATGCCACGAAGACGCAATCCCGCATCCTGGCCACCCATGATCACAAGAATGACCTTCAAGAGGAGGAGCAAACGCCACAGAGGAATTGACTCTACTCGTGGATCAACAGTCTCTTGAAGGTAAGAAATAAGATCGATTGCAGGAACATCACGTTTGAGGTAGGGCGAGAGCTCCTTTAGCCGGCGTTTAGTAGCCTCTGCGTCAACATCACCCGTGGAGAATACAATTTCTGAGAGGTTCGTCAATATCAACTGCGAGCCTGACTCCTCCATGTGCCTTGCCAGGAGTAGAGACACTTCTGGGCGAGTCTGTGATATCGTCAATAGCTCGTTACGTCTGTAGGCTGCGTCGGAGAAGAATTTGTCTGGATGGCTAACTAGTCGCGAGACGAGAGCCTTTGAACGCCAACTGGCAATGCATGGATGCTTGGTCGAGAGGCGTGCCAGAGATTCCAGGAGCGTTTGTATCGGAGGAAAGACTTCCTCAGAGTCAGATGCCAATTGAGGACTTGCGGAAATACTAGCTGCCACAAGCCGATAGTCTTCCATCTCACGATTGTCAGTGGCACCGACACGGATAGCCTCGGAGAGTCGAGTACACAGAGTTTTGGTCCAATTTCGCGATTTCTGTCCCAGTGGTGGACCGTAGGCGTAAGAGAGTCCAACATCCAGACTCTTTGCATGAAGGCAATCATTTGTCCATACCTCCTGAACAGTTTTCGTTCGGAGTTTTGCTAACGACCAGCTTGACAAATACGCTGACATTGATGCAGAAAGAGGAGACGACGAGAAGAAATCTTCAAGTCCAGTAGGATCCAAGGGGGATAGGTAGAAACTACAGGGTTGGAAGGGTTTATTCTCACTCATAGTAGGTTCGTGGGAGAATGAAGAGAGGGCAGAGAGTAGACGTTGCATCATGCTGGAACAATGTTCAGCCTCCAGTGCGAGTAACTTCTGTGAAGCACAAGTTTCTGCGAACTCGACACAAATCTCTGCATATTCGCTGCAGCCTGCTTCGTGAACGGAGTAAGTAATCACGAATCGAGCGAGAGTTAAACGAAACCTCTCAACTACTGAGTTCTCCACGCCGGGGAAGAGTGACGCCAAAATTTCCACAGGTGCGCGACTCCACAGTCGAAGCTCGCGCCATGCCGAAGGGACAGGAGCAGAAAGGATTTTTTGCATTAGCGCCACCGTCCTTTCAACTGCAGCACTGCAAAGCGACTTCATTGTGGCGACTTGAATTGCTGCCTTCAAGAAGCACCGATTTACGCCCACTTCGGAGAGTTCAAAGTATTTTCCCGCTTGAATGAGGTTTATCTCATTCATGTATGTTAGATTCAGGAGATTTTGCAGAGCCACGGTGAAGAGCTCCACTTTTCTCTCCGGCAACATTTTTGCCCATGTCGACCGAGAGGGTAGACGAGAGGTACGACCGTTTAGGCGATCGACGCCGGAGAGGAATTTCACAGCTCCGTAAAATGAGGACTCTGGTGAGTCTCCAGGGGAGGGAAGGAGTGAGAGGCAAAGAGCACCCAATTCTTCATTCACCTCACCAACTCCAAACGCTGGTGTAGCATCGAAATAGACAATGATAGCATACTGAAGCGCTGCGCGCCAGGTGGGATCATTTTCCTGCCCCTGCGCCAGTGAAGTCTTTGCAAAATCTATAAGACGTCGGTCCCCTGAACACAGCACACCAACAAGCAGGTGGAAGCGTGCTCTATCATTCAAGTTGACACCGAGTAGCTTTGTTAGAGCGGTGCAAAGACGATGGAAGATGCTACAAGGTGGGAAAGAGGATTGCCTACTCAGGCGCGAGTTTATTTAAAATAAAGAGGAATTAAGTGTGGAGATAACTTGCCTCATGAGTGTCTCATTGTTATTGTCCTTGTTTTCTGATGGCAGTGTAGAAGCATCGTTAGAAGTACTGGAGAGACGGTTATAGAAGTAGAAGCGTTTCATAGCATGAAGGGGAGACGATGGGATGCCTCGTGAGCTCTCCTGCATCTGCGACTTCCTTGCTATTGCCTCGCCCTCTGCGACGAGGGTAGCTCGAATCCACCGACTGACAAGTTGTATGAGTCGTGACTCATCACCTGTACTGATGAAAAGCGCTTCACCAAGGGATGTAGGAACACCCTGTGGGGGAACGAGATAGCCCATTTCACGGACAAGTGAGTGATAGTCAAGGAGGGCCTCACAACATTCGGATAAGCGATAAAGCAAGCTCCCCTTGTCCCCTTTTTCGGCACGCAGGCTAGACAGGATCCTCTGAACGTGCGTCAAATAGACCTCCGAGTCCTTCGTTGAGGGTGGTGTGAACTCGATAAGGAAATCGACAATGCACGATTCGAAGGAGATGCCTGAATAAATAGTTCCACTTGATTAATCCTTGGTTCAACAACAAAGCATATTACACATTAGGTACAGTGGGCGCGCTTGACAACGAGACTCCAAAAGAAGCTACCGTGGCAATGAAGCTGTGCCATCTTTAAAGCCGTCTAGCATTAGTAATAGAAGAATACAAAGAGTACATAGCTGCTCCAAACATTTGGTGTAGTACAAACTAAAGTATACAAATCAAGGGGGAACATCTTATTTTCATCCATCATATTAACTAGGCTTGTCTCAGACCGTCCAGAATACTTCACGGCCTTATCGGTAAACAAGAAAGCGAGATTGTCTCGCTCCGAGACATACAAAAGATTACATTCTACCTTCAAGCGACGCGATAACTTCAACGTCCGAATGCCGCCATCTATCAACGAGCATGCAAACCGTCTCCAGACCGGTAGCGGCGTATTCGGCGACCCGCAGAAGACACTGCTTCAGCCAAGACTCCACCGAGGACTTCTCATGACAGGTGAGGAAGGGGAGGAGGTGCCGCGTCAGTACACTACATACCTCCGCGGCTGTCGCCTTCGATGGCGCGGCGATGCATACGCAAATGAGAAGTTCTAACCGCTGTTCAAAAGTAAGCTGGTGAAATTCCACCAGCTTTAGACGGTTCAAGGACACCAATTGGCTGCCGATATCAATCTTGCGTCGAAGGGTGTTGGAAAAGCTATAGCCGGGGGCGGCACGGTAGAGGATCTAGAGTAGAGTTTAGATTAATCAGTTCCAACTTACCGTCGTGAATTGGACCACTTCATCGGAGTACTTTTGTAGCAGTGCCAAAGCACGTCGCTTCGAACGACGCCATTTCGCGTCTGATTTATCATTATTGCAATCCTTGATTATTTCAATGACTACTGTCAACAACTCGTCAGCTTCCGTGGCAAGCCCGGAAAGTCGATCCAGCTCGTAGGCCCTTGTACAAGCCCACTGAGCAAGATTTACTATACTTGGAGTGGTATTAGCCCATCGAAAGTCTTTAGGAAGAAGAGAATATAAGCGCTCGGTAGCATCTTTGTGACGACTCTCCGAGAACCTACTCATGGTAGGCTGTTCCATCATCGACTCTGAGGGGAAGAATCTAACCAGTCGAAGGTACTTAGCGGGCGATTCAGTTGCAGGGACAGTTGAAAGAAGACTAATAAGATGGGGAACTAGAATGTTAAAGTAATGGGATACTAAAATCCCAAACGCTGAGTAGCGCTGAGTTTGCAAGTACCAGAGAGCAATATCTAATGGGGAGTTTTGTCGATAGGCCTCCAACTCCAAGCACCATTTCTGCACCTCGTCTTCAGCATGGTCATCACCAGTCTCATTCGAGAGAGACAAAGCACACTCCTCAGCATAGATGGCTGTCAACACCTTCAATTGGTAGAGCCGTTCCTGAAACATTACAGTGACATTAGCGTTGGAGGAGCGAGAAAGGCCCGCCTTTAGAAGAGATTTTGCTGTACGAAAGAGGTCTACTGTTTTCCAGCTCACATCAATGCAAGGAATTTCGTGGAGACACGCTCGAAGGAGCCAATTTACCCGCTTTGTAATTTTTGAGGTGCTAATTGCTACAATTTTTTCAAATGTGATAGGTTTGAGAGGAAAATGGAAGAGTGCAAGCATTTGATACTGCCAGGCGAATTCCGGATCAAGTTCTGCACCATCGTTATCGTTAACAGTGAGAGCCCGTGCTTCAGAAAATCGGCAGCATCGAAGACGGTGGATGAAAAGCTCACGACAAGAGGTCGCTACAATGCGAACTACGTTAGCCCTCATGAACGTGGAAGAGGCTTCTTCCTGAGGTTCAGTAACCTCATTCTCGGACTCCGACTTCCCTGTAATGCCCAGCGCTGCAGCTAACGCACTGATATAACCCCTCTGTGAACTACTGCGGCGCTGAACTTTTTTCTCCCTTAAAGGAGGACATTCCATGGAACTGTCAAGAAGGAAGAGCTCAGTTACAGTAGAATTGATGACACTAGCAACCGCAAAGGATGAAAATGGAGAAAATTGAATGCTTTCATCATCCTGATTATGGTCTACATTAAATAACTGATTCTCCATGGTCTCAATATCGATTACTGAGAGGGAACCGTCACTTTTGAGAATGGCCAACAGCGGATCGGTGGGATTCCGACTCCACCAATTTAATTGATGCGGCACCGGTATTTTGGAATTAAGGAATGGCGAAAGCGGTTTGCATGCGACTGTCAAGCTGTCGATTGCCACAGCGTCAGAAATGATGGTGGTAAGAAGAGAACATGCAGGAAATGACCACACGGAAATAGCACGAGAGCAGTGCAGAGCAGCGAGGCGATTACCACCAGGAGATAGAGAAAGACTGGCGAATCCGTCTGCTAGATTAGAGTTTTGTCGAGTAGAAATTGAACGCATAAGAGAGCGTAGCTTTGAAGATGCCGCAGGGACGCCAGCTCCGGAGACAGTCGTCTTAGGAGGAACGAATACAGAGAAAGACGAGAGGTTATCGATTGAAAGGACTGTCAGATGGTCTCTTGGTGTACCCACAAACTCGCTACCAACGGCAAGGAGGGAGTTTTCGGGATCAAATACAGAAGAGAATATAAAGGAGTGGTGAAGCTTTTGCGAAACTAAACGGGCGGAAAAGCCAACAGATTTGTCTTTAAGATGCCATAATTCAATTTCGCCCGAAAATCGGCACACCACGAGGTAGGAGGAGTCCTGCAAAAAGCTCATTCCTACAATTGGCGCGAAGTCCGAATGGCAGGGTTGCTGAATGAATATGGGAAGATAATTAGCATCGCTGAGGTTTATGATCTCAATAGCTCCGTTACTGTATCCAATACCGACAAACTGATTGACATGAAGGGCAAGGACACGCCATTGTGGGTAGGGATCCACATAAGTTAAGGGCCACCGTCTCCACTCGACAAAATCGGAGGATTTTTCGGTGGGAGAAAGAATTGCAGCGGGATCGAAATCGGGCAGAGTTGGGTCGATGATGCCATCATCTGACTCCAAGTTAATAAGAGTAGAAATAGCATCGACTGCTACGGCGGAAGGAGAGACCTCAAGCCAACGAACTGACAAGACTGTGATGAGAGACGGTGGCAAGCATCCAATAGCCCAAGGAAATCCAGCACTTTTGTACTGGCTGTACGCAAGAATAACAGGAGACGAGTAGCCAAAAAAGGAGGACCAGTATGAAACTAGCCGGTGATTCAATCTCCATACGACGGAATTTTCATCTGTCTTAGAAGCGCTGTGAATTGAATGGATGGTTTGCAATTTGTCCGCTAATTTAATAGAATCATAGGAGACGACCGTATCGGAAAACTCCGCTTGAAAGGAGATCAGGTCTTCTCTAATGTAGAGGTTAGGAGGGAGTTGTGGATTACAATCATAACGGAACGTCTCAATTTTTCCACGGTGTCTTACATCCTGATCCTTAAAAAAACATCCAAATTTTAAAGAATGGATTGGCATCAGAGCACTTTACATACAAGCTACAACTGGCAATCAGTTATCAACTTACGGAGGATGCACCACCAGCAAGCGAATTCATTCTTCTGCTTTAAAAGTTTGCGACATTTGCCGACAAAAAGGCTCCCAACCTACGATTTTAAATGTCCGGTGAAATGTTGCCGTATTATGCATAAGCCGTGTGTGAGAGAAGTATTGCAACACTACAAAGAAATTGTGACAATTTTTGTAGCCAATTTTGTTCTGCATGTAGAAGTTTTTAAAAAGCAAAAAAGAAATAGTGTATTTTTATATTTTGACCCTACTGTTGTTGAATTGGGGTTTAAACAAACATCCTTATGTTGGATGCATTTTTGCCCAAATGACTTTTTAGGTATAAAAACTGTTTTTTTATTTTAATATTTAAAAGACGACTTTGCGAAACTGGATGTTATTTTAGCTGCCGAAACATAGTACATGGGCAGAATATACGTGGAGCGAGGATCCTCGGTCTCCGCTTCCCGTTTCCTAGCGTCCCTAGACAAGCCCGGTTGATTTGCTTTGGACGTCTTTATTAAAGAGGATAAGATGGATAGGGAAAATACAATATTCACGGGGGAGGGGAACCGCAGTCACTAGGAAAGGGAGAGGACGATCCAGTTACCAGGTTCGAATTTCAAGATTGCCTCCTCCATGAAAGGCACATTAAAACAACATAAGTATTACAATATGTACTAGACATACGGTAGGATGTAAGACTACTAGCCTGACCCGAGTGCCAGCCTGCCTGGCAAAGGTACAATAGCGGAGCACCTAGGTGGCTTCTTTACCGACACTTTAAGCTAAACAGACACTAACATTTCTATGCAATTTTTAGAAAAATCAACACTGAGCAATGTGCCCTAGTTATCGTGCTGTGGAAAAAATATCATACTGTATATAATGCTCGGGCACAATATGTATTATCCTCGTATAGAAGGATTAGGAGGCTTGGGAGAACTACAATATACATGCCCTTAATTGTTTGCACAACCAAAACGGCGTTAAACATGAAATCATACTGTTACGTTCCTAACTTACCGTTTTTTGGCGTAGGATTGCCGCCATGCCATAGACTGGAAGTACAACCTGCGAAGTTTGAATCGCTGGGGTAGATAAATCAAGTAGCAAATCACAGTAGTAGACGATTTCAGGAATTTCAAAACTCTACTATCTATATCGAAAACTTTCCAATCAAAAGTGTAATACGATAGTGGTTTTTCCCTCGGCAATGGTGAGGTGCCACTTTAGTACTTTGAGTTATACCCTTGTACCTCGCTGGATGGGCTGGCCTTTTGGGTCATGCCAATAGCCCGGACACCTTCTCCGTGCTGAACGCATACATTTTGCCCGAGTATTGTGTCTTCTTTCCTTTTAAGGGAGTCTCGGGACGCTACAAAAGTGAGACCAATTTTTAACTCTACCAAATGTGTGAGTTTCTTCACTCGAAATTGCCTTCAGTATCCTATAATGCAATTGAACCAATAGCGATCCTGCTGAGGTAGTTTCCCATCCTTGTAAGAAAATAATCTAATACCTCCAAGGGAATCTTTGAAATTGTAAATAACTAATAAGGAATGCCAAGTACAGACATTTTTATGATGAACTTAACAAATTGGCGGCATCGCAAGTCAAGCCGCCCCTTTTGATAGCATGATAAGTGTCATGTCGCGCTCCCGAGACACGTGATTACATTGCTTTCAAGACGTATTTCCCCACCACCTAACGTCATTGAATCCCATCCATAGGGGAACTGACCTCTCTTCCGTAGCACATCATCTCAGTGATTCGCGATCTTTGTGGTGTAGACAAAAGGGGAGGGCCTCAAGTGTACGACAGCACCCCACGCATCATGTTGCAGCAGACGGCGCAATAAGGGTGCCGAACTTGGGCCTCGTGCCTTCACCAAGGTCCCACAATTCCATCAACAGCAACAAAACGATGCACTTCTGCATTGGTGCTCCGCCAACATCATACTGAGGAGTTGCAGACGCAGACACCTCACAGTACCAAAGCGGCAATACAAATCGCAGAAACGAGAAGGTCCGTCTAGATCAGCACGGAACCCAATCCAGCGGAAGGGCTCTCCCAATGTGGACCACGCAACAATCGCCTTTATCCCTGGAAAATCCCATTTTTGTAGTATAAAACGTTTATTGGTAAAAAGTTTAGAGTTTTTTATAAAATGCTTGTTGATCAGAATCCTGGCAGAGGAAAAGTTGCAGCGAATTCGGTAACCTCTCTCCTCAGGTTCCTTATCTCAGCTTGTGCCTCGGCGTTGAGACTTAGAGCAGCCTAGGAGGGAAATTGAACATCGAGGAAACATCCAAAACTCGATGTACCTCCTTTGCGAGATAGGAAAAACAATGGAAGATGGTCAAAACTTGCAGTTCTAGTGTGACCGCCTCACCTCGAACTCCTTGATTGCCGGTGTTTTAAGACCTGCGGCAACCTTCAAGGCGATCTGCACCCCGGCGTGGATGAACTCTGCAACCCGATCCATCGCCGCCAAGCCGAAGCCACGCGAGGTCACTGCTGGTGTACCGATGCGAATGCCACTGGGACTGAGGCAAAATGTAAAAAAATCCTCTAAGCAAGAGCTTAATTGCCGTGATCAGGAGGTGCAACTACCGCGAAGCCCTTTCAAGTGATTCAAAGTAGCCAAGGATTGATGAATGAAAAGGTTCAAGATCTGCGGCCTCGCCCAAGTGGATTTTGTGCGTCCCAGTTCGGTGAATGAACCACCTCAAACAGGGACAATGAAACAGTCCGTTTGCCAACTCCCACCACGTCGCCAGTACTCTAAACCTCTCCTGCCTTTCATGCCGTCTCCAGTCCTCTGACGCTGCAGGCGGAGCTCGATTCACAAGCCTCATCTACTAGAAGTGGTTTCAGCTCCTGCAATCGTGGGCTTAGGACCGTTTCACAGTGAGATCTGTTGTTAAAACCAAGACAGGCGACACCACATTACTGAGTCGTCCACTCGGCAATGTTTGCAGCCGCATCTACAGAAAGCCACATGTTCAGGGCATCGACAAAATTTGAACAGTTGACGCTTCCCCACGTGGACGGACGGCAAGACAGCAGTAAAGTAAATCTGGGAAACTGATTAATGCGCAACTGTGGAATATGTTCGCTAGGAGACAGCATTTGAACCGAAACGAATCGCCTGATTAATTCCAAATATAAATTCATTCCATGCAAGAGGTTAGCATACAGGCCACCATAGAGACCCGCAAGACTGAATTGAAAGGTTCCCCATTGTGATGGAAAATCATTTAGACGGCTAATGTGGAAGAATATTCACTGAGGGTGCCAAGCATGACGCTCAAATCAACCGGAGGCAAAGTGGTAGTGGTATTTAATCCGTTTATGCGTAACATTACTCAATTTTTTTCATTTTCCTGCGATTTTTACTCTACAACACAACAACGAAGTCTTCGTGCCTAAGGCATCAAAAACAAAATAACTCAGGCGCTACACGAGCAGTACGAAACTGAGTCAAACGAACGAGGCGCAGACGATGTTAATGCAAAGAGGTTCTTTCAACGAGGGAAAGATAATTTACCGAAAGGCGCTTACGTCCCCAGGGACGGTGTTTTTATTCACGGTGATGCCGATTGCCTCCAGTACCGTGGAGACACGCACTCCGTCCATCTTGAGGGGTCGGAAGTCCATCAAAAAGAGGTGCGTGTCGGTGCCACCAGTTGTTATCTAAACACAGAGCAAGACAAATTTTGTCTTAAAACCATGAAAAAACACGTCGAGCAGTGCATCATAGAGACATTCCCTAACGAATTTCAAAGCGAAGCCTTGACTTATGCGTCCGCCGATGTGAAAACGTGCTATAAGGTCTAGTTACTTCCAGTTGGCTACTCTCTGAGATCGACCACACGGCCAAGCTTCTGCGTGCGAGGCAATATGCCTCCGAATGTGGTCATTGTAAACGATTAGAGATAAAAAAGAACGGATCTTCGGAAGCAGGTCAAACAAATACTCCCAGTGAAGTAGAGGGTATTTTGGTGCCACCAACAGCAGAAATGTTCATTCGCCGCAGTATAAGAGTAAAGCATTTAAACAGAAGTCGCACTATTAACGACCACATCCGCTCGGCAATGAATAAGCGACAACAGCCACGGTCATGGAAAACATCTCAAAATTATTCCCAGTTGAGACGGCCGCACGCGGCCAATCCTACGAATAGGGCAGCACGAATGCATGAGAGTTGGAGGCGTCCTTGCTTGAAACAGCCAGTTGGAGAACTCGAGACTAGCAACTGACCAGACATGAATAAACGATGAGGTGTATCACCACTCAGGAGCTGGCGAGATCCGATTAGTTCCTGATCGACGACTGGTGGTATTTGTTAGACGCACGGGGATGAACCAGGGCTAAGGTGCACGGCTAACAATGCTTGCGTATAAACTGAAGACATATCCAGCCTTCGACAGATTGAGCACAACAGTCCCTTAAAGTTTGCCTTCTCTACCGGTTGAATATACTAGTAGGAAATAAAGCAGTTTCGGCTCTCCTTAGGTGTTAGAGTGGGCATTCCCCTGTACACCTGTTCCAAATTCACAATCTGAAGTATCGAACAGCGTTAGTCTTGCAAATAAGCTCAAATAACAGCAGTAAAGCATTTGTGCTCAAAAAACTCAAACAAGAAGAAATGCTTTTCCTCTGAGATACAGGCCCCTTAATCCCTCGGCCAACATGTCGATGAGGGTAAAGTTGCCCATATCGCACTTCATTGCAAAGCGAACATCATCAACTTGACCGACCCAAAGGGGTGGGAATCGGGCGATCCTGTGCCCGAATTATAAGACCAACGTTACGTGGCTCTTTGCATATCAGGACGATAGCATCAAGCTGAGCAGTAGCCTACGACAGAGCATAAATTCAATTGGCGGATCTTTACATTCTTTGAGGCCTGTGACAGATGCTTTGTGATCCGATTCCATCAAAATGCTTTCCCATGGTTGCGACTCAGTTTTTTTTTCTGACTTAGAAGACAACGACGCACTGCATCACCTTTCGTATCAGCGACTACCTGCTACAGGCAATTATAATCCTTCTTACGGCAATAGGCAGTGATGGAAGAAAACGGAAGGATAATTGTGCTTAACCACATTTGCAAAGTAATTAGCCATGCTCTTGACGAAATTATCATCAATCTGAGCGTGAGCGTACCCGATAGACATTCAGTGATCATTTCTCCGGTGTCTCTAATAGTTAAATTATGAGTTCGAATACTCATTAATGAACTTATAAACAACCCTAGGAAACAGATATTCATTCTCACACCGAGATCACACGTGAAGATAAATTAGCATTGCCTACGCACCAGTCTTTAACAACCAAAATGTGACAGATTCCTGTATTCGGATTCACATGCCACTAACTACTAACAGTGTCATAGCATTGCACACCCAGCCATAGACATTCACTCATCCGAATGCTAACCTTGGCACTCTCAAGACAAGTCCCAACGTGAATAGGGAGCTAACCGTGTATCCGAGATCCTGGAGCCGTCCAGCAAGGTATTTACTGTTCTCAACAACGCGGTGGATGTACTGAGTGAATTCGGGTTGGAGGGCCTCTTGCAGCCCCACCGCGATGCCAGCGATGTTGTTGTTGTGGGGACCGCCCTGCAGGCCAGGAAAGACAGCATCGTTGATACGCTGCTCATAGTCCGTCGCCACATAGGTAGGTCCGTCGCCCTCCTGTTTGAAAGGAAAACATTGAGGCATCAAGTTGAAAATTTCCTCATTTTCTCAAATTACAATCAAGACTTGGTGGAAGCTCTACCTAACTTCTATCACAAGACACTCCCTTGGTTAAAGTAAACGTACCAAAACAGCACTGAAGGCCGTAAAAACTAGCTTTACTTTTTTTTAATCCAGAACCGAATCATTCTGCTTATTAGTAATAAGTAATACATGACAAGGTTGGTACAGATGACTAACAAACACCGGGTAAGGTGGACCAATAGGAAGCGTTACGCAAAAATGACGTCATTTATTCGTGTTGCCGAGGTAACACGACCTCAACTTGCTGGGAGAAAGATCAATGGTTCAAATGGGAGTCAATGAAGAGTAAAGAACGTGGCACTTCTGATTCAGCGAGCCTGAACCTGCCCCAAAGGTAAAGCAAGGTCAGTGAGATCAAATGATCGCGCCTGTTGAAATGGGAGGCGTTTTGTGTAACAGACGGGGTGATGCATGACTCCCGTTGAACTTATTGACACACCGCGCTAGTTGTCAGTGGAAAACATACCGGAGCATGAGGTAATACCATCGTACTGCCATTTATGAATGGGTTAAAAAACCGAAGATTGGGAACTGTGGCGAGCCGAATACAGAATGCTCTGGAGCACCGACCACAGTCAATTGTGAAGAAGGGATAAGATTGGATTGAGTAACAGTCGAAGAGGCAGGTGAATCAAAAACGAAGTAAACTGGCTTTACGAACAATACTTCGATCAAAGGGTAACAGGGATAAATAAAGTACTACAACGGACATTAGTAGCCAGACCCAGTACCCTCGCCTTTAAAACAACGGGGAGTCAATCAACTAAACGATAGCCCACGATGAAGTATTGGCAAACAGCACTTTGATTACAAACACAGGCAACTAGCATGCCATCGAAAACCCATACACTCCGAACAAAGCGCCAAAATCGTTGATCAGCCATTCGGCACTCACCCCCCCAACGACAGGACCGTTTTTAACCATCTTTTTCGGTGGTGGGGCCAGTTTGCGTCGGCGGAAGAAGATCATAGCACCACGGGCGGCGCGAAGGGTCTTGTGCGTCGTTGTGGTGACAACATCGGCATACTCGAAGGGTGAAGGATGCAGGCCGCTGGCGATGAGACCGCTTATATGTGCCTAATTACGGAAAAAGATTTGAGTTTCTCCTTTGAAGCCATCATGATAGAGGAAATAATGCCTTGCATGTGCGCAGACAACCACACGATTGCGACAGCCAGCCACGTGGCCCCATAGCCTAGTATCAGATTACTATCTTGGAAAGGATATGCGACTGTGAAACTTCTATCTAGGTTGCACTAAAACAGAGTTCGATCAAGCTCAATTTGGAGGAAGAGGCTGCGAGAACATAGAAGTCCCTTATAGAGTCGGCCCAAAACCGTTTCAAGGATTCGAAAATGACTGAGAAAACTGACGCAGTTTGACAGAAAATGCAGTGAATTCTTAAAGTCTACTCACATCTGACCATCAAAAGCACACACTCATAATCAAGGAAGCTAACCAAGTTACGGAAGAGATGATTAAACGAATTCAAGGGCAGCAATCACCACCACCACTTTCATACGCCACTACACCGTCGAACAATGAAAAATGGCTGGGATGTCGTGGAGCTTTGCCTCGAAATAAGAATTAGCCTCGCAAAAAAATTTCGGAAGCCTACCATATCGACCATCATCAGCGCGCCCACAGAGTCAGCGATTTGGCGAAATCGAGTGTAGTCCAGTTGACGCGGGTAGGCACTACCACCAACGACAATAAGGCGAGGTCGGAAGAGCTTTGCACTGACCGCCAACGTTTCGAAGTCGACCAGGCCCGTGCTAGGGTCCACGCAATATGGCATCGATTCAAAGAACATTGAGGAGACCGAGACCTCGGAAAGCAGAAATAAGAACATTAGAAATGAAATAAACAAGACCTGATCTTTACAACAAAGAGGGAAGAAAGAGATACTTTGGTGCATGGAAGGGACCCACCCTAGTAGCCAGGTTGGTATCGACATGAATAATGAACGGTGGAGCAGAAGAAGCACCGGTAGTTAGGTGAAGAATGAGCGGCAAATACGAACATGAATGAGGACCACACAAATGTGAACCTCCGTCCACTTTTGGTCAAAAATAATCACATGAACTCATGAATGTCCAACTACATTTGGTTTGCAAATGTAGAAGAAAAACAATGAGTAGAGTACTCGTGCTGGCTAGAATTTGTGAAGCAAGTAGTGGAAAGACCTATTGATGTGATTTATAAGAAAATAAGTAGTTATAATCGACACACCTTTTTCCCACTTGGGGTGAAGAAACCATGAGTGAGATGACCACCATCTGGAAGATTTAAACCCATTATGCGTCCCTGAGGTCCGACTAATCCTATATAGACTGCAGTATTTGCTGGAGACCCGCTGTAGGGTTGAACATTCACACCCCAGTCTTCAGGAGACAATTTGAATAACTTTAGAGCTCTTTTAATACATAGCGACTCCATCGCATCAACAACACCAACCCCACCGTAGTACCTGCAAAGATACTGTCAAAGGTTCAAAAGCAAAAATACCAACCTTGCACCAACTAATCCTTCCGAATACTTATTATGAAAAGCTGAAGAAAGCGCACACAAAACGGCCTTGCTGACAAAGTTCTCAGAAGCGATTAATTCAATGCAGTTGCGCTGGCGCAGCTCTTCTTCCTTACAAAGCTGAAAAATCTCGGGGTCTACTGATTCCAAACCCAACTCAACAGAATCCATAGCCAAAAACAACGAGAGCAGAAAGTGAGCAGTTCGCCCCAACTGACTAAAAATCGATTCGATAAAACAAATTTAAATAGGAAGCTCTAGATTCACTTAAAATCTGGAAGGCATGAAATCTTTGGTGAGATTAATGGCGACAACGCTTCCTCGCTAAGGTTTCCCACCCACCATTTCCACAGCTTTGGCTTAAAGATACCAGTGGTTCCAAATCGCCAAATTAATTCTTCTATGCACAACGGCCTGGAAGGTTTTGCTTAAACTAACTAACCTTTTCTGTGCCAACTTCAGGTAGCTGCAACATTAAACAACGACACCAACTATGGTACCTAGTCACAAGCCATGCTCAATGAGTAATACATAGCCCCACCAAGAACCGTATGCACGCCTACTACGTCCTCCCACCAGCGCCACACTGACCAACACATCGGCAGAGTAAGCCCAACCAGGACAGACTGAGACCGCACCCAGAACCGAACGTCGGGTTGTCAACTAGGAGGAGGACTAAAAACCCGATTCTGATTTGGAAAAAGTAGGAATTACAGCAAGGGCCAATAAACATGAATGGAAGGAAACAAACGATGGAGGGAATGCGTCAAAATTCCAGTTTAAATAAAGCACGGAGTGTTTAGTCAGCATACATCCTCTTAATATCCTCCTCGAACCTCTTCTTGATATTAAAACGTTTGATCTTCAAGGCGTCCGTCACTAGGCCCGACTCTGGCGTCCAAGGATTAGGATCCAAAACCACCTTCAGTGGAATCTCGAAAGAAGCGAGCCGTTTCGCTGCACCCACCCGCCGAACATCTTCGGTTACTCGTTCAATCACCTGCAAACGTGGGGACACACAAAACACGTGAATGCGTTATAAATCAAATGGTCATTTGTATATTAGATGACGTCGAAACATAAGGTACTTCGAACCGAGTTACCCGACAAGTAAGAAGTAAATCTTAATTCTATCTACTGTAGAATGGCAAAACTATTGTGTGTGTACGTGACCTCAAAGGCATTGTTTAACTACCTTGGGAGTTAGATAATGTAAATGATAAACCTTTAAACTGTGCAGGGTCTACACATCGCACGAGACGCCAATTTTACAGTAAATCATTTTCAAACATTTGCTTTAAGCGGAGCATTAACAGTGGCTGATAGTGAATACGGCAAAGCCTTTGAGGCGAAGTCCCAGCACCAAAAGAGGTTCGAAGCACAGCTATTTGCCTAAGATCGTGCATTAGCAACAAATAACCTCCTAAAGTACGGGTTTTAATCACACAGTTTTCGTAAATCTGGGTGTCACGTTGACAGTTCCGAAACAACATTCACATAAACAAACACATACATATATTTATACATATCCACGTAAACACGGTTAAACAGGGCCCAATGTAAACACAACGGGACTTCGTCTTAGGATAAAATTGAAAAGCCAGCAACAAAAACGCCCATTTAAGGGGAACGCAGTCCATAGGGCTGGGGAGATTACAAGCGTAGGCTTTTTATTCCCCTATCTCATATTTCTCACGCCCCAAACAACTCCCAATGGGTATGACTGGTCAAGAGTAACTGCTGACAAAAGGATATCCACAACAAAAACGTGTTGGGGAAGCAAGCCCTGTGCTGTTTTCATAAGGCATTTTAAAGGGGATGGAAACTACCTCGAATCTCAAAAGCTACTACATGTACCTCGTTTAGGGGTTCGGTGTCTATACTACGACTTTATTATAGCGGATGGAACTATCCACATCTCCATCTAGACAATTCTAGCGCAGAAGATGGGCTTAGAAACCTCTTCAAGGCAAAATGATGTTAAGAGAGGGACTTCGAGTACCTGAGGGTGATGGCAAAGGAAGGCATGTTCAGCCAACGATCGAGCTGTCGGTTCCTCCGCCTTGTCCGGCGGTAGACTAGCGATCGCAGCCTCGGCAGCTGCGTCAAGGAGGCCCAACTCGTCGCCCAATTTGCGTAACGTGGTGAGTTTAGGATAGATGAAACAGATTGTGTAGTTCTCCCGTGGGTCCGCATACACACAGACGTTCTCCACGTAGACTGACTGGCCTAACGCCAGCTCCACCTTCACCAACGACACGTACTCCCCTCCCTGAAGCTTCACCAAGTCCTTCTTGCGGTCGATGATGGAGAAGCTGCCATCCTGGTGGATCATCCCAATGTCACCTGGAAAGTACAACAGACCGTTTTCCCTCTTGAAGCTGGAAAACAGCGATAAACAAGTAGTAGGAAAAATTGACAACCAAAATGAAATCCCTAGAAAGAGTGAACGGAGACAAGGATGGCACGGTAGAACGTTTCGGTGCCTTCATGATTGACGCCTTTAGCCTATCTTTACACTTCTACCACAGCGCATCCCTCAGAGGTAACTCGGGCACTCCTCCAAAATCGCATCACAAAATGACACCAAAACAAGTACCAAAAGTGGGGATGACGGAGGAGATAGCAGATTAGGCAATAAGGTAGATATCTCACTTAAATACCGACGTAAATGAAGGTGTAGGGAGATTCAACACGCCTTCAACCTTCCCACAATAATCTAAACAATTTATTATCAGCTGCCACTTTTAATTCCTTGTGATTCTAACTGTAGCTGAATAATCACCTTCCAGCTGTAGCCTACTTTTGTAGAGAAATATAGAAAAACGTGGTTTTTATACTTTACAAGTCTCAGCAACAATTCTTAAAGTAAACTACAAGTCACTGATCCAGTAGACAGAAGTGATCATGTCACTTGCAAATACGGCTAATCACTAATATCCACTCCTCCTGCCAAAATAAATACGCAAACTCGACTATCCTTACAATGTCTTCCTCATAGAAGTGGTAAATCCAAAAAAGGACCTACCAGTACAGAACCAGCGGAGACCATTTTTGTCGGTGAAGAAGGCCTCAGTAGTAGCTTCAGGGTTCTTGTAGTAACCACGAGTAATACTACCACCAGCAATAAGGATCTCACCGCGGGGAAAGGGCTTATCATAGGGCGAGTAACCGCCCTCCTTCCAGGCACGCAGACGTATTTGAACGCTTGGAATGGGCGCGCCCACGTGGTGTCCTCGCAGGTCGCCGCACTCCATCAGGGTGGCAGCTGCACACGTCTCTGTCAGACCGTATCTGGCAAAGGCAACATCACATTTAGTTCATCACTTCCCCATCGAATTCAAAGGCCTTTTGGAGGGATTGTGGATTGCTGGTCTCCTTAATGAGCAACTTAAGCATGTTTCCCCCAAGAAGAAACACAAAGTAAAACAAATAAATCACCTCTATGCCGTTATTTAAGAAACTCTAAACTCCTTGTAAAAATAAACACTGGCCAAAACTAACCGGAGGAAGTGAATCAACATTGAACAACATATCTTCGGCCTACAAAGTTTTCCTTTGGTATAGCTGACACAAGATGATGGCATTTACAGGGGATTGGAGACACTGTAAGACTTGTCATTAAGGCTTTGGAAAATTTCAGTGTCACCACAGGGTGACATGGTGGCATGACATACAGGTTGGAGGTTTGAACATGTGCCATGGGCAAAAATTATTCACTCACAAAACAAGCGGATGCTTTGAAAAGGCAGCTTGAGAAATAGGAGCCTTAGAATTTAACCGAAATATATGTACCAGTCATCAAGCAGTCCATAGCAAGAGGCAGTGAACGTAAAAGAAAAGAAAGCAGCGTTACCTCCTCTGGAAGAGCTCACTAATAAGACAGCAAAGGATTCTCTAGGAGATCAAGAGTTCACTGAAAAAATACTAATTTATTAAGAAAGTTTTCTACAGGATAGCGCATTTGCCTCAGGCATGGAATGCTAATGCAGAAAACGACACGGAGAAACAGATTAACAAAACAACGGACACTGCCTCAAAGAAGCGGAACAAAGACACTTCCACTGAAACAGCAATTAATGGAACGTGGTTATACAGGCATGAGAAATACTAAAGTGGATGAGGTAGGCAGGATGAGACAGAGCACACTGGTCCCAAACATGAGAGAAGCAAAACTGTCACAAGGCCTTGTGACGTAGTCATCGTTGCCCTTAATTGGTGCGATTGGCAGGACTTTTAAAGCTGCCAGTCGGGAATGTGATGCAAGAAAGTGTGTAATTGGTAAACTCTTCAAGAAAAAATCTAATGTGACTTAATTTACGTTATCTGAGGCAACGGAAGATGCGAAATAAGTGATGCGAAGAGGATGGTGGAAACTCATTCATTTTATCGGTTGTCATGTTCGTTGACCAACTTTCGTATTGTCCTCCGCTTCAACAAATGATTGAGAAAGGAGATTAGGCAATCACGGATTGAAGGAAATGATAACGATTCTTCATGTTTGCCATTCATTAAGTTCAGGGATGGAAACCTGCTTCTTTTGCCCCACTTAACCTTATAAATTGGAAAGTGCCATGTAAAGTCACAACGGTATGACAATGCGAAGAGATGGAAGGGGGTACAAAATCGCTGAATAAAAAAAATAAGGTAAGTGCTGATGAAGTAAGTTTTGCACGTCCAGCACTTACCCCTGCATAATGGGGGCAAAACAGACGTTTGTGAAAAGATGCGATTCCTCCGAAAGTGGGGCACCGCCAGAAACGAGTAAACGCAGACGACCACCAACGAGAGCGCGCACCTTGCGGAAGATGAGGAGGTTAACCAAGAAGCTCGGGAAGCCCGTGTGCAAACGTCGGCACTTGTAGTCGTAGGCGAAGTGGAAAATCTGTACCAAAAAAGAACAAGATGGAGGTATTTGAAATAGACAAGATTGTCCGGACTCGAGTAGCATAACAATCCGAGAAGTAAATCGCCCCGGAAACCATCTAGCATCAGATTAATGCTAGCCGGTGCCACAAAAAATGCGTTTGCATTTGAAAGAAGTACCATTGAGCTCTACAGTGCCCCCAGGCAAATGAGGAAAAATAAGACAGGTTTCATCTGAGCGGAGTTTCCTGTGTCACGTAACAACCTCAGTAGAGCGTTAGAACAATAGCGTTAGCGATTTGGATGTGCCTGATGCACAGAAGCCCAAATAGTTGCTGTAAATTTAAGTGGTAACTTTTCGACTTACCACACACTTGAAAAAAACGACAGTTCTGGTTCAACTTTAGAATAGCAACATTTCAAATAGAGAACTGTGGGAAAGGTTGAAATCAGGGAAACGGAAGTAACCCCCACTTTTACTTGTCTAAAAAAACCCCATTTGTCTTTTAGAAGTGTGGTAATGTAAGAAATTCCTTTCAAAAGTTTCGAAAGAATAAAATTCAATGGCAGTGGAGATCGAAGTAAACATACTGAATGCCTCAAATAGGTAACAATTTAAGAAAAGATTCAACAATGTTGTCTTTAGGGAAGGTAAAGGAACAGGTAATCACCAGAATCTATAAAAAGGTGACATTTTGACTTGGCTTATTGATAGCCCTTAGATACCCTAGTTGAAAGGAAGAGGAGCGACGATGCCAAAGAAGAATCCAAAGTTAAACATTTTCAACTGCCTTAATTGACATTTCGTGAAGCAATTTATTTTATGCAGCCAAGCCTAAAAACAAACGCATACACACTATCAACCCAATCAGTCAGCCGACAAAATGGGGATGGCAAGGTCATCAGACCAGACAAGCACCGCGCCTAGTGAGGTCCACGTCACTAGATGGAGCGTGGACTCGCCTTTTTTCCCCAACCTCCATGGGTTTTCACCCGCCTCGCCTGAATGATGCCACTTCAACGCTCACTAGAAGTTCCGGGCTGTACTTTGCACCTTGACGGGAGGAATTGCAACCACTTTTGAGTTTGTGCAATTGAAACCAATACAACGCATAGTACAAAAAGATTTGTAAAAAGTGAAAGACAGCCATAGCCAACCTCCATAAGACTTCAGTAAACGGGTTGCCTTGACCTCATCATCTCGTGTTGGCCAGTATTAGCAGCGAAAGCGCATCCAAACGGATGTTCTTTTGATCAAATGTAAGCAACTGCAGCAATCAATAAGGATATTTTTTAATAGGGCATGTCATGGCCCTATTTTGACTTTCGCAAATTTGTCAAGCCTGAGGGCTAATACATCTCTGACACTTTCCGTTGACTTTTCATGTTTCTTTCATTCACTTATCGTCATACTACTCTAACCAACGACTTTAGTTAGTGAACATCCTCTTTTGAATGAATTTACTTTGAAAGCAACCCTTGAGAGATTAGGTGAAGAGAACAGTGGAGATATAAGAAGATTCTTCTCATTCCAGCAGGCGGTTTTGACTTTCAAGGTAAAAATGAATAACCAAAAAAGAAACCAGGTTCCCAACTAAACTAAGACCATTGATGACATAATCCACCCAGCACCGAGCCTCTCAACATGAAGAGGCTGGCAGGACTCACAACATCGGAACAAGGGTCTACGAAAGCGCAGGGGAACAATACTTGTTTCAGTGTAATTCAACTAAATGGGCTCTTCGGCCCCCTTAATACCGGCTTGCAATCTTGAACAACACACGTGACTCTGGTAGCGAACTGTTAGCAGCCCATCAGGCTATTTGAACTTGTGACAAAGCTTTACCCGGGCGTCGTGTCCTATAATGTATTAATCTGGAGCTCAGACGATAAAATCAGGTGCGCTTAGCTTACAGCTTCCATAAGAGGGCCGCCTTCCTTGACCTTCTCCCACACCGACTTTGCAATGCGATCCAGGACGACGGGCACGGTGGCTAGAAGGGTGGGCTTGAGCACGTTAATGTCGCCATGGCAAGCGCCTTTCTTGATGCGCGTGGAGGTGTCCATGAGGGTCTGGGGGTTGGAAAAACCAATGGGGATACTCATGATAAGGATGCACAGTTCGCAGGTGAGTTCCAGCACGTGGGCCAGCGGAAGATAGCCAATGTAGAGGTCTGACTCGGGGTTCAGCTTCGGCATGCGGCGGAAAAGACCCGCAATGGTGCAGATGATGTTGTCGTGCACTATTTCCACTCCTTTTGGGGTTCCTGCAAACAAAACACATAACATTCCGGTAAAGGCAGTCTCCATTCTCACCTACTTTGTGGTAATAAAGAAATAATATTGGCTTGAAAAACGCTACCTTTGGAGCTGAGGTAACCATCGACGCACTATTACCTCTACCGGTTTCCTGTTTTTAGCTAGCCAGATGCAACAAAAATAAACTACTCGAGTTAAGATAAAGCAAGTTTATGGTTATGCTAAAAATGATTTTCAGAGCCTTCCTTGACCTACACGCAATAAATGCTTGTCCTGGGGTAAAGTACAGACACGTTTCAGGAATGAATTACAAACTGGAGCGATAGCAAGCCGTGAAATGAGATCCAATTAACTGAACGAGGCTTTCACAAAGCATGAATTTTTGCTAACCAATTTGAAAGCCCATGTAACACAAGTCAAGTAAGACTAATTCCAAATTCAAGAGACAACGAGTGTCACATTTTCAGGTGAGAGTCTAGGCAATGACTTTGAAAAATGAACCAATTTTATCCTATTTTCTTACATGAAAACAGCCCAATAACACTAATAACAACTATTAATCACCTTTATGGTATGCACGAACAAATGATACCCGGTAACTACACACAAGCGATCATCTTTGCAAGATGATGTTTACACATTAGGCAATGAGACACTCAGACTTGAAATGCCCAATTCTACTACTTCAATGTCCATCTTGTCACAAAGTGATAGGACTGTGCATTCACATGGCTCCCCCTCTTTACCTTACCATTTATTTGAGGTTCAATGCCATTTTCAATAACTCCAGAGTGACTTTTCGTACATTTTCTTTTAGCACATCATTATCTGCCAAGATTTTCCGCCTCAACTTTAAACCCATTAGCCAACAAATCAATCATGCGCGATCCAAGCGCCTCCTTCGTTGACATCCCAGGTTTGACGAGTTGTCTACGCTACTACCAAAAAAGGGAAGTAACACGTGATCTCACAAAAGCAGTAAGCTTGCATAAGTTTGCTCGGCCTCAAAGTAACGCCACCCCAAAACAAAACCAGAGGTGCACTGTCCAACGTGAACAATTATAGAAGAGAAGGCTACTAATCAGACAAGCATACAGGAAGCGCGATCAAAGGAGCATTATCGATGTTGGAGACATACCAGTGGATCCGCTGGTGTACATAATAACGGCTAAATCGTTGGGTTTGGGGCGCTCCTCAGCCGGTGGCTGCCAGTTGATCAAGGGCTCGGTGTTAGTGGCAAATTCCTCACGGATGATGGCCCTGCCTTGTTCCTCCAGCTCAAGTATATCGTAGAGCTTGACGCCCTCAGGCAGAGCCTTTCGGGCTGTCTCGACGGAGAGACGCGCTGTGTCGTTGAATCGCTCCAAGTCCTCAACAGCCCTACCACTGTGCTTTTGGATAACCCCATTGGAGAAGAAGATAACGTACTTCACGAGAGGACAGCGTGGCAATAAGTTCACCACCTTGGAGAGCAGTTCGTCGCTGGTGAAAACCACGAAGGCCTAGAGTAAAAGAATGCTAAACATTGGTAAGCTTAAACAATTATTCAGATCTATTTAGACCTAGGTCTAAATTTGCGGGTAACAGGCATTCTCCCTTGATTGGTATCATATTCTTGGTTGTTACCAAGATTTCAATCACTTCGCGTTCACAGAGTGTGGAAAGCTTTGACGAATGGAAGCATTCGGCACAATTTTACCCATCATTAAAAACTACGAAGACTTCATAGAACCACACCAACCTACTTAAGCGAGGGGATATTTTTCTGACTAGTATGACAAGACGTTGAACGAACGAATCCTAAGATTAAGCAACCAGGCCAGACCCTTGAACCCCTTGAGATAACGCTCGCATAAACGGCAAATAAGCTACTAACAGAGTTCGTGTTTATAAACTACGTAACAATTCCGAGTAGATGAAGAAGTATTTGATTGAGCTCAAGCAACTGAATATCTCATTCACAATTTTTACTAAGTGCATACGTTCCATTGTTTGGAAACAAAAAAACTACCTTACAACTCATAAAAGAATGTCTTACATCTAGTGACGGAAAAAAATCCCATAACTTAACTGCATTCGCTTTCAGTATCTGGTTATTTACCGGTCTTAAAATGTCCATTTCCACTGAAAACTCGGCTCCAGTAAAATCTTCGCAATCACGGACAAAAGATGAAAAGTGGATAAAAACACGACAATTAATCCTCCCCGCCGACTCCAATGTGGTAACACTCGCCGGAATTGTAGTAAACGCATACAAATTGCTACTTATCACCATTTTCTATATGAGAGCAGCTTTCAAACTCCCATTCTATGTTTACAAACTTGCTAAAATCTTCAATTATGGTGCCGATAGTGCGTAAATAATAAACTACCTCATTTTGACTAAACCGCTGACAAGACATACTGAATTATAGACGTTAGAAAGACGACAAGTGCCACGCTGTACTTTGCAGCCAGCCTTGCTTCAAAGTAATGACTTTAAGATGCCTTGGTTAACCACTTTCATCGAAAAAAAGGTAATTTGGTGATAGGAGGCAGAATGTTGCACGTGAAATTTGTTCAGCAAAGTAGCATCTCGGACTAAAAAAAACGAGTGCCAATGAAAATGGCCGTAGCAGTTATGAACTCACCTAGACCCCCAAAATAGCAGTTCTGAATTAACAAAACCAGATGTTGCGTTTTTTAAAGTGAACCATGAAAAACAAACGCAAGTGCTATGTTTAGTTTTCATAACCATTCGGCAGCCCTTTGATACTTAAGGCAAAATCAATAATGTGGATGATTTTGAAGTCAAACTAAACAAAGATAGGAAACAATTAACAAGAAAAGCAACCTATGAACATGAAAAAAAACCTGCGAAAAATTCAGCCATTCACAAACTGATTTCAGACTTGAAAAGTAGCCATACCACAGTCATTAGATTACCTGATTGTGGGGAAATGTAAGTGATCCTGAATTTAATAAACTTCTTAAGGGCAGGTCAGCCGCTCAACCATCAACGCCCAAAACACGGCCAAATAAGTGAGAGCGATTGCTCAGCCAGTCTCACCTCAGTCTGTTCAAGCCCATGGACAATAGCATCGTCACCAAGACTGGCATAGAGAGTGGCAATCGGCCTGTTGATGCGCCAACTCGCCTCCGCTGCGTAGAGCCACTCGGCACGCGTCTCAGAAAAGAGGACCAGAGGAGTGGGAGAATCTCCGTCACCCTTTCTGTTCTTCTCAAGAGGGCCCAAAAGATTTCGCAAACCAGCCGCAAGAGCCGAAACACGACTCTCCGCCTCCACATACGTCTCCCATATATACTCACCCATGGTTAGTTTTACCATTTTCTTGCCATTCGGGAGGACCTGAGAAAAAGAATTTCGACAGTGCAATCACAATCTTATGCTTTAAGTCTCTACAGAGAGCAAGGGAAAAGACGACCTCATAATCAGTTTGCAAGATTTGTCTAGTGCCAAGGGCAGATTTATTCGGCCACAACTTGATTGTACGAAGCCAAAGATCAGCAAGAGTAGAACATCCGGGTAGCGCAACAGTAGCCAGATTGTCAATATACTCAACAGCACGCCAAGGTGAACCAGGATCATCCTGAATAACTGGCAGGCTCAGAGTGCGCGACTCCTCAGCGGCGAACTTTTTAAAGTAGGTCTGCTCGTCTTCAGGGAAAGGCATGAAGTAGCCAGTTTCGCTAAACATGTAATAGATTGGTAGCGTCAGGTATTCATATGCGTACACCATGAGCTTGATGAATACCATCGCTACGGTAACGTAGATATCGGATATCCACGACATCGCTGAACACGGGCGGAATGGTTACCACCACCACAACTCGTCACACTGTGTCTGCAGCGGGCGCCTTGACAGAGTAGCTCAACCAAACATAAAGTCTGTAAAAATAAATAAAATCGAATTTCTGGGTTTAATTTACTTAAATAGCCTGAAAATTGATAAAGGAATTTTAATTTTGCAACATGTTTAGGCTGGATTGAAGGATTTTGTAGACCAAAGTGAGAAGAGCAGTAATAATTTACACGTTTACAAATTGTTGGTCATAATAGCTTATTTCTCAAAACTTTTTTGCTTTACCTAGAAGCTAGTTGAATGCATATAATTGTAAATTTTTTGAAGCTTTTTCCTGCGGAATACAAGCCCATTCCTCACAACGGAATGTCAACAATTGGATGCAGACATACCCACATGCTGTGTAAGGGATTAAACAAATTGTGAAATTGTTTCTCAGCCCTTCTCATCCTCCTGACGTTTTTTGATTTCGGCTTCTGAAAAACCCACATCAGCTATCGCAGCGTTATTCTTGCTTTGAATACCACCCCACTAACCGACAACGTCAGTCAGTGACATTTAGCAACCTCACTGAACCTGAAGTTTTGTTCTACTTGTGATGTTATCAAAAGTAAAAATGCGCTTAGTTTTAAATTTACATGACTAGATGATTCTTTCCCGAAGGCATAGCTTGCATCTGCTCCTCAATATCACACAGTTCCCATCTTAGTGCTGCGCAGCTAGCAAAGACGTGAGGTGTCGTTGCCTGTTCACGTTATTAGTTCCTTTACACAGGTTCCATAAGTAGCTCCATAGCGGATCTATTGAAACAATTCAAGTCTGGTTCACATTACAGGAAACGAGGCTGTGTTGATTGTTAAAGTAAGACAGTGCTTTAACATACCTTTTGAGATTCATTACGGTATCATCCATTCCTAGCAGACGTCTGATTTTTTATAATTTGCTATGGATGGCAGCAATAAAAATCGGAATATTTATGGTCTTGGATTGAGTTGGATTTTCCGCTGCTACAATGTAGCATCCTATGTTTTTTCCTATCCCCTTGAGTTTTTAGTTAATGCCATTTTTAGTTGTGGCTTAAAGCACGCAGCCAACACTTTAATCACGGTTTGTTTTTAAGCTACTTGGAATCTCCTTCGAGCCATGTAATTAGTCTTCTATATTTTTGTAGAACTTGAATTTTATAGTACTTTGGGTCATTACATACCACGACTTGGGGAACTACTGTGATACAGTAGTTGTTAAATTCTTGGTTTTGATAAAGAATCACTTTTGATCGCTATTATACCACGCCGGGTGTGATGTCCTTCGAGCCATTCCAATAGCAAAACTACCCTCTACTCAGCATTATAGCTACGTCTGTCTTCAAAAAGTCTTAAATTACAACGCTATGGTAGTAATCCGATGTAATGGGGAGAAAAGTGTATCACTATCTTAAAGAAGTGCTGGAAGGCCAATGGTATGGGTCGAATTCCATGCTGCATCGTATAACTACAAACTACAGCATTTTAACCAGTCATGTAGTTAGATACACAATGAAGCTGACCATTAGACAACTGATACAATACTTATGTTGTTTTAATGTACCTTTTAGGGAGGAGGCAAGCAGAAAATTCGAATCTCGTGGTCGGATTGTCCTCCCCCGTACCTATTGACTACAGCTCCCCCCCTTCTTGAACGTTGTATTTTCCCTCTCCATCTTGTCACCTTTAATAAAGATGTCCATAGAGAATCAACCGGGCTTGTCTAGGAACGCTAGGAATAGGGAAGCGGAGACCGATGAGTCTCGCTCCACACTGGTGGCAGCGCCCGCTACCTACCTCCTTTCGAGGAAGGTATGAATTTTGAAGAGTGGTTCTTAACTGCAATGGTATGACTTTACAGGCCAATACCGAAAAGGAAAAGGACACGGTAATGCAAATGCACTATCCCGCGGACCAACCTTAGCAGAAACAGGTGACGTTATGGTGCACACCATATTTTTGAGCGATCTTACCGGACATCATTAAAGAAATACGCAGAGTACTGTCACAGCTCTGATATGGGAGGAATTCCTGACATCCTCGCATAAGCCTGCATCAGAAGAGGTAAAGTCGGCCAGCAAGGCGGCTAGACGGATTTGGCAAGTGGTCGAAACTCTCTCTGAAAGATGAGATTTTATGGTACCAAGAAGGTGTTCACTCTCCTAAGCGTCTAGTGATTCCTAAATCACTAGCGCAAACAGTTCTGCAAGAGTTACACGAGCAACTCGGTCACGTGGGTGAAAAGAAGATGTTAGACGCCTCGAGTAAAAGATACTGGTGGCCTTCGCTCACCTTAGATGTGTGGGATTTCTGCCGAACCTGTACAACTTGCTGTAGTTTTAAAAACCCCAAACCCACAGCGATTGCACCTCTACAACCCATGTCTACCGGTTTTTCAGGGGAAAGAGTAGGTATAGACATTATAGGTCCTCTTCCACCGACCAAGAGAGGAAACCGATATATTTCGGTTACGGTAGATTACTTCACGAAAGCGGCTGAGGCGGAACCCATGAAATCACAAGATACGGGAGAAACTCCATGCGGGCCAGCATGGAGTGTCCGAATCCGTTCATAGCGATCAAGGCCCTAACTTCGAGAGCCGACTCTTCATTGAACTATGTAAGATGTGCCGCATCTCAAAGACACGCACAACACCTGCACATCCACAAGGCAACGGCCATGTGGAAAGAACGAATCTCACCCTGGTCGGACTACTGAAGGCTTTCACTAAAGACGCACAACCAGATGACTGGGATTTGAGTCTAGGTCGCGTCCTTCTAGCGTACAGAGCCACGATCCACACATCAACGGGTATTTCTCCGTTCAAGATGCTCACAGGTCGTGAAATGAGAGTGCCTTCCGACATCTTCGTGTCAAACACCGTCGGATCAGCCGACAATGTTCCGGAGTATATACTACGCCTGAAAGAAAGTATAAGAAGAACTTTTAATATCACATGCAAACATTTACGGCTGTCTTATACTAGGAAGAAGAAATATTATGACCAACATTGCAGGGAGAGCGTCTACGAAGAAGACAACTTAATGCAAGTCTGTAGGTTGGTTCCCCCACCTGCAACACACTACAAGTTCCATCACCCATGGAGCAGGGACCCATTTCGGGTGGTGAAGGCGCTCTCACCTACAAACTACCTCGTCTGCAACGTACAACTGCGTGCCCGGCCGATAACTGTTCATCACAACAAGATGCTACCATATAATGGGCCACCGCCGGTTGGTTACAAAGATGAGGCTTACGTCCCGACCGAAGACCGCTGGTTAGGTAACTCAAGGGGAGCTCATAAGTGGTAGCACCGCACGACGCTTAAAGGACGAGGGGGTTATGTAATGCTTACGTTGTTTTAATGTACCTTTTAGGGAGAAGGGAAGCGGGAAATTTGAATCTTGTGACCGAATCGTCCTCTCCCGTACTTAGTGACTGCGGCTGCTCTGCTTCTTGAACGTTGTATTCTCCCTCTCCATCTTTTCATCTCTGGTAAATATGTCCAAAATCAATCAATTAGGCTTGTCTAAGAACGCTAGGAATATGGGGCGGAGAGCAATGAGTCTCACTCTACAATTATAGTTATCCCCACATTCCAGGACAAAAAAAAATCGATATGATTTACTAAAATAGTAAAACTGTAGGCTGTCACATTGCCTTACGCGAAGGAATGACCAAATTTACAGATTTAAGTGTTTTGAGAGAAGCTATTTTGCTTGGATTTGTTTTAAAAGACCTTGTATTTTGTTTCCTACCATCCAGGGTAAATGCAATCTTTATGAAATATCTTGAATTAGCTAGCCTTCCCTGTTTAGACAAGTTTTTATTAAATAAGTTAAAGCTACTTTTGAAGAGAGAAAAACTAAGAAAGTTAATTTTGTTAACTTGCGCTTAAATAACATGATTCTAATGCTGACGAAATTCCCAAGGTCGTTTCCACCACACATATCCACGATAAAACCTGATGCGACTTTCATCATGAACACTTTTGTGTGTTTTGTCTCCACGAATTTCATGTATATACATTTATACTGATTTTCTAACAGTTTTTGTATGACGGTGGAAAGTTATGGCTTATTACTTAAAAAACGGCACGCTTCTGACCGTTGGCTACACTCGTCTGATTCAATTGATTTAAGGATTCTCTATTTTATTGCATGGTTTCTGGGTATAAATAGTTTGTAATTCATTTTCTGCAGTTATTAACTAGATTTTGTCGTTGAACTGTCTATATATCAGGTACTTTTGTAGCATTTCCTGCTTGTGGAATTTGTTGGTCAGAAGCATGAATCTTAAAAAATAATTTTCGCACTAATAAAGTCGTTTAATTATTTAACTTGCAACGTTGTAAATTTTTTTGACAAAGAGGGAAAAGTAGCACCGCACTCTGCATCTGGGCTTCGGAAACAATACGGCGAAACATTAGGCGCATCCCTTGATTTTCGTTTTAAAAATCTTTCAATAACCTCGAAAAGTGTAATAAAAGGTCTTGATGCTTTTAAAGGTCTAACGTCTAAGCTTTACCTATCAGAGAACACTTAAGCAAGATTATTATATGCCTATTCCGAGAAATCGCAAATTCTGACTTTTACTTTCTTGCCATTGCATCCATAGAAGCCTTTGCTGAACTCACCGCCTACTTCCTGGAGGACAAAAACGATGGAGGATTTGCTGCTCTGAATACACTTTCTAAAACCCTACTTTTACATGGCCTTTGTTTATAAAACTGCAAAATTTCCAAAACCGTTAGCAATCACATCTTAAAAATTCTATTTAAAAAAGCTTTTAGCAAACCCTATCCAAAGGAATTGTATATAACTCTCTTTACAAGTATCACTAAAGCAGTTTTTCGTTTTGATGAGGAAAGTCTTTTGACAATAATTCTTCACGTCGATTTCTGAAACCATCCTACATTGCCTGCAAGAGGAGTAAAGTAAAATTTCAATGAGATCAGACAGGGTCCAACTAGACGATGATGAAGGTCTCTTATGGAATCACTTTTCAACCGACTTTGAGAGCTCTGCGTTTTTACTTTCCGGGGATTTATTTGAAAAAATTAATGCTCTTGCAAGTGGAGATCTTTCTGGCAAGCCGGCGCACAATGTTGCCAGAGATGTTGCGCGGAGAATGGAGACTTTTCTACGGGATTTTGTGGCAGTGGTTACGGTGGCAGAAAAAAGCGAGGAAAGGCTGTTGGTTCGGACTCCTCAAGTGACAGTTATTTGTGCAATAACAGAGCTGATGATGATGGATACAGACTTCACCTTGCTTCTGCTGGGTTTGAGGTCATTTACTAACTTAATTGCTGTCATCACTGAGTCAAAACCAAAGAGGATTGCTCAAAGGGACTTCGATACACTGATGAATAAGTAAGTTAGCAGATAAGAACATTTTACTAAATTCTTCTAGTTACTTTACTTATGCTCCAGTAAGACTGGGCGCTGTCTACTTGCAAGAATGTAAACAAATTCAATAATGATTTCAAACCCTAATTTGCTATTATCAGCTTAGGTAAAATTATGCAAACACGTGGTATTTTCTTCGGATATAGACGATAACATTTTTGTCCTAAATCTAGTTTAAAAAAATGCAACAAATCTCGCCTGAGAGATCATAACTAACTACTAGTTTTGTCATAAATAGAAAGGGAGAAGTGTTAATTATAGAGGTAATGGTTGTTTGATTAAACTGTCCCAGTGCAGACTTTGTAGTTTTGGCTAATTTATCCTTGCGCAAATGGATTGGATAAGTTTTATTAGTTGCTTAAATAAATGGGCGAGTCGGTGCCCATTTGCAAATCATCCAATTGTGTGACTGTATGGAATGTTTTGTGCTTGACTCATGGCATGAAGTTACGACGAAGCACCATTACGGCTACGCATCTATTTGGATCGTAATCTTAGGTCTATGAATAAACGGAAGTCATCTAACTCCACAGCATCTAACGAAAAAGGGGCACTCTGCACTACTGGGCATTAATTCCACTAGAAAATTAACTATTCTCATGTACATATCGTTTTGTGTTTGCATGGCTACACTACGACTCTCCGTCATGCTGCACCTATCTCTCTCGCCCTTTGAACCATAGCAACGTGTGTAAACACGCGAGTAGATGTTGTACCCAGTATTGGTATTTAAAGCGTTCTTTTTGCCATTTGCAAATAAAGTGGGTGCCCAGATATTGCGATCACAGAACTTGGCTGATGAAATAAAAGTCTTTGACACGAACACATTTACTATCGACATCCTTGAGTAAGCTGTAGTTACAATTGCTACATTATTTGATATACCATACGTCAAAAAACGAATACCCATTGTTTGCCCCTTGCAGCCAATCTGGAGACGGGTATTGCTGGATCTTTCATTTGGCTACAAACTTTCTGCGGATCGCCCTCTCTGACCCCAAGCGTTTAATTCGAACCGCGGGCTCCCAACTGGTGGCGAAGCTCCTGCATCTCCCTGGGGGCTCGAGGTCAATTGTACGCGACTTTGCTGCTCCCATACTTAGTTGTTACAACGACAACTTAAAGACACTTGACACTGTAAAATCAAGACTACGCAAGGAAGCAATCGACTGTGTTACGGCGGCACTTTTACTTTGCCCTGCCTCGGTATTCAACTTCTATGAGATTGTGAATTCTGTAATTGTTCCAGGATTGAAGGACTCCAAGCACATAGTAAGTTATTGAGGAGATATTAAGATTATGAATCGTAGACGTTTGAAATGCTAGACGCTGTAGAGAAGACTGAATTGCCACGACACCATCTACACTTAATACATTTTTTAAAATATTCGGTTCGAGTGTTAAAATTATGTTGCAATCAAAAGATAAGGAGTGACAAGGTAACTTTACAGCTATGCAAAAGTTTATACATTAGATTGCCAACACCCACATCTACCTTCACTAATTTTTTGGCAAAAACCGCTTATTATATCTTCATCATATAACACATCTCTGACTGTGGCTAAATGGAATGTCGTAAATCGGTAACATCCGCGGACGACAATGCAAAAATGCTTCAAGGGATGAATTAGCGTGCTCTACTCCCCCAAAAAAGCACATATCATTGGCCACCATTAAGGGAGGCGATATTACGCACGCCAAGCAGTAGGGCTAGTGGGCTTGCCAAAAAGTGGCAGAAGTAACATTAAAATACCCAATCGCAAGGAGCATTCTACCATTGATCTTCTAGTTTTTTAAGCGAAAAAAACGACAGATGGGCGAGTAAATGGAAAAGCAAAGTAGCTTGTAAACCTGTAATTTAGCTACTTAATGAGACGAATCGAGTAATTAAGATGCGTAGTTGAAGAAAATAAGCAGGGGTTGAAGATTGTCTGATTCCTGAGCTAGTTTAAGAAGTTTGAAAAATAAACGTTTTACTGAGTAAATATAAGTAGAGAAGGGTACCTTCTTGGATTGCACCCAATGCATGTGCCCGCGCGATGGTGGGAGATTGGGTTGACATTATAAAAACAGCGTAACGTGATCATAAAGTAACGACTAGTGCTCTAAACTAATAATAACACTTGGTAGAGAAAGGAAAAGAAAAAAGGACCCTGCGAACGCTTTATCTGGAATTATGCCTTGTTCGAGATTCAGTTTCAGGGTCAATGCGGCATTTCCTCTTAGCCTTGACTAAAATTTTGAACAAAGAGTGCTCCATACTTGTCACACTATTAATTTGCTTATTAAGTAGTTATGTAAGGAAGAAGGAGTAAGTAAAATGCAGTTCGATATTATGACACTTTAACCACCTTGACTTCAAGGCTGATCACGTTTAGATCGAACTTGTGTTTATTACTTGAGAACAAAAAAAATGAGGAATGTGATTCATTTAGAGCAATCAATAAACCACCGAGGCAATGTGCGGTCGCCTAGCGCCTCTGCCATTCTATACCTTAAGTCAAACCACGTTGCTGTGGCAACAGTTACCACTTCCCTTACCACTCTTGTCACAAGTAAACATGGTGTTGAATTAATTTGCCAATTTTAACACTGCTGTTGGGTAATTCACAAGAGTAACTTACCACCGTGCGACATTTGTGGCCAGGTGTAAATGACAAGGGGAAAAGATAGCAGGTAGGTGTACCTCAGGTGCACAGCCGCGCTGACCAATCAGATTGCAGGAAGGAATTGAGCTCGGGCACCTATTGTTCGGTCCTGCTACTCTAAGTTCATTCATCACGCTGTGGCTCACTTTGTTCACACCATAGTCGTTTCTAGTAAGATTTTTGACTTTACTTCTTATCTTGCATTCCATTTTATTACTTTCTCTGCAGGTGAAATGCGTTTTGTCGAATTAGTACTTAATTCAATTTTAAAATCATATAAGTAAATCAGCTCAGTCATAGTCTCTTAAAGTAGTTTATCAGTCAAACTAATTACTAAGGCAATCTACGCCCTTTTTCACAACTAGACAGAAGTCTATTGTGAATTTTACCTACATGTGAAGTATCGCCCCTGCCTATTGTCTATTATATAGCGCTAATGTCAATATGATATGATGATCACTTAAGGTTTGGTACACTACCCTCCAAGCAAAAATAAAGACGGGGAAGAAGTACTACCGCTTTGCTTTCCCCCTTCTTCCTCATGAAGATACGAAAAGAACTTTCTTCTTTTAAATGTTCAACCAAGCCTGACTGCATCTAAAGATTTCTAGGGTTAGGCAGACCTCAGCAGAATTCGCCCAGATTTCAGCAAGACCTTCAGACCGAATAACTCTGTTCGACGTCTACGTAGTAGGGATGAAGTTGTACGCGGCCCAGAAATTTGCAGCTGGTAGCAAAGACTGAATAGTTTTGGGGATGGGCAGTGACATGCTCGTTCACTTATCGCACTTTGCGATTCCAACCTCACTTCCCATCATAATTCAGTCAGACATCGAACAACCTAGAATGCACAATAAAGGAAAATAGGTGCTTATTGTCTTCCACCTGGTGTTAATGCACGTGATTAAAACAAATTTCTTTGAACCACCGTAAGGTTATAAAGTTAATTAGATCCATAGGAATATCAAGCCGCCATAGGGGTCTTTGCAATTCTTCCTTTAGGTGCGCAATGCAGCCCTCGATTGCCTGGCAGTGGCAGTAAAGCAAGAAAGTGGTACTCTGATCTACCGTGTTGAGTCACAGTTGCCTATCCTAAATCGCAACAACAGTGCCAAGAGGGAGGAGAAGGAGGGAGAGCAGGAGGAGCTTTCCATTCACCAGACTGCGGCATCTTTGCGTTCTATTGTCTTTCAACGTCCCCTACCCTCTCTCAATAGTCAATCCCGCCTTGTTCGTCCACCTCGATTAGACTCCACCGTCAAAATGTCGGCTGTGGGGCAGTTCGATTGCGAGTCCTCATCTTCCATCGGTGGTATGTTTCTACTTGACTGAAAATGCTTCCTATTTAATGTCACACTAACTTTTACATACAGTAATCATTGTACGTACACATCCATTGAACCTTATCACTCGGACTATTTTTTTTGTTGACGTTGAGGTATGCATTTTCGGTTTTCACTCACTATTTCGGGTGTTCCCGCTTAATCTTGCCTCGAGATTTCTTAAACCGATATTCATGATGGAGTGATCTGGAGCCTATCGACCTCCTAACCCGATAATCAATAGATGGCAACTATAGCGCTAAGATCTGCTATTCGACTTAACTAACTCACCCTGGATTTAGAGCGGTCATAAGGGCACTTGAAGTGCATCTAGACTTGCTATCAGCCAATCATTTTGGGGTGAGTGAGCAATAGAGAACTTGAAAACTTCTAGAAACTCAAAGAAGAACATTATTCTGGTGGTACATGCGTCCCAGTAGCGACTTAAGGCCAATTTTATGAAAAAAACATAGGTACATGTACTAGTCGGTGGATAATGGTTCGGCTATGCTAGCACCTACATGCCTCGCTCAGAAGTTGAAGTCGTCTTCATTATTGGTTGAATGCTTACTGTGAGTTCTTAAATCACTGGCATTTACTGATTTTAAATGAGAATTCTTATCAATCTAACGGCAAAGTTATTTAATGGGCATTGGTAACAAATATGGCGGTGTTTTGACGTAATCCGCTCTGTTTTCAAGGTGCCATCGAATAGACCCGTGTCTTAAATTTTGCCTCGTTTCCATGCCAACAGAACGTCGTAAGCCAAGTGCGGGCCGGATGCATGGAAACTTACCACTGCCTTGGGACCCCAGGGAAAGTGTGGTGGTGGTTGGTTCTGCCACTGGACCTTCGAGAAGTTGCCCCATTTCTTTGCCCAATCTCTCGCAATCGTCAAACGCCACCCTGGATAGGAATTTTAATGAGCCCAGGTCGAGTGGTCGGGTGAGTATTGATGGTTTTACGTCAACTACATTACCTGAAGCATGACATCAAGGCGTGGCTTCCAGTGAGATGACATCGCAACAAAATTAGACAGTTGACATTTCATAATTGCCCTCTCATCTACGGATCCTATTGTCCTAGCTTGCCACAAACTATTTATTTTCCAGTCCCCACAACGTTCAGTCAGTAACCAAAACCCCGGTAATCAGTCTCTCGACCTCTACAGTCGTGCAGAGATACGGCGCAGTTTGAATCTGTCTGGTGCTTTCTACTGTAAAGACAATCAAGGCAAGTTCATCATCCTCTTACCTCCAGCCTTCAAACGCAATCATCCTTCACAGAGGTTAACGCGATGGATAAAACTGCACCATACCTCGGTTTTCCCACCTTTCGACGAGGCCATTTTGGCATCCATAAGAGGTTCACACAAAGTGACAAGCCTTCTCCTTACCAGTTTATTGTAACTCCCTGTGCCGAATCTTGTCAGTGGCACACTAATTAGGTTTAAAGGGATAAAACAGATGGAAAATGTTTATGGTCTAAAAGTAGCTAGATACTTGTTTTTCTAGTTTTTGACCCGTAGATAAATTAGACGAATAAATTACTAGCTAGCGGGGTTACTACCAGAACAATAAAGTATCTTGCCTTACATCTGCCACAAATCTCCACCCCAAAAAATCCCTTCAAGTTTTTTTTCTATTTTCGATTTGGGCACTTTGACTCCCAACTCGACAAATCAGCAAACTTGTTTAAAATCCGGAGGGATCACGCTCTAAAATACTTGCTTTTGGCTGCTGTGGCTAAGTTCACTTGGAAAAATAAGCCAACCAGGAAGATATATATTGTTCAGAAAATAGGGTTCTACAAAGTTATTATCTTCCTTTGAATGGTAGTTGGTAGGAATTTTAGAAGAGCTAATGCTCCAAAGTTTGAAAATATTCCTGAATGATAATGTTCACCGTGCAGTCAATAGCGCATGCACCAAACATCAATATTGGCTGCCACCCCTGTGGAAAGAAATCAGCAGAAACAGTACTTACTGCTGAGTGGACGAGAGCCCCATTACTATAGTGTTGCTCTGCTTAAAGCCTCCTCTCGGTATTCGACGTTGTTCATGCAAGACTTCATTAATACATGCGGTTGCATTCCCACGCTGCCATTGATCCACGAAGTAGGAACTAACTATTAGCAACAGAACACATTAGCATCTTTTCCACAAGCATGTCTTAGTTTAACCTGAGCCTTAGCCGAAACTGCATCTAACAAAGTTATCTGATTCCGTTCTCAGCCCACTCTCATCACCACTTCAAATAAGTGGACTCTTGTCTTGCCTTCTTGTAATAGCAGCCGCTGAGGCGCAGATGGGAGTCGCCTATGAGAGCAGTGATACGGGATCGGCTTGGGTAATCCCGAGCTCTCTCGCAATTTCCCCATCGACATCTGAGAACTGCGTAGTTGGGAATCGCAAGTTGATGAAGACTATCGAGCCCTCAGAGGTGAATAATACCTTCTGTTGAGTTCGTTACTGCATTGCTAACATTTTGTCCGTCTACCAAATGTCAACAAAAATCGAATAAGGAAAAGGAAAGGGCTCCTTCTAGTTACAAATTATTAATTAGGTCTTTCGCATATCCCACACCTGTTGGAATCTTATTTTGGGGAGTTTTTTTGTTAAACACGAGAATTCTTTTACAGTTGGTTATTACTGATTTAATGAATGCATTGACTAGGCTTGAAAGGAACCACTAGTAATAATTTGAAATCCCTTTTGCTCCTCATTTGTAATATGTTCAATTGGTTCAAACAGGCCTCTCGCACTCGCAGAAAATCTTCTCAAAGGCGGTCTCTTCGAGTGAACACAGATCTTGATTTAACAAATTTACAACTCAGTGATCAATTGGATACGATCTCCCCTAACACCCACCGATCATTTAATCGGTACGATCTTACCAACAAAAATAGCACGCATTATACAAAACATTGTAATTCGGCCTAGTTTTGTAAAAGGTGAACTCTAGGGAAGAATATTCGGTAGCATAACGTAGTCTTTGATTATCTTTCTTTATACTGAGACTCTCCAATAGACGTTTGAGGGCCAACAGTGCTTGTGATGCGCCATTAAAGTGAGACCTACAGCTGCGAACAACTCTAAGAACAAATAACCGTAACTATGACAACCAATAGCCCTTTTACTTGTCAGTAAGAGTTTGCCTTTATATATTCATGGTTTCATTTAATGTAACAAAAGATCAAACTTACCGCTTTACAGCAAGCTTAAATAAATATGAAAGTATCCGTCAAAATGAGTCATAGTGACAATAACGCCACTGAGATGTGAAAGTATTTAGATTTTGGCGCAACTTTTTGAGGAAAATATGATACTTGTGTAAGGCAGTAGCGGGTAAATGTTTTTACACTAGTACTGGATTGCGTATCACTTTGTCTTTACTTGATCGCGAAAAAAATTCTCTTTAGACTCAATTGTGGAAGCAATCCATGCTTTCTCACACCACCCAGCATACCCTCTTCTCTATCGACAAGTCGAGCCGGTTTGCCTCAGCACCATCAGAGTCCCAAATTCGATCAATCCTCCAGTTGCGGCAAGATTTCAAACTCACCCACTGACTGCCATACTTTGCATGCAGGACCACTGCGGGGTGAGTGTCACTAAAATGCTCTCTTTGAACACCTAATTCACCGACCAGCAACGAATACTCATTGTGCATTCCTAACAAAATTTTCTGCCTATAATAAGCGCTATAAGTTTCTTTGGTCTTAAAACTAGCTTTCTTTGTCACCAAGGGAAGTTAAGGAGAAAAAGGGATGAATAAAATGTTTCAATCCGCTTCGCTGAAGGACAAAATAAACTTTAAGTTTAGGTGGTTATTAGGTCATTCTGGTGCTGCACAGTTATAGCATCTAAACGACAGCGACTTTTCCATTATTTGTTTTTAGATATTACACTGCAATATCATCTCTATCCCCCCAATATTGCTGAATAAAAATCCGGTTTCGGTGTTGAACAAAACAGTAAGGCGGCATTCCTTCATCAAGCAAAGACAAACTGTGGGGGCGGGAGATTACTTTCTTCCTATCGTTTATTGCACCTATGACACCTACTTTGACGTTTTTGAATAGGTAATATTTTTGACGCTGCTGGAACCGTGCTTTGGAATTTTTATCAAAGCCAAATGTTAGCTTGTAGCACAAAATAGTGGAATGTTACAGAATACGTGGTTTGACCATCTTAGTGCTTGAAACAATGAACGTGCAACGGAAGAAAAATAATTGTAAGGCTTGGGCAGCTGGCTTATGCCTTTTGCACACGCGACAGGAAGTGGTCCAAGATGCAGAAGATGGAAAGTGGGTGGGGGGGGGGGGATTTTCGGGCAAAAACCTCTTTCCGTTTCAGTTTTGCCACTTGTACACGCCGACTGAAACATATTGACGCTGAATTGCGTAAAAGTAGCGCTTTAACCTCAAGCGTATGGGCCTCAATTTTAGGAATTGGCTTTAACAAGACTTAACTGATAATTTTGTCAAATAAATGCGAAATTACTGCTGTCCGTTAACCTCATGACAACTAAGGAAGACTGTGGGCTTCGAGGAAACTTTTTATAATGTGTTTACGTTGGCTCATTTGCTTCATGCAACTTCTCCACCTTATGAGAACACTTTCTTCCCGCTCAAATAAGGCTCGAAAAGTAACCCCATTAGGCTTTACTACCAATTCAGAGTACCTGCTTCCATGAAAGCTTTCAATCCAGATTGCTTAAACTGAATGTCAACAGATTTATCCAATTTCGTGCCTCGCACTCAAGACTAGGTTTGTCCGCACATTCTTAATTGAAGATCAAAAGTTAGGTAATGGAAGGGTCAACCCGATAGTAGCTGACTGAAAACAAACAAAATGACCATTTAATTGCTGTCTGTTGCAGGTCAACATGAACTGGCCAAAAATATGATGCTCCCCAGTCCAGATTGTAATTTCCAATATCCTCAAGTTGACGTTGTTGGCAGGAGTATGCATCCGTTTGGTACGTCCCTGATTGCCCTTGCTTTATATCCCACTTTTCGGGTTTTCACATTTTAACTATCGTACGCCCTTAGGAGATTTTAGCAGAACTTCAATCAAACCTGATGGAAGCGACGCCGATGGCCGAAATGACAACGGTGGTGATTATAACGCAACTAATGAATCCGGACGAAAAGCAGAGCCATCTAGCTCGCCAGAATCTGATGTATGACTTCATCTACTTTTAAATTTAAATGTCAGTAAGGCTGGTTATGACAAATAGGGGATTTTGTATCACTTATTGTTGTTGTACAGATCTGTAGTCTCATGAAATGCGACCGACTAATAGAAGTTGACACGAAATTGTTTACAAATGAGTAAACTTTACACATCTGGGTGGTAAGAAAAACTAGCCAGATTTGTGCACGCGCCTTTTCGTACACATTCAAAACATCAGTTTTGAATTTCAACGTAATTCTAGGATGATGACAGCACGCTAAGGACGGGCATTGAAGGTCACGCGCCTCGAGGATTTGGTCGGAGGTCAAGTCGCTCTAGGCAAGGTGACAATGTGAAATCTGCCTGTAAGTGTAAAATATTATTGGTTGACTAATCTTTCAACCTGGATGGAAGAATGAAGCCTAAGCCACATCTGTGTTACTAGTGAATTGGGAATCCTAGTAAGTCCTTAGGATGTCTTCCTTCTGTGAGGAAAATATTTGATTCATGAAACTTCTCTGATTCTCTATCGCGGAACGCAAAACAATGGAGGAGGCTCAAAATGTGCCTGACATGGTTCAGTGAAGTTTTAAATTAAAGGGCGCTCATTATTTATTAGCTTTGTATAAAACCAGAGTAACATGTTTCCGGTGGCTTCTTAATGCGTTTCATCGGCTCCTTCATATGAAAGCAAGTTTTAGGCATTCTTATTCCACTGAGAACTATGATGGTTGTCAAATGTTTTATTTCTCGTTCTTTTATCCAAGTCGTAAAGACCATTCCACAGTGCTAAAACCTTTTTAATAAAATGGACACTTCGATGTAGACTTCCTGGCTTTATGTCTGCTTTTTAATACTGTTAGCATGTGTACCCTGAAATACTTTAGTGCTGCATATGTAATAGAACAGATTGTGCATACTTCTCTACTTTCTTTGGGTCTCATTATAACAAATATTCTTTTCAAAATACTGGGTCACATGGCCAGGAGGAGCGTTTGAGTGTTTCTGCTCATGTCTCCGATGCGCGTCCTATCGCATTCAATGCGGTACTGGATCCTGTAGATTAAAATGATCTTCACAAGTTCTTTTGTTCAATTCTATAACTTTTTCTCCTAAATGGATTGTGAAAAGAGTGATTCAGGCCTCCTGTGTCTGATATATGAGTGGGATCGCTTAAGCAACCCTTTCTCCACTCATTTGATTAGACTTTATTCCCAAGGTGAGGGAACTTGATGACGGAGATGAATTTGAGATTTGCATTCACTTTCTTATACAGATGGTGCAAGAGAGTAGTACCTTTCTCTTTATGGGCGTCTTTATCAAAAACTTGCCATTGCACCAGATAATATTGGACCCATTTTACGGCCGGACACGCTCCATTGAAGGAACTCTTTCGTTAACGTTTGAAATTACTTGGGAGTGTTCCTGATTCAGTAAGTCGCAACATTAAGAGAGTATCTCACAATAAAGGTTATTAACACAAACGCGCTCTTTTTCATTTGCAAGGATAAACAAGTAGAATGAATACATTATACTAGTGACACGTAACCTGCTCTAACAGAAGACGAATTCAACTTAGATTAATTATGCTACTGTACATCAACGTGGTCCAGAATGTGAGCATTTGATAGTTAGTAACCTTAGTGCTTTGACGTCTACACTGCAGCTTCACAACGGGAGAGGAGGGGAGATTTTGGAGATCTAGACTCAGCAAGAAACGGACCTCAGACACCCACGCGGACGCCGTCATTGCAAAGGCCACCACATGGGGTCCCTACCAGACGACCACCCACTGGTCCTCGCGATGGAAGCCTTCAGCGCAGGTGCAGCTACTCGCCACATTCTTTTAGTGAATCCTATTTTTAACTGTCCCAAACTCAGGAGTTATGGAGCACCACCGTAACAAGGGATATGGTTGTCATTTCCTACATATTCTTATATCTGGCGACCATTCATCAAGCCATGTTTCAAGTACAAGATTGACAAACCGCGCTCAGTAACTTATTCACACTTCTGTTTGGGAGATGAGTTGTAAGCCTCGACCACTGATGAGTGCGTCTTAATATTTTTAGGAGCATTCGTCAGCGGAGTCCTGACAGCGCCTCCAGAGAAGCCACTCTTTCACGCCTCTCCCAAAATCACCCCTCTATGAATGACTTAGGCAAGTGTCGAGATGTCACCTCAGCCCTCAATCAAATCGAGTCTGCGGACTGGGAGGACAAAGTCGACGGTCTTCTGAGCCTCTCTACATTGGCCCTAAAGCACCCCACAGCCTTTTCCAATTCTCCCGATACCTATTCCGCGATCATACACGTTGTTACCTCTGAGTGCAGAAATCTCCGCTCCCAGGTACTTAAAGTTCTGCTTATAGATTCCCAGTATCCTCAAAGATGGAATGACGATAGTGTATCCCTTGTTTTCTTTGCCTACACAGCACTTTCTTCCATTGTCGTATGAGCTAATGATTTTAGAAATGGAAGGGGATGTGCTTATGATGGAACAGAATGCAAATCTAAATAGACCTTGAATTTTATGGCCGTCCCTTCTGTTATTTGACTGTCTACTCGCTGTATAAATTCCAATGAACCCACAAGATACCACTCAAAGGTGGAAAAACAACTTTTTTGCTAAATGCTACGTTAACCGCACATTCATAGTCTATTCTGCGTTACTATGACAACTTCAATAAGCCATTATGTGAGTGTATTCATCCAAATCCCAGGCCATTCAAAATGCCAAGCAAGCATCTTTAATACTTTTGCCCAATAACATTTTTTACCAGACAACAACATTCCTGACACCCTTGTTGCAATGATCTCCCTAGACTATTTAAAATTGTTCAAAGTCTATCGAATTCGAACATTGTCTTTTACTCAACTAACTACCAGCTTCCGGCACTGAATGAAGTGGCATGGTATACATTCCCTTCAGTACTAACAATTTCTTCAAAGAACGCCGTGTTAGAAGAGAATAAGAAGCCAAAGGAATGATAATGCTTATTTTAATGGACCAAATCCATCAAAGTGCTCCCACTCCCTACAGGTATCCAGACAAGCCGTGAAGACGATAGCTGACCTCTTCCGTGGTCTGGGTCGCCTTCTCGACCCCCACGTGGACACCTGCGTGCGTGTGCTACTTGCCAAGACGGGCGAGGCCTCGGCAGCCTTTTTGCGTGGGGAGGTTGCAATTGCACTTAGCGATCTCGTCCGGTCTGTCAATCCTAACAGAGCCCTCATTGCTCTCTTCCAGCATGGATTGGGGTATGTCCTCCATTTTGAACCACGCTGGAAGACTTTATAAGCGCACCACAAGAAAGGTGGTTCCACTAGTAATTGAAAAACCTTAAACATTGAGATGCTTGGTTTTGTTGCATTCTACTAATTATTTTGTTACAATCTGATTTGATTCCCATGGTGGACTTTTTTGGACGGAATCAAAGATTGATGCATGCGGAGTTCAGGATTTTGATCTATTTTAGAATAAGAATGACTGAGAAACTTGTGAATTTCTCCAAGGAGGAATATCATTGCAACACTGACATTTAGTGATTAGGGTGCACAAATTCATCGCCTAATAACTAGCCTCCAGATCTACAATTATTAGCATACTCTGGAGACTGATTCTCCTCTGCATCACCATTGCCGTTAGAATGGAAAACTGAAATTCAACCCCTCAATAAAGTGGAACCACTTTCCGCGGTATAATCTTCGCGACTAGTTTCAAGCAAACTTCAAAAACGCTAACTCTTTCAAAACTGTTTAGAATAGAAACCACTCCTTTCTTAACTTAAACCTGACTCGGTAAAAAATTGTCCAAAACATACAGCCGATTAACAATTTGCTGGACTATAATTATCACGTCCATATTGTCATTGTGGTCTTTTCAAAAATCTGGATGTCCCTTGATAAACGCTCTTTGGTGTCAGTTGGGTACTTTTTTAACATTGGCGATGCAATGCATTCTTTGCTTCAAGGAATGCAGCACAAGAGCGCATTCAAACTGGTGCGATTTGTTCTGTCTCAATGGAAGAAATTCCACTTACCATGGATCTACTGAACTTGTAATCTAAGCAATAAAGTCACTTTTTCTTGATACTTATGCAACGTATGAACCCAAAATAGCTTTACAAAGCAAGAACTCCACACGGAGTGTGGAATTGGGATGGGGAAAAACTTGTCAATTTACTTTGCCTCGAAACAGTCACAAAAACGCAGCAGTGCGACGGCAGTGCGCCATCCAGGCGAGTTACCTCATCGAAAGTCTGGGCCCTAGTCGGGTTTTGCAAGCCGCCAATCAGCGTGGGAACCTCTCCTCCTGGGGCTCCATGACCACGGTGTGCGGTGGCGCAGCCTCCACTCCGAGCCTCAACGCCTCTGCCACTGGTGTCAGCAGCGCCTCTTCTCAGGCCATTACTGAACGCGTGATTGTGGCACTGGGAAAGTTCCTTCTAGACAGCAATCAGGAGACTCGGTAAGCCACAAACTCACGACACTGTCCATTCTGGTGGTCTGGAAATGACTTCTTCGTCATATTGTTCCATTGAGGTTGCAACTTAGCAAAAGGAATGGAAATTCATTAAGAGAGAAAAAGGTTTGGTTGACCAAAAACATACCTGAGTTTGACTTTGATTCGACTGGAAGTTAATAAAGGTTTAGCAGTAGATAAACCCACCCGAGTGACATCTCGATCATTTCATAAAAGCACTTTTATTCTGTTGTAAGTCATTATCAAAAGCATATATTCGAAATAAAAAAAAATTAACCATTTCCTATTAGTATCAGACTTGGCTTCATAGGTCGGCGCTAATTAGATACACCACGGCAGTGGGGAGTCGAACCCAATTTGAGCCAATGGGCCTTAGACACAAATGCAACAATTTCCTGGTTTTTTCCTAACCCGTTAATCTTCTCTGCAATATCTGAGTTCATTTAAAAATCACTAGAGCGTATGAATAGCATGACTAGCTTGTGGAGTACACTGTTAACAAGCCATAACGCCACTTTATGCAGAGGTCCAACAGTTCTACTTTCACTTTGGCAGTAGTGAAAGAGTAAACAAATGCGGTGGTGCCACCTTCAAAGTTGACGCATTAACCTTACTTGGCGCCTTCTGTGACATTTAGGTACTATGGCCGTCGTATTCTTGCTACTCTACAACAGAGCCCCGATTTCGAGCGAGCGCTGACGCGTTATCTCTCCGGACAGATGCTACGGGCCGTCCGTGAAGCGATCGACTATTTGCACGCCAAGGTTATTGACAGATTCAACTTTTCGACTTAAGGCTTGTGTGAATAATCCGTTTTTAGTTTCCTTATTTATTAGATTTGTGAAAAATTGCTCTAAAATGGCTAGTTATAGAGGGACATCCTAGCCCGAGAGGGAAGAAAGGCGTAGCTCTAAATGCACTGCCAAGGCTCTGCAATATCATTATCTACTTGGAAAAACCAGCGATAGTTTTTTGTCGTAATAGAAAACAGTGATATATAAACTTATGGAATAACATTTTAATGTATCCATGCACTCCCATTAATCACTATTGAGGGACATTTCCTTTAAAATAGAATCATGGAAAGTAAGAAAACTCGAACATAGTGACTAATTCCTGGCAGTTTCTATCATTGCTATGGAAAATCGCGAGGGCAAAAGTTCAGGAAGGATTGGTTGAAGTAAACGTCAAATTGATGCACTGCCCGTGAGATGTTAGTCGCTTATACTGTAACAAACTTCAGCTCAAGCGACGAGCATGAAATGAAATAACAGCACCTTTAAAGCGGTACTGTTTAACAGGGACTGGGAGAGCCTCCGACCAGCGTAGTCTCGGCCATTTGTCCACGAACAATGGCGGCGAGTGAACAGGTGGATGCGTCATTGCAAAATCGTGGATGCAGTGCCGGCAGTCTGGGAGGTCTCTAGACGGCTCACCATCCTCGTCACCTGATCCGTCTTCCGGCGGCCAGCTCGTCCGGACTCCACGTCAACACCCTGCCTCTTGCCTCTGCTTGAGCATCACGGAGACCAAACGGAACGTCATATCGCCATCACCTGCTAACCAACTGATTGGCTGACTCCTGTATTCCAGTACTTGTGTTAAGAGAACAGCTACTGATGCGAAAAGAGCCACACCTTCTTTGTTATCAGTGCATACTCTGACAGAAACATGCATCCAGTTTGGGCATTCTCACAGGGGCTTATCGCATCGTCGTGAGGATAAAAAGTTGCCTCGGTCACTGATGCCAGTCACTAGCTGCGTGGTACCTTGCGGCAGCCCATTTATTCATTAAAATTCAAACTTAGGAGTACACCAATGGCCACGCTATGGAGGATAGAGTTCCACTTTCTGGAAAGCACTTTTTCAGCAACTGGTAAGCTCTTAACAAGAACCCAACTCGTTTTCCAATGCACTACAAGTTGAAATTACAATCGTCCCACGATGTCTTCTATAAACTTTTTTTAAAGGAATAAGCTTTTAAGTCCATTGCTTCGGTAGAATTCTCGTCTGAACAAAGGGAATCGGAATTCTTTAGCCAGAAAAAAAGTATATACAGAAATATACATACGTTTTTCGACAAGGGTAGACTAAACAGGCGTAAAAAATGTCTGGCTCATGTCCATAACTTCCATCGGCCAGGCAAGTTCAGCGTAGGCCGAGGAGGGAGCACGTCTTTGGACGGAGTTGTCGTCGCTGGAAAAGCACTTATCCGCAAGCGAGAGACACATGACGGTACGAGCAGCCAAACACCACGCGGTCAAAGAGGGCGATCGTTCAGCAAAGGAATCCTGAGGACTGACAGATGCTCGTTTGAGCTCTCCAACAACTGAAACATAGGTGCCGACGGGAGGTAGATCCGTGTCTGGACGGATTGTGACCAAAATTGAACCAGTGCCATCATCCAGTAAGAAAGAGGAAGCAGGAGACTGCGGCCTTGAAGCTTCAACAGCGTACCCCTGAAGCCAAACCAATGAGAATAGGAGTTGGCGGCGGGGCAGAAAGAGGACACTGTGAACCAAAGCCCCCTCGCTCGAGGTAGTAAAACCATACTGGAGCCTGTCTAGCTGACCGATCAGAAGCTTTCGCATAAGCGGTGGCGCCTCCCTTGACATCCTTCCGATGTAAAAGCGCTAGTTCGAAGGAAAATGTGCTCCATGTATTAGATTAGAAGTATCTAACAAACAGCAAATTAGCCACACTTATATAAGGACTTCTTGCTAGTTAAAATAAAATATATTGCCACTTCACTGCAAAAGTTGAAAGTGAGAACGTTCATGTAGTGCTTGAATCAAAATCAAGTAGCAATGAAAAAGAAGTAAATAGTATACTAAAATATACAACGAACGCTGGGCACCTTAAACAAACAGGCGCTTAGTTGACGCGGTTTACGTGGTAACAAATTATAACAAAAGTGCATTTTGGAGATGAGCAAAATTATCTGCGCATAAAAAATTTAATTAATTCTTAGTTTTGCGTTATTTATGATCAGTAAACCCTAAGAAAATCTCACATAACGACGATTTGATTGCATACTAATGAAATTAAGGACACACGATTAGGTGTAAAGTGAATTACAGATTCACTCTTGGTGATCCCAGTGTTAATTAGGCCCTGTACTTTTCATTACGCTCTGAAACACTATTAAACCTAGTGTCTTTGCGGAATTTTATGAAAAATACCTACGCAGACTTATAAAACACAAAATGGGAATTTATTATTTTGTATACTTCGGTAAAGTTCTCTATTCATATAAGTGACTTTTTGCGCATTCTAGGATTAGTGTAATAGATGGGCAAAATTGTTGCCGTTTTCCAATAATCATAAGGGGGAACCTCTTGTCTTTCCTGAAATCGAAGGAAACCGAAACGCCATGACAATAAGGTGTATTGCAGATGCATGGAATTACCGAGAGGCAAATTGAATAATCTATAAGCCAAATTTCCTAGCAAAATACAAATGCTAAGCCCTAAGTATCCGCGTTACCAAAAAGTGGTGGCAAACAATCCATGCATTTGAAAAATCTTGCATAAGCAGTATTTCTTCCCTGTGTGCGGGGACACGACTGTTTCTCCTTTTGATCTCCAACTACGGAATTCTAGCTCGAGAAGACTGATCTGTAGATGGTGCAGTGTAACCACTATAAGTATTGTCACACAGAGAAGTTACATCGATATACGGGCAAATGAGAATTGCACATTATTGAAGCCAGTGAAGACTGAATCACGAAATTTAGTCTCACCTGTCACCTTGTGTTCTGAATTTGGTTGTAGACGAACTAAAAACTGCATTTCTCACGTCTATATGTGAGAAAATCATTTAATATATCTGGCTCGTTTAAGCAAACCTGATTGTCAAATAAAATCTTCGGTTGAATTAAATTTGTCAGTAGTTGTGTACAATCAAAATACTGAAATTTGTGCATTTCCAAAGTTTTTCGTTTGTAGAATTGCTGGACACAAAGTGAGAGGGACCATATGGGTGCTCACTCACGCCTTATTTTCCTTCGAAACTGAAGAAAAGTGCAGTTGGTAAGTATAACTACCTAAGGAATGTCAAATATCCATTAAACTATTACAGAATTTCGCCGATTTTTAGCGTAAATATCATAGCAAATAATCATTTCTCTCTTAATGTCAACCATAAATACTACAGGTGTCAAATGCAAGGAGTTAAAAGTACAAATTTATTCTGAAGGCAAACTTAATAGACTGAAATGACGGAACGAAAGCGTCTCCTACATTGATGAAGTCAAGGTGGGGGAAAATTCCCTTGACTCCAGGTAAAAGTTCTGCGCCATATCCACCAGAAGCATCGCGTTGTAGACATCACCAAACTTTTTAACCCATTAATGAGCAGTCTTACATGAGGATGAAAAGTACAGGTCTTAGGCTAGAGACAGTTTTATTCTCACGATACACCCTGTGAATATACCACCTAGCAATGCAGTGAAAAAATCTTTTACCCAGACTCTCAGACATTCTTTCATGTTGCTAATGAAGTGTTGCGCCTGCAATGACGAATGTCATATAGAACAGGAGTGACGCAGTCCGCTGGGTACCGCTGCCTTTCTACAGTGTGGTTTGCCGAGAACCTTTACAGCTATCTGTTTGGAGAAAGTGCTCAACGTCCTCCTTTCATTGTCAGTTAGTTGGATTGCACACTCCACATCATAAAACTCCCCGTTGACACTCCATGAGGTCACTCTCCCCCACCATCGAGACAGGAACAAAGGTCATGTATCAATTTTTCATGAAAAGGGAAGGGAAATATGTTTAATCCCAACAACGAAGATGCATCTCTTAAATTTTATCGAGTCATGCTCTTAGTGATTTGCCTTGCGAGGGAATTCTTAAGACACCGTCCATGGCCCTACGACTAGTACATTTCATAGGACAGTTGCTCTCCAAGGGGACATAATGTTGCCTAATGGATGTGCTTACAGTTGGCCTTCCCCTTCGTACAATTTTTTCCACTCCAACCACCTCTACCCCTGAGTTCAAATTTACTTCAATAGGAGTAGATGCACTTCTTCCAGACACCAGTTGCCTCGTGTAATTACAGATGGCTTCAAGACATCCCAGTCGAGCGTGATGTCATTCAATACCATCTGTGGTACAGAAAAGGTAATTGGGTTGATTATCTTCATCTAATGTGCCTTCAACAGTCCTTCTGGTGTGAGGCTTCGGCGATCTAACCACCTACTTAAGTTATCTTTCCTCTATGCAACTTAAATGTGGGATTCTGTGGTAAAGACATAAATCAGTGTCATCATCTTGAAAGCCACCTAAAGCAGGCTCGCTAAAGTCACACAGAAAAACATTTTGAGTCCTATGCTGTTGCTCATCGCCTTAGACATTAACCACACGCATTCTGACATCAAAAGCGAAGCTTTGAAGGAACTTATACCCCCAGACTGCTCGAGCGAAAGCGAGGACACGCGGATGTGTTATTGTGACGTCAAGACCAAAAACCGACAGTACCATTCACGTCAATGCCGACTTTGTTGAAGTGGGTTGGTCGCAATGACCTCTTAAGCTAGATATTCTTGTAAATCTTCCAAGTGGTTTCACAAACGAGGTGGATGGACTTGAGGGTCTGCTGATTAGGCTTTCATGTTTGAGGCAGTCAGACGCATTAATTACCTGTCAATGAAGGCGGTATGTGAAGGAGGCACAAATTTTACCCTCTGCAGATTTTTGTGGTGCCAAATTCAAATAAAAGTATTTGGGACCGGGAACAAATACTACTTATATTAATTGCAGCATCAATAAGAATATATGACGAACTTTAGGTTTAAAAACTTATGAAATTTGTCAAGAAATGACAGCAAAATTTTGCAGCACTACAAGATAAATCTCATTCTATCATTTCTGACCAGCTTGCAACATTTTTTGGGTAAAATTTGTGCCACCACCAGGAATCACAGTCACCACGATGCTCCGTTGGGTCTGTGAAAAAGGAGAGGATAATTAATTTTGGAAGGAATAGGTGTACCCAAGGGAAATGAGCTCCCACTTATAATTTGCTCCTAATTCCAATCAGACTTCGCAGCTTGACAAATATAATTAATTCACTTTTCTCTGGGCGAGTTAAAAAGCCAGCTTTGTGCAGAGAGAATTGAACATGTCGCTTACACCTTGACCTCAGAGTTGTATCAGGCGTACTGTACTTAAAGACAGAAACCAAAAGGTAATACCCTAGGCACATCAAGGCGTTTATACTATTCTATGTGCATTTTTTACATTATATTCATTGTCAAAGCGTTTTGTTTATTTCATTAAAAAAACCAGATAACGGATATTTTGAATGAAAAATTTTTAACACTCCCATACTTGAAGTTGTTTTGAGTGTCTTTTAACTGTTCTGTCTGAAGGGAGGACTGGTTTTGCATGACAAAATTTGACATCATATGTTATTTGAGCCCTCCATTTTGATTGGTCGGTAATGCGCATATAAAGAGGATCGCGTCAATCGCCTTCATGTCACACCTCCCCCGATGAAAGTCGACCTCACATTCAACAAGGAAGGCATCAAGGCGCACAATTTGTAAGTTGCTCTCCTTAAAAATCTGCATTATCACAAAATAAGATGCTGGTGGAAACCACCTCTTATTTCGATTCGAGCTAGTGCGTTGCTTGTGATACTACTTCCTATCGGAAGAAAATATGTATTGTTCCATTCTTTAAGGGATAGCAAGCATAAAAAGAATGAGCAATTTGAACCTTTTATCTTGTAAAACAATTCTTCTTAATAGAATTCGGTAACTTTATACATTTTTCTGGAATGTAAGTTATGTTAACAAATTACTCCCAGATTTGGTTAAAAAAAATTTAACTGCCTTTTATATAAAGACGTATTTGATAATAATAAATTGCTATTATTTCGGAACTTTAGTTAGCTGCTTATTCGAAATGCATGTCCTGATTACCGCAAGTTAAAAATTACCCACCGTATTTCGACGATCATAACCACTCTACTTAAATTCATTTCATCGACTAGTTTAAGACGACTTCATGGTTGCACTCCGCTTGTAATGGGCTTGGATCTCGCGGAGTCGGCGCAAGCCTACGCGGCGGTGCTGGCTCGCGAAAATGGCCTCCGACATAGCGGGCTCCCTGATGTCGGTGAAAATTTGGCCAGATTAGACGGCCCTCCTCCAATGAAGGATATTACTGGTAGACAGCATCTAGCAGTAGATATAAATCCTCAAGATTCAAAACACTGTGATTCTTCTCCAAGTATTAAACTATCTATAAATAAGTTACAGCTTAGGGTTTCCACATAAGTCCCCCATCGCAGACAATCATATTCCCATCAATGTCTTCAGTATAGTCAGATTGTCGAGTCAGTTACAGTTGGAGCGTGCCTCGGTGCAGATTTCCCAGCCCAATTCTACCTAAGACAAAGACAATAACTAGTGCATAATCCAACCAACTCAGCAATCTCTTCCATTGAAGATAAGGTTTTTCTTTTCATTCCTTTTAGCCACTCAGGTCACATTGTTGTGGTACAATGAAATAAAAAATTATCCCTTTGTTGGAGAAGATCCAATTCGATGTGGTGGGTAATGTTTGGCCTTTTTAACCTGAATGCCAAATAATTTGCGCCACTTTAGGTCATTTTTCTCAGCTAATTTGGGAGAACACAACCGCGGTGGGTATGGGAGTAGCCGAGTCGGCGGACAAGACGGCGGTGACTGTTGTTGCCCACTATCGACCACCGGGAAATTTTGGGGGTCAGTGGGGCAACAACGTGCCCCCTTTAATTCACGGCACACCACACGCCTTCAGTGTTGAAGAATTGAGTAAGTTCACTGCATGTATCGCTTTGAAGCACAGAAAAAAAAGGTGTCAAAATGATTAAAATTGAAGAGTTTATCTCCATTTAAGCGAAAGCCATGAACGCGGAGCCCAAGTCTTTAAAAAAGGAGGAATGCGTAGCTCCAAGCAGTCCCCAGACTTCTGCTCGAGATGTGAGTAACCATACAATCGCTTTACCATTCTTCTAACTCTCCTTTTCTGATCAAATACATTTCCTTTTGCCCTACAGACCAACCAAATTTTGGACAAAAGCGAAGACTTTAGGTGAGCTTGCAATCGTGGAACACCTTTTCATCAAGTTGCTTTTAACCTAAACAGGAGAATCACTTTGTTCTAGCCTGCATGGAACCGCGTTCCCAAGTGCGTCCCCCTCCAGTAAGGAAACGTGTTGTGTCCAGAGTCCAAAAGGTAGCTAATTTTATGCTTGTTTGCATAATAAAACGCTACTTAATTTGTCAAAGATTCCCACTTGTCGATTTTTAAAACAGTCGTATAATACACACCGAATTTCTCAAAATTCTGCTTTATGACACCTCAAATTAGCTGATTTCCCACCGACACTACCGACACAAATGAATGAGGAGGAGTCCGCAGGAAGTGCCTCAAAGGTGAAAGTGAATTTTTCTTCCTTGAAGCCTCGCCAGATTGACGAGGGTGCGATATTCGCGATGGAGGTCTTTATGACGTTAAATCAACGACGCGTCGCCCTTGGCTTACCGCCATTTCTACTAAACGAAGTGAGTACCGACTGTTTTTTTTTCACACTCCCCTGAAAGTGCAGGATTTTGACCACTTGGCTCAAGAATTAGCAAAAGAATTAAAAAGCGGTGATTCCCGCGACATTCCAGAGGGCGCCTGGCAAGGTAGAAGGACTCGACACTACTCTGAATGCTCGTGTTTATTGCACAGAAATGGTGAGTTAGAGGCATCGTTCCCAATTTTTGTGCGTTCAACTTACTCATCAACTGATTTTTAAGCCTAATTTTAGCAACAAAGTTCGTTCAACGATGTTATCCAACGAAACTGCGCATGTCAGGTAACGATTTTAACGCTCCTTCTTCTACTTACATCCTTTTCGACTTGATAGTTGCTGATCCGAACTGCAAGTACGTGACAATCGGATGCGAGCTTAGACCACCCTTCAAGCGGTCTTCAATTGTCATTTTATTTGCTTAATACCTTTGATTGAAAGCGCCTCTCATCATCATTTGGGATGGGAGGAATGCCAGGAATAACAACAGTTCCACCTTCCATTTTTTAAATGTAAAACCACTATTTTACATATTTGGATTAAAACTAACTGATTTTGCAAATTTTGTTCACACGCTCCCCCAACGGTCAGTCCATGGGCTAGCGCAAAATAAAAACAAAAATGTGTGAAGGAATGTACCTCTAAAAACCGGAGGTAGACCAGCAAATTACAATTCAATATTTTTTGTGAAGTAAATGACCTCTGGGAAGGAGTAAACCACCTCCTGTTTATTTGAAAGCGATAGCAACAGTCGAGGATTGAGGCATCAGGACGGTGACGATTCCAACCATCGTGATATCCTTACGAATGACTAGAAGATTCCAAATGACACTTTACAATGGCTCTTTTGGATGTAGAAGTAAAGAAGGGGGGATTGTGAAATGCCTACCTTGTCCATTTTTTAACATCAATTTAGCAATCCTCGTCGCTGAAATGAAAAGAGTAGTATTGTTTGCTGAAGGCGAAAAGCGATTTATTTAAAGGTGATGAAGTGGGGGGAACTTACGGTCGATTAACTTGGTGCGTGGAATTTTCATTTGTTCGTCATCCTCCTCCGAATTGGAATCGTCCTCATTCTCCCCGGGTTGTCCGGAGAGATCTACCCGTCTTTTCTTAATTAGCTCCTTGAAAAGAAAAGGCAGAATCCTTCTAAATCTTTGAGTGCACTTCTGGCACCGCAGAGTTTTTGAAGACAATGAAAATTTGGCTAGGTGTCTGGAGTATTCGGCATTTATTAAACTGGATAAGCCGCTCTACGGGAGAGAAAGTTATTCGCAAATCCTTATGTCATCGAACCTCGAAGTAGTTCCACCACTTACACGACCTTTCACCTTTGACACCGTCCGCCTTTTAAGACTTTTTTTAAGAATGAACTTACAGAATTTAATCGAAGAGGTGGCAACTGGTTCTCCCGTCTGATGGAATTCAGTGCACCTAAGATGCTTTTCACGTAGGCCTCATAGCTCTGGAAGAAAAAAATAACGCAGTCACCAAATCCACTGCTTTTGTTTCATATTTTGTAAATGAAAGATTAGTCTTTTTCCCAAAATCCTCTGTGGGTAAGGAAAGTTCTCTAACTAACATGGAGGCATTTGACGCCTTACCTCCTGGTTTTCGGCTTTTTCATCCATCGCCTTTTTGTAAAGTTCAACTGTAGAATCAAAACAAAGACAGATGGGAGGCAGAGAATTCAAAGCATAAAATAATTTCTCAAGGACTTGAATAAACTACTATCTGTGGACTGCATTCAAATGACAAATTTCTGAACTTCGGACGTCAAATTAATCACCCGCCTCCCATTCAACCGAAGCAGCAGTGCTGCAGACTTCTATTAGTTAAAGCAAAATATAAACAGCTTGCCCATTTCCTCCGAGGTGGGAACGTAGACGGTGTTGTCGGTGGGTGGTGGCACTTGTTCATCCCAATATGCCCGCCTATTGCCCCGGGGTTTGTAGCGCCCCACCACGAAGACTCTTTTACCGTCCACCGATTTGGCCATTCCGAAGCCCGCTTGTTTCGTCTTCTTCCAAATGACTTGTGCGAAGTGACCTGAAATCCACATTCAGGTTGTGATTCAAGTTGGCTATAGACGGGGCCACACACACGGCCAAAATATGCCTGATTGTCTAAGCCAATCACAAGTAGCTGGTCAACTCGACCTCCACTAATCCCCTCCTTCGTGGCACAAGACGTGATAGTGAAGATTGTGTGACCGAAAATGTCAAAACCGCAGCTGCTAGAGGACACGTGAAAGGTGCAGTAACGTCAACGACGGCTATGTGTCCTCATGTCATTGACGCACTCGGTCATGGTGGTGTCTATTTAACCACTGCAGCGCTATTTCCCAACAACATCCATCACCTTCATGGTACTGGACACCTAATCGACCCACAGCCCATATTAAAGTTGCACAAGAAATGAATATTTCCGTGACAGCTTTGAGCTGCCTGCTAACTCTCTCCTGATTGGCTAGGCAATCACTGTAAGGCCAAGGCCAACCAAATATGATGAATTTGCAAGGCTGAAAACCACCCAGCAGGAGGGGGATTGGTGTTTTGGAATGTTTAGGATTGAAGCATCTGAAATCTAAAACGGGAGCCCTTTCCGGTGTCGGATGCATGTCCAGCCGAAATGGACGGAGCATAGGGACACTACATGGAGTCATTCTGCAGCATGGCTAAAGGAATCCTCACGATCCAGAAGATGTGATAGGAGAGAAACAATGCGAAATGCAGACTGCATTTAGTGACAACTTTCCTAAATTAGAGAGTAGAATTTTCTAGTTATAAAGTCTGATGTAGCATCCTGATACTTCAAGCAAAACCATCGACACCTACTGCTTTACAAACGCATCATCATCGTCCAGTTAGCTGGAAGCGGTGCTACGTCGACTTATGGACTAATAAGTAGCAACGCGAACTTAGAATGGAAGGTCTTCGGACACTGATGACGATGGTGGCATTTACAACCGTAGTTCACACCAAAATACAAACAATTAAAAAATCTTACCATACTTTCTTTGGCTTTCTTCACCAGACGTGTAAGTGAGGATCTCCCTGTACCATCGCAGAGTTGCATCAATACCTTAAATGAACGGAAAAAAGGGAAAATTTTGCCACCTAGAAGCAATTAAATAGCAACTCCATCTCCATATTGCATTAGCTATCATTCACTTGTTTGCTTTGTAATTTGAAATGCGTTATTTGCTTGTTTAACACTCAATTTCGGTAACGCGCCACTTTGTGTGTCCGCCATTGTACCTCTGCTGGGCGGCCTGACCTCCAGGTCATGGAAGTAGCCCCCAACCCCCCTCCTTCCTACGTCAACATTACATACTCTGCTCAAGTATCGTGTCTCCTTTCGTCTTCAATGAAGTCCCAGGGTGTTGTAAATTCAAGCTGCCAAAAAGTTTCCGTTGTTTTGTAAAGTCTCACAAACCTAAATTCTAAAGGCGCAAATTATATCTGATTAACAAAAGGAATAATCATTGGTAAAAAGAGAAATATAGTCTCAAAATTGTCTTCTCTTAGCAGGCTGTAATGATGGTAACCCACCGGATAATTTGGCACATCGAGCGCTGACTCGATAGGCGACGTTTTCTCCGTAGTCAGTGGGGTAGTAGTACCTAAACCTTGGTGAGTGTGCCAATTTATCTGCGAAGGCTTGCGAGGATTTGGCCAAATCCTCGTCATATTCGAGGGGTGGACAACCGTGACGCTTGCGTAAACTGAGAGGTGACCAAAAACATCCTTCAAGTATGGACGACTGGCTCACTATTCAATGCCATTGGTAGGAGGGAGCGAATTCGTCTCCCCGATATTTTGTCTCTGTGGTGCCTTACTTGGAAACTGTCTACCTTACAGGCTTTTTTAAGGTATTAAAAAGGGAGTACTGGCTCAATAAAAGCAAATAACTGTCAAGATGAATGAAGTTGAAAGGAACCGACAAAAAGAACTGGCAAAAACTTACTAGTTATGCGCAAAAAGCGATTCCTCGTTCAACTCGGTGTTGACCGCCATCCAAGTGGAATATACACAACACTCACGTAGTATAACACTCGGGTATTTTTATAGCCACTCATTTAACCACCAGCACCGGTGGTTGATTGAGCGCGTGTGAGGGACTCACGTGGGGAACGACCAGACACACTCCGCCTCACCTGACTGCCCGTTGCCTTTTGTCAGCTACTCTTCAACATGGTGCTTTGCTCTAGCAAAACACAGGGTAAATGTTAGCAAAGTCACCCGTCAAAGACGTTGGGCCTGTGAGTACGGACGAAAGACTGATGATAAGAATGGCAGGAAGACGGTGATAAAAACCGTAGAGAATGAAGAATCCGTGCAGTCAAGTGTACGCCTTTAACAACTCAAACTCCGTGTAGCCCTTTCCTACTCTTAATTTCTTCCTTAAAGCCTTCTGTAACCATTCTTTAGCTCCAATCCCTACGGTGTGACCGAGAGAAGGGAGTGAAGGCTATGCGTCGGTCTCCCATGAGTAGGAACAGAGGAGGACTGGTTCAGCTATGCCCGGAGATGGTCGATCCCAGTCGCGTGTCCTAAAGCAAAGTCATTGGAGGCACGTTTTCTATGACTGGCATTTTTTAAAGGCTTCAATATGCTTCGCTTTAGCCATCATCGTTTACGGTTCAGAACATGAGATTTTAGGCATCTGTGGCTGCAGTCGTCCACATCAGGTCCTTCCAATCGCCACGTTTTTATAACGCGATGTCATGGAGACAAATTGGGGATTTTATTTTAATGGATTGCTAGCTACAGCCATCATTGTAGTCTTGAGGAAGTGGAATGGGTGGTGAGTCGTCTGGAAGGTAATCAATGAGATTGTAGCAGACTGACATCAGAAACCGGACGCCTATTTTCATCGCAAGTCGGTCAGTTAGCAGACGAACCGAAGAGAAATAAACAACAAATTGGCCACTTTTTAAAGCTCCCTTTCCCTCACCTGCTGTTGAGCTGCTTCTCCTTACGACTGTTCCAACTCCTGCCAGTTCCAACAGGTTGAAGACTGCAGTAACTTTGCTGGTCACATTGCAGACATGTTAATGTAAGGTTAGTCCTCGTGCTACCAACTTGGCCTGTACAACACCTCATGTTACATGGGTGGTTAGGCATGTGACTTGCCAGTTGGCTAATGTACAATAACTAAGCTGGGCTGAGCTCGGAAGCATGTCTTCCGAGAGCACGCAATGAAGGCAGAAAGACGTACAACCGGTTAAATCTCACTTGCACAAGATTTTTTTGCTGTGAAAACACTCGCTGGAGCACCGGAACTACACTTCTTTTAACTTGAGAGTAATTTGGGAGCTTTTAAAAGCACCATCCAAGAACACCGTACTGGAATTGCCTGCAACTCCAGAAGTACTGCCAGGATTTTCCGCAAATTCCTCATTTAAAACTTTCTGGAATGTTGTTGTCAACGCTCTCGTTGAGTCCCCTCTAATAAGATGCACCGGTATTCATAATAAGGTGACAGAAAATTAGACGTAGTTTGAAATACGATACCGCAGACTGGCGGTATTAAAGACCCGGTTCTCCTGAAGTCACGCGCCCTGGTTAGTCTAGTTGGGGAACAGGACAGAATCTCAGCGTATCCATGTACACAGCAATGGCTTGATAGATGTCTAAACTATAAATAATCCAGTAATTGCACACACTTGGCTGTTTGTTTATGCATTCTTATTAGTTGCTGGGGATAAAACCACTTTCTTTCCCGCGCCCTGGGCTCAAAGGCACCAAATATTTCCGTCTTTGAAAAATTCTGAGCAAATTAAAATAGTGGGTTAAATTACACCCTCTAATTTGAATTGAGCAGCTGTGAAGGATAAGAAAGACCTTTGTCTTCTAATGGTATCACGGGGATGTGGAATAACAGATTTATGCGAAGCCTGAAGGTCTTGGTGGGATTCCTACCTCAATTTGTCAAAATAGTGTGTCTTCCCTTTCCACTGGCTTTACCCATATTCATAGGTTATATTAAGGTATGAAAATGTATCCAATAAACTATGACAATGACCATCAGTGGAAGTACTTAATCTTTAAGTTGGCTTAATCCCAAATTTTTGTTAGTCATGTTGAATGGCATAGGTAGCGGAGGTCCCCTTTCAACCAAAAATGTTTTACTCATATATTTTAGATAGACCATTTTTAAGGAAAAACAGAAATGATATCTTCTTAATATTAACAGATTTTCTGTCGGTACTCCAGATTTCATAAATTTTTAACTGAGATTCTAAGCAAGTTAGAAAAATGGAGAATATGAACTTCTGAGAATGTCATTAACTCCCAAAAGGGTTATGTAAAACTAATATTTTATGCTGTCATTTCTAAATTTTATTTTTAAGAAGAATGTTTCGGTGAATATGAGGGCAAATATTCGGCGGACGATCTGGCATTACGTAATCGCAATAGTTCCTCAGAAGACGAGTGCATCCATTTTGTGGACAACCAATCAGCAAGCGCTGACCTTGAAATCATTATGAATTCATCTATTGGCCCACATATGTACCAATCAAATTTCAGAGAGGCTGGTGGCCAGGCGTTGCCAACACCAGTCTCGGCTGCGCTCGTTCTTTTTCTCCCCACTGCCTGCGCAATAGCCAACGATAGGAATTTGTGCTCGGTGATGGACATCGATTCAATTTGTTTGCAGATATCAAATGGCCTTGCCCAGCAAGTGGATGATTTAATGAAAATTTGGATCTATGCTGGTTAGTTTTACATAGGACACCAAATTACCAGTCGCTTGATGTTAAGGCACTCCTTGATCTAGCAAGCTTACCAGTTCTCTGTGCACTTTCGTTAACCATTGTCATTCATTTTACAGATTATTTTGATTTTGCTTGTCTGTGCCTTTTGGGAATCTCGAATGTGAGAGATGCTGGTGCAACTAAATCATGTTTAGAATGTCCCAGCTTATAAGGCCCCCTTAGACTTGCTTAAACTAGATTAAAACCCAAATCTATCAGATTTGAACCCGATCTTGGCTATAATTAACGTGAACGTTCCTGCTCTGCAACATCTTTCCCGTAAATAGTGGCTTAAGCACTTTAACCGTTGCCTGAGTGTATTTTCCAAAAACCACAGCTGCCTGCTAGTTAGACTGTTTATCACAAAATCTGTCACCTTGAGGTATCGGCGGCCGAAAAACTTGTGTTAAGTTACGATGAAGGAAAATGGGTTACGGGATGGTGTATCAGGGGAGCGATTTCACCTCCGTCAGTGGGAAGATGAACTTATCCCCAATTTCATGTTTTCACAGCCACTCGGTCGCTCAGCAATAATCGTACCAAAGAAGTGCTTTGACGACTTTGTCTGAAAGCAGACCATCAGTGGCGAATTCGCTTTAAATTCAGCAAATCGCTATTGTCCCCGAGGGAAATCATGGCTGTGAACCAAATATTTTGCCATGTTTGTGGTTAAGGACCAACCCGAATCTGGATCTACTCTCTCATTTTGTTATTTACCCCAGTCCAATTTGTAACAGAAAAGTTTTGCGGTAGCCATAGCTACACAGTATGCGCACATGTCACCATGGCTGGATTGAGGCGGAAATGCGCAAAATTTTCTTATTCCAAAAGTTTGCGTTTGACTGTTTATTTTGATTGATTGCCGAAAAACTGTAATAGCTTTTGCTCACATTAAGGTTGTGTAAATCATGTCAGGAGTGATGATTTCATCCATTGCACACATTCTAGAGCTGCTACAATGCATAACGTATCCTTGAAGGCGTCATATTTCCTACCTCTCTGAAAGCACCTTTATTATAAATAAGCAAAGTTACAAATCACGACCTTACCCTGCGTAATTAGCATAAATGCCAGTTCCATTCTCTATGCATTATAGGTTACAGCAAGACAGAGGCGGACCAGAAAATTGGCATACTACTGAAGTCTCTAAAAGCAAGCTTTGATGCGTTTATAAAATCAGAGAATGAGCTATTGAAGGAGCTGAACTCAAAGATTGAATCTCAGCGCCAAATTGTTGCCGAGTTCTGCAGTCTTCTTTGTTTTCCTCCTTACTTTCCGCCCCACGGTTTAACCACTTGTCAACTCCTCCAAGTACGCATTACTTATTTACCACAAATCAGTAGTACCTTAAACAATTACAAAGCTGCATAGTCATTTATTTACAATAATGTTAGTGTATTTCTTACACTTTAAAGCTGATTTAAATATATTTGAAACTACAGGACCTCACTGATAAAGTGTCAGAACTGGAACAAGAAAAACTTCATCGAAAGGAGGAATTTCAACGACTGTGCCGTGAAATTATCACATCCAGTCTCCAACTAGGCCACTCATCTGATGTTATTAAAAGGAAATTGACAAAAGGTTGGTTTATTGCCCCTCCTCCTCTCGCCCATTGAGCGCGTGCGAGGAGCCAATTAAAATAGACCTCAATTCTGATTGGCTGCAAAATTGAAGAGTAGTTAAGTTGGTCAGGAAAAATTCCTTTTGTACTTGCATTAATGAAACTTTGGGTTGGATTTTTGCTTTTCCCCCAGCTGTTGATGTGCCTTCAAATGAGGATATCGCAGGTCTGAAGTTGATTTTGGATGAAAATAATGCAACGCTGGGACCACTTGCCGCCCAATTAAATGCTCTTCAAGCAGATATCCAACGCATAGCGGCGGAAATTGCCTATGTACCAAAGACCGAACGAGAAAAATCCTTATTGCATTTGGAATCGAATGGAAGAGAGGTTACTTCGGATCAAATTCTCAATGGTCAGGAAGAGGTTTTTAATGTAGATGAGGAAATCAGAAGAACGGCCGAAAGGTTAAAAGGAGCCCTTCCTAATGAGACTGATCTCGAGGTAAGCAAATGCTACTTTTTTCTACGATGATCATGAAAATCATTGCCTATGATTGATGGACCATTTCGCGTTATACTCTGCTAACAAACGATCCCCTGACCCGTTAAATTCCCTTGCGAATTTGGTGATCGCAGGCATGTTATACAAAGTGGTAGGAGCTAAACTTTAATTAGTTTTCAGTTAGACACAGTTTTTGTGGCTCTGGGGTCTATAGACTTATAATGAGCAATGCATTCTGCTACGCCTCGGATAGATACACATTCCACGAATGAACAACAAAAACAAATATCGGCTTTCGCTACAGCAGACCTTCTATTGAACTTGAAGACGTAGCTACTGCATTCCTTCAAAACGGCAGTTGTTTTTGTGTAAACAGCTGATGCGTTTATACACTAAAACGTAAAATCTTAGTTACTTAGCGACTAGATTCTAGTTAATTGTTTTACATTTCAAGCCTAAATACATTTAAGAATTTGCCGTTTTGAAATTATACCTGCCCTTAAAAATGTTTCGCGCCATAAAGTAGGTTTACAATGATTTATTGAAGGCAGGAATAAAGAACAAATCTTAATTTCTCGTCGCAGTAGTAAACGGTATTTGTCTATTTGGCATGATTGTTCAATGCATGTGAAGCCAAACGTATGTCTGCATGCACCACTGGTGTTCAACTATCAGCGGCAGTCAGTCAGACCAAGATTCTAGGAAATTAATGCATTTCACGCGCAAATGCCAAGTGTCTTTACCTACCTTGGTTATAATGGTATGTATACTTCTCCCTTCATTTGACAATAAATTAAGTCTCACTAGATGTCCACTTTTAAATGGCAACCCTTGTTCCGGTTCAGATGATTGAGTGATTGCAACCCCGCAAGCAAAGGATGTATTGCTACGGCAACAAATGCTTTCTCTCAATTTCATTAAGCGAATAAATTCACACTAAGAGCAACGAACATGTGAAGAGAACTTCGTTATTTTGGGTGCATGTCGGAAATTAACTGTATTTCACCGTACTCAAAAGCATTTACTTAATGTCCTAATTTACCATCTCGGGTGGTGACATTACTTCCTGTCTAAATTTAACCATTTGACATCAAAGGGCAAGTCATGCTGGTAGCTGATTTAAAAGATTAAATTATCATTTGATTCCCACTTTTTGCAAAAAATCCCAATTTTAAATGATGCTAAATTTACGCTGTCATGGATGTAATATATTTATCAAAGTAAATAAACTGTGGGGGCTGGATGTAGGACGGGTATGATTAGTGTCAGATAAAATAGGTGTAATTGCTATGACATAGTGTAGCGGTGACTAAAATATTATCAGTTCACATAAGTTTTGTTTAATTTAAGGAGTTGAAAACAATGCGATTGAGTCTAGTGAAGGAGAAGGCCCGATTGATGGGAACGTGTGAGGAGTTGAAGGCCTACCTAGAGAGCATGTGGAAACGCCTTCAGAAACCGGTGGAAGAATGTGAGGTCTTCCTCAAAAACTGCGAGGCCTTCACGCCCCATTCCCTCCAGTTACTTCAAGTAAGGTCATTTTTTTACTGGTCTATAAAGTAGCCAATAAAATTCTTCCAAAATATTTGGCTTATGATTGGCTAAATGAGTGTTTTTTGTAATAAAGTTTGGTTATATTGAGAAAATTGACTAAAAACTTGACAAACGGCTGAGTTTATTCGCTTTTGGATGCTTGGATGTCGCCAAAGTTAACATTAGAGATTGTGTGAGCTTTTAATTTCCCAAACTCATAGAGCGTCGTAGATTATGCAAAAGGGCAAATTTATTGAAATAGCTCGAAATCAGTGGATGCACATGTATGGATAAGTTGGTACTTATATTTCATAATTAATATTTTTCTATAGACGGAAGCTGATGCCTGTCGAAAAGAACGTCTTCAAACTATAGCGACGTACCTGCCAAATGTGAAGGCTGAATTGCTTGACCTCGCGAGGACCTGTTGTCTTGAAAATCAGGAATCCTCCAATTTGGCCAAAATTGAGGCAAAAGAACGTCAAGACGGTGGTGTTGAATTACTGGACTACTTAGAGCATCGAATAGAGGAATTGAAGTTTGTTTATCAACAGCATCGGCGAGTCTACGAGGCCATAGCGGCATTTCAAACCTCTTTCAACGCTCTCCAACAGGTAGAGCGAAGGCTTAAAGATCCATCAATCTTGAGTAACCGAGGTGGAATTTTGTTGAAGACGGAGAAGGAGAAGAAAAAATTGTTGAAGGAGGTGGAGAAATCGGAGAAGGAGACTCTAGCTGCGATTGGTGAATATGAGGCGGAGAAAGGTCAACCCTTTGTCCTTTCCAATGGTAAAACTTTCGTGCAGGCTGTTGAGGAACAGCGAAACGCGGCGGCAGTCTCTATGCGCGGAGGCAGAGCTTCCAGTGCTGCTGGACGCCGACCTTTCTCTGCAGGTCATCCTGCTTCACAACTCTGTTAAGTCGCCTCGGCTTCTTAATGTCATTTCATTCCATTCATGCTTTTTTCCCCTTTTTTTCCCTTATTTCTCTGTTGAGTCCATCCTTCATTCGTTTTTTCTGCTTTTCATGCTTTCTTTCTTTGTGTCTTTCCGTGTCCTTATTTTCCTAAATATAGATGTGAATTTTAGGCTGTGGAGTTGGTCTTTTTTGCATTTTCATTTGTTTATTGCAAGGGAAATTCTGTGGGAAAATGGGAATTTTAACTTTATTGCCCCCTAGAAAGTAACAATGGCCGTTCAAGGGAACTGAAGGAGAGGGAGTATTTCGGGTCATTTTGGGGCGTTCTGAAATTAGAGGCAAGAAAGGGATTTCAGGAAATTGAAACAGGGTACATTTTACTTTTGCGCACTAATTTATACGGACTACACAAACACCGCGTTGGCTCGCTACTGTGCTGGTAGCATCCATCACGGTGCCGTGACCTGACCTGGTCAATCGATTGCGCCCAGGCGGATGCTTGATGTGCCAATTTAAACAAAGGCATTGGCAGCAGTAGGCAAATCTTCTAAAAAAACAAAATCAGGTCATTCCTTGCTTATCAAAGTATAGCTCTTACAAATACTGCGCTTCGAAATCCCATCAGTCATTAAACTGAACTTTTCCGTCTTTAATCACTGGTAACAAAATAAAATCAAGTCGACAGATGGTGTTGGTTTCGGTTTTCCAAAAAAAGTCATCACTGAAAACCCTTAGACTCGATGATAACTCATCCAGTTTATTTGGCGGTGTGGGAGCTTTAGTTAAGGTAGATTCTTCTAAGGCGAGTGGACCATTCCTCCCTCTGGCAAAAGCTTAAGTACAATCACATCAGAAGTCATTTATTTTTGCTCCTTTTAGCTAATTAGAGGTTGTGTCTGGTAATCGTTCTACTGCGTTGTGCGGGGCATATCCTATTCGCCCAGACCCACGTAACAAGCCGCAGAGCATAATCGTGAGTGGGTAGCATGTGTTCTACTGAAATTGTAATCAGTAGGATTACGATTCTTGAAATTCTCTGAGCACAGTGTTGATTAGAAGTTGGTGGTAAAATGTGTTGTGGCACTGGGAGTTCCGTAGAAGGTCGTATTAAAGTGAAAACTACGGAAGGAGCAACCAGAGCGAGAGGAATTGGAAAAGGCTTGTACAACGTGGCACCAACTCTTAGCGCCCCCCGAATTTTAGGTATCACTTGAATGGTTTATTCAGGAAGTACTGCATATGATTGGATGAAATTATAACGTAGAAGTAGTTTGCATGCTTTTTTGCCTCCTTAGAAAGATCAAACCCGACGCTGTTAATCTATTGCGTCGAGTGAATGCTTGGTGTGCCCATTCAGAAAAAGGGAGTGGTGGAAGTCAGCAAATCGTCTAAAGAAAACAAAATTAGGCAATTCTGTATATACTAAAGTAGGATTCTCACAAATGCATTGTAAATATCTGACACCCATCAAACTGGCTTTTCTGTCGTTGATCACTGGCAATAGGACAAAATTAAGTCGACAGCTTGTTTTGCTTTCATCTTTTCCCAAAATTATCGCTAAATATCCCCTAACCTGGTGAGCTGTCATCATGTCTAATTGGTGATTTGGTTGTCTAGCTGCCACAAGCAACCTATTGCACCATCGTAGTCTGCAGTGGGTCGATGTGCACGGTAACAACTTGAATTGAAGTTGATTATTTAAAGAGGAATGAATCATTCCCCTCGCTGGCAAAAGATAAAGAACAATCTATCTAGCATTTGTTCTAGTACGTCGTGCGGGAGCCGATTCAATTCACAAGCCGTGAGTAGAATGTGCTACTGAATTAGTTGTCAGCAGCACTACCGCCGTCTTAAACTCGAATTTTACTGTGCTTAGTGGCGTTATGGGCATTGGCAGTAAGTGACGTTAGTGTGCTGTGGTACAGGCATTTTATCAGAAGATAGCATCATCAGAAGTCATTTAATTTTTACTCTTTTTAGCTAATTAGAGACCCCATCTGGTAACCTTTCTATTAAGTTATGCGGAAGCAAAATTCCATTCACCCAGCTCCACGTAACATGCCGAAAACTACAATCGTCAGTGGGTAGCACACGCTCTACTGAATTTGTAGTCAGTAGCATTACTATTCCCGAAGTTCATTGAACATAGTGGCGTAGTGATTGTAAGTAGGTGGCAGAAATGTGCTGTGGTACTGGCAGTTCCCCAGAAGATAGCGACAAGTTGAATACTACGGAAGGAGCAACCAGGACGAGAGGAATCGGAAAGGGCTTGTACAATGTGAGGCAAACCTTTAGCGCTGCCAGGATTTCTGTTTTCAGTTGAATGTTAATTCAGGGAGTACAACTTTGAAACCTGCTGCGATTGCTAATCTCTTCCCCAGAAGCATCAAACAAGAATAGGAAACTGGCAGCAAAGCCTCCACTGTCTTATATTGCCGTTCAAAAAGTGGACCAACTATCCAGCTGAGTGGCAAATGGGCGACCATGGAGGAGGGAGCACGGCCGGAGACAAAATTTACATAAAAATGAATTGACATAAAAAAAGCTTCTACTTCCCTTGTGCCCGCCTGTCGACAAAGGCCAAGATAGATGAACTGAGGAAAGCTGCGCTGTCTTGCTGTTAATAGCACCTCACTACGATTTAGAAATCGGCGGTTGTTTTAAACAGACCCCAAATAGCGCACTCCTTTCAAATTCAACTTTACACTGGTCTTTCAATCCTTCCATGGACGTGCGACAAAAGTTCCTGCGAAATTAAGTCCTGTAATACCTCTAGGCGTGACAGGGACCGGACTACCTGGGTTTGCGAGGTCGTGTGGGGAGGGGAAGGGGGAGGAGGCGGGATTTTGAGGTCACCACCATCGCTACCACGACACTGGACCCATTTAATCACACGCGCTTAGCTCCGATTAGACAGCTAAGTTTGACCAGGTGGTAATGTTGTTTAGGTAACCCGGACTCCGCTCTCTGAAGGCATTCAACAGCCCAGTACGACTGGCAGCCGCGACATCCTTGTGTTCAAATAGTACAAAAAGGCAAAAACTTTCACTCTTGTCAAACTAAAGAGCTCAAGTACTTTACTTACATGTTTTATGCCTCAATTTGATAGCCCATTCTTTTATTGTCACAGTTTCTCTTTAAACCTTTTCAATGAGAAATGGACATTTGATCCCACTTCAGGGTTATCCCAATCGTTACTCAAAAGTAGGTTTCAGCAGAACTGCTCGGCTGTGACACTCTCCCTCCTCTGTCTTTTGACGCGTCAATCGACTGACAGGAGACTAGACCAGCGCCCAATCACCACTTTGTGGGGGCAAGAATGGGTACCACAGTCATTTGAAAAGCCAGATCGTGGGCCTGTTGCAACAGTTTCATCATCCCCCATCCGATCACGTGACACCACGACAGCTGGCTGAACGCAGTCGACTAACTCACCTGCAAGGTTGACATGCAACCAGAGTCGTGTGACCCCGCAGTTCGGCGATGGCAACGATTTATAAGCTCGGCGCAAAAACCAAGTGGATGTACTCCACACTACGGTAAGCCAGAGCGAGATGTCACCAATGGTGGTCCTTGAAGGTAGCATTGCAATGCCCTCCAACAACTTCGCAGAACACGCATAGAGAGGAGGTGGTCGTCAGTGCAAATTCCCCTTATCTTCAACCCACACTATAACATGTCAGCTGAACCTCAAGGACATGGTTCAAGCCTGTTTAACTAACAAACCAGACGAAAGAGTTGAAGACGGCGGTAAGTGATAGAACCGCCCCCCGCCCCATCTCCAACAGGTGGGTCGTTGTGGGAGAGTGGCACATGACAAACTCCCAAGGCTGAATTTGTTGCGCCTCACTTCCAGTTCATTTCCTAGTTGACTTGCGAGGTCCGCTTGCTGTGCGTGCCTGGTGGGTCACAATCGGGACCGAATCCACCACCACCTCGACGATCAAGTTTGCGGCGAAACTTCCATGAAAGAAAGACAAAACAAATCTTTTTGCAAAATTGAAGACCTTGTGCAACCCGCAGATTGCCATACGCGCCCGCAGTTCAGTTTCCAGAAGTTGTAATGAGCTCTGCCTTCATGCAGGTAGGTGCTGAAACGCCTTTACGAGTAATTCAGGTGCTACAACTTTGAAGTACCCACAAGAGCGATCACCAAGATTCCAAAATAAAAAAGAATTCCTCCAGACTTTTAAAGAACCAACCGCCTTTTTGACCTCACACCACAACGACGGTAAGCAAAAGGGGACACGAAGGTCAACGAGGAAAACAGCACACAGGGATAAAGCAAGGGAAGCAGGGGCACACAAGAACGCGCATTGTGAGGTACCAAAAAGGGGAAGCACCGGGCTTATAATTCCGTTTCCGCCGAGACTGTCTTGGTGACACAGAACTCCTTGAAGCGTTCAATCAGATGCTCGACTGTGTGTTCACCCAAGACCTTGTTCTCGCGTGTTCTTACATTCACCGTTCCGTTGTTCAACTCCTTCTCGCCCACCACTAAAAAAAAGCGAAAACAATGCAAAGGTAAGTGGAATATCATAGCAAGGCAGATTTTAAAGCTGTCAGCTAAAATTGTTTGTTATGACACACCAAACCGGCAGAGCTGTTTATCATGAGTAAGCGGATTACGACACCAAAACTGGCGGTTACATAAAATGACTACACAAAGTTGGCGACTATCACACACCGAGGATGAAGTTGTACTGGGCCAGTTGGCCATTGCGAACTTTCTTGTTCAGCGTTCGACCAGGATCTGTGTCAATATTCACCATGAAGCCCGCCTCGTGAAGTTGATTCCGCACCTTATGACCGTACTCGTCCAGCGCGGAGACCACTGGAACCACCAACACTTGACGCGGATTTAGCCAGAATGGCCACTTGCCTAGGAGGGAGTAGACGGCTTTCCAGTAAAGAATGCCAGACAGTTGGATTTTAAAATTACACGCATGAGGGAGGATTGTATTAACGCACCGGCAAAATTCTCCGTGAGAATGGCCATGAAACGTTCAACAGAGCCGAGGATAGCACGATGAATGATAACCGGACGCTTGAGAATAGTTGAACATTCGCCATCAGCTGAGGGCGTGTCGCCCCTAAAAGGTCAAAAGTACACATTTAGGTTGGAGGAAGCGAATTCAAGTTGAAAGGGAAAAGCAAGACAAGTGCGCCTACGTCTGATAGGTGAGATCAAAGCGTTCGGGCAATTGAAAGTCCAACTGGATGGTCCCGCATTGGTGACGCCTTCGAAGGGCATCGAAGAGAACGATATCAATCTTAGGGCCGTAAAAAGCACCGTCACCCTGGTTGAGAGTCCACTTTACACCGCTGGTGTTCAAACTGCTCTCCAGTTGCTAGGGACGTGAGAAAGGGAGAGGAAGAAGAGTAAAAGTGGTATTTAAGGGAAATGATCGGCTGGGCTAACCTTTTCCGCACGATCCCACAATTCCACGGCTCCCATGAAGTCCTCAGGGCGCGTAGAGAGGAAGAATTCAAAGGAGAAACCGAAAACACCGTAGGTATGTTGCACAAACTCGATTGCATTTTTAATTTCATTTTCAATCTAAGAGGTGGAAAAGGTGAAAGGTTAAGAGAACTTTTCGAAAAATGACCCTACTTTTCACTGTGTTCTCATTAAACGTCATATTTTCGGAAATTAGAACAGGGAAGAGGGAGTACTATGTGTACCAAAATTGGACGATCATCCGAAAGTACTTTAGACGCACCTGATCCTCACGACAGAAGATGTGAGCATCATCCTGTTGAAATCGACGGACTCGTGTCAGTCCAGTCAACGCACCGGAAAACTCGTTACGGTGAAGCACGCCGAAATCAGCCATCCGAAGCGGCAGATCGCGATGCGATCGCAATTCGTGGGCAAACATGAGGCAGTGACCGGGACAATTCATGGGCTTGAGACCGAATATCTTCTTTTCTATGTCTACCTTGAACATGTTATCCTGCATATAAAGGTGAGGAGGCGATAATTCACAGCGAAAGGGAGACAATCAGGCAGATGAGATATTCAACACACCGCATAGTGCTTCCAATGACCGCTTATCTCCCACAGCTTGGAGTCGTAGATGTTGGGTGTAATGACTTCCTGGAAGCCGCGTTTCCAGTACTCCTTCCGCATCAGTTCCACCAATTTATTGTAAATATGCGCACCAGCAGGGAGGAAGAAGCAACTGCCGGGAGAGAGCTCGTTGAAAAAGAACAGCTTCTGCTCGATACCCAGTTTCCGGTGGTCCCGCCTTGCGGCCTCCTCCTACACGGTCGATCAAGAAATGAAATCGCATGTCTGGCATAGATTAGGAGATTTACTTAGTTAGCCTTGAAATAGGCAACACCATCTGCTGTATTAGACTCACTTCTTCAAGTGACGTGATGAAATAAGATGGATAATAACAGCTGCAAGACCGCCTTAGTCCCCATGACTGACCTAACAATGCTCATGCCACGATCAATCATGACCACAAAATCAGAGGGCGCAAAAGACGAAAGAGATGATAAACAAAGACAGCACCACATACGAGACACATGCAGTCTGGGGGCAATTCACTCTCTCCCACGAGTAATTAAAAAGGGACCTTTCAAACCATCGTAAAGCCTTCGCCAACATTACAGCCTATAAACAATGCCAAAAAAAAACCAGACTAGTGGTATACCTGGAGGTGTTTCCAGTCCTTCATAGCCTGCTGAGAGGGGAAAGAGATACCATAGACTCGTTGAAGGGACTCGGCGTCAGCGCGACCTTCCCAATAGGATGAGCTACTTTTCGTAACGGTGATTGCTTTTATGCAACCTGACGTAAGGTAGGGAAAACAAACAGCTGGAGAAGTTGCATAACTGGTGATTCGACTGCTGTGTCATTCATCACCTGCTAGATTTTGATTTTACGAATTTCCTATTGCAATTCTAAAAAAAGGTTGTGAAAAACATCCCAAGTGATACCCCATTCGCCTCCTAAAAACGACATTTCGCAATAGCACAGCACCTGTGGATAGCTGTCAAGACAGAGGCAGTTTAAGTGCTGGCTACCACACTTTGTGGTTAATATAGGCGACTCAAGACGTCTACTTAAAAGCAGCATTATTTTAAATACTTCATTGCAACACCAATACCAACGCAAAAACCCCACCAACGGTCTACCCAAGTCTTGCTGCTCTGCAGTTAGGTTGAACACCTCAAAAACCATTTAAAACTGCTCAAGCAAGACTTTGGAGCATATGAAACCTTTCCTTTCAGAAAGCACTGTTGCATAGCACACTCAAAACTGAGAGCATGTACCCAAACGCCTATGTGTCGATGTATTTCGAAGGTGGAAAAGTAAGAGAACATACCGGTATGGCGAACATGCGGACCCACACAGAGATCAATGAGTGTACCGCATTTGTAGACGGTAGTCTTAGGATCTGTGACACGCTCATTGAGAAGGCGCACCTTAAACTCGTTGTAGTCAAACATCTTGAGCAGATCCGCCTTCGAGAGAAGCAAACGCTCAAAAGGCTGCTTCTCGTTGATGATGGAGTTGCAGAGCTTATTGAGCTGCGGATATTCGTCAGGATGAACTTGCCTTAAGTAGAAGAGGAGAATATAACGCAAAGCTCCACTTGGGATCGCATGACCAAGCATTCAATTATTGAGTTATAGGTTAGCTGAGAGACTTGGTGCAAACTTATACCAAGCGTCTCGTTTTGATGAAATCACATTTGTCAAGCTGTTCAACAATAGGTAGAATTCTGTCGTATAGTCGTATGAACCCGAAATTGACTTATGGATGAGGTACGACAAAAAATTATAAAACTTCCTCAAGACGGTTTTCTTGCTCTATTTTATTACTAAAGAACTAAAAGGAGCCCAACCCATGGTTCCAGCTGACAAAGACTAGTGATGGCAGAAACCTTGTCAAAGGTAGACAAATATCCTAGCCAAAGTTAACGATCTCCAAAATGTGTGAGAGAACTGACACCAATAGTAGCATTAAGGATTCAAACCCAGTCTTGGGTTAGTAACAACCCATGGTCGTATAAATATCACGTCTAACCACCGCGCCAAGCGCCTGGGAGCAATGGCATCTGTGATTTTGGGAAAATTCCAATTATGACAGCCGTGGGACAACTTGAGTAAATTCGCAACCCGGTACAATCGAGCCGTTGGAGGCAAACCTTTGGGAGTTGGCAGTAGTAAACATCGCGCACTTGCACAATGAGTTTAACCACATGATAATTTTAATTAACCAAACGCGCAGGAGTTCTAAATGACACCAATCAAATGGGCGTGTCAATATCGCACAAAAGGTTGAAGGCTAAGCGAGGGGTACATAACACCAATCGAACGCAAGTGAATAAATACCTTCCTTATCAGAAAATGGAGCAACTTCCCAGCAGCATTTGAAGGTAACTGACTGAATATAAACTTGTGACTAAGACGATATCTAATGAAGTAGCGCGTTCCAATAAATAAAAAAACGGAAACATGTACTAAGGAGCACTGCATTGTTAAATGGGAATGGCAATAATCTACACTCAGCATTTTTCTACCGCATGATAGGTAATGAAACTGCAATTCGAAAAACCGCATAGAAAATACCCACCTTCCCTCCATCCACATGTCGTAGTAGAATCCCTCCTCAATGGGTGGACCGTAACAGAGGTGACCTCCGTAAAGGCGCTCCATGGCCTCCCCCATTATGTGTGCGGAGGAGTGCCAGAACACGTACTGACCTGGAGCGTCATTGAAACAAATGAGACCGGAAGTCGCGAAAAACACCACCAACAATCTGGTAGTTCTTTTTGAAAATTAACAGCCGCTTCTACCACAAAGCGGTCTGGGTGAGAACGGCATTTGTATGCGAATCCCAAAAAAACATGGAAACAAACCTACTGATACAGGACTATACTACCCAATAGTAAATACACATGGATTATCCTGTCATATAGAACAAAGCCTGGCCTAGAACATAGTGAAACGTAAACCAAGTCGATATACAATTGCAAAAGCAAAGTACAAAACCAACTCTGAAACAGGTGGATGGACATACCATCCTTGTCATCAAAGTCCAAAAACTCAATTGTTGAGTTTCCTTCAAGCGGTCGTTCAAGATCCCACAGCTTCCCGTTAACCTTCGAGATGACGAGTTTATCAGCTGTGCTCTTACTAAATGAGGGTAGACAGTAAGCTCGGATGGAAAGAACAGCCCTCAAATCCAAGCAGAAATACATACTCCAAGTTCCTAGCAATGTCAATGGGACGAGTTTCCCAAGCCTTGCCCGGTACCGTGGATCCGTCACGCAGGGTGATTTCGATTGGTAAACGGGGCTGTGAGGCAACAAATTGTTTATATTCCTTCTTCAGCTTTTGCCATAGACGTTCACGATGGGCAATGAATTCAGGTGGAGGAGGAGATGAAACCTCAGAAATGACTTGAGAAAGTCCACACACACCGGAAGCCTAAATTCCACAAAATATTGACAGACCCACATAGGTGCAATTATCGCACACATGGAACAAGGGAACTAACTCCTCCCAGCCACAAATGAAATTAAATAAAACGAAAGGATATTCAAGTTGATGACCACGTACCATAGCTCGATAATAAAACTGAGTCACCACACGGAAAGCAGGCAATACGCTAACCAGCGCAAGTGACATGCAATGCACTTTAAATTAAGTGATACACTAAAACAAATAAATTAATGCGAAAGTTTGGCTTTTTAATCAGAAAGACACCTGCTTTACACAAGTCAATGTGTTAGTTGGTAAAAGGCTAGCCCTCAAAACGAAGTTTTGGACTTAGCTTGTAGTTGGCCTTTGCATATTAATGAGTTGCCATTGTGCAACACTTTTTTGACATTGTGACGGACATTTTTTATGTCTCTTAGTAAAAACCTTACAAAACTGATTTGGTAAATTTGTATTTGCTCGACGTAGGTTTTGAGTTGCTTTAACTTGTTTTACGCCCTAGTCAGCTGCCAAGGTAAATCTATTTTAGTTATTTAAAGGATTTTTTGTCAACAACAGTAAAATTGCTAATGTTTTGCTAAAAAATTGCGTAATTAAGTATTCTTTCTCTATCGATTTGACTGTTAGTTTTTAACAATTGCTGGCAAATTCTTCATTCTTCACAAACAAAGCAATTAGATTCCTGCCTATTTTGGTTATTAAAACCATCTGAAACACGTTTTCATTAAAGAAATAAAACGATGCGGAATCATTCAATTGGTAATTGGTTCAGCGTACCTGCACTAGGTAGCCCTCTGCCAGACTACCTGGACTCTCCGCTTCGACGCATGATGGGGGCGTCCCATCTTTACCACGACGCGGCTCGACTTTTGTGCGTTGTTTCTTCCAGGACAACAAGTCTCAAGAATGCCTTTTATAATCAGGACGGACCAGTACTCTGAAAATGCCCTCTTTAATGCTGTTTCTTAGAAAAATAAGGCTATCTATGCTCTAGTGGCTAAATCTTTGGGCCTACAGTCAATCATTGTTAATGCGTTGATAGAATTGGGTGTTTTGGAGGGCCACTATTCGCACACTGCTTGTCCTACTCTATCAGCCTGCACTACGTGCCTCTTGACTGTGGTCTCATTCGACCTCTGCTGTCCGCGTAGGTCGTTTGGGCGACGATGCGATGCTTTAAGAATCCTCAGAAAATACATCCCATCTGGTAAGATTGCCTCAAATCTTCGTAGACTAATAAGAAGCCAAGCAAAGACTGGTTAGTTATCCATTGCTGTTTATGATTTACCCTTACTTAGTGGGACCAGGGGGAGATTCCATCCTGCGAGTTCCTCTATTTTTACGTGCCATCGAATCGATGGATAAGGTCATAGAAGCATTGGGTTCTTCGGGTGATGGCAGCTACAGTCAGGTTTTCTACGACCGAGCAAAAACTTCCTACAAGAAGTGCGCCCGCTTCTTGTCTGACTACCTCATTCAGATACATTAAACTAGTGCGGAATCTTAAAAAGCATGAATTTGTGAGAGATTATCACTTTTCAAACCTTATTCTACTTCTCCCTCCTGGAACGGATTTGCATCTCTCGCCAGTAATCACCTCTGACATGGCTGTCATCCAGGATAAGGTAATGGGAACTCCTTCTTACTTAAGTCTTCGGTGTTATTTTTCAGGCAAGTTGTGTGCCGTCCCTAATTCTTTTGGACGTCCTTGAATTACCCAAATCTCAGCCCCTTAAAATATTGGATGCTTGCGCTGCCCCCGGCAACAAAACTACTCTCATTTTGTCCGGTCTTAAACAGCTGTCTCAAAAGAGTTGCCTTATGGCCTTCGATCGCGATAAAAGAAGGTAGGTAGTTGTCTTGTGTAGTTACTTGTTATCGGTAGAAGTTTTGTTATTTCTCAAGTCATATGAAGACTTTTGGTACAAAAGTGGAAGTTTAGATTTAGTGAAGTAGATATTACATATCTTTTTCAACAATCTTTGGCTAAATTCTCACACTTTTTAGTATTTACAGCCTAGAGAACTTGGACACACAGAGACCTATTGATACAGTCGAACCACCTCACGACAGCCTTCTTCACTTCGCTACAATTTTTCATTGTTTTGATGCTAATCTTGATTCCCAAGTGAAATGAAGTAGCCACATTTGATCACTTTTAAGGATGTGATCCAGAAAGTACTAGCTTTCCTTGTTAGGCCACTTCTCTAACCTGAAGCAGCTTTTAGCTCTCCTATTGTTAAAGTTGATAAATGTCTTGATAATCAGTGAACCAACATTCTGAGACGGCGGATTTTCTCTAGTGAATATGTCCATTGTCCCTACTGGCGGATTCGTCTCGTTCAATTTCACCTCAGGCTGTGCGTCGATCCTGCGTTCGGAATCAGGCAGGCGTTCCATACGCTGAATGTTTACAGGACGTCTTTGGTTTTTGTACAATATTTTAATGTTTTACTACAGCCGAGCGTCCTATCATCGTACCGCAGTATTTGAAGTCACTTGTGCATTCCATATCTTTATTCATGAGAAACTGTCTTCATCTCTACACACTTTCATGCGTACTCATCTACTCTTGCCTGCCGTCTTGCTCAACGTGACATAAGTGACAACTATCAGTGACTGTTAGAGCACACCCGACACTTCTGCATGTAGTACCTCCACATTTAAGCTCCATTTAATGCGTGTAAAACAAAAGTCTGCATTTGATATGAACATCCAGCATACAATGGATGTAAGCGATTTTTCGGAGACTTACTTCAGGAAGGCCGTCTTGTTTTTCTTGTTCATTCTCCCAATAATTATGAGTTCCTCGACCTTGTCGTCCACCTTCGTGCTGATTTGCTTCACAAAGTCTACTACCTTTGGGGTAGTAAATGCATTAGACATGGTCGCGTTTTCACCAGCAACTCTCCCGCGTAGGTGACAAACTGATAATGGTTACTAATCGAAGTTTGTGGAATTATTTTTATTAATTAGAATCTGAACATTAGGAACAATCATTGACAAATTTCATGAGTGATTATTTAAGTAACACTTGAAGTTAAATCTAACCTATCTTTTTTGGACTTTCAGATTCCATCAGCTTTGTGATAATCTCCGTCGAATGCACGATGGTGTCTTGAAGGTGAATGGTGTTATAGAGGACAGGAAAATCGGCACAAAAGCTTTCAACGGAGTCATTTGTGAAGCCTTCTTGCGAGATTTCCTCACCATCGATCCGCTAAATGAGGCAGAGTTTGCAGATGTCACAGCAATTCTTGTGGATCCTACGTGTTCAGCTTCGGGTCTGCGTTGCAAGCGGCCAGAGCTGGCGGCCCAGGGGCAAGAGGACGAGGTGGAACGTGTCAAGCGATTGGCCAACCTCCAGGCCAAAATTCTTCGGCACGCTCTCTCCTTTCCCTCCGTTGAGGTGGTCGTCTACTCAACTTGCTCGATCTACCAACAAGTGAAGTCGTGTGGCATTTTTTCCTTTGTTATGCACCCTCTAAATTTCTTTAATAGTCGCTTTCCCGTGTATGCTATCAGATACATTCTAGCTCGCAAGCCACCTTTAAGGACCCTAATCTGCTATGAACTGCCGCTTCTGTTAGTGGTGAATTTGCTTGTCAGTTTGCTGCTTCATGTTTTCAGGAAAATGAGGCAGTGGTTCGTGAACTGCTTGAATCTGGTGCAGCGGCGGATTTTGAGCTGGTGCCCATCTGGAATAAAAGCAAGGACAATGGGACGAAGGGAATGGGGGAAAAGGCGGTGCCCAACCTTTTCACCCCATTAGCTCCATGGAAGTCACGAGGTTTCGTCGAAGATGATAATAAAGATGCCGCAAAAATGATGGCAAGGTGTTTACGATCGTCTGCTGTAAATGACCTCACTATCGGCTTCTTTGTGGCCTGCTTTAAGCGCCGAAAATAAGTAGCATCATCCCAGTTTATCTGCTTGTAAATATACAGATTGGTGACCCTTGCGCTTACTTTTTAATTATTTGCGGTGTGCCTTGTGACTGCTGACCTTAGCGCCCATTTAAAATCGGCTTCTTTCAGATGGATGAGCAGACAGAGGTTACTGATAAAGCTCTACCCAGTGGTACTTTTTCAGACGAGATAAAGGAGGTGGAGAAAGTGAGTGTTTCTCGTTCCATGTCGTTTTCCTTCCAAACTTCATTTTCTGTGATCTACCAGTCGCAACTCTCTTTAGAAGACTGACCTCTTGATCCTTCAACAACTGATAAATGTAAGCATTTAGGACTGGTTTCTTTTCCTCGAAAAATGAGCCACTCACGTGGAAGACTGGAGGTGGGACTGGGATGGAGAAGTCGAATGTCATTTACTTATTTTCTAGTACACCAGTCGAATTGGACTGATTTGTCCTGCAAACGCTAGTATTGTTTAGAGGTCCAGTTTTTCAACCTCGTAGCGCTGGAATTGGGTGAAGTGCGGAGCAGACATTTGAGATTGATCTCTGGACTGGTTAGACTGGCGGTAGGAGCCTGTCATCCGTCGGTTGTGCCAATGCGAAGATTGTTCATCGTTAACTGCCATTGTTGTGATACAGGATGTCTTGCAGTCCTTTCAGCTGAACTACTTCCAACTGTGTTTACTACTTGTGCTTCTTAAGGTTCTTTTTTTGGCCAGAGGCCTCATGCGGTCTGCTAGTTTACCAACATGCGTGGGTCAGCTGTCTCTTTACTCACCCCGCATGTGCATTTGCTTGAACCGATGACTGCAAAAAGGGGACTTTTTCCCACTTCGCTTTTTTTTCAAGCCGGTGAAATCACCTTTGTCGGAAGCAGTCGAAACCAACTTTAATGGAGATGTTGAACCGCCGCCAAAGAGGCGGAAACTCTCAAAACAAGAGCGATACATCCAGCGAAAGGAGGTAGGCATATATGTGTGTGTGTGGTAATGTACTTCTCCTGGTGGCTGTGATGACTTGGTTGATTAGAAACAACATTATTTCTTCCTCCATATCGATAATTTTTTTGGTAAATAATCAGGTAATGGCTATTTGTCATAAATTTCCATAAATAACTTTGGTACAGCGATGCGGGGCGTCTTGAATCGTAAATCTCCTAGACAGATAGTAGTGAAGGCTGCTTGGATATTAAAGTAATTCCAGTATGAGCGCGTGTGGGATCTTGCAGCGCGTAGGGAAGAGAAGCGGTGTTGATGCTGATGACGTCGGTGGTTGGACTTTTGCGTTCAGGAACGACGTGGCAGAAGGAAGGAGATGAAGATGAGGAGACGGGAGCGACGTGATGCAGCGGCTGCGTCGGCGGTAGCGGCAGTTGGAGACGCTCCGCTAGGAGCTCCACCACCACCACCTCGGGTCCCTATGGCTGAGTCGAAGTGCAGGACGTGCGTTGTGTTGGACTGCGCTTACGATCACCTCATGTCCTTCAAAGATACCTGCAAACTAGCACATCAGGTGAGCTCTTTCCCTCTCGTTTGCTAGCTACTGAAGTACCGTGAGTAAGAGTTGACTAGATTTCCACAGGTCAGTCAGTAGAGACAATTCCGCCTTCTTCAGATATCAAATTGTTACTCGACAAATCGCCGCCTTCCAGCGCCGGTGCAGCTCTACATCACCGGTCTTGGGAGCGCATTCAAGACCGAGGAAGGGATAGAGCAGTCCACGGAGCCGCGTGAACCGATGGAGCAGAGCACGCTGGCCAGACTGCATAAGGTCGATGCTCAAAACTGGGACGTTCATTTGAAAATGGTACCATTTGCAATTCCCCTTATCACCAATCATATTTTATTTTTAAACTTTAGTTGCACCATTTCCTTTTTCAATTCCACTTTGCTTTAAGATGATTGGATGGTTGTCGTGGAAGGGAAATAGAAAGTTTTGTGCCTCCATGACGATAAGTAAGCTCAGATATCTCCCTTGACGGTAATGGAAACTCTGGAAATTCATCCAATCCCGGTCATTCAGTTTTGTGCACAGAAATCTAACCATCTAGCCAAGTCGCGATGAGGCGTACTACTTTTCTCCATTATTTTTGATCAAGGAGGACTACAGAGAACTGTTTCCTGTGTCTTCGATTGTCTACCTTTGCGCGGAATCGAGCTACGAGTTGCCGGACACTTTTGTGTCCGATGCTAGTGCTACTGCTCCACCCGACGGTGCTGTGGCTACCGCCACTGACAATAGTTGTGGTACTACCGACTCAACCGTCCCCGTTTTCACCGCCGACGACGTCTACGTAATCGGTGGCCTTGTGGATCATAATCATCATCAAGGCCTCTGCTATCAGCAGGTGAGTTTACCATTTTGTCATCTCGTGCCATTTGATGGGCTTTGATATTGTCCCGGCTCCAGTTTAAATGAAGGCCATTGAGCTACTTCTGCTGTGCAAAGGATGTAGACTTCAACAACTAGAAGGAATGGGCGATGTGCACAGACATGCGGTAGTATGTGACACAATAAGTGGCGAGAAGCGCATTCAGGGAGTGATGAAGGTGTACTACTTGGTTGAAAAGGCATTGCAGCGTGGTCACCGGACAGCACGACTGCCAGTGGAACGGGCGGGTGTGGAAGTGGAGGGACGGCGGGTGCTTGCTCTCCTGCACGTCTTTCAAGCTCTCGCTTTCGTCCTCTCCGGCGCTCATCCTCAATGGCATGATGCACTGCGGGCTGCACTTCCTCCACGAAAATGCAAACAATAGTTGCCGTCAACTTGTTAGATGAGGAATTGGAAGTTATGTATGCTGTATCCTTTACCGTAATCACTACAATCTTTCATTATTGCTTTGACCAGAATGCCTTCTTATTTCTATCGTTAAGGGGAGAGGTGAAGTAGTCGTCGAAGGTACCGCTGACGACGACAGACAGATCGGGTGTCACATGGACGACGTCAGCTAGACTCCGGGGTATCCACGGATTGGACAGTTTAGGTTCAAGCATGCAAATATTGCCGACTTAGACTCCTGATGGATAATGATCCGTGTCACGATCGGTCAGTAGTACCTGACACGGATAAGTGACTTTCATGAACAATTAAGCCACATGGGAGGTCAGAAGTTGATGGAAGAGATTAGCGGCTGAGTCATCAAGTCATCAAGAGATCAACTTCGTCTCAGCTGGCATCTCTCAAACGAATACCTACAGGAGCTTCGGGAGAAAGTGGCAGCTACTGTGAAGTTAATGTCCTAGACGTCTGGCGCTTTAAGAGCACGGGGGTCATGAGCACTGTCTGTTCGTATACCTCGACGTTGAAGATGGTGAGGCGAGAGCTGGATAATATTATGTTTCTGCCCTAATCTTGCATGTCATAAGGTGGAAGAGCCACCTTTTGCGGTTTCCTGAACACCAAGCTTAGGTTCTCTCCTCGTGGTCAATGTGTTTATCGACCTAACGTGACCTATGGAAAAGTTCAATGTCGTCAACGAGACCACTTATTCTACCGTAGAGATACTAATTTAATGGGTTTTATTTCTTGCTCTTAAGGGTCAAGCTATTATAATCTCCAAGTTACACGATTCCTTTGGACTTTTTGTCAATTTGATATTTCAGTACATATACGCTACTAATTTAGAGGTTAGTAGTTTGAGACTATTGTATACGTTGTTATCGCCGCTGTTACGACCATTCGGTACGCAGCTCTGACCTCCCACATGGCTGCTGATGCGGACAGTTCTAGCTCTGCAGAAGCACTCGCCCTCGTCTTCACCGGCTCGTAAACTGTAACCCTCACTGGGGTCTCTGCCACCACCCTGTGGGTGTGTAATTTGCCCAACTGGTCCACTTCGATGCCATGTTAATTTCTTTTTAAGTAATGGATGTGCTATTTTCATTTATAACGTTAGTGTTTTTCGTTGCCATCGAAATAGCATTTTGAGTAGCCTTTAGGAATGCAAAAAAAGAGATCAACTTGGGGTTTAGCTATCTCTGAACGCAATATCTGCATTTTAGAAAAGCATGTCCAAGTTGACGTAAACTACATGTAAACTGAATGCACCTACCTTTACTACGCGATAGCTTTGACATTTTTTATGGCGTTTCCGGCCCTGGGCATTGGTTTAAGGAAGAATATCATGCTTCAAAGTACTGCCATGGATGGTGACAGACTTCTTGATAATTTCGTAAAACTGTTATAAAATGAACACTTAAAAGCTGCCGTGGATAGAAAGAAGGACTTTAACTGACCAAATTTTCCTCCTGATATATATTCCGGAAACTTATTTCCCTCATCGAATTTCTAAGACATGATTTTTACTACCTTAATTGTGTGTTTAACTCTAGGTTTCGATGAAGGGCAACTTAGGAACTCCACCGTTGTACCTCTGCGGGACGGCCTGGTCTCTGGACCATGCTGGTAGGCTCCAAGCCCTTCTATACATATCCTGTTCAAATATTATGCCTCAGGAAAACCTCAGGACGCCACCTTAGTAAGGGCAAAAAGCGAACTCCATATTGAAGTCCAACTGTCCTTTCTTCTACCGCTGGTTGATGAACATTTTCGTGTCCCAAGAAATGCAAAAGCTGTAGAGGGGAGACTACGTGATAGTCTCTAACAGAAGGGCCGAAAACGACATATTTTACCAACTAGCCCAGCCCCGTAGTGTGCAAGAGATTCATTAACAACTGAAGTGGCAATAGCTGTGAACCACCCGAAATTTTCGTGACATAGCCAAAGAAGTGAACACGCGGTACCTCCTCCACTCCTCTACCAGTTGGATGGAACTCAGGTGGATATGTCTGGGCAGCTCTAAAGTAAGAACAAAGTGGGTAGGAGGAATGAACGCGAAATCTCACCTCCCAAGGCGCTATATTGAAACCCCTCCTTGAGCTTTTGGGACAGTGTTTCAACGACTAGCAGTGGACACCGTGATGGTCAGCACATCCCATGTCCTTCAGTATAGTTTCCATACACAACAAAATTCTCGATCTGGCAGAACTGCTATGGGGGATCAGTGACCTTGCGGTCAGGTATATTCTCAATTGCATTGCGATTTGATGACTACCACGACTGCCATCCTAGCACCACCGATTACCTTGTGACGGCTGACGCAGGAGGTTGATCAAGGGTAGCCCACGTGAGAAAGCTCAAAAGAGGAGGAAAGGCTATATAGTACGTTGATTGTTTGTCTAACTCCCGGTTCTGGTAACTGGAAAAACCACCATCATACCACAGCCGGACGGTTTGGTCTCTCGGACATGCTGGAGGCCTCAACTCCTTCTCCAATACGTCTTCTTTCCAAACACTTCAATTTTCTTCATCTTTCTAGGGGAGTTTAAGGATATTAAATGATAAATAATTCCTATTTAAACAGAATCCTTCTCAACTTCACTTTTACCATGAGGAAGACCCGCCTCAGTGACTTTTCACTTCCCCATCTTTGGTTTAATCACGTCTTAAGTCGTGTGCGCTGTTCATAAATCGCCTCAGGCGAAGTGATTCTTTTAGTAAATGAAAAGTTTATATGCCACATCTAATCAGCAAGAGTTAGAGCAGTTTTTTATTACAAAAGAGAAACATTTTTGGCAAAATTGACACCTGATACCAACTTCTATTGCGTTGGGTGGCGTAACCTCTGTGGATTAAACAGGATCTGGGTAAATATGACCCTACTTTTGAAACTCAGCAGCAAGTTTTCATCAAGGAGGGGAAAATACATGAAGGTGGATACAATTTTACGTATTGAGTCTTATTTTTTTTCGAAGATACGGTCAACCGAGGCACCAAACCACTCTGATAAGTACCTCTCCACGATCTAGTGGAAACAGTGGTATCCTCGAAGTAATACTATTTATATCACATCAAGAGACAAAAGAAGCCGAAGACGACAAAAGGAAGGTAGTCGTGATAAAGCATTTTTGGACTCTTCAAGGGACTACGACTTGAGAGGTCAAATTTACTTACGGCAGCTCAGTAGGATAATAAACTTCTGAGTTTGATAGTTTAACTCTGACCATTTCTATTAAAAATAACCCTTGACCCTATTTGTAGAGCATGAGAGGATGGTAGTTGAAAGGGTCACAGTGCAGCGGACTGGAGGTGTTGAGTCCTGTTGTATCCTCATTCCGAATGCTTTTTCCCTCATTTCTTTGAAATGTTTACCGAGTTAGTGTCCAAACAACTGAAAGGGTAGGCACTTAAATGTGTGGGTCTGCCACTTTTGCTAAGGCGCATACGTAGCTGGGAGTTCATGCCATCAAGGGGAGTGACCATGACCTGTGACGTTCCGTTCTGATTTGTGGATTCAGTTTGATGAGACAGGAAATCCTCACTGAGACATTTCTGAAGAGAAGGCATCTTTCTATTTTAAACTGTCCGCAAACAACTGTGCATTATTCAAAACAAATTAAGAAGGGTCTGTGCCACACAGCTGAAGAAATTCTGGCAAAGTTGCTTACAAAAAGCGTTTAATTTGCCCACAACGAATCACCAGTAAGTAGGAAATAGAGCATGCTTCTGTAAAAAAAGGCCTGCATTTACAAATGTATCACAAAGTGCGGCACAAACCGGCTAACTATTTCAACAGCATTTTTACTGAAAGGGTAGTCTATTTACATAAAATTGCAACAAGATCAAAAGTTTACGTATTATTCACACTCCTCCACAGAGGAAATCGTCGTGTTTCGGTCAGAGCTGCCTCCACTGCGTCGATGCTTTGCACGTGCATTCTGAAACCACACCTAGGAACAAAATCATTGGCACAAAAAACTCGCATCGCCGGATGATCCACATTCCAGTAACTTATCAAGCAGTAAAACACACCTGGAGAACTCGTTTGGCAAGACCGGTCTCCTCGGAAAGACTCATGAGATCATTAGCATTGGGGTTCTGGTTCTGTGCGAAGAATGCTTGCATAGAGTGCTGCTGTTGTTCGTTGAACGAGGTGCGAACACGCTTCCGTCTAATGAAAGCCTGTGAAGGAGAATAGGGGAGCTGAAGACACGGTTCCATTTGATTGGCTCGTCTTATTCGAAGATCATCCTCTAGGCAAACAGGATAGTTTGCATGGAGGGTGTAGGGCTGGCCTGGAAGAAGATCTTTTCCACAAACGTCGCAAGTGAAACAGTGAATGTGGAAGGTGTGAAGAGGACTGTGAATCACTTGTTCTCCAGTTTTGATTGGCTGTTGACAGCTCAGGCACTTTGGTGTTGTCTTGATTTCATTCATCAATGGCGAAAACCTGTTGCAATGAGCAAAGCGAGCTCAGTTTATTTTAACAGACGATCGAGCTGGTGAGTAGTGAAGCAATCTGTAAAATATTATGGGTGTGTCCCACAAGAAGGCAATGCAAAGGAAAGAAAAGCGATTTCAGCAAAAAAATCACTGATGTACTTTTAATCTAATGAAATGTAAGCCATGGAAAGTGGCAAAGCAAATTGATGGGAATATGGGCGATACCTGAAGATTATATAGACGATAACTTTTTCGTACATACGTCCTAAACAATCTAGGAAGGGTCTGATTTCTCTCTCACGTTCATTCCCCTTCGCGTGGCCAATGTTACGTATCGACGGACTTTAAATATGCTACTAATTACATTAGGCTCATGACCGACTAAAATGTCGCAGATACATGAGAATGGAAACCCTGCGCGTCCCAACACTCAGCCAGAAGACATGCAGGTATACTGTATGCCCTGCCCACCTGCACAGGTCAGTAACAAAGTTGGAAAATTCATCGTAGCCCATGCTCACTCATTCATAGCAAGTTAAAGCAAAAATGAACAGAGAGGGGTAGGTCTACAATTACCCTTAACGTGTGGATCGACGCAATAACCTTCGTGGATTGCGCCATTGTCAAGCCTTGAATACTGCGCAAATGTGGTACTGTAAAATCGTGAAAGCATTGCATCATGCCTTGGGAGTATTAACAACAAAGCTGGGCCATCTGCAAGCAGGATATATTGCATGATCCTTAGAAGACAACCACATTTGTGTAGGAATTGATTCATTCCACTTGTAGTATGAGATCTGCATCCAGGCTATTGTGTCTGGACCCAGTTGATAACCCCACTGGCATATGAATCATTTCTTAAGGATTCGCCGGTTTGTTCTTTAGTAAGCAGAAGCTACCACCAAAATCCATTAAACAAGTAGAATTGATGGCCAGAGATTGGCCGTAATTATCGGCCATGATAAGTAGCCAATCGTGTTTCAAATAAATTAGACGAAAATTAGTATTCGTTTTTCCCCTATCTTTCTATGAACTCAAAATAATCTTTGAATTTAAATGAATGACCCTCATGTAATGGTAAATGGTGTGATTTTGAGGAACAACTTTTTCTCTCTCACATCCAATATTTCCAGACACTATTAAAGTTCTTTAGCCATTAAGGAATTTTCTGGCCATCTGAAATGGAGTGGCTTTAACATGAACTGACACGAGTTCTTGTACCGTGTGGACACTTCTCTGACAATTAAAGGGGAATTAAATTACCGAAAATAATCAGTGGGACAATAAACCTGGCCGCCTCTGGTGTAACACCGAGAAGAAAGTCCACTTTTGGCGTTGAAAAGAGGACACTTGCACCACGAGCAGTTCAGACACTCAGCATGCCAAGCACGACCGTCGTTGGTTTGCAGATGGCAGCATTGTGCCTCGCCTGTTCCTGCGGCTTCAATTGGCTTTTTACATCCAAAGCATCTGCGAGTGAAGACTGCTGGAAGATGATACATTCTGCACGGAGTGAAAGTGGTGGTTGACAATGTGTTGCTGTCAAGCATAGGAGGTTCGATTTCTCCAAGAACTCAGAGAATCATTAATGGTTTTTTTGAAACTAAAAAAAGATAGACGAGGATCATAGAAAGAACCGTATTTATACTCTCCAAAGGTTTTAATGCTATCTACTGGATATTTCTTTATGTACTGCACGGACATGCAATTCTTAAGTAATCTGGATTAAGTGGGAGAACTTCAGATTATGCCTACTTACGTTGTGTATTTTATGCACTGTCGTCCTGTTATATAATAGATTAATCCTTCCCTGTTTAATTTTTTGAATTTTATGTACTATCACCGACCAATTAGCGTTGCACAAATGCCGCTTTCCATGAGTAACCAATGACGAGCTGCCGCGACAAGTATTGCGATTGGTTAGATAATTTGCTGGATTTTAACGACAGCAGGCTGTGTAAAAAGCGTTAACTAAAGTTACCTTAAAAGTGAAAAACTCTATGCGCAAAAAATGTATGAACCATCTGTCACCAGGGCCTCAGAGGAAAATCTGTAGATACATGGTAGATCTACCAAAAGTTGAGTTAGCCAAATAGCAGAAGAATAAGTGAAATCTCCTTCCTACAAAGACCGTTCTGCATCTATTTTATTATTTTAAACTTAACAATTTGATGTATTGCTTAAATGAGAACTGCAAAAGTTTACATGTGACATATTTGTGACGGCGAACTGAGCTGACGGTGGTGACGAACATGAAAAACTGACAGCTGAGTGAATATGTTTAGTCAAACAAGAATAAAAATTAAGCTAGAATGTGTGCAAAATTGGAGAATTTGTGCGTAGCCCCTAAAAGGGCTCACAAATTGTGCCTGTGAATCACCTTCCCACGTGCAACCACCTGGTTAGACCATGTGTTGTTAATTCTGCTGTCTCAAAGGCATATTTGAGGTGTTGGGCAATTATTGCAAAGTGTGCATCTGTTGAAAAAATTCCAGAGTGGCTGTGATTTAACCAACGCATATTTTTAAGCATCAAAATATTTTTTAAATTGTAGTCAATGTTTTGCTAAATCTGGCATTCTACTTCCTTTTAGGTAAAGTATTTATTTCTCATTAATGGTAGCAGCATTTAAGGATACAGTAATAACATCCAACGGCATTATAAGATGCTTAAAACTTGAATGTCGGTATAGCTGTATGTATCTTGAATAGTAAGACTAAAAATGCTCCCTATTGTTTTGTTACTCCTCAAGTTCTCATCGAAGTCGCGGTAAGCTGCATTACTATATAATGACGCACAGCAGATCCAGGAGGGTACTAGTATGAACTGGAGGCTACGCCACAGAATTGAAGAAAGCTTAAAGAGACTCAAGCACCAGTACGGTATAACACAGTTAAACAAATTATAACACAAAAATGTATCAATTATACAAACAGTTTGTAGTTTATCGAGGTTTTACATGGCACATGATTGTTTGGGAAATAAATGTGAATTAAAACGATTGTAACTGGTTTGTAGGACAAAATTTAGGCATTGTGCATAGATGATGCAGGCAAAGCTGAAAAATTAATGAACATTGCCGGGAAGGCAGAATGCTGTACCTGTCCGAATGGCTTTATTCCCTCAGATTGTACCACCACCCTTGATAAACCAATAAAATCGCGATCCTCATTACTATTAAGGCTATGTAGTTTTCGCTAATTATTCCAATTGGAGTGCCCCAAGCACGTAGTGGCAGTGTACATCAGGTGTCGTTCCTTTTAATTGGGATTCTTGGTTAAATGGCACCCTATTGACCTTTCACCTACGACGCACCTGTATGGGGTCATAACGTGGACATCATACGAAATGGCAGCCCTTGCGACATTTGGAGAGCATTAATTATTAACTGATACACCTCTCTCCCCTACTTTGCGTTTATGAGTGTGCCCCAGTAGACTTGCAATACTTCATTTGATTTGCAACCTCATTTACCTGCATTTTGCAGGCTATTCCTTTTTCAATTTGTGAGCGAGTGCTTAATTCATATATTTTAAAGACAAGGGCAGACCCCTCTCTTAACGTAGATGTCCACCAGTGGAAAATTTTATGCTATCCCAACAAAAGCAGAATATCTCTGACGTAAGGTTACAGTTACGGTCGCCAAATGGATGAAATAAACTAGAAATTCCTGAAGAATTATCAGCTGACCAAGTTAAATGTAGTTAATGCATCCGTCCGTACACTGGATCGCGGCAGTCTGTCATTAGGCAAGGAAGAAGCACCCATGTGAGCCTTTAAATAACCACCCTTGTTGACGTGAATGCGATAGTTTTACCCAAGGGACAGTAATTATGGAAGGAGGGCCTTATGGAAAGTGATGCACTCCACTGTAAAATGGAAATTCTGGTAAAATCCTTCTCTCCTTCAATTTAATTAGAACTTAACAGTCAACAACTTCAATGTGTTCTCATCTGGAACCTCGAGATTTATCAACGTCAATGGGATCAGATGTGTGACCTTCACTCCTGTCATGCTGCCAGTCTTGGTACGGAAGTGCACCCACCGGAAGTCTCCGCGATGGAATTTTTAATACATCTTGAGGCTCCCTTTATCTCCTTAAAGGGCCACTTTTCTTATAACAAATAAGGTACAATCAAAATGACCATAATCACGGAGTTTATAATTTCTTTGAAGCTAACGAAATATCTTCAATAGGTCACTATTTTAAACTCCATTTTCTACATTCTTACTAGAAATTTTCCAAAGCATCCATCGCTATTGCAAAATGTCTAGTCAGTAGAAAGTGATCTTTACGCTACAAAACAAAATATCAATTTACTTTAGTTACTTGGCTGGATTTTATGGGTTTAAGAATAATCTTTACAGGACATTTACTGTCACTAAGATTAACAACCACAGTGCGTGCAATACTACTCAATGGAAGTAGCCACAAATGTCAAATGCTTGTCAAGCTGACAGGGCTAGTGGCAGCGGCTGTAATTAAATACACGATCAAACCAACTCTTTAAATATTACACAATTTGGTTTAATTTACAGTAATATGGTGTCCCGCAATGGCCATTAATGTAGTTTGTCTCCTAGCTTTCCTTTATGGTTGGTAAACTTCGATGCCTCGTTACAGGGGAACTGGGGCGGTAACAACATGATGAAGGATGTTTGATAGTTTTCATCCCACACAAAGAAGGCGTCTACTTTTGTAGATATCTTAGAGGGCAAACGCCGGAGACTACCAGGAGGCGATGAGAAAGGCCTCTACAGTAAATGGCTGGACGCTTGGAGACTGACTGCACCCTCAGCATAACCAGAGACGGGATTTTAACAATCTGAGTCCATTAATCACCACAGGGTTATCAACTGCTTTTGAACTAGGAGTGGAATTTGACAGCACGATGGCTTTCAATTCGGAAGAAGTTGGGGCCATGACAAAGGCGACTGGAAGGTGCCGAGATGACAACGCAATAGGAAATGGTGTGAAAATTGACTCACGTTTAGCCTCAAGCTGATAGAAAAGACATAACCAAGCCAAACCAAGGATGGCGCTCGAGGCAAGACGGAGGCTAGTCGCAGGGAATTATGAAGACTAATTCTTTATTGTTTTTTGTGTTCTCTGCGAAGCTATTGCAAACTAGTGATTTTTAACCCTACACCTGTAGAGGTGAGTCGGGCATTGAAATAACTACATAAAACTGGTGCAATCAGCGTAAGAACAGCAAGGGTGTTAAAGAAGTTGGCCGACTTCGCCTTATTCGATTGATCATTAGTAGACACATCTGTCCACTGGTCTTCTTTCTTGGAAGCCTCCGTTTTGGCCATACTAAGAGGGACTAATCTATGCATTTCCTACAAACTATCATCACTGCAAAACCCGATAGCATTGAGCCGTTTCAGCAACTCCCTCGTGGTGACCTCATTGCCGGAGTCGGCTCGTGTATCCTCTCTCCGGCACAGATAAACATTAAAAACGTTGCGTGATTACCAGCGCCATCGGGGTGCCTGCGTGTACATTTGGTAAAGAGGGAAGGGGGGATGGATGCAGGGCGGTCGCTTCCCCGCACCGATTTGAGGACGACAAATAACGTTTCCCCTCCCATCCTCCCTCCCTGCCTCGCCGTCTACCACCTGTGGTGGCACCGCTCATCGTACTTACGCAAATAATGCAAAGCCATCACAAAGCTTCCAACTAATAGGGTTGTGGCCCTTGCCCCCCACCCCGGCAAGGCGCTCTTAAAGGCGTCGTGCGACACGGATCCGAACATTTGTTGGAGGGGCTGGGAAGTCGGTATCATCCACAGGGCGGGTAAGTGTATAACAATCGCTCAACGATTTCGCGGTTTATAGTAGAATTGCTTTCTTTCCTGAATTTTGACCTAAAAATGTCCGGTGACTAATGGCCAGACTGGAAGGATTGTCAATAGTAATTTGGAATGAAACTAATTTTTTTTGTTTTGTTTGGAAGACATGTTGAGAAGGATGTAAATGTTCTTTGAACTGGAGTGGTTATTTGCACCTCTACAATCTACAACCCCTTTTCCTCATCTCCTTTCATCATTCTCCCACCACCCGCCTACACTTTACCCTGACAATCGCACATTTACTCCCCCTCTCCTCATCTACTTCTCGCTTCCCCTTTGCAATTCATAAATTCTTCTCCTTCTCATTGGCATCCTTCAGTATTGGACCAGACTTGGTTAGCATGACATTATTTTATCATTCCGGTTCCATGATAGCTAGTGGATTCCCTTCACTACTGAACTTTTAACCACATGGATGCACCAGTTCAGCATATCCACGTATTTGCTCCACTCTCCTCCCTTCACAGATTTCACCAATCGGGGAGCTGGTAGTCGCACCACTCTGGTAGACATTCAAGGACCAGTGCTGTGGTATCTCCTCGTACCAGGATGACATCAGTCCCTTACAGTCTAGTGCAGCTACTGACTGAAGCATAAGATCACTTTACTGACAATCAAACAATTAAAAAAATTTCATAAGTAAATATAGAAAAGTGGGTGGTTCAGTCAACTAGTCAATCAATCAACCTGTCAGACAGTCAGTTGGCCAAGTAGCCAAATCATGAGGAGATAAATCAGGCAGTCAATGCAGAGTCAGTCGGAATGGGATTGGGTGGAGTAGCAGGAGGGAAAGAGATAACGCAGACACCTCCGCAGTCGTTTGGACTACCAGAATAGGCGAAAAGAAGGAGGGGGATAAAGAGAGTCCAGGTGATAAAGAGAAGTGTTGGAAGAAGGATAAAGAGCAAGGAAAGACTGCAAACTTACGGAAGGAGGCGAGAGAGTGAAGGGTTGCGAGGAGATGCGCAGTAAAGGAGTTTTAATCTGAGGAGTTAAGACAAGCAATGGATCCCCTTTTCCCTAACATCCACCTACTCTCCGCTTGATCTCTTCATCTATCTACATGTCTATGTGTGTACTCTTGAAATTGTCCATTTCCTCATCCATCTATCTGTGTGTCCATTTTGCAAGCATCGACTAGCTACAGCTCGTAGTAGCGGCAGTAGGCGCAGCACCGACGGCTGCATGCAGGACCGACTGACTTATTTCTACGTCTAGTGATGAAAATACTAGAGCATTGCACAGGCACACCTCGTAAGCCGTGCGAGCATTCAGTTGGTTGTTTAAAAGGAGTGCGCCCTCATCATAACCTCATCCTTCACATTCACATCCACCTGCATCTGCCCCGTTGCGGCATAAGTGGCCGATAGTTGGTGTGCCAGCAGCGCAGACACTGTTGTTTGGAGATGACGACGTGACACTGATGGGAGTGCATCCCTCCCCAGGAAGGTGACACCTGCCACCTCTCCATCTGTACATTCATATCCAAGCACTGTCTCTTGGCCAGTTAATCGGACAGGTCGCACTCCGGTACCTCCTTCGCTAACTCAGTGTCGTCGTCATCGACAGATTACCCTCCGATTGAATGCCACAGATGAGACCTGGGTTGAGTGGAAATGTGAACGATTAGCTGTGAGCAAAAGAAGCAGAATGAAGGCGAATGAAAGGAAGCACTTACCATTGACATGGACAAAATGATTGGGAGAGAGTGGTGTTGGTAGTGGGGCGCAATTCATAAAAGGTCGTCCATCAGGAGGTATTGGTTGTCAAAGAGAGGGCAGATGATTGTATTGTTGGTAGTTGGAATAGCGGATGCGGATAGGAAAAGCTAGTGGCAGCTGAGTCGGTGAAGGAGATGAGGGCGGAGAAAGCGGAGATGGAGACCGGAAAGGGAAAGATGATTATCAGTATCATTTGAGGAGGAAGGCCCAAAGGGGAAAGAGGAATTCCAAGTAGGAGCAAGTTGTGGTCGTTTTGACATCGGTACTAATGGGATGATGGAGTTGGTGGTGGTAAGGCTAGCGGCTATCAACGTCGGGTACCTTCTTCAAGGACGTATAAAAGAGGAGCAGTGCTAAAGGCCTGAATGCACGGCAATTGCTGCAAGTGACTAGCTGAGTCGGTGTGGAATTCACCTATGCATCAGCGGGTCCTGTTCTCTGGAAGGTGGCGTTGTCGACTGTAATGCTTTTGCAACGAGCAATGTCGACCATATTGTCAGCTAATTGAGAGTGATTTGATGTGCTTATAAAGTGCAGTTCTTTGACGTATGAATTGAGTAACTGATTGTTCGGTCAACAATTGATGGTGACCTAGAGGACGTATAGCGCCAAATTCACAACTGTGTGTAATCGTTGTAACCGTAGTTGTAGACGTGAAGTTCAATTGTAGGCACAAAGCGCAGCTCTGCTGAAGTGCCATGCAACCGATGTGGTGAGAGGTAGGATGGAAGGGGGTGAGCCTGAAAGGCTCCATAGCTGTGGCATTTAATTTGCCCACGTGTTGGGAAGGAAGGGGGGAAGTGAAGGTAATGAGATAAAGTGCAAAAGGAAAGAGCAGATCGGATGAGATTAGGATAGCACAACGAGTGTGTTGAAGATTAATTCAAGAAAATTGATGCCATGAGGCCGACAGGCAAACTTGCCTCATTCCACCTCATCATCCAATGCCGCTTCAAAGTCGCGTTACCGGATAATCTGAATTAACTCCTACCAAACAGCCGTCAACCCCATGATCAGTGCATGAGCCTCGACACCGCAAAACCTGTTCAAACAAATCACGATTAAAATTGCGTAAATCTGGCGGTGGTGGAGGGAAGCCGTCAGCTCATCGTGCATCACTTTGTGGTCATTATAATTCCCCCTGTTTGTTAGGGGATACACAATCAAATGTAGTCGAATCGGTCCAACTTATGGCCAATGCCACGTTTATGCACTTCAAATTTAATTGTACGCCCTCCCTCCTGCCACATCACTTTCTTGCGCGGATGCTTGTTACTGCAATAGCGCAAGTAGTATGATTTGAGAAGGCCGACACGGTTAGAGCACGGTAGTGACAAATCTGCATGTTAATGTGGTAATTGCTAACTCCTCATTCTCCTCCTTCCTCTAAATGAATCACCCTGCTTAAGGAAGTGTGGAACCAACCAACATTAATACATGAAGACGAAAATCTCACTAAAGGCACGACTTCATTTGCAAAACAAAGGCAATACCATACGAATTGGTGTCATGTCACATTGCTTGCGGTATGTGCTCGCGTAATTTACTTTCACTTGCTACACACACAACAATACACACACCACACACACGCGCATTACAGCACTTTACAATGCATGAGTGCAAACAAATTGTCAAGCATTTTATTTGTGTGGAATATCTCGGCTAGTAACCACCGCTTGCACAGAAATTCTTTTCTCACCACAGGCTTGCACGGTGAAGGCAATGCATCAATAGCCGCTCTTTCAGATTCAATCAACATCGTCAATGCAGCCACCCAGAGTGGAAATTTGTTGACAGGCAAATACACAAATTTGGCACTTTTGCTGCACTTTTGTCATTTCAGGAGAATGTATGCAGTCCGCATCATCACCATCAGCAAGTGCGCTGTTATGCTTGAGGAATTTGGTGCAGGGACACATGTCATGTCACAGGTCACACATGTCCACACTCCTTGCATCGTGCCTTACAGCTTGTGCAGGTGTTGCCATCATCGTCATCATCATCGTCATCATCCACTCGTGTCCATTTCAAAGACGAATTCAACAGTGTTTATCATTTCTACTCTGTGATAGTAGACGTTCGTAAGATGCATGAAAGCCAGGTGAAAGGCACATATAAACTTAAAACACTACCCGCGGGTAATGTGGTACATGTGATCAGTATATGCAAACCCCACAAACACACTTTTACTGCTGACATTGCTTATGTGATGCCCTCATTTGAATGTTTCGATTGACGTAGTAGAGGAGGAAGGAAGCACCGTCTCGCCTGGTGGGTCTAACTTGACTTTCTCAACTGCCGGTATTCTTCCTTACGTTTTCAATAAAATATCCTTTGAGTAGGCGAGGAAGCAAGCACGGTCCCGACTGGTAGATCCGGCTGCACTTCGGCAGCTTTTGCACCTGTCTTCTTCTTTGTGGCTGTGCTTCATGCTGGAATATTTGCGTGAATGCGTGCAAATTTTCAACTATTTTATTCATATGGAATATCTCGGCTAATAACCGCCGCTTACCCAGCAATTCTTTTGCACTACAGGCTTACCTAGTGAATGGAATGCATAAGATGCCGCTCTGCCGGATTCACTCAACATCATCAATGTGACTACCCATAGTGTAAAACTTTTGAATAAAAATTACGCTATTTTGCTACTTCAATTCCCTCTCTTCCACTATGAAGTACCTTTCCAATGACAGCTAATAACGTTGAAATGTACACATTCACATCAACCTGCATTTTGTGTACTTGGATCCAACAGACCGGTTGGCTGCATTAAAGAAGCACGCATTGCTGCACACATTGTGTGTCCTTTGTAGCAGAGATTACTACACTGGTGGTGCACTTCAATGTGCGCGCCTACACAGCACATCTTGTCGTAGTGCCAAAGGCAAGTAAGTGGTGACTCCACGAATGAGGAGTAGATTGTGGTTTCGTTGAAGGTGCGCGGTGGAATCTGGTAGACCATCAATTTGACTTCATTAACATGTCAGATGTTTGCTCGCATCCACATTGTCATTTCTCGTCTGTCTACTGCCGTTGCTGACCTCCGTGCTAACAAACAATCCCACCACCGTAAAAGAGCAGCACAAACAATAAGATTTCCCCAAGTCCTTCAACATTAGAACAATCATATTTAAGATTTTATATATGAAGCACAGCTCTGCAGCAAAAAATTGCAAAGTAATTCAAGAAGAAGACACGAAGCAAGATAAGACTCATTAAAGCAGATCAGGTAAATTTGTGCAATTGCCCACAATCCCACCGCTCCTCCATTCATTCCATAAAGCCTGACTTAACGACCTGCAGGCCTGACTGAAACACCAGCACACACAACTTGACTGAATGCCCGGTGAGTTTGTCGAGCTGCCCTACAGTTGTAGGCCACCGGCACATTCCAGTAGAGGACAATCTGTTCGCGCAGTAGTAAGCCACCTGAGTTCGAGGTTTTGTAAAAGCCATCGCCTGAGAACCAGTTTTAGTAAAGCGAGAAATTAGCCATCACCAGGCCTACATTATAAAATTAGGAAAGCAATAAACTAACAGTCCTCACATAGCACCTCAATAGTGCAAAATAGAAGGAAAATCACTCACCCGTTTATGATTAGGAAATAACAAAAGTTACGGCAGTAACATCGAGAGAGTTTGTTCATTGTCAGTGTATATTACATCAAGAGTCAGGTATCCATTCAGGTTTCATTGGATTTGCGGGTAACTACTCAGCTAATTCGCAGCGATAGCAAAGGAACCACCTGCCGTGTTAAATTCGGCAATCGACTTCTAGGGCCTTACAATCAAATCGTTGGCGTAAAGAAACAGACACGTAGAGCCTAGTTTGATCCAGTCAAAAAGAAAATATTAGCACTGCATTCTACTTTAGGTAATTAGCCTACTCCTGGGTCTTAAAACTGGAATAGATGAGGTGTTGTTGCTTGATTTTAAAACAAAGGTGCGCGATATTCACTTCTGTTTCAAAATAACATAATAGTTCTGGAAAGCTACTTTAAACATGCTCCTAAATTTAAATCACTTTTTTCCTTGGCACTGCCAAGTTGCGTCTGACGAATTTCTTAGCATCGCAACTAACTCTTTGTGCATATCTATTTGTATTCCTAATCTAACCGGTTAATCATAACTAATCCTAGTTTGCCTTATGCGGTAAACAAGTACATTTCACTATGAGGATGATTTCTCCTCAACTCTTTAGTAATGCGTTTTGGAAGAACAACCCTTTTATGCATTAGGAGCAACTATTAAGTCGAACCGTTTGCATGGCAGAAACTCGGCCCGTTTCACCTCATAGGATAAACCATTTCATGGTAGTGAAATTAACCTAAAAATAGCAAAAGAGAAGTAAGTGTGACAAATCTGAGCATTTGTTAGCCAACAGATTTCCACCAGCGTGGTTACATTGATGATGTTAACTGAATCTGCAAGAGCGCCGACTGATGCATTGCCTCCAACACGCAAGCCTGTGGTGAGAAGAGAATTTCTGGATAAGCGCAGGTAATTGTCGGAGATATTACACATGAATAAAATAGATGAGAATTTGCACGCACTCACGCAAGTGCCGAAACGAGGAATACAGTCAAGCAAAGGAAGATACCTGCGAAAGCTACCGAAGTGGATCCAGATGCATCAATCAAGACAGTGCTTCCTTCCTCCTCTACGCAAATAAATAAAATTTAAATGAGAACACCACGGAACAAATTAAGGCTGCTTAACTGCACTCTCTGTAGAATCGAGCATCAACAACTGCAATATGGTGGGCAGCTCAATATGTGTTGCTAAAGCGCGACGCCAACAAATGTGGGCAGACAAGTGTGTTAGTGGGAAATACCCCTTGATGTGGAGTTACAGAGCATAAATATATGCACCTGCTTACCAGCCGGTAACGTTCTGATCTTACAAGTGTCTTTCCACAGGCTCTCATGTCTCATACGAATATCTGCTTTCACAGAGTAGAATTGGTTGGGTTGCAGTTCTCGAAGTGTAATTTCGCCTTGCGAGAAATTTGCAGCTTTCCGAATTTCACCGTTAGATGAATTAGCTGCCATCGCTGATAGTACGACTTCATCTGCATGGCTACCACGGAATGCTTTGGTGTCCCAAATTATCTGCAAGGACCGAGAACCCAGGTGACCCAAAGCAAATGGATATACAAGGTGAGGCGATTCTGTTCTGATCGTCGTCTCTTCTATAATCAAGAGCAGAAAAGGCAATGTTAAGCAAAGTTTTCCGGCCATCTCCATTCAAGTAATCACGTAGATGCGCAAATTTTGCCCCCAACATCTTGACCATGGCAGAAGTAGTAAGGCGTAGAAGGACTTTACAGTGCTTATCCTCCCAAGATGCAATTTCATAATCACACGTGTGTGTAAAGCATATCGAAGGAGCAAACCTCCAACATAAGTGAAAATGTCGTCTGATATCTACGAGTCAATTTAATGTGCAAAAGTTGCATGTGATTGGACTCAGTGGCTGTTGATTACATTACACCACTCTCGTGGTTGAAGGTGGAGCATTAAAACAACAAGGAAGTTCTTTTGCATGACAGGCACCAATATTTGTCAAATGATGCTTCCTCTACACTGAGGGAAGTTAATGCTAGAAGGCATCTTACCACGCTCTCCGCCACTTCCAGTCGCCAAAATGCAGGCTGCACACACAACGAGGCAGAATTGTGATGCCATCGCCGCTCCACAAATGCTTTGCATTCACCAACCATGGCAACGCATTTATAGGAATGCTCTGCTCAAACGTCAGCCTATGGGGTATCACCTTCTTGACCTGCATGTTAACCGCAGCCTTCATTCATGCATCCAATGAAAGCTGGAAGGTGTTGATTCGCTTGACCCTCAACTCACACACTTGCCAGCATCCACGTGCTTTGAGGCGACATGCAAAGGAGAATGGCTAGCTGAAGACGCGGCCTAACGTTGCCATCACTTGGATCTTCCGGACACATTGCCAGTGGGTGTGTCGATGTTGTTAAATCATATTTGTCTCGCATTCGCTGTAGTCATGTTCACAATGCTTACGTGACTGCATCCACGATGACATTTGGAAGTGAACGTGTATGTAGGAAGATGACACTGTTCAGCATTTGGAATTGCTTTCCGAAGTGCTTCAAGTAAGCGAATTTTGTGGTTTTGCTCACCTGTTTCCATTTCGCCTCAGCCTACTAGTTGTATAAACACTGTTGAATTCGTCTTTGAAATAGACACGAGTGGATGATGATGATGATGATGACACCTGCACAAGCTGTAAGCACGATGCAAGGAGTGTGGTGGGTTCATTGCTTGACCTCCTTTCCAGCATGTTACATGACATGTGTCCCTGAACCAAATTCCTCAAGCATAACAGCGCACTTGCTGATGGTTGTCTGCGTTTTCCATTGAGTAGACTATTATCGCCTCTTTTCTCATGGCTCTCATCTCTCTCTCTCTCTCATCACAATTTCTGCGAACTTCTCGATTTACTTTGTATGAATTGCTGCTTTGCGTCTCTCAAAAGCGAGTTCTCCTTGTCAGTTCCAGCTGTCAGATTGTTCGATTATTTCGACCAGTGGGAGCAATTTGGATATTAGCAACAGGTGGGCTGGAGCAAATCATTACAATGTGCAAGAAATTCCCTGACACAACAAGCAGCAATATTTGTCGAATGCTTCTACATGTTTTTGGCTGGTTAGAGTTCAATGCAGGTGGTGAGCACCACGAGCCAGCTTTGAATCATCAATCCCCCTCCACTCCACAAATGCTTTGCATTCACCACCCACAGCCACGCATTGATAGGATGTGATGACACTGTTAAATTCGCAACGTCGAAATAGCATTTTTGTAGGATTGGGAGAAGAAAGGAGGAGAATGCGAGGAGACAAGTGTCCCACTTGTCTAGTCGTAGGCGATTTTCTTCCCTCTATTCCATTTTACATGTCTGGAGGAGTAGACGGCAGTGCTGAAGTGTATCAACGACAATGTCGTGTTGCGGATACCACCGTCAGCGAAACGACACACATTGAAATGGAACGAAAAGCTGCCACATTTGTGCCCTCTTTCTTTCTTTTGCCATTCAACTGCTACTGCACTCCTCCACAATCACGCCACTACTCACGCAAGCCTTTCACCATAATTGTTTGACAAGCTGATCTGTCGCCTCATGATTTTCCTACATGTCCACTGAGTGTTTCATTATGCGGGGAGAGGTGATTCAGTCCTACGCGTGACAGGCATCAACAGCCTCACGCTCTTACGTCAGTTTACTCGCTTGGAGTAGGTGTTAGACAGCCACATAACAATTTCGTCTGAAAGACCTCCATCCATTCATTCTACTCGTGCCGAAATCCTCCACATCTTACCTTCATTCGCTAAAGCACCCCCAAATTTGATCCTTCTGTTGTCACGTCAGAAAAAACTCTTCTACATATTGAGAGCAAATACTTAGTGGACGAATGTTGCGCTTCGAAGAGACGAATATTGTAGAGTCCTTCAACTCCCTACTGCTACTATAGTCAGTATGGTGGGATTATAATACTGCATTTGCATGGCTACTTGGGTGGAGATGACTGGAAGAGCCTTGCTTAACACCGCCTGTTCCAATCTCGTTTTCATAAATGGCAATGGCAAGAGAGGAAGGCGCGAAATCGCCCACGTTTGCGCATCCCAACAAATGGCAACCAATGACTGCAGCCCACACTGTAACATTTGTGTGAGTACCTTCAAATTATCAACTATTTCATTCATATGAAACATCTCTACTAATAACCTGCGCATTCCCTGCGATCCTTTTTCGACTACAGACTTGCATGGTGAAGGGGATGCATCAGTCACCGCCATCCCGGATTCAGTTCGCATTATCAATGTAACCTGTTGACTAACAATGCTAGGGGATAGGAGACCTTCAGTGGGTACTATTCATGTCGCTATCATCCAAATAATGCTGTGTAAGACGTACGTCAATAAAGAGTATAAAAGGAGTGCTCGGCGTTGTTCCTCTTGTTAAATTGGTCTCAAACTGTCCCCAAGCTCATTCATCCAACTTAGACTCCTGCATTTGTCGGCTACACATTTCCTTACTTTCCCACCTCTAAATTTACCCATCCAACATTGGACAATTTCAAAGTGAGTAGCCCATAAGGCTAGGTGGCGGAGTAGGACATGGCAACTGAAATTAAGGCATTGTAACTCAGTTAACGTAGGCGACATCCGTTTCTCTCACGCGTTTGCCTATTCTTGGCTATTTCTTCGAAGAGGGAAAGTAGTTCCTTGAATCCATTTTTATGGAGTTGATGAATCAAATGGAATGGATTTCTACAGGCTTGCACAGTGGGGGGAATGCATCAGTCACCAATCATTCGGTTTCACTTAACACTAGCAGTGTGAGCTCTCATAGTGGAAATCTGCTGACAATTAAATGTAAAAATTTGTCACTTTTGCTACACTCTTGTCATTTTCGGTCCAATTTCAGTACAACAAAATGGTTTGCTCCTGTGAGGTCAAACAGGTCAAAGGTCTGCCATTCAAATGGTCCAACTTATTGGTTGCTCCTAATGCATACGAGAGTTGTTCTGCCAGCACACCAGAAGAGTCACATTTCCGCATACTATGAATAAAGAAAATAAAATGCGGAATATTTTAGGGCAAGTAGAATGAGTGGGTTGAGGTTTTTTGCGCAAAATTGTCATGTCGCTGTCCAACACTCCTCTGAAAAGAGTAAATTGGGGCAAAAACTTGAAATTGTTGATGCCTCTCACAGGTTACTCAAGGGATAAGACGGAATTACCCATCCTTTGATAATGAAAAGCGCTCTGTCAGTAGGCAGAGTAACCTGTGATTAACAATGGATCACCAAACAGACTCGAAAAAAAGAAATATTTATTGGGTTACTGAAATGCTAGGAAAATCCGTAAGATGTGTTTAAGTGATGAGAAATAAAGACGAGCTAAAAATACAAAGCACAAATTCGAAAACCATTACGGTTGGCACAGCTTCTTCTATATATGTACAAACGTACAAAAGTGCGAGTAAGCTAATGCTTTAAAATAAAAAGGAGTGCAAGCATCTTCCACTTGGATGCTTCAAACAAAAGCTGAAGCGCAAATACATATCCACAATTTTGTTTCTTTTCGTCTTCGATTTGGTCTTAGGGCCACTGGCGTGGATTGCTACACCCAGCATGGATGATGGTCCCTATGCTGTCACCATGACATAACTAAGTAGGTACCCGTAAGTCCAGTGAAACTTGGAGGGACACTTAAACGTTGTTGTGACATACGCCGATGATGAAACAACTCTTGATTCTACTATCGTAATTCTGTTGTTTCCCTATTCATGAGACGGTGTTTGGTTTTCCTCCTATTTCGCTTTATCCGTACACGATGTGAGGATTGGTAGTTTAATGCTCTCTTAATTGTCACAATGCAGACCTGGTGATGGTTAATTCCTCGCCTAACTGCAACCAGTTCTCAGGCGACGTTTTTAACAAAAACACCAACTCAGATGACTTGCTACTCTACGAACAGATTTCCCTCTTCTGGAATGTGTTGGTCGACCACAACTTCGTAGCAGCTCGACAAACTCACCGGGCATTCGTTTGGGTTGTGTGTGTGATGGTGTTCCAGTCAGGCCTGCAAGTGGCTACGTCGTCAGGCACCATTGAATGGATAGAGCGGTGGGATTGTGGGTAGTTGTACAGATCTGCATAAGTTGCTTTGATGAGTCAATTTCCTGCTTCATACCATTTTTTTGAATTAGTTTGCTATTATCTGCTGCAGTGATGTGCTTCATTTACTGTTTCGCAAAGATGCCAGTTGTAAAGTTGAAGGACCGTTTAAATGTTTAATGTCGCTGTCGCTCTCTTATAGTGAAATTGATTGTCTGTAAATAGTTTTTAAAACAACGTTGATAGATTTCATTGCTAATACAATCGCCAAGTCCGAAACAATGGCACTTAATGTTCTATAGTGTTTGGTTTATCCTTATTTGCATCTTCTTTGCAACTAGACAGGTAGAAAAGTCAAGGGGCTATTTTTGATTTTGTAAAGTGTATTTAAGAGGCTTAGTAGTCTGTAGCAGTCCAGTTTTTCCCTGTAATGTTAAGAAGTTCTATCGATACAGGGGGCGACTTATAGAGAGCTAAAATGATTTAGGCAGAGTCTTGACTAATTAAATAGAGGTGGCTGGAATAACTAGTTTTAACATCGCTACTTCCAATCCTTTTTTTCGTGTAACGATATCTAAGGTAGTAGGAACAGAATTGCCCCTTCTTCGCCACTCTTTAAATAGGGCGCCGTGGGTTCTAAGACCGTTGAGAAACGTTGGGAGACCCGAAGACTAGGTGTTAGCTTCACAGATCAAATTGCAGTAACAGCGGTGGCAGCTGATTTATGTAATGCTAGAATGCGAAGAATTGCAAGTTTCTCACAAGGCGTAATCACTTTTGAGGACTGAAACCCAACAAACCATTCGATGTTATACTGGAAATCACTGCCAATCAAGGCAACTCGTTGAAATGCACTGTAAAATTGCAACACCACCCAGAGGTAGGTGAGCATGTGCAAGTGGTTAGGAACGAGCAGCAACTGGTGCATTCGCAGCATCATGGGAGTCTGCTTTGGAAAAGATCTTGCTGGGACAGCACTTCGCCCTAGCTCATGCAAAATTTCCAGCATGGACTACAGTTGTGCAAAGGAAGACAATTTCAAAAGTAACGGAGGTCAGTGCAGATTTGCCAGTTGAAGGCAGTGCTTTCTTTCTCCTCTATGTAAAAAGACATTTGAATGGGAAAATGATTCTGCAGAGTTTGTAGTTGAGCAACCTTAGTTTCTTTTGCTGTGTTCTCAATAAAATGTCTATAACGTAGGAGAGGATGAAATCAATGTGTTGACTAGCGGATTTGCCCTAAATTTGGTGACTTTTGAAATTGTCTTCGTTTGCCTAGCTGTAGTTCATGCGAAAACATTTACGTGAGTTAGTGCGAACGACCGACGGTTTCATCCACGTGGATATCACGCCCAACTGGCTGTGCCTACCTAGCAAATCTCTTTCCCTCCACAGGCTTGTGTAGTGAAGGGAATGCATCAGACACCAAACAGTTTTGTTCATTTAGCGACAACTTTCACATCATTTGAATGGAAATGGCTGTACGATGGTTGAAGGTAAAGCAGTAGAAAAAAAAAGGAATTTACGAACACAACAACCACTACTATTTGTCAAATGCTTCTTCCTTTACGCTAATTAGGGTGAGATGTTAGAAGGCATCTTAAAATACAATTTGATGGATATGATGTATGAACAACGAGTACGGGGTGGTTTTTTGTCCCTTGAAGTGTTTTCAATGATACAGATCCATCAAGGATTGGGTAGAGGCACCCATGTTCAATTTCGGTTGTCACAAATTACATAGTGTTAATTTTTTCTGACAGCATTGTCTTCCCAATTTGATCAAGGAAGACGTAAAGTTTTCGATGCAATATTCCCATTTACTGAATGACTAACTGAAGAGGCAGTCACTGCTTCGCATCAAAAGAAATGCAAAGGCACTGTTTTCCATCGTCATTAGTTGTGACAAACGTGGAAAAATTTTAATCAAGGAAATTGTGCATTCGAACAGGAAATTGCCCATATGGAAGGGCATATAAGTGTCGTGAAATTAAGCTTAGTGAGCTTGATCATGCTAACGGACCGGACAAACTTTGCAACCTACACGCATTACAAGCAAACTATCACAATTTTTAGCGTTGATCTAGTCTAATTGAAGACCCACTGCACAATGCAAGAGACACCGAGCGTATGTGCAAATATTATTAACCAAAAGAAAAGTGGCCACACGAATAGGACCGCATTAAGCCGCCACGATTACCTGCTTTGTTGCCTTAAGTAAAAGCAGTTCTATGCACAGTGGCAACGTTGTTCTCCTGTTCCGCATTGGTACGGCCTATTAGCAGTTGCAATGATCTCTGCGACCATCAAAGACCCCTTCAGATTTGGTGAATATTTCTTCGCAATGTCAATTTAGCCGAAAATTTTAGCTTATGAATAAGCAGCTTAAAACAACTTAAGTCTTTTTGATAAAAGGTGGTGCTAAATCGACCACCTGCTAAACACACCAGGACGCGCGGCGACTGCATATCAGTTACGGATAAAGCGCTGCTTAGGCTGCTAATTAAAACGTACTGTAAAAATTCCTTCTTCGCTAATTGTAAATTTGATAACTAAAAGTGCAATAATTAGCAGCAACTAAAATTATAAAATAAAAAATTCATTCTTAGATGATAAAATGACATACCAAGATCTGGTATAGTGCTAATCAAATGGGCAAATAAAAATCTCCCTAAAATATGGTGGTGCACGAATACTAAGTGCCATAATGTGAAAATGGTTTTTGTAGCTAGATTGTAATTATATTAATAAAGTACATCCTCCCCAGTTTATTATTTTCTGCCCAAATCACCAAAAATATATTTTCTGTAACCTTCTTGGTTTGATAGTCTCCCTTCACCTTTTCACCTTTTTTAACTGCATAGCTAAAAAAACGCGTGCTCTACCAAAATTTATTCAGTGCTCTATGCTTATACTCATTTTTTGATTACGGACTCTTTACTAAACTGGATAAAATTTGGAAATTCCCAGGCTGTGTAGCGTCCCAGGACTTTCTTGAAGACAAAAGCATGCATAATACCCGAAAGAAAAAGGTAATGCCAACTTATAGAAGGGCTTGGAAGCCACTGGCAAAGCCGGTGGCTATGCCGCCTTGCGGGAATTTGTCCGAGAACTCAATCTAAGAATTCCTCATTATTTTTCCTCAAATACAAATTTACACTATCTATGATTTCTGGCAATTGGTATATTATAATCCAAGAAAAAAGCGGGGTATTTATAAAAATATCCTGTACAGAATGTACTTTCAAGTGCAACACCGGAAACCATATGCATTCTCTTGAGTCCCCTATGGAATCTTGAAACGTCACGGTAAGATGACAATATATATATATATATTTCCCACTAACAAAGCCACTAAGGGGCTGCTGGCGTGCTCCGAAGGCCACGTCGCCCAGCTGAAGTACAAACTTCCAGTTGAACCAACTACTGAAGCACTACGCGTAAACTGCGGTAACTTTAAAGCTTTTTTTTGCGGAACGAATGCATGATAGTCGTAACAAATATTACTACTTTCACTCAGTTGTTTGTAAGTAACCAACTGTTTTATTTTGATGAAAGTTATTATCGAGCCAAATTAAGGCAAGAAAAAGGTAAAGTTATTGTCCCTATTAGACGTTAGGAACCTATCACACACACACACACATTTTTTCATCATCAATGCATAGAAAACCGACATACATTTGAAATACTTTCACCCAATCTGGTTCACGGTTTTGATTTTGGGGATCCTACCTTATAACCATGAACTTCCAACCCACTTGTGGATACTAATTGAAGATTTCTCTAAATAATGTTAAAAATCAAACATCTGTAGGGAGAAACTAAGACCGAAAAGAAGGATTTAGTTCAAAGATTACGCGGACAGAAGTGAGTTTAAGGGAGTTGATTAGGCTTGAGATACCTATGTCCAGTCAAAAAACCCATTGTGGTGTGATCGCCGATGGTCGAAATAGTTTCTTCAGCATTCAGCAAACATCAGGGCAATACAAAATTGCAAATCGTGGGCAGTTGATGATCAAACTTGACCGCATGTTTTGCATTCATCCTGTATTGTGCTCTTGAGTAATTCCCTGTTATGCTACAGACTCATAGCATGGAATGTTGATTAAGTGGGATAAACGTGATCTGACTCATTTCTCAAATCGCTGAATGTAACGCTACGTTGAATTTGCCCCATAGCACCTGGCGAAGTTCCTGAGGGTGGCAATGGAATCCGCCAGCCAGAATTGGTCTAAACACAAGTTTGACTGTCGCAATGTCCAAATTGAGGCGCGACGTGTCACTTCGCGGAGCATCTTCCCTTCTTCCCCAAAATGGGACATTGAGTGGTGTCCTTGTGTGATTAACTCGACAAGAATGCTCCGTGAGATTGGTGAGGCAGTATGTTGACACCTGCATTGATTGCTATGGGGTCGTCGTGAAGACCTACAAACAAGGGAGTTCCATGCGTTACGCGTTAGCAGATGGCAAATGGATTTGGCAGCTGGAACTCTCCCTGTCACCTCCTTCAACTCACAATGATATTCTGCTCACACACTGACTGCTGGTCAGCTGACTGGCTGTCAGAGAGACAGGCAGACAGACTGACATATTATGAGAAGTAGGTGTGGTTGCGTTCCAGAGGTAAGTCAACCGACTAACTAGCTAAGCAGAATGTCATGGGTGATTCCCAAACCACCCACCCTAGAAGACCTAGCACGTATTGTGAGGGACGGATTGCGAAAGCAAGTGTTGAGGGAAAAACAGTTGTGGATGATCTGTAAGGCGTGCCAAAACGACTACTGCCTTAGAAAGTTGAGGATGGCTGAGAAGGATATCGCCTCATCTTCTAAACCATTCGCATTCCCTTTATTTCCCTGAAGTGGACGTCACCTTGCCTTCGACTTGGATGAACATTTGATGGAAGAAGGGAAGCAACCTCCTGGTTAGTCGGTATCACATGCAGACACCAGCCTTCTCCATTAGCTTACAAAAATTCATGGAAAAGTAAAACGTTATTATCGAAGTCCCTGCCTCCTGATTACTCGGGCCGGCAACTCAACGGACTCCAAGCTCACCCAGCGGTGAGCATCGTCCTACCAAGGCATTCATGCTGGGCCCTTTGAGAAAGGGTGAATCAGGAAAATGCAGTATCTTTCTTCCATTTTTGGATGTTGTGAACAAGTTTCTGCAAAAGCGCGCCACTTCCCTTCCACCAAAGACGGTTTTTCTCACATACCCTTGAGATGCATCGGCGTGGATAGACCTCCGACACGATTGCATGATCCCTATTTCCAATCTTTTACAATAGCGAAATGTACTTTTCTTGCCTAAGAACCGAAGGTATCCCTGAGGTCAATGCATCATCAGGAACACGGATTTTGTGCCATTTGACCGCTGCGCACTCCTCATTCCTCTATTGTTTAATGTCACATATGCCTAGGAAACGAGGTAGCTTCGATTTATGCGGTATGGGATTTAAAAAAGAGTGCCACACCGAGAGACTGGCTCGTCTACAACCAGCTATTGCAGAGAAAATAACGAATAAATACTTCGGTCATTTGGTACTACTTATATTTAGTAAGTAGTTATAAGCTAGTCCAAACATTGAAATGCCATTTTTTAAATCTACGATTATATGACCACCACGATTCAATTAGTAAACATTTCTCTACCGCTTTGAGATTTCCTGCAAGTGTTAGAAGGAGTTGTAAATGCAGTGAAAGATTGTGCTGTTCCCTTTAGCGCCGAGGCAACCAATCATGACAGTATTCATTATATCATTAAAAAGTGACATAAAAGCGTCACTTTTGGTTCAAATTATCGATTGGCTGATTACGTGGACGGCCTTCAAGGAGGCTCTGACCCACTGCAGATCTTGCAGGTATGCGCGATCAGCTGCCGTTTAGGCGTGTTTTTACACACAACAACTGTGTCCAGTGGTTCCGTCCCATCAAGAACATTAACAATCGGCATATTTTAGAGGACATTTTTAAAGAGATGACCTATGGAAACGAGAATGAGGTCAGAACCGCTTACCTTGCCGCAATGGATATAGTTAGATTTTCAACTGGTGAGGCGTTGCTTGTCTTTCTACAGAATGGAGGATTGATAGCTCTCAAAAATCTCATCAACAGTTGCCACCTCGGAAATCGAGGTCAGGCGGCATTTGGATTGGCACTTAACATTCTCGAGGGCCTACTCGCTGTCAGTGCTAATGTCAGGGTCTATTTCCTCCGGTATTGGGACATGCTGTTACGTCCAGTTAAAAAGTCTTTTGTGCATTTTCAACGCACCTACGGATGTACGGATGTAAAGGGAAAGTTGAGCCCATTCGGCAGTAGGAGTGAGTTTCCAGACATGTGTGCACATTTCTACCGATTTCGACTGGAGGAGAGAAACAACTCACACCGACTACCTCCAGACCATGATGTTGGCCTCTTCTCCGAGTACTTAAGAACTTTGGAAATCATAGTTCACACAGCTCCTGACTCAACTCCAGCTCTCTTGAAGAAGGTGTTTTTAGCTAATAAACGCCTCGATCCCTTCCACAAAAGCATCAAGGACTTGAACTTGCATGTCCCATCCAAAGAAGCCGATTTCGTGTATGGTCCAAGGGTGGATATGGTCCGCCGGGAGAGTTTGGACACACCCCTGAAAATTGTGCCTTACCTCGAGTTCTTTTTCAATTTGGACGAAGAGAATTCAAAACAAGTGGATAAGACTGAAGGTGGGGGTAGGAAAACTACTTTTAAATTGGGCGCTAAGACATCCAAAATTGCAGAGGTTGAGGCGACGTGTTTTGACACGATAAAAGGCATTGCTCTTAAACCACCACTAGTGGAGGAACCGAAAGCACCTCAAGTGAAGTTTTGTCAACAACTGGATGATTCAAACCATCTAGCAGCAGTTCATGTGTTGTCACACACGACTCCGTCTATTGTGGCTCTCACAAATAAGAATCCGCTTTTCTTTCCATCCGTTCGAAAGTTGATTGATCCCACCGGCAAGTTGGAAGACACTGCCTTGAAAATAATGAAGTTTAAACCTCCCAAAATTGCTCACGAATCTAGTGGAGAAAATGCCAATGACCTGAAGATGAACGAAAGAATTAATTTAAACTTGCGGATCAGTGGTATTAACTCGGCCTATGGAGATGAATTGAGCAAAATTTTTGACATGTGCCTGCCTCGGCTAAGTTCGCTAAAATCTGCCAAAGGGACCGAGGAAGTGGTCTGGCCTTCTGATCAAGGAGCCGAGGAGGACGACAGTCAGGGCTCGTTGGAAAACCCCAAAACTCCATCATCAGGTGAACGTGTAGCGAAGGACTCCTTTGACATGAGTATCGTAAACTCGGTTGAGAGTTATACTGATTACCTGGATAGGGCGTCAATTCAAACAGTCGATGATTTGGCCAGAATGATAGTTCGAAAAGCATTGTTTGGAATACTGGAAAAACCTATGCCTGATATAGAAGGTGATGTGGCCAAATTGTGTCAAGATTTCTGTGAGCGGAGCGGCTATTCCAAATATTCTCTCGATAGTCTAGCTGAAGCCATCGTCGACAAGGTGCTGGCATGTCTCACTAATCCAATTGCGTTACGATTATTTGATCAGACAGTTGAAGACGAAATTAAACACACCATTTGTCAATGTTTGCATGGTGAACAGGAGGAATGTAAGTGGAGTAAATTGCCAAAAATTAAATCATCACAAGTGGGAGGTAGAACAGTCACAAGAACATCGGAAAATACGCAAACTTCACCGGTTCTAAGCTTCCGTAAAACGCTGCAGAGGAGTGATAGAGACAAAGTAATCAGGGAATTAGAACTGAATTCGGAAAACGAAGACAAGACCAGATCAAGCATTTCTCGCAAAGATAAGGTGAGCTCGCTACCTGGGACAAATACTGCACTGGAGACTTACCAAGAAACCGAGACGCGCCAAAACGGTGGAGGCGGTCAACCACGGGGGAAAAAAAATCGGCCTGTGAAAGACGTCCGTAGACGTCAGTCATTTGAGGGCAGTGAAAATAATGCTCAGAAGTCGATCGCTTCAATGTCTCAAGATGGTGACAAGGGGAAGGTTGCTTTTCGACTGTGTGGACAAAAAGATCGGGTTGACTTTGTGGACAAGAAGAGAACGGTAGCAATCAGCTACAGCACAGAACCGTCAGCATGTCGAATTCTGGATCATGTGTTTACAAATGTGGCCGAGCAAATCTCTACCCAATTGGAGGCAACTCAGAATGCTCGTTCAAGTGCGGAATGTAAGGAAGTTGAAGTGAATCAGCAAGCGCTCTATGTTGTACAACGCGTCATCTCGAATTTAGCCATTCAAATGTCAGCCGCATCGACTGGAGCTAGCGAATCGTTGGAAGAAAGCGAAGCGATTAAGAGACGAGCCACTAGCATAGCTAGACGAGTTCTCTCCCACCCTGACATTTCACCAACTTTTCGTACTTCTGACATTGATATGAAGAACAGGGCGATGTGCATCGTGAATAGGATTGTATTAGGTGCGCTGAATGAGCTGTCAAAGGGTCAAAACAGCAGCAATCAGAACGCCTTGCAGGAGGAAGAAGAAGAAGCTGATACTCCAATTCCCATTGTTTGGCGGCCACGCAAAATATCATTGGCGCGTGCATTTAGAACAGGAAGACTCGTAACCTGATTAATCGTTTAGTTTGACTATTATCAATCCTAATCAAGGGAAGCATAATCTACTGACTGGCTAAAATGCGTGATTTTGTATGTCATTTCGCACTTGAAATAAAAAAGCATGATTAGTAAGCTGGTTTGCTTATGATCTGGAGAAGGTATATGAGGTGAATTTAATTTGACTCATTTCATGCCATCGCAAGGCGAATGGACGATTTTTTACTAACGTAAACAAATTTCCTTCTCCAAACTCAACCTAAAGCCTTTGGTTGCCTCTTAAACAAAAGTAAGTTGATGCTTACTAGCCCTTTAATGCTCATTTTCGCACGTCTTTTTTCTGCTTTGTTTTAATCACATTTGTGAGGGGCAGCTACACTGACCCCACCTCCGCTCTTTCAAATAATCCCTCGGGCTCCTCTTTGCCCTTTCATGGCTATCAATTTGCTAGAACTGTAACAAAGTAAACGCGATTTCCTGCTGTATTCTTTTTTTGTTCTTGTTCACTCAGGCTGGAATTATATTGTTGCCCAGAGCGATAAAGGCTTACAAGCAACAACAGGGACAATTCTTTTTTGTTTAAACATCAAACCTATATCATACCTATTTAGAAGCTTTACTTAGGGGTGAATTTCAGAAGTACACTTTATGTTGGTGTTGACCTGCCTGAAAAGAGGTTTTGCAGTAAGCCGGTCAAGGGCTAGTTCAACAGCTGTTATCTGTCATTATTCTGCATGATAGTCGGTTTGCGTATTTGGGAAAGCAGTCTCGCTTGTGTCCCATTAAACATCCAGACACCTCCGTTACAGGGATGGCCTCAGCTGCCCCAACTTCCCTCCCCCCACTTTATTAGCCAACTTCAAACGCTGTTCTGAGATTGGCTAGGGGGTGAATCCCTAACCCGTTGCGTGGTCTCCGGCTTCATATTCTTGCTCATAACTACTTCTTCAAATATCTCATTCCATCCATTACGGTACACTGTCCACTCCGATCGGTCTGGTTAGCCTAATTTGCCAAATTGAGATCCCATTACCTCTTGTGGATTAGTGTCGAAGGTATGAGACATTCGGTTTGCCAGGGGGATTGAGTTTCATGTTTTTCACTTTTTTTCGGCATAGGTTGAATGGCTATGAAACTGCCCCTTTATTTTGCAGACACGCTTCTTCGCTCTATCTAGTTCAAGACGCATTTACTTGGCCTTTCTTGTAAGCCTTCAAAAAAATATGGATGTTTATGAATGTTTTAATTGCATACTAGGCCTCAAGCTTAGTTGCTCTAAGCCTGACCAGCGGCTCTTGCCAAGAATGGTATTAAATGAAAGGTGAGACTCGTTTTATTTGCAAGCATTTATCTTTGCATAAAAACACTAGTTTTTGCTGCGTAGCGAATGCGCGGTGGTAGGCATTACATGGGGATTCCACATTCGAGCTGTTTAGACTAATAAAGAGAGTATTTTCTTATTAATTTCACGAAGTCACTCCAGTGTTTTGCTTAAATTTTTATACACAAAATGTAACAAATGTGGGACATTTCTGCTATTGTTACAAGTATTGACTTAATTGCAGCATTGGTAAAGCTTTCTATGACAAATATTCTTTGTCTGTATATATTTAAATTTGTGTTAAGCTTAGCTTCTAAAAATTAATTATCTATTTTAAAATTTGTCTTTTTATTCCTTTTTTTGTTATTGCGGAGTATTTTCAGGTCGATTGTCATGATTGTTTATTCACATCAAGGATGAAATGTGATGGTACTGCGGTGAAATTGTGCAGTTAAAGAAATGGTATGCGATTGGTATTTGTCTATATGCTTTTTAGCGGAGGAGTCATGCTCCAAGTCAGGTTGCAGTGCGACCTTTAGGGTGTGGTTTTGAAGGAGAGGTATTTTTGATTGTGCCATTCACATACGCTTTAGCCGTCTATTAAGCGAAGAAATACAGTGAAGTCCAACACTACAGACTTTTCCTGCACACCAAATACTTACGTTTCCGAATACAGAAAACCACTTAATGAAATTAATCAATCTGGCGGTGCTCGTTGTGAAGATGGTGTTCATGTATTTCATTCTATTGTGTGTTACCCACTTTAGGAAGCATTAATTCGGTCCATTCTTACAAAACCTTTTAAAATTCCAATCCCAAATTATCAACGTACTCCCGATTACATAAGAATAATATTTAGCTAGTGGATACGAGTCCAAATGTTTGGGTCTAAAGCGCTCTTTGGCGAAAGTCGCTCTCCATGATCCCTTTGAAACGAATGCACTTGTTCTCTATGAGCCACCAGAATTGAATGCCCATGAAAGCTTAAAATCCGACTCGTAGTCTTCAATTTCGGCAATTTAATTTGTTCTAGGGACAAAAGGTTGGTCCACGTTGTTGTAGATCCAATCCTCTCCAAATTTCTCCGACCTCATCAGAGGGAAGTAAGTTATTCGATTTTGAATAAATATCGTTGAAGGGAGTCAAATTTATGTATGATTGCGTCACTGGTGTACAAATTGCTGACAACTACGGATGCATTATGGCTGACGAAATGGGTTTAGGAAAGACGCTGCAATGCATCACTCTTGCATGGACTCTTCTGGTATGTCGTAAATTTGCAGCTTTAAAATTCCACTATCGAGAGAATTGTGATTTTTTGTGGTTTAGCGACAAAGTCCAGAGGCGAAACCGATGATCGACAAGGCTGTCATTGTCACCCCAAGTAGTTTGGTGAAAAACTGGGCTAATGAATTGAACAAGTGGCTGCAAGGTAGAGTGAATCCTTTAGCCATTGATTCCGGCTCTAAAGATGAAATAGATAGAAAATTGGGTAAGTAATCCATTTTGATGTAGATGTTTTAGCCGCGTTCATGTCGCAGAGGGGTCCAAGGATAGCTACTCCGATTTTAATTATCTCCTACGAGACGTTTCGATTGCATGTAGGGGAATTGCACAAGGGTACTGTAGGCTTGGCTATCTGTGATGAGGTAGGGTGAAACATTGCTTTATTCCTCGCCTGCTTTTAAGGGTCACAGGTTGAAGAACTCAGAAAATCAGACCTACCAGGCACTGGTTCAGCTGAACTGTCAAAGAAGGGTTCTTCTCTCGGGTACTCCAATTCAAAATGATCTTCTGGAGTACTTCAGTCTGGTACACTTTGTCAACTTTGGCCTTTTGGGGACTGCAGCAGAGTTTCGGAAAAAGTTCGAGACGCCTATTTTGCGTGGCAGAGACGCGGACGCAACTGATGCTGAACAAAAGGTCGGGGAAGAGAAGCTGCAAGAGGTTTTATCCGCTTGATTTTGCCTAACATTTCAACTTCTAGCTCCTTGGTATCGTCAGCCGGTGCATTATACGACGAACTCAGGCCCTGTTAACTCAATATCTTCCTGTTAAAAGTAACCTCCGTTTTAGGTTAACGCTTCTTTGCCAGTCGAACAGGTGGTGTGTTGTCGATTGGCGCCAACTCAAGCTCAGGTCTACGCGGAATTCGTTAAGCGAATGGCTCGTGAGGTTTCTAAACAGTTAGGTGGAGGCGGGGGGGGAGGAGAAAAGAAGCTCTCTGTCTCTAGTCTCGCCTCAATTACCCATCTCAAGAAACTGTGTAACCGTGAGTTGCTGCTTGACATCCTCAATTTGCCTAGTATTTCCGAATTTGTCGGTGGTATCGCGTGTATCAACTGGAGTTTGTTTGATAACAGCGTAACTTTTGTGTTTTACTTTGAAAGGCTTAATTTATCCAACTTTTGCTGTTTAACATTGCTCTTTCATTATGGTTCCTATTACCACAAGTTATTGCTATTTGTTTTTCTCTTGACTGATTTATTTTGATTTGCCTAGATCCTGATCTAATATTTGACAAGATACGCTCCGGTTCTGACAGTTTTGGGGGCATGCTTGGCTTCTTCCCTAGTGGATACGCCAGTTGTTCCGAATCCGGTCGGCCAGCTCAGCCGGAAATGTCAGGTAGCTGGTTTTATTTAAGTAATACCTTCTCCCCCTCACTCTTAAGGCAAATTTCAGGTGCTCGACTGTCTGCTGGCAATTATTCGAACCACTTCGAATGATAAAGTGGTGCTCATTTCAAACTACACCCAAACGTTGGATCTGTTTGAAGGTCTCTGCAGGCATAGAAAGTGTGTTTCCCACTTCCATGGATATTTCCTTCGTCAATGATGCAAATTACTATCTTTTTACCTTTTGTTTTTCAAAAAGCTATGGATACTTTCGGCTCGATGGAACAATGTCCATTAAGAAGAGGGCGAAGATTGTTGAGAAGTTTAACGACCCAAATGTACGTTCTCTATTTCTTATGATGCTTTAAGTTCATTCTCTTCCACGTAGTTTATTGGTAGTAGTCGTTTTTTTCTCTAAATAAAGTAGTATACTGAATTCTGGTTTTCCACCAATGCTAGTGTGCTACTCTATTTCCCTAATTATCACACAAAAGTTATTATTTTTGCGGAAATTTACTTTTTAAACAAAGTATTTAATTGCATTTTTCTTTTATGCTGTCTTCTTCAATCTAGCCTTTGAGTTCGTGTATTAAACGGAAACCATGCATTTCCTATTCTCAAATACAGCCTCTCATGTTAACGATGAGATTACTGCCTCGGGGTTACTGAATCAGCTCTCTTTGTTACCGTTTTTACTTTTGATGACGAGATGTCCAACTATTGGCACTTTTCACCTGGGAAGCTCTGCTATTGACACTGGATTGTTTGGCAGGCCTATTGTGCAGTTTTCTTCATTTGTCAAATTCACTTCTGCCCAATGTTTGTCGTTTGGCGGACTAGTCGGTTGGAAGCTCGTTTTTCTTTACCCTCCGCGAGTTTTACCTTAAGCGATGTCCATTTTTCGAATCTTGTTGATAAAGATGGTTGAAAGCCCAAAGTATTTGTTCCCATTTATTTTTTTCATAACCGATGCCGAAGTTTTCTAGTGAACGAGTGAAGTGGTGCTCCTGCTACTCAGTTATCCTGGACTATTTTCGTATGGCACTGGTTTTTACTAATGTTATTAATTTCCTCAGATTCCACACAAAAGCTATTGTTTTTGGAAGAAGAACTATTTTTAAAAGGTGGGATCTTCTTTATTACCGTAAGCCTACGAAGGGTAGAGGCCAATCCAGCCGCAGACTCTTGATAGGGCATTGGGGTTTCCGCATTTCGCATTCACCTCTCAATGTAAGGTCGCGTCGTCTTAGAAATTTTTGTGATTAGAGCTCTTAAAAAAGTTCTTACTTCATATTTCAGTGATTTGCTACTTAGCTTAACTGCTCAGGGACTTCAGTCTCTGCAGAAAGTACTTCGCTTTGAGGAATGGCCTTTGGGCCGTGCTAATAACCTAGTTCCCCTGTACATTAGCAGGTGGTATATCCTTCCGTGCTGCTTTGCTTCATTACGACTCTGGGACGCTACACATAACCTTCTTATCAATGCTGCGTCATTCACCTCTTTCCTCCTCTTGAATACCTTTTGCGTATTCCGATAGATCCAGATAAATTGCTTTTTTCATCTTAGCTAATGTAAAAACATGCCTTAAAAATTAAACGGGTGCTGAAAACAATCCCTTTGTGTCCCCAATTTTGTTTTTCCTGGAAGGCTTTAGGACATCTGCATCTTTCAGTTAGCGACGACTTGGATTGCTTCCAACCTCTCCATCGTGGTCATTGTGTTTTGCCTTCTGCATTATCTTTCACTACGTGACCACGATCACATTGTCTAGGGGCGAAATGGATCTGCGTTTCCTTATGCTTGGTTGCAATTGTCGTTATTCTTGATGAGCGTTACCATTTTTTAGCTGGGGCGACTGTCTACTGAAAAATCCCACTTGACCTGTTTGGGTTGTCATCATTATCACGACTTAGCATAGTTCTTTGTTCCAGCCACAAAAATCCCTCCTTTTCATTCCTCGACCTGTTTTTTTACAATTTTTAGGGTGGATTGAACTCTTTTATCCTTGCTTAGGAAACTATTGCCTAGAGTTAGTTGCCCAATGCTATTCTTGATGGGAAGGCGACAGAAAGATCCAGTCACCTTTTAATGTACGAGAGGTTTATACAGTTTCCCGCATAGCCTTTTCCTATGAATTGCAAATTATGAAGGGTTTTATGTCGTAGACTTGTGTTGCACTCTTTATTTGTTCTCCCCACCCTTTTTTCTGTCATTTTGAACCTTCACACTGCACAGGGCCAGTTAAACTCGGCAAAAGTGACTCGGCTTTGTCTGCCTGACCTGATGTGTGTCATTTGGGTTTAAAATTGTGGATACTTCTCGTCACATTTGTTGCATAGCATTCGAAGATGTGGTATGCAGTGACAGAACTTTTCGCTCGGAAGTAAATAGTCTAACCAACTTGTCAATGGTGTTTTTACTACTTTTCGGCCAAGATTATTCAAGCTTAACTGGTCTAGAACATCTTGCCGTGAAAATGCAATTCTTTCCACCTACATCAACGAGAAAAGGCCCTCATATTGTAGTTAATCTTATATGTAAAAAGATCTACACCTTGAGAAGGAAGAGAGGAATGCTCCCCTTTCCTCATCCTCCGTTTTCTCTCGACAGTATACCTTGCCGTCTTTTTAAATTGTTTCATGAGTGCTTAGGACCCTTTAAGAGTCTTGTTTTTTCGGTATTCTTGCTTCTAAATTTGTTTTTCTTATCAGTATAGGATCAGAAAATTAGCGATCTTATTCCGCCTAGCATCATGTCCTCTTGTGGATTCTTTCTATGCTGATTCAGCTGAAAAGACAGCTATCCTTTTATTCTTTGACTTGAGCATACAAGTGCTTACTTTTTAATAAAAAGATAATGATAAGTAGGTCTTGTGCGTCTCATTTCTAATCGTTTTTTATTGTGCAGTTCCTTAGATAAGTCCTTGATGTGGAGTATTTTCTCCCATAATGTTTTGTTTTCACATTGGGGCATACCAACTTTGCCCCACCTTTCGTTGATTCTTACCGCCCCCCCCCACACCCACTTAAACCCCTTTTTTAAGAGATGATCTCTTAGGTCTCTACCAGAACTGACACTTGTCACAACTCCTCTATCCATCCCATAGTCCCCAGAGTTGGTCTTCATGTTGAGCAGCAAGGCGGGTGGTTGTGGCCTAAATCTCATCGGTGCGAATCGCCTGGTAATGTTTGATCCTGATTGGAATCCAGCCAACGACGAGCAAGCCATGGCACGTGTGTGGCGTGATGGACAGAAGAAGCAGTGCTACATCTACCGCCTCATTTCGGTACGTTGAACATGCCAACCGCAATGTCCTTTTAGACGGGCACAATAGAGGAGAAGATGCTTCAAAGGCAGGCGCACAAGAAGGCACTGAGCAGTTGTGTGGTGGATCAAATGGAGGAGGTGGAGCGACATTTCAGTCTGGGTGAGCTGAGGGAACTCTTCACCTTTCACTCAGAGACTGATTCTGACACGCATGACAGGTGAGTCATAAAGGGATGTAAATCCTCCTCTGTTCTCCCCCTCCTTTATTACCTTTCAAGTTAAATGCAGATTTTCAGCTTAATTGGCAAAAACGTTCTGCGACTACATTTGCGCCTTGCATAATTTTACGACAAGTTAGACTGGGTGTCAATCAGGCACTTGGAATTAGGAATTCTGCCCGCCCAATAAGGGTTTCCATCCTGTACCACTGTGCAAGTGGGCTGCTAATTACCATTTGCGCTACCGCTACTGACAGGCTGCCTCACACTGCCTGATCCACGTCTGCACCACTCCAATGGTATCGTTGCATCATAGTTCCCGTTATAGGTGTAAAACCAGTGTTTCTGTTTAGACTTGACTGTTCTTCGTGCTTGATGAGGTCGTGCCTAACGCATGCTTGTTGCCTCGCCTCTGCAGGTTCAAATGTCGGCGGTGCGTGAATCGAGTGCAAACACGGGGTCCGCCACCCGGAGCGGATTGTAATTGCGATTTGTCGGTGTGGAATCACTGCTACCACCGCAAAGCTCTCGAGGACTACGTGCTAAAGGGAGCATGGGACACTGGAATGATCAGTTTCGTCTTCTGGCAGCGGTCTCATGAAGAACAGCGCAAGACTGTCTAAATTCTCCCATCCTCTCTACTCCTGCTCACTAAATCCCCTTTTCCAAACTGTGATTATGTCTCGACGATTCTATGTGGTTCTTTGGTTTTTATATTGGTAAATTAAAATTTCGCACTTCCTTATTTGTGCTTCTTCAGAATTCCTAGAGAAATAGAAATTTTAAACGGATTCTTTGGAATGGTGGCCGGTCTGCTTGGTGGTCAGGATGTGTGAGCTGGGGCAGTCCGCTGTTATCTTCTGGATGGGGCATTGCCAACTGTGGTACCGATGAGCGAGTGACGAATGCATTTGCCCCCGCCTGGAGAACCGCCTTGTGCAGCTAACCTAAGCTGCCGAATGATTTTGCAGCCTGAAACCTGGGTCCGTAAAGCTCTAACTCAGATAGTGCTCCTGCTCCGCCATCTCGATATCCAGTCCTACTTGTAGCCGCCTAGCTCTTCCCCTATACTAGTACGGCCAATTACAATGGCAGGAGAGACTCCACATGGTGTACACTGCTAGGAACGCTCAGTTTGTAATCTTGTCTACATTCTTTAGCACCCGAACGATTGAATATGAATTGTGCGTAAGGACACCAATTTTATGCTAGGAAGTGTGTTTACAAATTATGTAAAGTAAGTTAAACAAGGTTTTAAAAATTTTGATTTTTCTTCTAAAGGTTTATTTAAAACCTCCGGCAGAGGACAGTTTATTTGGTTTCAATAGAGCAAATGCGCCAGCGTTTCATAGAATATATTTTATCAAGTTTATAAATATTTTAAGTCATGTTAATTTTAAAATGCCAAAATAATCTAATGCAAATAGATTTACGCATGGTCAACATGAATATTTTTAATGCTTCACTAACCGTCCCCAATATGACCTTTACCTCCCCCCTGGATATAAAATTGTACACTCGGACCTAGATACGCGATTTGATAAATGTCGATATTTTACAGCTATAAAATACAAAACATAGGTGGTCCTGTTACATGTATTGCATGGCATATTTCCGAATCCTTATTAGCTGTTGCAAGCAGTTTAAGACCCGGTATCTCTGGGTTATTAATTTCGAATAAAAATGTAACTCATATTTCTCATTCATAGCTAGAATTACAATATTAATACAAAGTTATCATACGACAAGGACATATGTCTTCTTTCCTGGCATCCAGTTGAACCAAAACTTGCTATAGGATGGAAAAGAGATGGCATATCTCTTCTCGATACCAATACTTATGCGACAACAAATATCGATAATGTAGCATACAGCATATCAACTATTATTTGGTCAACGCGTGGTTATATATTGTTTGGAGCTAGTGCTTGTGGTCAATTAAGTCTATGGATTCATGCGTCCATGACGCCAGAGCCACAACGGATTCACTTATCTTCCGCCGAAAAGCAAATTTCGTCGGTTGAATTGATTGAGAAAACCAGGTTTGATAGGTCAAAACACTGTTATTTTGTAGTGCAAAAGGTGGATCTTCAAGCCTATTAAGTAGCCATTCTCGAAATTCTGTGCCAACGAGACGGTCTCTTGATTCAGCTATTTTTCTTGGAGGATGCTGTGATGGTATAATTTGAAGAAAAGCAAAGACTTAAATTTTGCATTTAGGTCGCATCATTCGTGTTGCCGGGGAAGTCGCTCTAATGGGACATAATCTCGAAACAACAACCGAACGTCTCTCAGTATTGGCGCAATGCAACGCTCCTGTTGTAAAAATTCTAGCTAACTACAAGCATAGAATTCTTCTTGTGATAACTGAGGAAAACATGCTAATAGAATACAGATTTAATGACGAATACTGTCGTGATGTAGCAGAACTACTTACGGTCAGTTAGTGGAGTACACGTGCTTGTTGAATTTTTAACTGAAGTAAAATTATTTCTTCATTTTTTTACTAAATTTACATCGACACATGTTGGAATTTCGCTGATTCTTTTGAGATAATAGTTACCTTTTTATATTTTCTACGTTTTAGCTCAAACTAGCTTCCCAACTGAATGATCGCCCGTGCTTTGTTTGGGCTGGTGAAATGATCCTCGCCATGGCACTTGGTGAAAGCGTGATTCGGGTGTGGGACATTACAAAATCGGATAATTATACACTATCACCACATCCTAGCAGTGATTTACGTCAAAGAAGTTCCATTGTAATAGAAAGACTGGCATATTGCCCCAAACGCAGTAGGTTTGAAAACCCCATTCAACTATCGTCATTGTCCTCCAGAGCTTCTTGCAGCTGGTATGAGTGACGGACGAATCGCGATATGGAAATACACGGATACAAGGCCTCTGCTATGCACATCCACTGTTGGAATTGACCGGTATGGACACTTTCCTAAGGTGATCGAGTCAGTATCTGGCGACTTTGAGCCGGAGTCCTGTTGGCTTCCCCAACCAATCGTCGACTTGTTTATGAATCACGCAGAAGAACATCTTCGAGATTCCTGCACAAACACGTCTATCAGTGTACTTGTCTGGGATTCTACAACGGGCGTGTTGGCCACTAGTTATGGCTCTTCTAATGACCCGGCCACTGGTGAGTTTATCTTATATCATCCCGTCAAAAGTATTTGAATATACTACTAATTTGCTTGTAGAATAGTAGTGCTTAAAATGACCAAAACTGCTTTCTGGATTTCATCTGTAAAAAAGTGGAAAAGGAAAACAAATATCCAGTCGAAACGGATGATTGAAATGTTATCGTCTCATAGCCTTTAACTGCAAGTGTTCGATGGTCGAGACGAGCTAAATAAAAAGCAAAAGTAGCATATTTATTCGAAAATTTAAAAGCAAAGAGCTTCATAATTGTGCTTTTCAAAGCTCTTTTGAGTATAATATTGTACAGATGTTAATTAGCTCGCTAAAAAGTTAGATGATATCCTAACTGCTCTCTCGTTATTAGTTCACAGACTCAGCCGTCTAGTCAGCGAACGCGATGGTGATCATTTTGGACTTCAAGTCTAGTTCCCTAACTTATTCCTAAAGTTACCTCAAAATACATAAGCATAGGAGAATGGTAGTTTGATGGTGTACACAAGGCTCTAGAGGTCACAAGGATGGGCTAGCTACCGAGGTTTGCTAAATGGGAAAGGCAAATAAGGCATGTGATACCGCGCCGGAAGTTCAACTGCAGGAACAAGGCATTTCTTCTCCAAAAGGTCACACGGTGTCCATATGCATGTAGTTGTGATAATTCTACGCCACTAGAAAACCTCGAAGAGGAGGAGAACAAGGCGTCGATCTATTCAGCCTTCATTCTACGCCAACAGCCTCTATGTGCCAGCATTGGCAGTGGAGGTAGTGCCGTGGTCCAGGTCTCCTCCCAGCGTCTTGCTGTAATTTCATCAAACCCCACTCACTTTGTCAAGTCGGAGGCTCCCGATCTTGCCTCTGTTCGAACTGCACTGTCCTCCAATGCGACGGCATCTTCAAGCTTTGCAAAGTCCATCGAGTTCACTGAAAGTGTGGCTTGTGTAGAGGAACAACTGCGAAGTGCATTTTGTACACAGGTGGGTGCCTAAATGGACTAATCAAAATTAAATCAAAGAATTGTCATTCAGTGATTTTCGGAACAATATCGATAAAAACTAACTAATTTTAATAGGTAGCTGCTTCATTCGCAATGGGATACTCCCCACACATATGTATTTGTAAGAAGGGATTTGCCAGTAGGACTGAATTCACACCCCTTGGCATCCACTGCGTGTCAACCCCTTAAAATGCTTAACCGTTCGTTAATAATTGTCCTTTTTTCATCCCTTTGTCAGACGGCGTCAGTCAGGCATTTGGAGTCAGGTATTTTCCCGACTTAATAATAATTCACGAGACTTACCACTGCGCATGTGGGCTGCGAATTATCATTTGCCAGCTACCCTACGCTGTCCGACAGACGTCTACATCACTTAAGTGTCACATAGTTGAATGGTTTAAGGTCTTCCATAGATAGAGGTATCCACGACAATGAACAGCTTCTTTCACAATAAACTTCCGTCATCCCCACACGATGCTGTTCACGCGCACTACCGCAGATCTCTGCCATCGTGAGAAACGGTGTCTAATCGGATCTGTTCCATGCACGACGTATGCTAGCGCTGATTACTTTATGGAACACTACCAGAGCGGAAGGGCTATTCATAGGTGTAAAATCGGTAGTCCCTGTTGTACTTAAAGGTCTGCGTATAATTTTAATATGTGTTTTTCATGCACAACTGTTCATTTATCTTGGGTGCTTCCTGCTGTTGGTCTTCCATGTCGACTAACACAATGTCAACTTCCATTGTAAATGACTTGTCATTGGATCGTTCACGAACCTGTTTTTGCCTTTCTAGTTTTATTGATGGGCTGTCCTTTGAGTTTGTGCTTGGTGGGTAATGTTAAATACTAAACTAATTTTTTTCCTAACAGGTTAACTTTCTTTTAAAATGCAAAATTTATATAAATTAGACACATACCATGTAATGTGCCTCCTCCTCCTCGAGTTCTTGCGCTTTGACTCTTGTGGTTTAGTAGTCTTGCTTTTGATTCGTTTGTCATTATACAGTCCTCACGATTTGGTAAATTACTAAAGGGTGTCTCCTTTTTTTGCGAAACTCCTCATTTCCGGTCATTTTATTGAGAGGATGCCTACAACCTCAGAAGAGCATTCACATTTCGATGCTGTAGAAGTTTTTGCTGGAAAGGTGATCTCTAGGAAATCCATAAACATTTCAAAATTTACGCTCTCCTTGAGTTCCCCTCGTGAACCAATACGACGTGGAGATACGCATTCTAAGAGCTCTAATAATCAGTGTAAGGTCAAGGCCATTTAAAATGTTGTAAATACGGGACACCTTCAGGTGTCTATCTGTGCCCCTCGTGTAGTCGACTTTAAAGACCTTCATACTGCAGGTCTGGATTATTCTGAATTGGTTAAAATTTGTATCTAACTCATTGAAATTTGATTTCCTTATCATCGGCATAAATGGAGCATCTGAATTATTTAATCGCCTCACCGGCGTTGTATCAGATAATAATGCGGTTAATGTCACCCCCACAACCGGAGTGAATACATTGACAACAGCCCAACATAATCATGTAAGAACCATCGTGACTGACTCCTTTTAATGCCTCCAAATTAAGGAACATGTTGCTGTTTGGAACGGTCGCCAATTGCAAGTCTACAAGCACAATTATTCCCAATCTCTTTCTCCCTTTTGTAAGTCATTGTTGCCTTTGTATTTCTTCCTCTTTTTTCCAACTTTTTTTAAAAATCTCCGTTCCCTTTGGGAACTGAAACGACAGCTGGAAAGGTTAAGTAGAATGTTTGCTTGCCACCTTTATTCCATGCTCTTCACTCCAGCTACATTTGCCTGTGATTTTGAATTCGTCGGAATGTACGAGCAGAGCATAGTGACACGGGAGGCACGACAAATTCATATACGCAATCTTCAGGTTGGTTGCCTCTACGATTACCTATCATTCGATGTTTAGGGAACTGTCAAACAGCTAATCAATTTCGCGGAGGCTGATGGTCCAGTTGTGGTGACTTCCATCTCCAACGGCTTCATGGCCTGCCTTAGTGAAACAGGCGTGTTTAAGGTGTTTGATTTGACAAAGAAGTCAGTTGTCAAATTAGTCATATAACCTAGTAACTTGGCTGTTTTAGAGAAGCAAAACAAATGTACCTATCAAAAGTTCTCAGTAGCAACCTGCCAGCCATTGCAGACGTCTGTGATGCAGGACAGTCAGGAATGCGGGTCGCCTGGCTCTCCATAAACAGCAATGCTAGTGCTGTTGCCTTTATCCTGACTGCTGTTTCAGATTTACAGCCTGATTCGAGGATTTTTGTGTGGCAATTGGCGTCCGACAGAGTTCAGGTGTTTGATCTCTCAACCGGTGAGGGCAGATCCTTGGATGATACTACTGCTGCTGACGCTTTAAACAAGGACCACTTGGAAGGTCAAGGTAATTTAAATTGCTCAAGCCGAGTATCTAAGTTCCAAAATTGCACAGGAACTGAAAGACAGTTACCACAAATGACGTGATTAAGATCGATTTGCAAATTAATTCATAAACGTGGATTAGAAGTCAAGAATCGGACATTTTATGTGTTGAGATGGTGTTAGAGAGGGGGGCTGAAAACCACCGCGGTGGGGATCGGTCTTGACAGACATGAGACTGAGCCCTATATCACCATACAGTTTTTTGTAAAAGTATGTATTCTCTAGCTCGGGCCTTACACCTTCTCCTTCCCCGGCAATCCTGATTAGGGATTCTGGAACGATCCAGAATATGTATCCCCGTTATTGTACGCAGCGAAAGAAGGATTAGCTGGACGTTTCGACTTGAATGAAGCAGACAGAAGAGTTGGTATAAGCGGAGCCCCACTTCTCTGCATTAAAGATGGGTTCGAGAGGAATTTGAAAGATCCAGTTACCATTAAACAAAGATGAAAGGCACTTCAGTCCACTGCAGAACTCCAGCTTTCCTCTCTTTAATAGTTTTCCTGTGTCATTTGCTACTAGGGCTTCTGCCATTGACCTCTGGAACTCAACGTCATTAAGCTATGTGACCTTCATCTACTATTCACCAGAAAGATTTGTTACTTCCGGGTGATTATACTTAAAAATTTGCCCAAAGCAGGATTTGTTCGTTCCATCCAAGTCTGTGTCCAAATATTTCCGGTTCTCTGTGGCCTAGAAAAATGTCAAGCTCCCAGATTTGGAACGGCTTCAGTCGCTTTTCCAGAAATATCTCAACCAGTGCCTGGTGCAATACTTTAACTGTCTGTGGTCCTGGGAAATGCTTCCTTATGTTAAATTGACCCAATAATTGTTAGTAAAAAGTGCGAAAGCACCAGTAAATGAATATTTAAAAGTTTCATGAAGTCTTGGATTCAATTGTAGAATGTAAGAGTAAAACACTCTCCAACGTTGCTCAAATGACCTCGGAGTTCGTGCGTGGACACTATCCCCTGCGACACTACTGGGATCTCTACGACTCCCGTTTACTAGTTGTCGAAGCTGCAAAACTGGTTCCCGCTACCTGCCCCACCACCTCTGGAACGGTAAACACACCCACAGCACTTGACTCGGGTGGTTCTGGTGAATCATCCGATGAGGCATTTGAAACAACTAATGAATCGCTTCGACCACCCCGGCATCAGCATTCGAGGATCTCAAGCACATTTGATTCAGAGGCATGTGTGTTCAATCGTACGCGCACGGTGAGCCAGTGTTTTGAAAACTGGCATCCATTTACTCACTAGGTTTTTGTAATAAAATCTGGATTTGCTACTTTAGCTGCAGAATATTGTGGTGGCATTCTTCGTGGATCCAGAACACAACAGCATGATTGTACAGGAAGTGTTTCACCTTGATACAGACTACAATGGGCTAATTGGAGTTGAAGTGCCTTACTTTTACTTTATCCTTAAGGTAAGTTAATTTGTTACATTTATAATGCAGTCGCTTTATTTGATCTCTTCTGGTTTTGAAAAGTAAAGTAAAATCGTTCTTTTAGCGTTTATGATGAAAGGCTCCAAACTGTGACTTTGTCAAAAATAGTCACTATTTTGATCCTTCTGTGGTGACTCTTCATAGATTCACTCGTCTACTGCAGATGGACTTCCTTTCAAAGCGTTTAGATTTGACAACTGGCCGAGTAGATCAGGGTGATTCTTGAAGCATACCAGATTTGCTTACTAATGCCAATAATATCCATCCTGCATCTTTCCTGAATTCGTAACAAAACAATCCAACGTGGAAGGAGACCTACTTATTTACCCTTAACGTAGGGGGAGCGGGGGGGAGCTCTCAGGTTGCAGACATGCCGCCATGTGAAAGTAGATACGGCAGAGACTGCAGAACGGGCGTCTTCAAACACTCTTTTAAACAAAGGCCAAATCAACAAACATAACAGTTATGTGACGCAATAAAGCCTTAAAGTGCTACCACTTGACAAAGTTTTTTTATCAAATCCAAAATTTCCCTTGGTCTAATAGTTGAAAATTTCAACTTCTAGACGCTTAATACTACTTAATATATCAAAAGTACATCAGCAATTTCGTATTTTTTCGTTCCTCATTTGGAAATCGACAGGCAGTTCACTGTTGCTAAAAATGGAATGATCACTCGACTACTCTACGTAATTAGTCATTTATGTCAGCCATGACAGCTGCCGTTAAGTGGAATTCAATTAACTACGAGGTGGGAATGAAGAGCATCCGCCGACGTTGGGTGTCAGTGACAGGGTTATCATGGCAACTCTTTTCTGTTGGGATTAATGCATCACACTTTCTTTTTGTGAATCACATAGAAGATTATTTGTTATTCGATAAAAGATGCTCAGATTCACTATATACCCACTCCGCCTTGCCGCCTCGTTCTCATTGTATCTAATCCCACTCGGCTACTAGGATAGTTTAGAAAGTATTTGCTATTTAGGATACTTCACACATCTTCACAGAGCAAAACATTTTCAGATTATCCAATTCTAGTCCCACAAATGTTGTTAATGACTTTAATGAGGCAAACGAGATTTGGGAGAGCTCCAAGAAAGACCCTGAACCTGGTTTTCCCCCTACCATGAGATTCAAATTTCTGTGAAACTTGGATTTTACATTCCATCAGATGATCGAGTCCTTGTTCACGCTGCAAAAATATATCGTTTTAAGCCTTTGCTAAAAACCGAAGAAACTAGAAAGCCTGTCCAGAAATTTGTCATTCTGCTACAATACGTTGGAGTGTGTTAGACATAAAGCATTGTCATTGTTAGCTCATGGAAAGGTGTAGTGGTCGACAACACAGATGAGGCGACCGATACTTCTATTGCCCTTGGAAGGCCGATTAGGCTTGAAAGCCTCCCCCCCGTATTGCTGAACTTTACCACAGCCATAGAAATTGCACCCAACTTCATGTTCATCTGTCGATTTGTTTTTCCAGCCTGATCTCGTTTCGAGAGACGCGGTAAACTTTCAGATCAGGCCTCAGTTCACGCAGACAACATCACAATATCTTGGCCGTCGAGTAATGCGCGAGTTCAGCGGTCTGGAGACTGCGGATCCACTAACACGAGACGCCATCCTCAACTTCAGTTTCTTCCTTGCCCATGGCGAAATTGATGCTGCGTTCAAGTCCATGCGATTGATTCGAAGCACCGCTGTGTGGGAGGTAGGGAAGGTCTCATCCTCTCACCCTTAATTTGTAGAACATGGCAAAGATGTGTGTTATTACTCGACGACTAGACGTTGGATTCTTGTGCCTAGGCAAAATAGGTAACGCATTTGGAGCATCGATGCTCCGAGAGTTCCGAAATGGGGATAACTGTCTCACTGCTCAAATTGGTGAATTGGCTCTGCATTTGGGCATGACGGTAGGTTTCTGCTTTTGCCCTACACACAACTTTTCGCCCAAAGGCTGAGGCAGAGCGTTTATTCATTGAATGTGGAAGATGGGACTTAGTGACCAGGATGCATCGTGCCTTGGGACATTGGGACGAAGCTCTGAGTGTTGTTGAAAAACACAATCGGGTTCGTCTAAAAAATACACACTACGCCTACGCGCTGGAGTTAAAGAATCAGGGGAATATTGAAGATGCAATCCATCAGTATGTAGCAATGAGAGCACGTTTTTAATATTATCTTCTAGTTTTGTACAATCAAATACACACTGCGTGGAGGTTCCACGTATGTTGAAGGACTCTCCGGAGAAGCTAGAAGAGTTCGTAAACTCACATCCGTCCAGGTACCACTCCTTTGGCCTTATTGAATGTCATAGAGAACTGCATCATTGGTGGGCGCAGAGTCTGGAGGCGAAAGGGCGACTGAAAGAAGCGGAACTATACTACAGTCGGGTGAAGGACTACGTCTCTCTTGTTCGTGTCTACTGTTGTGGGGGAAAAGAAGAAGCAGCTCTGGAGTTGTGCAACGAGACTGGTGACGCAGCTGCATGCTATCATTTAGCAAGACAAATGGAAGCTAAAGGAGATATAGATCGAGCTATTCAGCTGTATACTCGAGCTCGTGCCTTCTCTTGTGCCGTGCGACTCGCCAAGGTGAGTTACTCAAAGTCGTAATTGGGTGAGATGATTAGTGAAAGATCTCCACAGTATTGTCAAACTACGAGAGACCGAAAACCTATTGTTTGGCATATATCAAGCAGACAGTGCCACTGTGTTAGATTTTTCTAGTTCAAACTGGATTTTAAATCGTCGATCCAAATCACGACGTTGCCCATGTCTTCTGCTTCTTCTGACGCCAGAGTGGGTATTCTCAACCACCTACAGCTGAGTCTATCCCACAGTCAGTAAAGACCACGGATTTTCAAAAGGTTTCAATCCTATCAATCGAGATGTCGTAATCCACACCACTTGATTGTAGCCTTTGAATAAGTGAATGCAATACATCGGTAAACTCGTGTGTAGTTAATGCCATTCGCTTCAAGCCTTTCACACCTTCCTTGTAGGAGCACAACAGAAACGAGCACCTTTATAGTCTGGCTCAGTTGGGCAGTCCGGATGACATGCTAGACGCTGCTCGTCACTTGGAACAGAGAGAGAACTTTGTGGAGAAAGCCGTGATACTCTACCACAGAGCAGGTCACCTCAACACCGCCATTAATCTAGCCTTTGAGAAGCGACAATACGGTGCCTTGGTCAGCATCACTTGCGACGACTTTGGCAGCGATTGTGATCCAGAACTGATACGCAAGTGTTCCAATTTCTTCCTCCAGAACGATCAGTTTGTCAAGGCTGTTGAAGTTCTTGCCAGGGGCAAGCAGGTGAAGCCTGGTTTTACTCTTTAAAGTTGTAAAAACAGAATGCCTCTTAAGAATTGGTCTGTCATCTGTGGAATGGAAATAAACTGACCTTTAATCAGTTCGACCCACAAAGCAGTTAAAATCCTCTCTCTGCTTTTTTATACTCAGAAGTCACGCTAGTTTTTCTTCCCTTTTTTCTCCATCGAACAGTGGCTGGAAGCAGTGAATCTGTGCACGGACTATGATGTGGCACTGAGTGAGGACCTAGCAGAGCAATTGACACCACCACCGGACATTGACATGTCGGAAATGGAGCGACGTGATGTGCTCACCCGTCTGGGCTATGCATGCCTCTCGCAAGGTCTCTGCCACCTTGCTTGTAAGAAACTCACTCAAGCTGGTGACCGTGTCAGCGCTATGAAAGCTTTACTACGCTCCGGTGACACCAGCAAGATCATCTTCTTCGCCAATGTGAGTAAACAGCGCGACATCTACATCATGGCTGCGAATTACCTTCAAACTCTCGGTACCTGGCGCAATGACACCAGTGTGGTCAAACTCATTGTGCAGTTTTATACGCGAGCAAAATCTTTCAATTCGCTCTCTTCGTTCTATGAGGCTTGTGCGCAGGTAATTCTTGTGTTTATCGTAGTAACACGACTTAAATGGAAGCACTTACTTCACTTGTCTATAACTACTTGACCTCCTAAAAGAGGTCGGCCGGAAGCGCGCTATTGGAAGTCAGAGTCAGGGTCTCACAATGACCGGAAAATAAGCCCTTTCCTTATCTTTACGTATCAACATAATTTGTCCACTTGAAAGGAGTTTATATGTGCTTGTTAATGGTCATTTAGGGCTCGTGAAGTAGGGGTTTGGTACCGCTTGTAGACACTTCCAAGGTGAGGTTAGTTGCATGCACCATAGATCGTGGATATTGGTTATTCCATCAGTGTGACATTCCTTCTTTTGATCTCGTCCACTTTCCTCCTGCTTTTAAGGTTCTGAAAGCTAGGTTTCCTTCAAATTGTTCACAGAGCCTCTGGTGCTGGTAGCGAAATCCCAAATTGTTTAAATGGACAATTTACTATCGATGTCGAGTAACTCGGCTTGAAGCGCGTCGCTTTATCTTTTCTGCCTGTTCGAATGGATAAATAAGGACTCAAAAGAAATATCACTCCTAAACTTTTAATCTGCGTTTTACTTCATGAATATTCGTGGTTATGGTCTACGCGGTCTCATTCCAATAAATGTCTCTTTGTTGAAAAATGGGTAGAGAGAAGCCACAAACTAATAACTGCGTCATGACATTCAAATATACAGCATTGAGTCCTTTTTTACCAAAATGAATTTACTCTTACTTGTACAAAGGTGATACTGCTTCACAGTTTTGTTCAGATGGAGATAGACGAATACCAGAGCTACGAAAAGGCAATGGGTGCTCTAACCGAGGCCTACAAGGCACTCTCGAGAGCTGCTGCGGATGCTGCTGTCGCCTCCGATGAAGTAAATGGACAGAAGTTGGAGGAGCGCCTTTGTAGTATTAAATCGCAAATTATGCTGTGCAAAAAGTTTGTGGATGCACAACTGTAAGTTCAGCATTGATACCTCTAGTGGGACTTTGCTGCTAAAAGTAATATCGAGATGATGTGGAAACATGGGCGCATAAATGAATGCTGTGAATTGTTGTCTGTTTTCTTTCAGGCTATTCGAAGATGACCCAGTGGACGCGTTAAGTCAATGTCAAGTAATAGTGGATGAACCCAAAACTGCCATAATCATTCGTCCTGGTCATGTCTACGCGGTAATGGTCAAAGGATTGGTTGCACATGAACAATACCGTGCTGTACGTCTTGTCGCAACCTTCTACCTCAAGTTAATCCTAGTTGAATCATTAACCGCTTGGGAATCGGAGTCATACCGAGACTCAGTTTGATAGAAGCGACAGGAGGAAAGCTGTACTCATATTTCCACGTAGTTCCCTGTCGCAACTAAGGGTTTAGAACTTTCTACGTAGAGAAGAGTAGTTCTCTTGCAGAAGTCCAGACATGAAGTAATTACCCCGAGTAGGCTACAGCATTTTCCACCCGAGTTTCTGTGATGTGTGTACTAGTGTAGGGAACGGTGTCGGTCCATGCACATTTGGTAGACATCCTACGCTATCACTTCAAGTGGTTTGTCTCTAGTAAAATTTCACGACGGTGCAGTTAAACGTGGATTACGCTGGGAGGAGGGCAGTCAGGAGGCAGGCAAAGAGCGGTTCAGTGGGCTGTGTTGATGAGTTGGAAATCATAACGACTACAGCCATCGATGGCAAGTGTTCAACAGACCTTGAGGTGTTCACACCATTCAGCGCTCTTACTGTGCCCAATCGTCGTGTCAGCGTGGAGTGCTTGAAGTCTTCCAAATAGGTAGATGTGTGTGGAATGGGCTTACGACATCTCTGATTAACTTCTTCCAAACTTTTTTAGACAGGGGGAGAAATGAGGCAACACATTTGTCACTTACTACTGTATATGGCACCACTAAAACTGCACCTTCTTTTAAACCTATTAAGTAAAAAGTCCCGGCTGGACTTGAACGACCCTTGTGAATTTACAACTTCAACGCAGACTCCTAAAGTTTACTATTCTGAAATGTCCCCGTTCAATTCTCCAATGCGTGTATCTTTCATTTTTTACAGGCCTACGCCTGTCTGCAGGAGATGAAAGAAAAACTAGGCGGCCATGAAGCCGTGGCACGATATCTGGACAAAGAGGTGCAAAATGCAATATTCCGGGCCCTCGACATGCCGACGCCAGTACAGCTGAATTCTAGAGGAGGTTCGGACAGCGATCGAGGTTTGACAATGGGTGAGGAGTGTATGGAGTCCATAGAAGACAATGCTGACATGGCGCTGGAGAGTGACTGTGAGTATGGACAGGATGACAGTGCGTAGATGACATTTGTGGGATTTGAAAGTGAATAAATTTTTAAGTGTTATAAGCTCTGCCGTGAGAATGGCGTGCTATTTTTGCAGAGAGGAATAAAATAGACTTGAGAAGGAAAGGGAAAGAAGTCACCGTATTTTCTTTTTTTTCAATACTACTTTTGACAAACTGACTGACGGCCTAACTCATCATGCTGACTTTGGTTTCGAGAGGCAGTCATCAAATGTTCAATTTTGCAGTAAAAAATTGGGTTGGAAAGCAAATGAAGTTCTTTCCGATGTATGTCTGTAACCCAAAGAAAACATTTTCATTCGATATTCAGGAAACTTCATTTTTGTAGTTAGTTTTTGCCCCCCTTCCTCGCTCCTCCCTGATTGGCTGAGATCAGGTCTGGATGCAATAATAACACTAAACATAAGGTCAAGGCCAATCAGTTACCAATACCCTCTTGTGACTGGTTCTTATACCAACTCTGTACTTCTGTGTTTACTCACACAATTCGACAATAAAGAAATCATTACCGATGTCTTGGTCAATTGATATTCCGGTCGGAAGCTCAAGCACGTCCAATCAGTTGCCGCAAAAGTTATGTACGAGTGAATCCAGGCGACATTCAGCTTTGTCTTGCCTGTTTTTTAGCCATTATTCATGGCTCTGCCAGAAATTTGCAGTGGAAGCTTTCGGCTGTGATTTTCCGCAAGCAAAGCATTTCCATCTGGAGGCGAAGTGGTGCTTACGTTAGAAGTGGGGATATAGTATGGGTAGTGCGTTGAAGGCCTGGAGATTACCAATACCATGTTTGTTCCCTTAACGCATCTCGATAGACCGAATCCACTATTAATCACAAGTCCACCAGCAAGCCATAACATGGAGGTGAATGACTGATAGATAGGCTTTAAAGCTTGTCATCTGTTGTCATTCTACGCCAGTGACATTCTTTTGCTCAAATTTCACTGTGAATTTCGCCTCCCAGTAGCTTATTTGCCTAAAAAAACGTCCAGAAAATCGTTGATTTACGTACAGACGCCTGCGGTCAAATATGGTCACCTATGTGCCGCAGGTGCCTGCCCAACATTCCACAAGTTCTTCTCGAATGCAGTGGAAACATTTAAGACACTATCGTCGATGGAGATGATTTCAAGTGTGTAATAGTGTCAATCAAGTGTGATCCTCTCTTGGAGAACCCTTTTGCAACGTGTATACAAAGTTCCGGCGAACGATGACGATTATGTTTGGCGGACAGCCTAAAAGATTGGAATACTTATGCCTTTGGAACAGATTCGCTTCGTACTAGAACCATTTTAGGCCTCTACGCAGGCAGTCACATCGTAGTAATCATGAAATTCACGTGACAAAATCTCTTGCTGTTGAGCCCCGCTCCATCGCCATTGGGTTTGGAGACTGCGGAGGGAGTGATGCTAGTGTTGATCAGGCGAGACACTACAATTCCCACCGAACAGACAGAATTTTCGTATGTACCCCGATAACTGACAGGATGTCTCGATCCAAGTGTACCAATGATAAGGGGGACCAGTTTGAAGCCTTCGGTATCCCACTGGTGCGCCTTGGTGTGCGGTAAGTCGAATTTCATGTTGACATCGACGCATGCAGTATTATTAACGGCACAGCAAAAGCAACGTCGACGGAAAAAAGAGAACAAGTCCACAGCATTTAATGACAACCTCCGATTCTCAAGGGAAGATATGATGAACGGGTGATAAATAACGCTGAAAAATTCAACTAGAGGGGTAGAGTGACTACTAAAAAGGGTTTTGCCTTCATCGTGAAGTAGTTAATGAGGGCGGAGGGAACATGAAGGCAAAGATCTAGAAAGACAATCACGCTGAGGCGGTCAAAAGTGTGGATAATTATCAACTGGACGGCACGGAGGAATATGAACACAAAGACAAGGTGTTGGTGGGTGTTTGCAATCCCATTATGTAGAAGATATGGCAGTAAAGCGGGCGGCATGACCGGTGGAAGGCCCGCCGAGGGTAGTACAATGCACTTCGGTGAGCGCAGACTCCCTCTTTTAGGAGAGTATTGCGAGCTGAAATGATCGCCATACCAACGCAGTGAGTCCCTCCTTACTCCGTAGGATGTCTAGTTAATAGCACAGAAGGAATTTCCCACCTGGTTCTAAATGCAAATTGTCATCAATTCATAATCAGTCTAAAGGATGAAAGAAAGGCGGTTTAGTAAACTCGTACAAAGCGGCACCAAGGTGGCCGTACAACATGTGAAAAAACAGACTGGTCGGCGCACATGTCGTGTCTCTGGCCGTAACCACGAAAGGCCTGAAAAAGAGACTTTACCGGTGACGTTTTTAATAAAAGAATGGGAAACCAAAACGACTCAGTGGACATCGACTTGTAAATATAGAAAACTTCAAACACACCACAGGGTGGTGTGGTGATGGAATACGCCTTTACCCAACGACAAAGCAGTAGTGTCGAAACCTCAAAGCCAATCGCACGTCCGCAAATCGGCGGTGGATGTTGGCCCTGGATACTTAATAGTCGTCTTGAATGCAGCATCGTAAATGAAAGTAATTTCATCAAGTGACTGAAGGTTACTCGATCCACTGTTAAGGCTAAACAGAACCCATGAATCGTCATGAGTCCGGTTGTGAAAAATTTAAACACACGACTGGAAAAGTACCAAGTAACGTTCAAGCACTTCTTGTTATCACATTGTTTTGACGCTTAACCATCTGCAGGTGTCACGCTCCTTTGAAGTACATTACTTGAAAGCTCTAAACAATGAAAAACGACCAATTCGGGGTATTTTGTTTGGCCTACTGTGCATGGAAACAAAACAACCCACAACATTCAACGATTTGTAGTGGAGGTGGAGAGTACGCTCAACTTAGGGTTTCACATGCCTAAAATCAGTAGAATCACCTATTCTTGAGGTGGACCAATGGGAGTAAGAAGGTTGGGGGTCGTGGAGTGGCATAAAAGGCTAATTTACGAGGAGAAAGGAAGTGAAGTCCATCTCTCGAAATGCACAAAATACTGAAGGTAATGTGAGCTCTACAAGCAACAGCGATTTTATGTGCGTTTATGGCAGCACAAGTTTGGAGTTAGGTGTAAACACCTCCACAAAATCTAGTCGCTCCTCTTGCGACCTTGAATTTGGAGGTCATGAGGCCATTTTAAGGACACTATGCATTTAAGGGTACATTGGTCAATATCGCCAAATCACGTGTCAAAATAGCCAAAGAACTTGATAAGATGTACAGTTCTGGAGGGGACCTCACTCCGAAGGAGGGAAAAGAATGATGAGCTAGTAATAGAAAATGGTGGCGAATGGAAAGCCCGCATGGGTAAGGGCGGTGCTGGTATTCTCTGTCATCACCTTAGAGAGAGCCCTTATTTGCTTGACTTTGTGTAATTTTAAAATCGCCTACTCCATCCACCAAGAAGTTTGCACAATAATTCGCCACTCAAGTCAAAGAAGAAGTCTTGAGACGAGATTGCTTAATAAGTACGCATGTGACTTACGATACCTTACAAAAAGATTTTGCTTTCTGCTGTCTGACTGGGGGGCAACCCCGGAAAGCATGCAGCTCTATTCTTCATCTGCAAAAGTCTGAAACTCGTGATACTGAATAATTGGATTAAAATCTTCACAACATATGACTTCACCAAAAATTTACTTGACTAAGTTAAGAAAGCAGACTACTCCACAGTAAGACCTTCGGTTTCAAAATAAAATCAACTCCAATTACCTATTTGTCCAAGTATGGGATCCGTCAACATGGGATGAGACCATTTGGGCAGGTTCTGATTACCATTAACAAGTTCACTCTCTACGTCACGCATGTGTGACGCATAGATATCCCCATCCGACCGCTTGCATTACTTATGCATGGCAAATTTAATCAAAAATAAACAAGGGTTTGGAGTTAGTCCTGTCCATGGTAGCTGATTTTCTTCGCAAATGTTACGAGGCATCACAAAATCTCCTTTTGACTATCATATACTCTCCTCCACATCAAGTTCTGTGAAATCTGCAATGAGGTTGAGATGTTGGCAATCTCAAATAAACCTGAGGATGTGTCAAGCAATCGGTTTCACGTTAGACTTTGGTGGCAACGTTGCGATGGACATGAAGAATGTGATTGATCCTACTGACGCGTCAAAGAAGGTATGTTTGTGAATGGATCAAGTAGCCGCTATAGAAGTGTCTGAATTTACGTGATAGAGGTATCAAAGCAAGCACTTCAGCTAGCCAGTATCCAGCACAGCTATTGGCGAAGCCAAGCTTAGATTATGTGAGCCACAATCACGCATTAAAAAGGCTAAAAATGTAGGTTCAGCTGAAATGTGACGATCACGTGCCCTCCTCTTACGCTGGAAGTTTCCAGAGAGGTGCTCGGACAATGCGAACATGGCGAACAGTAAACAATGCCAAATGCAACAAAGGTCAAATTCTGAGAAACTTGACGAGATAAGTGTCACTTCTTGGAGCCACTGACAAGCAAAACGCATCCAGGGAGTTACACCGGTGGAATCACCGCGATGGAAAACCACCGCACAAGTGTGGCGCAGTAGTCACTCAACATCGGACACGAAAGTCCTCGTCAGGACTTTCCGATTTTACGCAAGTTTGAAACAACTTGAAACAGTTAGCGTCGGGACAAAATTTGTCACCTAACTTCTCCCTGTTAATCATCGCAGAAAAAAGTACAGGTCGTTCTCCTAAGGCATAAAAGAACATACCCTACAATTCAGCAATTTCGTAACATAATTTCAAAAAAGACTTGCTGTTAACCGGAAAAAATGGCCAATTTATTACTCAATGGACAAGATAATAATGTACGTAACAAAAGAGGGAAGAGAACATAAAATAGACGCATAAAGAAAACGTCAGCCCTCCAACAAGAGGAAAGAGGAATAGGTAAGAGGAAATGTGGGCGGTGTCATCTCCACAAAGTATACCAGTTTGCAGAGAACATCGAAAGTCAATGTGGCCAACAGGCTTTCCATCAACTTTGTCATAGGAGACACGGATGCACACAGATCACCACTTGTTTTGGGGGAATGAAGATTTCGAGGAGGACTGACCGCTTTTGTAGACATCTAGGAGGCGGACAACAGCTTCTCGATGTCCTTCGTCATGTCCTTCAGAAGAAAGCGAAGTGAGTGAGAACTCAGCTATGCCACCCAACAAACTAATTCAGGTATTTAACGCGTCTTTACTGGAGTCATGAAATCCTGTAGCAAAGAGATTGGATGGGTTTGAAATAAGAAAGCAAGTGCAAGACGTTTACATTATTTACTCCTTGACGGCCGATCCGACTGAGCAAGTGTGAAAACAGTTTGCGCCATATCAGAACAAGGAACCGCCTGCCATGTGACCAACCGCCCTCTAATGCTCTGGTGGTAAATAACTTAAGTAGGAAATTACGATTTTTTAAACCTGCAGTTTCCGACTCGAAAATACCCTTATTTTTTGGTTATTGCGGGTAACCATCTGATGGAGCAATTCGCTAAAACTCGGAATAACCACAGACGACCCGTTAGCCAATTGGATTGCATTCCAGGAGAAGATTTCTCTCGGTGCTTTTAATCTTGAACAGGCGAGAATCCAGATGGAAGAAGAGTGGATGATACTAAAGAACCCAGTTGGTAAAGCAGTTTGATGTTTGGAAAATAATCTGCACATTAATTATTTGATGTAATGAAAGCAACCGAACGACTTTTAACGAAATGTTGGGAATAAGCAGGACTTCATCATGAATATCTTCAGAATAAGCTTAACAATAAACATGCAATTCAATGTTTAGGCGGTTACGTTGTTTACAAGCATAAACAAAGTGGGAACAGTTGCTTATTCCAAATTGAACTTAGTATCTTCGCAGTTTAGGAGCAAAAGAAAACTCTAGGTGGATGGGAACTAGACGGCATTTAGAATAACGTGAAGGATCACTTTTGGGTGGTTGGTGGGAAAGTGGAAATGATTGATGTTGAAAGATAATAAAATCCGCAACATCAATGTACTTAGTCAACAAAAAGCAATTAAACAAAAACGCATTCAGTTACCTCAGGATCAGTAGTCGGGGAGTAGCGCTTGTAGGGGATGCCATTTCTATCGATGAGGAACTTCGTGAAGTTCCATTTTATACTACTGCAAGGGTGAAGAAACACAAAGTTCATTTTAGAAACAAAATGTGCGTGACTGCAAATGACCTAGTTAGAATAAATTAAACAAACCCTAAGGTAAGATTTGTAACTACGTCAAATAACAGTGGAGGTTGACATGATAATCAAATTTAAGCGCTAGCTACACCACTTTTAAAGGAAAATCAACCACCCTAATCTAAATCCTTCATTCTTCTGGTACAGCAATGACTGTCACTAATTTTTGGAAACGTTTTCATAACGTGATGAGACAAGATTCCCTGCAGATATTTATCATGAAGTGGTAGGAAACAAGCTGCATGCTCGTGATGCTAGATGCACCACAATTATGCAATGCTGGTAGTAAACGGATTAAGGAAAGGTCGCATTTTACTTGGTGAGCGTCCCCTTAAGTGTCTTTTGGAGGTAAATAAAAAGGGGCAAGGCATCCGGACCATTGACATCAACCTTGCTGAAGAAGTCGAACGTAAGTCCAAATTTGTTTCGCGCGGCTTCCTTGATTTCAGCGTTGGTTCCCGGTTCCTAGTAGCACAATTTGCTTATAGTAAACAATTTGACAGGACTTCAACATTCGGAAAGTATTAACATACCTGATTGCGGAATTGATTACAGGGAAAGGCGAGAATCCTAAGGCCCTGGCTGCTATATTTGGTATACAGGTCTTGCAGCTGGGCATAGTTTTTCTTAGTCAAGCCTCACAGAGTGGCAACGTTAACGACAATGACCACGTTGCCTCTGAAAGGCAAAACGGGAATGACTGTAGAAAGAGCAAGTATGATAAACAAACCTGTATTTCCCCATGGAAACATTGTTCCCATCGATATCCAGCGCATCGAATGTGTAGAATTCAGCTTCGTTCGAAGCCTACCAAAATATGCAGACAAGATTGCAATCACATGGCAATGCAAGTGGTAGCGTTGAAAATAAAAGCATAATTATTACGCAGCAAGTAAATAGGTATATTTCGCGTATAGTTAGAAATTTTGCCACAAAACAATAAACCTGTGTGGAAACCCACCATCTTGGAAAATCGAGGGAAAACGAAGCTACAAGGCTTATTAAGAAGAAGACGACCTTGAGAGCGCAGAAAGGACACCATCGGTGCGTGTGCTATTTTAAAGCATATTTGAATGGAAGTGAACAGCTTCAAAATGTATATTCAAAAAGCATAAAAATTGGAACACAAAATTTTTATTGTTTAAATTCAACATTTTTTATTAAAAATCGGGGGCTAATGAAAACCATTTAAAGCCAATGACGAAATTCATGTATAGCATTTTGGAGAACATTGCATTAAATAAACTCTACAAGCAAATTTTTTTAAGTTTGGGAGTTGCTTTTTTTGTTACTCTAGTTCCGATGTTTCCTTGAGATAAAAACTTCCAGTCTTAAAGTTTGTCATTTTAATTCCTTCAACTAAAATAAGAACGAATAAATGTTCAGTGTAGCTATTCTAGACCTTTTTTGCTGCTTGATTGGATTACATATATTTAACATTGAGTAGGGGCTGGGGTAATTAGCATACACGAGAACCCAGCTTATTCAATGAGAGTGCAATGACCATGACACAAGGCAGACCTTTACCGGAACCAAAGGATTAGCAGCTAACGTATTACATCCAGCACTTACAAGTTTTAGCACAAACTCCAGAAACATACATTGACTGCGATCTGGATCTTGCAAATTGTTAAAGCTTCTTAGCGTGCGTAAATTTGAGAATGTCTATTAACAGCTTTTGTCTGCTAATAATAAGACAGTGCATTAAACTTACTTTTGCATCTGCTTTCGTGGGAAAAATGTAAAAACATTGACAGACCTTGGAGAACACGACCCAGTTAGTACTGTTCTTTAATTGGTTATTAGAGTATGGTGATTGTCTGGGTTGTGGGGTTTGCATGCTTTGCTATAATGAAGTCAGAGTGATGTCTTATTCTTGGGTTGTATGAGTTGGCACTGTTTTTACCAACTTTACCATGGGAATCCCTAGTTGCTCACATTGATCGACTGGACAGCATTCAAATGCAGAGTCTGCACGAAAATATCCCCTTCATAGTTTTGTTCATTATACTTGTTAAAATATGCTTGGGCTGTTCTTCGGTTGGATACCATGCTTTTTCGCATATCTTTTTCACTCGTTTTATCTGGTTTTACTCAGATAATGGTGAAGAATCACAAAATTCCTTCAGTTGAGTTTGATGTCCCTCCAAAACGGCATAAAACGTCCCGATTTTCTGAATTAACATCTGATCCAACCAGTAAGTAATGGGTATTTCTTTAACTTCCCCTCTCCTAGGCTTGGCGTTTTTCCTCAAAAAGATAGAGACGGAGGAAGAAGACATCGTCAAAGAATACTTATCTGAGTCAAGTGGTGAGGAGCTACTATTACTGCTAGAAACGGGCTATGAACGAAAGTCAAACGAGGTGGGTGTCTGCGTTTGCAATTCCGACAGATTATGCACCCCTTTTTCAACTAGTTGGCAGTGATTCTCAAAGTCCTGGCCACGATCATCGTCCGAGCCCGGACGGACCTCACCGATCTGTTTGCAGACACTGGACGACGATTAGCTGAGGGTGTGCTAGAAGATGCTCCACTTGCAGCATGCTTGCGCGCTCTCAAACCTCAAAGCAGTGCAGAAGCCGCCAAGGCTTCGCTTCAACTGCTCGCAGCTGTGGTCTCAACGGATCCCGTTTTCCTGGGTCGTAGTCTCGTTCGGAGTGTCGATTTCGAACATCCTGATTGGGTGCAGGTTTCACGTAGACGTAACATCAAAGATTCCACTGATGTTCGTACCTGTTTTATCAACTTTATCGCCTCCTTCCTTGTTTCAAATAACAATCTTCTCATTCGTGAACTGCTGGAATCCAAGAGTACGTCTGATAATCAGTATTTCGAAGCGTTTTTCCTTAGCTTTTCTTGAATTTGAGGGACTGACCGATTACTTTGGCGCTATCTGGTCTGCTGCTTTTCTTCAAATTTGCCTCTTTTATCATAGATTCGATCACACTGCTGATATCGGAGTGCTTCACAGACAAACCACAAAACGTGTTGTTAATCCTAACTTTACTTCGCACAAGCATTTGTGAGAATGCAACAGTGAGTAAAACCATAAGAATGCGGATATTTACAAGGGCAGCACTAAAACAGCTAGCCTATCTCTATGCATATCGGGGTGAGGCACTGTCAAAGAAAGTGGCCTTATCTCGTTCTGACGCCGAGGTGGATGCTCACTCTGTGGAACTTGTCCGACAAGCACTTCACAGGCTCCTTCTCCCTCTCACATCTTCTCCCCTCACTGGTCTTGTATTTCGTGAGCGCGCCTACCTTGAAGCCGGGTTAGTTTTCGAGCAAATAAAGTGTTTACGGCCACCGATCCCCTCCAATTAAACTTCTTTTTTGCTATTTCAGGAAGCAGAACGAGCACCTGCTCTCGTTTCTCTTCTCACCCCCAATGGACAGTGCATTCACGGATGAGATGAGACGGGAGCTGGTTGCCAATTGTCTACTCGCCTGCCCAGCTCTTTTGCCCGCGTATTTGACTCATTGGACGGCCTCCATGGTACCGCGCGATTCGGAAAATTGGCACAATCTCATGGCATTCGTTAATCAGGTGGGTTTCCATGCTTTAATGAATCTGCAAAATGATCATTGTCTGTTGTTGGAGTGATATCATTTGCTGTAAGTAGGTTCGCTGAAATCGGTAGTCTCGTGGTTTCGATCAATATCCGAGCTGTTTCGGAAGTCCTAGTAAAATTAAAAATCCCTCAAATAAATATGGAAAAAATGACATGCTTTCTTTTTGCAATTTGGATGTGTTTATGTTGCTCTGTAATATGAAGATATGTTGACAGCTACTCAGAGAGATTTTAGGCGAATAGAAGGGATGAGGGTGAAGGTGAAGATTTCTCCCTCCCTTTTCATTTCTAGAGTGTACATCTCGCAAATAAATTCTCTGGCAGTATTGTGCCTTACATTGCGTCGTGAGGCCATGCGTTAGCCCCAGTTGTTGTTTCTGGAGAAGTTTTCTTGCCCACGCGCGAGCGGTTGGATGTCATCCGTGATTGTTTTGTTTTTGGGCAATTGCGTCGTCTGCTGTCCACTCCATAAACAACAGCCACAGTCTTCTGGAGGTGAAGTGATGTGTGCCCTAAGAGTATGCTAAATGGATTGTTTAGGAAAAAAACAATTTGTTTGCTTAGTGAACAGTTAAAATAGTGCGAATATGCAAAAAGATGGAAGTATTTTCTAAGCATTGTGCCTTTTTAAAACCTGAACTGCTTCTTAATCGCATCCCATCTAATAAAGTTGAAATTTGTGCTTACGAAGTCCCAGATTGTTCTTCTGAGTCACAGTTTTGGTGCTTTGCTTTTGGCTATCAATTGCCAATGGATTTTTGACGACTCCATCATATTCCCTCGTTTACTTTTTTCATTTAACGCTAATCCAAGATTTACTTCATCATACCAGACGGGTCGTTTTTGTGTCAGGATTATATTTAAAAAACTACATTTGGATCAGTTTCATCTACAAACGCATTGTCAAGATAAAAACAACTTTTCCAGGGAGGAGTTTCTGGGTGGGAAAGTTTGGTGCCTGTAGGGAATAATCAGATTTTGTGCTTCAGTTGAGGCGGTTGATTTTTCTACATTTTAGCTTTTTTCCATGTTTCAAAATCACCTGGTTAATCGTGTCTCCCAACTGCTGGAATTGTCTCAAGACATGGCACAGTTTGTTCAAGGCCTCTCCGATATCTGCCTACCTCCTTTGGGTATCGCTGAAGTCCTGCATTCTGCTTTTCAGGTTTGCATTCACATTCTTCTCTCTACTTCCAAATGATTGGCTTTTTATAGTGCATTGTCATTCTCTTTCCATCAGCATGAAAGTAAATCGGTTACTAAGGCGGCAAATACTATCTACAGGACCCTTAGACAGAATCTGGTTCTCTTTCTGACTTGGCTTCATACAACCGAGGAACTGAAAACCAAGGGTGCTACACCCAAACCCATTATCCAATCCATTTCCAAGATCCTTTTGGAACGTGTCCTCGTCGATAAATGGCTGCAGAGGTTTTCCAAAACCCTACAAAAAGAGCACACTGATGTGTCACTTCTGGAGGATCAAATCCTTCCACCTACTGAGGAGCAAGAAGAAGAAGTAGAGGGAAAAGATGAAGAATCTGAAGGTTTGCGATCACTGATTTCCACTTCATTCTTCGTAGATTCCAAAAAAGTGTCAAGTCCGGAGGCCGTAATAGCTACTCTATCGAAAAGTAGGCTTTTCTTTTTAATCTCTAAAGTCGTCGTTATTTTTAGAGTTTCGGTCAAGACTTTTGATGTTGCACAAGCTGTCTCAGAATCCCGAAACAGAGGTGACAGAAAGAGAGCTTGTGAAGTTACTCAAGATTTGGCCTCAGTTGGCCCCCACTTGTCTCAAGTAAGTGGTGCTACTGTTTTTTTATGGCAATCTTCCTCTAGGACCTACTGGCACCACGCCGTTGTCTTAAATTGTATGGCAGCTGCTGTTCGTTTGCTCTCCCAAAGCATTTCCAAAAGCGGTTGGATGGAAGGTGAAAAAAATGAATTTGTCAGCGAAAAAATCTCCCCATGTCCTAAACACCTCCTCAAGCTCATTTCCACCAATCGTGTGTTTAAATTGATTCTCCTTGAAAAGCCGTTAAATGAGGAGTTTGCCACAGTTCCACTGACTCCACTCAAAAGTAGGTTAGGAAATTATCTGCTTTCATTGTTATTTGACTCAATTGTAGCCGCGCTGGTCAATCTACTTCTTGCTCTTGCTGAGGTTGATCCAAAGATCACGGCGGCGGAAATTCCTCTACTCTCCATTTTAGCTGCCTATCGTAGCAGTTTGTCAGTTTGTGGTAAGTAGAACCCCCACGTAGACCCCTTCATCTCGTTTTTAGACCGATTCTTGTTGCAGTTAATCTACATACTTGACCTCGGTGGATACTCAATATCAAGCATTTGGTAGATCATCTAAATGGATCTAAGGCCATTTTTTGCTAGGGGAATGTCGACTCAGAGTGTAATTTGGGGTGATCGTCTCGCCGATCACTATCGATTCGGTGAGACACTGGGTGAGGCACCACAATTATGGCGTGAGTTGAATCCAGGCGCTTTCCTTAATGTCCTGGACAAGGATAAGCTGTTGAGTAGTGCCCTCTCATTTCCTGTTACTCGTCGGTGTTTGGTAAGCTTTGCTATTGCAGGGAAGAGTTGGCTTAGATGAGTTTTATCTAAAATGTGTCATTCTGTTTCAATGCCGTCTTTGAGTCGCCCTGTATTTTCCATAGGCTCGATCCATGAATGTGGAATGTGTAAATCTGGATCACAATCACTATGATCCATGCTTCCTTCTCCCGCTGTTTCTTCAATACCTCTCTTCTGGTGAGTTTCATTTTGATTTCTTCGATTGCATGAATGAACGAGTCGGCGATCTAGTGAGTGAATGGATGAATGAGCTGCCGAGGGATTGGATTTGTAATTAACAGTACCTAGGCGCAAGCATCCGCCCTGCATGACTTCCTTTTCCATTCCACTTTCTAACTCTGTTCTATTTCGTACAGGCTCATGTGATTAAGCGATGTCGGAGAAAGGTGACAATCGCTTAGGAAAAGCGAGGGTTTACCTCTCTCTTCTCATTATCAAGCGCAAATCTTTCAGCGGTTAGATTTTGCGGTATTAGCGAGGTCCTGCTTGGTTTTGTCGCGGCGGGACCATCTTCCCACTGATTAACTGATCATACCTGTTTCTAAGGGATAAGTTTTTGTTGACAGGATGGAGCTGTGCGATGTCGAGTAGTCAGACCCAGCCAAATCTGTTTGACCTTGAGGAATTGCGTCTATAACCTAGCCCACCTACAAAGTCGGCATAGCTCCTGGGGGTATGAAGTAGTGGACGACTTAGAAGTGTTTAGAGAGGTGGTATGCGGATCTTCTGGGTACACCCTGTGATACAAAGGCAGCTTCTCTTTACTAGTCAGTCAGTCAACCAACAAGCATCACAAAACGGTGTGCTTTTAAAATGTGAAAGAGGTGGGAAAATCTACGGCACTTGTGGACCTTATTTCCATCTGTTAGTGCTTACACCTGCCACTCCTTTTGGTCGACTGACAATATGTAGTTAAGTGAGTGTCTGATCAAGTGGGATTTTTAATACTCAATTTATTTTGGCCTCACCTTCCGTCTGTAGATGAGGCACAGGAAGAACTGCAACCCAGTCGCGTGGATATACGCGGCTTTTACACTCGCAACTGCCTCGCCTTTGTGGTCGGTGCCCTCTCCAGCTACTCACGAAACATTCGTGGACTTGCAAAGTCCATTATTGCGCGATTTCGACTCCTCTCAGAGGCCTGGAAACCCACCAAAACCCCCTCAATCCCAATGTCTGTCGCTGTCATGAAACAGTTTCCAGAACGTGTTCAGGTAAGTTGACGATGGTACAGAGCAACTGCAGCTGCAGAGTTTCTTATTGTCTAAAATGTTCCCTAAGGCGTTGAAGGTTGCAGACCCAAGAGCGTATTTGCCATAAATTTGTGGAAGGGTTGGAAGACTATCTGAAAGGGGGAAAATTTTACAAACTCCCTTATTTTAGGCAAATATTATGTTGCCACGTCCCTTCCCCCCCCCCCCTACTTGACTGTTATCTCCGTAGTCACTCTTGTTTCAGGCGTTGCGAGTTTTTTGGTACACTGTTGTAGTACGTATTGATGAATTAAGACCTCTGTCAGTCGAATTGTGTCGAGGTATTCACTTAGGCCTAGATCGTATACCAACCGCTTCAATTGGGACCATTTACCTAAAAGCCACACCCTTGTTCTCATTTCAATACTCTAAACGAAATAACTTCTATTAATTCTACTCTTGCCATAATTCCACACGATTTCAATGGCTACTTTCTTCTACCAGTCTGGAGTATCCAGTCAACTAAGTTAAGATTTCCATCACCAGTGCAGCCTGTGAGCTACGAAATATGCGAGCCTTGAGTAAGATGTAAACTGGTGGAATCTCATCAAGGACAGCCCAAACTAGCAGTCTGCCATCTCTTGGTCAAAAAGTTGCAAAAATTATCAATTTCCTTCACTTTGCGTAGCTGAATTTCATGCTGGACACCCTGCGGAATAGTTTGAGCACCAAGGCGGGTGAGTTGGGTGGAGGGCCACGGCGTGCGGTGCTCTTTGGCTCACGAGCGGACACCTCCTTTCGGCTGTCGCGAGTCCATGCTAACTTCTTCATCCACTCTCTGGGGATGCTCACGAAACCTGGTGCGTCCATCTTTAGTTGTCTCACTCTTATGCCTTTCATGCTTTTAAACGATTATTTCAGTTTATATTTGGTGAACTGTTGTAGGATTACCTCTTCCCCATTTCTTTCTGCTTTTCTATTCTAAAACGGTTCGATGTTGAAGAAAAAGTGTGAGCTCACCTCAAATAATCCTTTTTTTATTGTTTTCAAATGACCCAAATGCCGTGGGTTTACAACCTCAAACTCATGAAATTTTGACTGGTTTGCATTAAAAAAGGAGGGGTTACCGGTATGTCTGTAGATTTTGCCCAAACTAAATTTACCAAATCTCCTTCAGCCTCTTTTGCTTAACTTTTTTTGTCTGGTTCAGTGCGATCCGATTTCTCTGCATCCTTTTTTCTGTGTTCAGAACATAGGATGTACGAGGTGTTCTGGAACACTTACATGGCAAAACCGGCCATTGATTTGGGCACAGTTCCCGATTTCATGCGAATCATGTACTCGGTTCACAAAGATGTAAGTGAACCAATTCATTGTAACCGTATTCCTCATCGCCTTTGTGTTTTCCCAAATTGAAAGTTGTTTTCGTATTGAAGTTCCGTGCGCATACATCCATCTGTTCCGTGTCCATCCACCCTGTCAAGCTCTCTGGACGATGTAACACTAATACTTTTACCTTTTCATCACTACTTTTGTAGAACCACCACGAAATTGCAATAATAGTAGATTCTACCACCACTAACTTTGATTTTCCAGTCGGATCACTTATGCAGCACGTAGATAAATTTCAAGAACAAAGGCATCCACCACAGGACAGCTTTTTTCATCCAAATATATTAGGCACCATCACCTTCCTACGTCTCAGTCAACTATGCAAATTTGAGACAACAGGCCAGCCATTATCCTACATCATTAATGCGGTTGCTAGCTACTGCCACCTTCTCTTTGTCTCTGCAGTTTCGTGTTGAACGGCAGTGGATGGTGAAACTTTGTGCTGACAGTCTCAATGATACCTCAGACTACCTGTTGTTGGAGAAATCTCGAGTCTACAAGTACTGCCTTCTGTTATATGCTGATCCTGGCGTCGATACCACCACTCAGGTTGAAAGCCACTTGCTTATTTGTAATTTGAATGCACAATTGCCTTGTTGAAGTATGCGTAGACAGGATTTGTTATGTTGACACTGTCGTTCCAAAATGCAATTATCCTCATGTCAAGCACATCTTCGACGTTTCACTCTGACGAACTGTCATAATTTGAGAGGAAACCCGCATTAAATAAAAAAACCTTGACGTCACACATACGTGACACCAATAGCTAATGTGTCAGTCTGAAGTTGATGTCGCTGTCTATCCTCACTTCTCCTATGCGTAATCAGCTTTTGGCCAGTTGAGTTCATATTCACCTTTGTCATTTGAAAAGCAGGCTTTTCTGTCATTTGATCGGGTAAGTCTTTCAAGGTATGATTGTCATAAGTTGTCATGCCCATGCGGAAATTTAACACATTCATTTATTCTCCCATTTGTGTGTTTAATTCGTAATTATAGTACAATTGCCTACTCATTCGTTGATGGCTCAATTCCCATTTACTTTGCCCCTAAATCGTATTTTTTGACGTCATGTTGCTAAATTCATTCCAGTAGCCATACTTGGAAGTGTTCGCTTTTGCGACATGTGATCCTTACCTATTCATGATTGTTGGTCGTACCAAATCGTGTGGCAAACATTATGGTTGAGCTAATACTGATCAAAATAAATATGTAATTTGAGGAAGTTTAACATTCCATAAGTCGTGATTACCCATTCTTTCCCCACCTCTAGATTCAAATTCTTCGTCTCCTGACCGCCACCACGAGGATCCCACGAGCATGTCACGCTTTGACGCGCTTTCATGCTTTTCCGTTGTGGTTATTTCGACATGCTCTCTCGACTGCGTAAGTGCCCTCCCTTCCCTTCTTGAGTTTCTTTTATGTACAAATATTTCGAATTGTTTGTTTCTTTTAGCCATTCCCCATCCCTGTGCTACTTCTTCACTATCATTTCGCAGATGATAGCGGCATTTGAGGAGACAAAGGAGGCATCGCCATGTCTTTCCATGCTCCGACTTCTTGATACAACCTTCAGGTCGGCCCATAACCATCGGCTTTTGGATTTGCTTTTGTGCATTTACTGGGGGAAGGGGAGGGGAGACCTTCAAGAAGGTTATCATTTTTTTTCTTTTGTCACTATTAATTTTTTTTGTTGCAGAAAAATGCACGACGAATCTACGTTTAATAAGCGGAGGATAAAGCGCATTACTGCTTGAAGGAGGATTTTTGCATACGGAAATGTACATTTGAAACATGATTTTGATAATGTGTAGTCTTCTCATTAAGGATTTAAGGCTTGTCTCTGATTCAGGTATGGGTAATTGAAAACAAAATTATGTGAAATTGGGGAATTAATGCTTGTCCTGCTGGGGCGGTGGTGTTATTACATCAGTCAACATTTGGGGTTAGTTGTTCCGGGGGAGTATAACACGTGGAATCGCAATGGAGGGCTTGGAAGGTTGTGCTATTAGACCACCTAGAGTAATCATGGTTGGACGGGCGAGGCGGTGTATCTTCTTCACTCCTAACAAGGCCTTTGAATCATGATTGCACAAATTGGGCAAGGTGGTGAAAAGTCGGGGTGTGTCCGATGACGGAGTGTTGGAGCATGTAATCTTGTGGTGGTGTAATGCGTTCAAGGTTTGCCAGTTGAGTCACAGTGGTCTTGTTTCGGTGATCCATCGTTAACGTCTTGAGGCTAGCGTGGTAATGAGTCTCCTTAGTCATCGGGGCAAGGAGGAATCGTTTTTTTTTTTTTTTCGCCGTTTTATTCATATCTCAGCCTCAAGATACGACTGATCAGCATGTGAAGGGCTCTTTCACCTGACGTTGGAAATCTTCGTGTTGGTGAATGAACGTTGTGTTCAATGTTGCCACGGGAAGGTTGAACTCTTGTGCGGTTTCATGATGACAAAATACACGTTGATCAGACACCCAGGTGCCAGAAAGCAATTCCACACACCGGCTGTGTTGTGACGGTGGTGAAGGTGATGTATATGACGATCCCGACATGCTGGAAACCAAAACGTCGAAATCATCACTAAAGTGAAGAGGTGTGGGTGCCTTTGAGACTGACACCATTGAAATACCTTATTGTTGAGTGGTTAAACATTTCATCACCAGAGTGTGCTGTATTTGAAGTTCTCTGTGGATGCAGTTGAGATCTGTGGTTTAAGTGGATGACCTCCATGCTGATAGAACACTTTGTTCGTCACCGGAGGTTGTATGCACTCCCTGCTATCGAAGTGCCGAAGTCAAAGCAGTATATCGCTTGATAACCTCATTTTATGGCTAAGCGACAATTACCTTTAATTCATCCTCAGTCTTAAGTTCGCCTTCCGATTAAGCATTCTGGCCTACTTAAAGAAATATTGGAACATACGGAACGCTTTTGAATAACTGTCATTGTAAAATTGGAAGAAGTGAAATTTGCAGCATTGATTATAACTTTGGCATTGTGGAGACCATCCTACGTAAGTTGCTACGATTTCGGCATTTCGCAAAGCTCAGTTTTCCATTGTTATTGCAGAAAGGAAGAAAGAAAGGCACTACACCGAATGTTCCGCCGTTGAAGGAACAATTATGGGATAACTTTTTCAAATAAGGTGTTGAGCTTAGCAGATGCCGCAACATCCAGCCATAGAACATGAGCCGGCTTCAAAATGCTACTTAGGATACGATTTCCAAGCCATTGGGAGTGAGTTGTAGACCAAGTTCTCGTACCGCCTAACATTGATTCCAGAGTGTATTGCACGTGGTGATGCAAGTCTTCGTGCCGTTAAAACCCAAAACAAGGTAGGTTCCACCATTTGCAGGCTCATTATTGATATTCGCCTTCCTCAAATCTGAATGATCTTGAAGTTATGTGTAACTAGATTTACGTAATCATGAAAAACAAAGCACGCACACACGAATATGCTTCTTGACATTAAACGTGCATAAAGAGGTGGCTATTTTAGCTTTAAGAGAATCGCATCAAACTCCTGTCACGCCTCCATCTGCTGATGGGGACCCTTATCAACCTCTTTCGGCTCCCCATCTTCTGACTTCCTCTGGAGCTAAGATTAGCACTTTTCAAGGGTTCTACATACTTCCAACGTGTTGGATACATTGTGTAGGTTGTATTTACCACAATTTGTTGCTTATTAACGCGTTTTAAACAGGCGATTCAAATTATTTCAATACTAAAAAGAAAACGGTTCAGTTATCAGCCACATTTTATTTGAAAGGTACAACCGGAAACTGGGATCAGAATCATCTTCACCAAAGATTCCATAGTTTAAAGGAAATAAGTACTGAAGTTGATTGTTGATTTACTACATCAGAGAAGTCTGAACTAGGAATGGACACAAAAACTCGCTGTTTTGCAGAAGGGGATACTCATGTATCCCACCATTGTAGCTTCGCCGGGTAGGCTGACCTTCAGGACATGTAAGTGGCCAGAAGCCCTAATAATTGTCTTTTTTCCCCCTCAGGGAAGTCTCGGTGTGTCACACACATGTTTCACAGAGTATCAAAATTGATATCAAATATCTGGCTCGCACAGAATTGAAACAAAAAGATGCATATTGTGATTTTGAGGGCAGCTAAAGTTGCGATATTATCAGAATTATTCGACTCACCCTGCATGAAGTATTTGATTTGGAAAGGTAGTACGTTTATTTATAATCCATACATTATTAAATTTGATTTTTTCTCTTGAATTTCCTAGTTTGTTTTTAATAAGGTAATTTTTCTATTTTAAGCATAGATGATTCGGTCACCAAGTCATTTGTATCTCAGAAAATGCTTAGCCAATTTGAAAGGTACTAGCGGTAATTCAAAGGGCGAGTTCGGGTTTTGTTTTCCTCGCGCCTCACTTCAATGGATGCGGACTATAAGTATCAAGCCGAATATGCGAAAAGCAGTCGATCAAGTTGTCGTTCTTGCAAAAGCACTATTGCAAAGGACTCACTGAGAATAGGGGCCCTTGTTCAGTCCCACATATTCGATGGAAAAATGACTCTTTGGTACCACTACAGTTGCTTTTTCAAGAAATCCAAAATCCTCCAAACAAGTGATATAAAGAACTTTGATGGATTGAAATTCGAAGATCAAGAGAAGATTCGTGCAGAGATGAAGGGTGAAAAATTTCAGCTCTCCAATTTTTGTATTAAACCTAATGGGGACAATTCAGACAGGTGTTTGATTTGCTCTAGATGCATCGAGGTACTTATAATTTCTATTTTTAAATAGCTTTTAGGATCCATTCTTCATTGATGGAAAATCAAGTGAATTGGGCACGTCTTATCATATCGAATGCTTTAATAAAAGGCATCCCGGAACGGATTTTTCAAAGTAGTTCTTTTTTTAAGGGTACTTACCTTTGTAGAATTACTGGCTTTGGTAAACTCAAAGCGCAGGATAAGTTTGATCTGCTAGATGCCGTGGCGAATGCCAATTCGTAAGTTTCTCCGTTTCAATGTAGTATCTTTATATCGTTAGAGTTTGTCTTTCCGTGTGAACCGAATATCGTATTATATTAGGTGTCAAAGCACTGATTAACTTCGCTGAAATCTAATAGATTTCACTTTTACCACTAAGCTTTGCTCACTTGTGCCTTCTCATTAGGCCTTCAAGTAAGCGTGGCGCTCAGGGCATCAAGAAGTCTGGAAATCTTGCTACGTCCAGAAAATCCGCCTCATCGACAGACGCGAAAGAATCTTCCAAAGATGCCTTAAAGGTTGGTTTTTTTCCCTAAAATTCCATGTTACTAGCCTAAACGCGGCTTTCTGGCTTCCCGATGAAGGCAAAAATGCGAATGTCGCTGGTGAGGTGGCGCCAATGTTGCTTCCTTTCAGAAGCAGAGCGCTAAACTGTGGCGCCTTCGGGAGCAGTTAGATGCGGAAGTGTCGACAAGCGCTCTAGCCGGTCTGCTTGAGTTCAATTCCCAGCTGGTGCCCGCAGGTCGTGCTGCCCTCCTTGATGCCGTTGCGGACGCGATGCTCTTCGGTGCTCTTCCCCGCTGTCCCCTTGATAGCGCTCCGCTCATCTGTGTCGATGGCGGCTATCGCTGCTCCCGTCTCGCTAACCACTGGGCACCCTGTCTCTTCTCCGCCACTGCAACCGACGCCACCTCTCTTGCTCGCAGCTCTTTTCGTGTGCCCAAGGAGTACCACGATGTCCTCTTCCTGTATGTTTTAAGCGTCTTTTTTTAGCTTATTCTTTTACCACTCCAGAGTTCATACCCCATGTCGTTGTTGTTTTTTCCCTACAATGCTTTTATTATTTAACAAAATTCATCTTCATTGTTTAGGTTCGTCGCTGAGTATGTTCAGTGTTATCTATCACCTCATTCCGATCGATTGCATTAAATCGCATCGCAAGTAGCTTGTTTGAGCCCAAATGGAAATGGGTGGAGGACTTTTTAGTCGTGGGGTAATTATTCTTGTTCGTTTGTGAACAGGAATTAAGTTTATTAGTTCTGTAGTGAAAGTGTTAGTGTCATCAAAAAAATCATTTGAGTCGTGGTGGTCATTTTTCCTCCGGGACTGACAAAGAGCCCGCAGGGCTTGCATACAGCACGAAAAGATTGGTGCCTACACTGTAGTTCTCTCCGTCTTAGAAAGACATACAAATGCAAACCGGGGGTTCGTTTGTTTGCCGAGTCGTCGAGTGCTTCCGTGGAGACATTCGATAAAAAGATGCCGTTAGCAGGTTTACACTTCCTCCTCGATCGTGGACCCTTTCCTGAGGATGTTACTCAGCGCCACCTCGCCGCCACCATCAGGGCCCTTGGTGGTTCACTCCTCACTGTGGTAAGTGCTTCCTTATGACCAGGTCTCATGTTCACGTGGGTTGCTTTATCCTTTAGTAGAAGGCGCATTTTATTAGTTTAATTTGCAAGCACGGTCTATTAATCTAGGGTGGGCCATAGAGCCCAACTTTGAGCAACTTCTGGATTAGTTGGAATTTAGTCAAGCTGCTTTAAAGTATCATTTAATATCAGAAAGGATTGTGTATTAAATATGGCGGTTTGACCGTGCATCAAAGATGACCCTAACTATTATTTCCCACATCTCATCTTGTTCTGCCCTGTCGTTTGTAATTTCTTTCGGTGGAGATATCAATATCGCATTATTCCGTCGTTTTATTTTCTTTGCGCAAGGCGATTCTCGAAGACATTCGTGAACTTGACGATAGTACCGAAAAGTGTGCGATAGATTGATCAAAGACCTACTCAAGAGCAGAACAGGTTCTGAGTCGATTACTTTTGTAACATTCGCCTGTTCCCTTCTGACTTCTCCACCGTCTACCTTGATTTTTCTTGAATGATCTAACGTTCGTGGAGCATTAGTACCATAAGACTACTGCTACCTTCACTTCTAATCTTTCCTTCCCTTCATCTCGTATCTCCTACCCTGAGCCTATTTTCAGGCTGAAGTTATCTCAACTAATGTATTTTTGCAACTCGTTGCCACTTTTCCATGCTCACGTGCCAAACCTGTCATTGGAACGCAAACCCGACGATGATTCGTTGGTTCATTGACGAAATTAGCGTTGCTTAAGTAAAGCTTGACTATCGCAAATCTATTTTTCTGTTTGAAGAAGTGACGAAGAAATGATGTATCACATTTTATCCGGGGGTCAGGAGGAGAATGATGTTGACTTTATGACCCACTGATTGCAAATACTTGATGTAGCCTCACTTCGCCTGTCGTCTTCACAGGTAACACGCGGAGGCATATTCGTGACAACCTCATCATCTGTGGAAACGGAAAGCAAATTGGCGGCGCGTGCAAGGGTTGGCGGGATGCGTCCGATAACTTACAACCTGATCCTCAATGGATCTCTAGCCAAAGCTTCCTCTGCCAAAGACGTTCAGCGGTTAATCGCCGACGAACCACTCGCCGCTGTTTGGGACTCGGCTGAGTCAGCGTCAACTTCTGTGAGCAATCTCTTTCCCGTTAACACACTTGTGTTTCTTTTCTACTCTTAGTGAAGTATTTGTAAACATCCTTACCCCAGTTCATAATGATTTCATAATGACAGTTTCAGTGTTCGATTCTTTATTTTTAGGCCCCGATATGTGAGTATCATTTTGTTTCCGTATGCTCCACCGTTTTTTTGCCGCTTGCTTGCTGTAGTTCGTCCATGTCCGCTTATCATCAAGTATAACTGCATATGGAATTTCACAGCTACTATTATTCGATCATATTGACGAAGGAAATAACGTGCATTTTAACTATCTATATAGCTAACCCACTCGTCACTCTGTAGGTCATACTTGGAGCTCTTGGCAGTGGTCATTAATCTCCACGTTAAGGTTGATCCACGAAGATTTTTTTAAGCAGCATGTGTTAAAGGATCACATTCTAACTGCAGTCTTCAGAATTTCTCACAGGCTAGTGCAGCACCATTAGTAAAAGTGAAATAAGGATCTAGAATGGAGGAAGTTGATTCAGTTTCCTTCATTTTCAAACTGTTTCAGGCATGAGTGGGATTATTAATTTAGTTGAACTGAGTCCTTCATGATTTCCCCCTTAATCTAATTTCCCCCACCCCTCCGATTTTCGGTCCGGCATTAAGAGTCACTGTCCAACTTTGAAAGGTGCATGTTTATCCTTTGGCGTTATCGCTACTCTTGATAACCTCCACCTATTCATTCGCTTACTTCGTTTTTGCAGCTCAGCAGGCCCAATCGGTGGGTCGAAAGCGGAGAACGTTGGTCGAGACGTCGGCGGAAGGCGGCAATGATGCATTGAAGCGGATGCGTGTGAAGGGTGGTGCTGTGGTTGATCCTGCCTCTGGCCTTGAGGACCGCGCCAGTGTCGCTCGTGATACTCATGGTCGTCCGCTCTCCGCCGTCCTTGGCATGGTTGACCTTGTACGCGGCTCAAACTCGTATTACAAGTCAGTTTCTCATCACTCTCTCTCCTTATTTCCTCTTTCCCTCCCAAAAGTTGGCGGAAGCTTTGTTGATTAGGTTGGTAGCATTCGCGCACCCGGTTAATCATTTTATTCAGCTATATTAAGCAGATATAGGTGCAAATAACTAACGACAGGTTTCTGATCTTATCATTCATTCTCGATGTAGGAATTTGAAGGACTCCGACACCAAGACGGGTACTTATTGCAGAACGGAATACCTGTTCAACCCTGCCTGTGTATGGTGGTAGTTAGTGTCGGTAACTGTGTAGTCAATTTAATAATCCTTGTCCTTTACCTCCCCTTCACATACGGTACAATCGCTAATAGCTGAGTAATACGTAACGATTGCCTTTATGATCGTCAGGATACAGGTGCTTCGCTCGGACAAGGAACCGCATCATCACTGGGTTTTCCGTGCCTGGGGCCGCATAGGCACGGATATCGGCGGCTCGAAAGTGGAGCGCTTTGTCAGTCTCGACGCCGCCATGCAGCACTTCCACGACCTCTTTCTCGAGAAGACCGGCAATCCTTGGGGTACCGAGCGCGCTAATTTCATCAAAATGCCCCGACGGTTTTATCCTCTCGAACTGGAACAATTCAATCCCAAGGTAGGTGACACCATACTATTTTCACATCGCTATTTCGTTGTCTTAGGTATTTCCTGATGTAATCTCAGTCTTTGGCAGTGCATTGGCCATTTTGACATGGAAATGCTGAACTGTGGAAGCTAGATGACATGGTGAATGCTGAATATAACCACTCCAGAGCTCTATTCCTTGGATCGCAACGCCTGTTGTTATTCAGTCTGTCTTTTTGTGACCATCTTCTTGCACTGTGGTCTGATGTATTGAAATCACTTGGGTGTTTGGAACGTGAAGATATTACTGTGAATGGTTTATCAAGGCGATGTAACTTTGAGTGTGCTTTTTGCAGAGTTTAATGGGAAGTCATGGGTGATTTTTTGTTTCGAGGATTCTTTGTTCTATTTAAATCTGGCAAGGCTGGGTGGCTCCCAAATCTCTCATTACTTTAATTCTCTTTCTGTGCTTCTCACCGTCCGCCTGGGTTATCCTCATATGTTTGTAACGTGATATGCACCAGAATCCCCGTTAAGTTTTACGGACACTTCGGACATTTCATTGGCCATCTTATTTGATTTTACAGGACGAGGAAAACGGTGAAAAGACGAAAATTGTGCATCAAGTGGCATCCAAGCTGGGAATTCGACTTCAGGAACTTATTCATTTCCTTTTCGACGTCGCCTCAATGACCAACGCCTTGCTGGAGTTTGAGGTCGGTCTTGATTCTCAATGCTAAGTTCTCACAAAAGCAATTAAGCGAGAGTCACAGTCTGTGGTCTGTTTTTCAGATTGATGTTAGGAAAATGCCACTGGGGAAGATATCACGGATGCAGATTCAAGAGGCCTATGGTGTTCTAAGCGATCTCTCTAACCTACTATCTCCGGGAAAGCCTATCGAAGGGCCAGACAAGAGTCGCTTAATTGGAGACACAGCGCGCTTTTATACGCTCATTCCGCATGACTTTGGTCTGAAGGTGCCACCCCTGTTGGACAGTTTGGAGGCAATCAAAACCAAGTCTCGAATGTTGGATGATCTATTGAAGCTGGAGGTTGCCTATTCCCTTATGAAGACCGGCAACTCCGACGTCAACCCTCTTGATGAGCACTATGCGAAACTGAAGAATCGAATTGAGGTCCCTATATTGAGCTATTTCCCCCAATTTAATAGTCAATGCCTAAACAGCGACTGTTTTCTGATTACTCTGTCAGCCCCTCGATCGGGACTCGGAGGAGTTTAAACGGATTACGGAGTTCCTCCGAGTCACTCACGCTCCAACGCATTCCACTTATACTCTGGAGGTGGTGGACATTTTTTCGCTTTCGAGGGAGGGGGAGGCGGAGCGTTTCAAGGCGCTGGACAATCGCATGATGCTCTGGCACGGTTCTCGTCGCACAAACTGGGCAGGCATTCTGTGGGTCCTCCCCTCCTACTAACATCCATCAAGAGTAGCTGCAATTTCTTATCTGTGCGTCCCTCGTTCCTTTTGGTTTGGCAGGGCACAGGGTCTACGAATAGCGCCTCCCGAGGCGCCTTCCACAGGGTATATGTTTGGCAAAGGCGTCTACTTCTCTGACATGGCGAGTAAATCCGCCAATTACTGCTATACCTCACCCAGTGCCTCGCAGGGCTGCCTCCTCCTCTGTGAAGTGGCTCTCGGTAAAACGCACGACTGCTTCGCCGCCAACGCCTCTCGACTCTCCAAGCAATTTGGCAGTCGCAAAGGTAACTCTATCCCTGCTTCAGGCTGCTACTTTGGTCGAGGGATTGGAAATCCTCCTTTCATTATCTCTATCACTTGACTACAACCTACGTGATAGTTTTATTTTTTTTGTCAAGATATGTAGACCTTAAAATTTTTATCTTCTGTCGTTATATTTTTGCTGAAAGACATTAATCTGCCGGGTGTTAAGATCTTAATCAATCACCTTCCTGTTTATCATACTTTCTTTAAATTTACCCAAAATGGTGAAAGCAGCCAAAACTTTCGGCGTTTAAATCCACTTTCCTGCAAAAAAATAACTTTTTACTGTCCTTTTTGGTTATCTCTTATCACTCGCCTTGGAACTGTTTGGTCAAAGTTACAAGGTAATTGTTGTGTCGCATTTCTTTGGCACAAGAAACTGCTTTTCTGTAAAATCGGTCATGCGCTATGATTGTTTGATGCGTACTGGCACCTACCTTTTGTCTGAGGAACCACTCCCAGCGGCTGGCAAGTTGCCGTAATGTGTCGTGCCTGCATGCGAGTTTGAGTTTGAAGTAATTTGCTTTCATCAATTTGAAAGGCGTGGGCGCAACCGCACCGAAGGTGGAGACGTACTTCAAAGAGCCCAATAGCGGTGTCATCTACCCCATTGGTGAGCCAGTGACCTCCGCAGACGTAAAAAGTGACCTCCTGTACAATGAGTACATTATATACGACACCGCTCAAATCAAGCAGCGCTACCTTGTCTGGGTCAACTTTAAATTCACCTTTTAGAAATCGCGATTTTATTTCCTCATATTGGCATGATATGTACCACCAATAATAAAATTTCCGCATTCACTCAGTGTTGTCTTTGCAAGTCATTGCTGCGCATCCTACCTTCAAAGATGTTGGGCGGGCGAATTCTCAAGTGTCATTGCTGTAGTCCAGGTTATTCTTCCACATCCCTACCACGGCCAAGAACCGCGGTTTTTTGCAATTGCACGGATGCGATGATGAGTGTGGTTATCTAGTTTACTAGGTGATCAAAGGAAACCGTACCTGTTGTAATTTGTGGGGACTTGTAGAGTGGAGCCAAGTGACCTTGAGTGTAGATGTCACTTACTTTCTGTGCTACTCATATCTTTTAGTGGCTATTGTTTCGGTGAATAAAATTTTGTAAGAAGCTTTCCGTAGTCAGGAATTACCCGTAATACTATCGCAAACTAGTTTAAATGCATTATATCAGTAAATATAAATGGGAAAAAGAAGATTTCGTAACTAATTTAGCATTTTCCTCCTCCACCTCTGCCTTCATTCGTTTGGATGAGTGTTGAGTGTGTACAGCGGGTCGGTGGTGGGGCAGGGCAAACCCCTGCTCTAGTAAACAAAGACTCTACTTAAATTTGTTAGTAGCAGTGATAGATGAAATTATGCTTACTACGCCGAGGCATCAATTTGGGAGCTAGTGGTGGGTTCAGTACCAAAGAGTCGAGGCCAAGTTAGATGCCTTAGCACACACCAGACCCGAACCTGATTTCAAGCAATGTAGTTTCCAGCAGTGCAAAGCCTTAATTTCTACTAATTTACCCCATTTCCTCTCAAAATGTGCACTTTCCATCACTATGAAACCCAGCTCTCTACACATCTGCCTCAGTTCCTCTGCATATATCTATTTTCCATCAATTAGGTGCCCGGATCCCTAGCTCACTAACTTGCTTCCTGCTCAAAAGTGGGAAATGCAATTATCCTTCATCAGTTTTACTGCTTTAAACATAAATTACCGTTGTACAACCCATGAAATAATAATGATAACTAGTTCGACTGAAGGGAAGGCGAAAGCCACACAGTAACCATTACACTACTGCAGTAGTGGGGGTAAACAAGTCGAGGCGATTTGAGCGTTGCCCACAAAGTAACCGTGATAACAATACATCCCCATTGAATGCCCCATTTACGAGCAGTAAGGACAGCCATCCTGCCAAGAGGCTTTTTTTGATGGCAGTCAATGTACACACTTCGATGGCCTACACCGAGGGCCCTAAACAGAGTCGCGTTCACACAAAGGTGTGTCCACACTCTATTACATCCTTTACTAACAAAATAACACTATCACAAGGAACTGACAAAACTGCCTAGTGATTGCATAGGATTGCACAGGAACTAAATTGCCAAACAAACTATGAAATAAAGAAGAATAAGAAGAAGACTTTCGCCAAATCGACAAAAGTGTGAAATACGTAAAGCAGCGTTCAGCTTTCCAATAACAAATGATTTCATCCAAAGCACGCGCTTGATACACCAGTGCTTAGTGCGCTAACTACCATTACGACTTAGGAATGAGAAAGGCTTATGCTTCGCCGTAGACAGTCGTGCAGGTTATGACGCAGGCTGCTGTCACACTCCATGAACATCCAGTGTGTTTCATCCACCCACGGGTAGCAGTAGCTACTGCATAAATTACAAGAAACACCCCAACAACTGGTCCCACTCGTAGTCATTGGAAATAGTATACAAATACACACCAAAACCTGTTGCACGAGACCCTTCTCGATTAGCTAGGACAAGAACAGCAACACAGATACTGCGGGACAGGGGAACGCGCACGGGGCTGCCTACCCTGCAATTAAGTGCAAAGACACTTTGCTGCAACCTTACAACACACTAATTGCCTGCCGAAACTGCAGTAATTTGATTGTAAAAAGCCGACGTTAGCTCAGCCCTTCTTAATGAGATGGGTACATTTAAGTGATCAAATCCTGTGGTCTAGTTTTTCTGCCAAGAATGAGTGCCGATGCATTATTTACACATACAGTAGTGCTGCAGGCAGTAGCACCGGTCTATTTGTTTTCCAACCTAAAACATTGGGTAGTCTATCCTGACAGCTTTCAATAGTGGGGAAGTGCTCCACCGAAGTGTTAAATTTTGACCAACATAACGGTAAGTGTAGTCTGGCATACGTTTAACTTACATAAGTATGTGTGCAGAACTGCCTCGTGCCACGTGTATTCAAGGTTCCGAATTTGAGCTTCTGATCTTTATACTTCCACAGACATCGAGATGAAGAGGGTTTTTTTAGCAAGAGGAGCAGCCTTTGAGAAATGTTTTACCTTCACGTTCTACTTTATTTCATTCACTGCAAAATTATGATTGGAATAATTCGTTGACTGCAATTGGTTTGGGGACCAATCCCCTTAAAATGGCTTCAATAATAACATTTCCTACCGCTGAAGCCGGTGACATGCTTTCTTTCCTTCTTTAGCTAGTCTATTTTAACTGCTACGCAGTCCTTACAAATTCTTGCTATAACCCTTTGTTGATTTCAGAACCATGGAATTGTTGTAGGACATCAGGTCGGCATGTGCCACCACCACGTTATTAGTAAATGGCATCTTGTCTTCGGCTTATCTAGAATGCTATAATCGATTATGGTATCCACTGTCTGTCCTAATGGCGATACAAACACCCAGAAGTCCATGCTACTTACGCAAATAAAGTAGGCCATCTACGCCAACTTGAATAACTACTTTAGTGCATGCAATTTAAAGCTAATACCACGGGCATGTCATGGTGATCAGCAGCTACTCCTTTGAAGCTAGACACGTTCTCCCACCAATCCCTTATGTGGTGCAAAAAATAAATGCAAGAGTCGATTTTGACATTAGGAATTCCACCTTTCCATTCATTTCAAACTTCCATCTGTGGAGAAGCATGTGAGCAATCGCCTAGTTATAACTGAGCCATTGTTCTAGTTCATTCAAATGATGTAGTAAATATTCTAATGCAGCTTAACAAGGTTACTCCATAATCCCAGTATTATTAGGCGGAAGGCACACTCATTCGTTGTAAAGGTGGAAAACGACAAAATGTACTGACGAAATGGGAGGAAATAGAGACATTACACTTGAGAGTGGGACGAAAAATATGTAAGAACAAGTAAGCAATACATCTGGTAGATTACTAGACCGGAGTACGTAATTTGGAATTTATGGACTAAAGACTAAATAATAGGAATGAATTAGCATGCCATTACAAGATCTTTGTTCTATCGTATACTCTGTAATAATTTCCCATCATTTAGTCGTTTGATCTGTATTGTGATTTGATATTATATGTTTTAGATGATCACATGCTCTTGGCAGTTTCATATTTAGGCATTGTTTGATCTTTAGCTTTTATGTGTTTGGCTATAAGAACATTCTAATCTTACTTAATGAGTAAAGAGGCAATATTGTACATACGAAGAATCCTCAAAATTACTTAAAGGGTAAATGTTGTAAGAAAGTAAAGGAAGGCGTGCTTTTATTAAATTTTATACTAAATTCGGTAAATGAGAGCAAAAACCATCTATCCTGTGTTTTTGATGACATGTTGGAGGAAAGATAGTGAGATGGTTATTAAAGGCTTGTGTAAATGACTGATGGACAAGTTGGCTATATATTCTTTCTTTGTAAAAAGCAAAAATTGTTTTTTTTAAATATGTATTGCAACATCAGAAATCTCGTAACTCATGCCTTATCTCATTCCTCAAATTCCATTAGTGTATCCATGTATACAAGCGAATACAGTAACTTCGTGTCGGCATGGTACTGGCTTGGTCATTGAGTGTGCCAGGGTAAGTAAATGCCATCACTGAATTCCTCTATTCATTTCACCGAAATGCAACCGCTATGTATCAGCATTATTGCTCAATGCACGCCGTTTGGCTATTCGGCACACTCATGAATATTTATAGAATTCTAAATAACGGTTTTGGACAACAATAGGTAACGTACAAACGATGATTAATAGAAGCTGTGATAGTTGAGTAACCGTCAGTCATCATTTGAGACAACATCACAGTGGTTTAGCACGGCGCAATCATATGCCATCCTCAAGATGACTTAAGGAGAAAGGGAGTAAAGATGAAAAGTATGCATTAATAGACAGTCCCTAAAGGCTGAGTTTCATGCTCCTGTTTCTCCCTTCTGTTCCGTCCTTCGTTTACGCTGACCACAATGCCCCGTGCTTTCGCCAACCAATACATACTAATCATGAGTAACAGCACAATTTTGGATCTTATTAGCTAGATCTACTAAGACCAGAGAAGTGGTAACTCAAGAGTATCCCACATTTGCATGATGGTAGACAAGTTTTGGCGGTGGTGTTGCTAACGTCTGTTTGCATCCATTTTAATGAGAAAGTTTGTAACAGACTGATCCACAAGCAGTTGGATATGCAATCAAATTGTGAAATGTTTTGCCATGAGATGTGAAAAAGCTCGAGATGATTTAAAAGGTGATAAGAACTGACATGAGTACAAATTAGTTCGAAACTGGTGGGTATTACAGTAGTTGCAGCTGCACCAGTAGCAAACGCTTTCAGTGGCGACGTCGGCTTGATCTCGTCTGAATTACGATAGGTAAATTGCTGCACAAAATATGTGAAAATTGTGACACAAGTACCAAATAATGTACTGGAGCTTTACTAACAAAAGAAGAACACAAATGCGTCAGGTTTGGGGTTGATTTTAACAAACTTACACTTGCTAGTGGAGGCTATTAAACTACTTTGTTTTTCATGCCTGTGTTTTTGGGCTTTTTGAATCACTTAAGCTGACACTCGCAAAAAATGTAGCGAGAAATCCTATCCTGCTTATTCCTTGATATCAATCCGGCCGATACTGGTAAATTTACCGAAATCAGTGTGTAAAGGTTAAAATATCCCATCTAGTCAGTTGTACGGCATGTGTAGTCACTGTGACGTATCCACGTGTGTGATTTGTGGAATCTTTGGTAGGTGTAATTCAGGTGAAGGAGAATCGGTATGCAATGGCAATGGTAAGGAGCTGAGCCGGTGAAGTGAATATAACAGGCCTCGCAAACCCCTAATTAACGTTCCACCTGATCAGCGTCCAAAGTATCCACAAGTGGTGTCGGATTAAGAATTAAATGATGTGGTTGTGATTTCGTCGCAGTTTGACAAATAAAGAAGGTGATAAATTCAACGTGGGTGAGAAAACATAGCATTTCTATTATGCGCGTAATAGCTTACTCCCAAATTAGGTGGATCTTGGAACTTAAGTATGGTATGAAATTGCAGTCGTTCCTGTGTATATCGGGAAACGAGACCAGGATAGAAGAATGAACATAAAGGAGGGCTTGAATTTTGATACATCTTTCAAGAAACACAAGACTTGTGTAGGAATCAAAATACTAGGAAAAAAGAAGCGCAAAATGCCTCGAGTGAGGCTAGCTAGACATTTGGAAATAGGACGGAGAAGTGGGAGAGAATAGCATAGTAGAAATAGGGGGGATAATGTGCTATGATTAGGCATCCAATCAGGATGCCATAAACGTGCAGGAGTTAAGCACTCTGTGGCCTTGCTAGTCAACCAGAATTCGCCTTAGCGCATGTAGAGAATTCCACCTTAAATGCTGTGTTGTTGCCTTTGTGAGCAACTTTGCATAGGATTTAAGTCGGTCTCCAAGTTAATCCATGTCACTTCACCCACAGCCCCTTCCACCTATTCCATGGTTCCTTGTCCAATTCCACAGTGGCAAATCACTAAGGGTCCTGTGAAAATTTTTAGATAAAAAGAATTTGCTTTTGTACCAGCAAGAATGCTTTTCCAGCCACTTGTACAAGGGCCTACAACGTTTCGAGAAAGCAACCAATAGCACTGCTTCAACATCGCTCCTCAATTGGTGGCTGTCTTATTCCACATGTATGTGGAGGATACAAGGCAAAAATGTCACACATTTACACTACGTTATTGGACTTCCGTGCAAGCAGACACACCAGCGGCTGAGATTGGCACCACATCCATGGGCTTATTACACTCCGCAGGTCGCCAAATGCCATGAGCTGCGGTTTAACCTACCCACTTACTGTTGTTTCCCCCTGTAGACTGTTTTTGGAAAGGCAGAGACAGGTTAACAGAAAGGACAGTAACTTACGGAGCTTACTGTTATGCGATCCGTATTCTGTCGGTGACATTTGTTTCATGTGAGGGACCAAATCCGGATATGCGCACCTAAGTTGATGACTTCTGTCGTGAAGGTTTTTCCGAACCACAATGACTAAAGCATGGATTTTTCTTTTAGCAAAGTTTTAAATTTTATTAAAAAATTGAACTGCAAAGCGTTTGTTATGTGGATTAGGATTGTGGACCAAGTTGTAATTTGTTACTTCCATCCCCTCATCGAGACACTCTAATAGAGCACTTGTTTAAATGTTGCGCAAGGTGGGATTGGTTATGGATGAACAAGCTTTGATAATAACCTTGGGCATTGTGGGCTTGAAAATAACGTTGGTAATTTGAGATTTTGGGGTAAATGAAAAACTATAGGCACATTATTTTTACTTGTTTATTGTTGCATGATTCTTAGACTTTGCAGGGTATCACCTTCAAAAATGAAATATTGTCAAGCCTCTCTCCCGCAGAGGTGCTGAGGGGAAGAGGATGCTTCAGCAATCGAGAAACTGATCGTACCCTTCTTGGATCCAATGTGATATGTTAGACTTTCGTGAACAGGCAATATTCTAAATGCGATAAACTAAATTTTGTCATTCTAACTGAAGAGCATTTAATACTTTCTGAAGGAAATTTGCCTTAAGTCAGATTTATTCCTTGAAGCTATGGATTTAAATATTTCACCAATCCGATTAATCTTGATCCTTTAGATTCACCCTAGCCTAGTTCCACCATGGGATGTCTCAAAAGTGAAGTGGAATATGCTATAAACGAATTTCTGTAAACTGGGCCTAAACAGGAAGAATTGATGGCGCCATCTTTATACTTTTAATATTTATTTTTGCACCTCTCCAGCATGACGAAAACCTAACTTGATAGGGAAATTAGTGCACTTTAAATGGCCTTTGTTAGTTTTTTATTTGTTTCGGCACACTTTCACAAAGATCGAGGCAACATGAGCACAAGCTACCGTTTCGCCATGATTGCCCTAACCCGCCTACTTTCAAACGGAGATCGAGGACTGCTGCGTTCTGATCAGGCCTCGTCTATAAATGCTCATTCACCGCCACATATCTGTATATATGCAAAATACATCGTAGGCGATTTGATCCAACTTTAAGCGGTGTTCTACTGCCACCATATTTTCGGTGTCAACTTACAGCTTTCGTGATTTGTAACTTCCCCACAAGCATTTGGAGCATAAAGAATCTTTATAGTGCTGCCCTTTTTGATGGGTGTCAGCTCTTCTCAGAGGATGTTTCCTCCCACTGCGATGATACCTTCTGTCCTTTCTGGATTAGCATAGCTGACGTAACCTGGAAGAATAGGCAGTCGCCTTACGGTCAACCACTAACATTTAAAATCGAATAAAGTGTGGATGAAACCAAGGAAGCACCGAAAAATTTAGTTTGATTTTGACCTCTGAGCATTACCTAATCACTGACAATAAGCCTAAAGGCTGAAAAGAGTTGGCGTAGATGCAATTAAGCGAAATAGTATGGAAGATAGAAGGTTTGCTACCTTACGGGATGAACGATGCTGAGAAAACGTCGGTTTAGGAGGATGGAAACGAATAAATCGTGTCAGTGTTTCATGCCTGCAATATCTAGTTGGTCTGTTTACACTTTTTGCACAAGTCAGAAAACTTATGATTTGTTAATCCAGACCTCCGGACACAAGTCCGCATTCTGTTGCATAGATGAAGTATCAAGTGTCTTCGTGAGTTACAGAATCCGGACCGCTACCTGGTTGCAGTAGAAATTACACATAAACAAATTTATTCAATGGTTTTTATCGTGCTTTTCCATTTCTGGCAAAGTGGAGGATATCTGTGTGCTTATCAAGTAGGAAGCTCCTCCTTTAATATATTATCCGATCATTTGAACAGACATAATGGTGCGATGGATCATTCGATATCTACATTCAGCACCACTTCCTGCAATAAATTTACTAGTAAAACAAGACTATGGGCACCCAGCCAACTTAGCGCATTAGGCAGTATCACACAATCTCAGAAATTTTGCTAGAAGTGGCGTAAACCGACCGATTGTGGTGCAAAAGACAAGGCAAATGTTTTTTCGCGTGTTTTTCAGATGAGTGAGTTTTAGTTCTACTTTTTTATGTCCCTGACTAAAGTAGATGCCTCTGTCCCTATTTTTAGGTTTCATCAGCCAAGAAAATTTTCAAAAAACATAAATTAACTCTTTTTTTTAGGGCTCAACAACTAGGTGCTAGCATGCATTAGTTGAACTCACTCAGTAAAATATCGGCAAACCGTTAGTTTTTCTTTCTACATTTTCTTGAATATCAGGTGCAAAATATACTTCCATGTTGTTTTATTTAACTTTATATCTGCACGCACGCACAAATGCTATCATAGGCTTGTCGTCGAATCACATCGATGTCATTGGCACCAACCTCCCAGCCAATCGCATCATTTAGCGTATGACATTAGACCAAACCCCTCCTTTTGATTGGCCTGTAATGTTGCACGCTGCAGCTATGCAAATCAATCAACCAATAGAAACGGCAGCCTGATTCGTCATAGTGTCTAATGCATCCTCAACCAAGGAGCCTTCTCATAAAGGCATTGTGCATTTAACATACTACAAGGGAATGAATTGATCAGCAAGAAAGCTAACTGTTACCTAGGCTCCCCTTTAGCGTGGATTTCGGCGTAAGACAAAAAGCAGTTCCAATACGTAGCAGTAAACCTCAAACTTAAACTGACCTTACTGGAGAGTTGTTAGTCTTAATGACTAGAATTGGGGTAGAAAAATATAGGTCAGTGAACAAAAACTTAGTTAATCGACTGAATTTCCAATTGGCAATAAAAGCCATATAAGGCAACATCTCATTAAATCGGAATTCTGCCCTGTAAGATCAAGCATCATACCAGGATGCTGGTCTATCCAGCTTCAGCACAATGTGGGATGGGAAATGCAGTCAGCAACTACGATCTACAAGTAGGGAATTGCTTTTGTTTTTCAGTTCTTGTGGTTATAATAATACAGTAATTACAGCATCAAAGCAATCAGTACAAAATATTCGACCGACACAGTTTGACAGTAAAATAACAGTAGTAGGTAGAGTAATTCAAATCACCGTGCAATGAAGAAAAAGGAACAAATCTAGGCATTAATTGAAAATAATTTCTGCTAATAATCAACACCTTTGTTCACCCCTGGAGGAAGGCAAATTATATTCGTCTTTCAATAAACACAATCTTGCATATTTGGATAATGTGATTAAAATATAAAGGCGGATAGGTAACGTCCTTGATGAGTCGATTAAATTGGCTGGTTGTGCAGACTCCTCGCAATTAGATGGCAAATTCTGAGGGTCATGCACGAGCATAGTATCTATAGCAGGCAATGAGAAAACACAATTTTATGTATATTGTCCACGCTGTGAGCGCCTCAGAGGAGCCACTTTTGCATTTCCGTGAAACTTTACAGACCGCCACTCCAACAAGGATAAGTAGTGTGTTGACATTAATGGCTTACTGCTACGGGTAACTAACCTGCGTTCCATACTTCATCACCATGTTCATCATGCGCATCACTGAAAAGGAAGCAAGGTGATAAGGAAAAGAAGAATCTCACGAAGAAAACCACTCTTAGTTGACATGTAAATTCTGTAGCAGGGATACTATTCATGTACTCGAACCACTTTGGACCAACTGCATGTTGTGGGGGATGTGGAAAAATAAAAGGACTATTCTGATTGGATTTTATTGAAACAGAATAGCATATAAGATAAATGATGTATCTTATTAACATCATTGCATGCTCGCTCCCTGTAGGTCCTGTTGAATGCATCTTCTTGTGTCCATTTTCACCAAAAAGTTTCTCTTACCGCAGCAGAAGCTAATTGCGTAAATTCCTAGCAAAATACACTGCCTACTATTCGAGAGGCCTTCTTACAGAAAAGCTTAAAAAGTGCTCGAGGAACTCTGATCCTGTTTCCGATTCTGACACCGACTGTACACATATTTTGCAAACAGTAACGATAAAGAAGCTATTAGAGTAAAACTACTGGTTCAAGCGTACAAAGCAATGAACTTATGAAGGAAACCTATTTCTAGGGGGAATTTTAAATGATGTTTTACCGTTTTTCTGGAGCGCACGCTTAACATGCAATTGAGTGAATGCCCTCAACTTGACCAGCCATGTGTATTCTACTTTCCCTGACCAGCTAATTTGCCGAGGAAACAGGTATAATTATTTATTTAATCTGACCGTTATTAATTCAGTAAGTCATGTGGCAAAAATTGTCGCAAATAGATGATTTTGGAATGGAGAGAAGCATGTTGGTGCACTGATGCGTAATTTTGCTGAAACTTCGTTACATACATATTTTTGCAAAAGCGGTCAAAGGGTTATGGCACGTTGTATTTTAATCATGCTCAGTGTATTTATTCCTTCTGTTCAGTGCTGGTTTTGTCTAGATAACTGAAACCTAAGTGACATTCTTTATTTTATTTTACGGAGTCCGTAGAATCATTTTGGGCCATTTATTTCTTTTTCTGTTGCCTGTTCTTTACCCTGTTCAAGCAATTGCAATACCCAATCTCGAAAGGCACTTAACTTGAGGCATTGCGGCATTAAAAGGTCATAAGTTGCTCAGTTATGGATATTAATTGTGGATAACAGAGGTATTTTAGGCAGGCAGTTCAAAAGCAACTTAGTTGCAACATATTTAATCACGATCCTACTTTGCTGGAGAAAAATGGCTAGGCAAATGAAGGTGGCAGTTATTACTGCAAACGGAAGCCAGATTGGACAGTAAATAGATAGATTTAACTTGCTAGCGAAATTTTAGCCTAACCAGCATGTCTTTTTGAGACTATATCTACACAATCACCCAACCAAAGTCAACCTCTGCATCCTCATTATAAGCGGATTCAGCTTTGTCGCATACAATTCTAGTTGTTTCCTAAGTGCTGTTATTAATTAAGGGAGCTAAAAAAATTCTATAGATTTCTTATGTGCATTTCTAAAAATAAATTGAATTTAAATTGTAATGATGAAAAAAGATCATAGTGAATATTGTATACTACTACTGCTTTGGACACCGATCTATGTCTGGATACCTACTAATCATTTCATCTATTTATGCATCTTAGGGAGGACACTAGCCGTCAATCCATTCCAGACTAATTTGTTTAGGCTGTTCAACTTCCCATAGTCGCTGCATAATTGTAGACTACTAACATTCTCCTTCACAGGCGCTACCGAGGAGACCAATGGTGAAGTAGACTGCCTTATAACCTTGTCTCGAATTATCACTTCAGCTGGACGGCTTACTCCCTCTAGCGGAGGTGGTGCATTACGTGTTTGTAGTTCCAAGATGGGTATAGATTCGTCGGTATCGACATTTTTCGTTCCAGTTTAGCCCCTTGTCATAGAAAGCTGCTTGCATACTTAAGTAAGGGGTCATAATGCTCTTTTCTCTCTTAATCAGAAATGTGGGTCAACTGCGCGCAAAGTTCATTTTAATTGTTCATGGAAATGTCTGCAGCTTTAAAAAGGGCGTTGCTGATGTCATCTGCGTCATCTGTCGGTAGCAAAGTCTCCGCGTTGATTTCGGTGACTCTTTGAGTGGAAAAGTTTCCTCCTGCATAATTTAGGACTGCTTTGGCTTACCGTAGGAAAGCAGCACCAATTATTACATCCTGAGCTAGCTCTAAACACATATTGAATTTCACTCCCTAGATTCCCTTTTTCTATACGGACTTAAATGCCACCTCGTCTTGAACTAGCATCTCCCTTCCTTCTACTGAATGCAATTTTGTACAACGGGAGAGAACCTTAACCCTGTTACGAAGGATGGGGAAAGCCTGGAGATTTACTGTTGATCTGGCTGCATCAGAGACGAGAAGAAGACAGCAGGGATGTCCTTCAAGTTTACCAGGAACCCATGTTTAAAAATGGGTCCACTTGGGAGCATAGGGAGAGAAGAAAGGCTCCCCTGGTTTGTGTGCTTCTCGAGGGGAGGCACAATGCAAGTATTGACTTTGGCCAATGTTAGAGCTGCTGAAAGATGGGAATCACCAGGAGTTTCTGTAGCTGGACTGGTTGGCTGAGCGAATTGGACTTTGTGTCACAGAGCTTCTCAACGACAGCGGCAGGTCGGACTCCGTGTCCGAAATGGACGGTTTTTCAGTTAGTAGCCTTGTTTGGAGGACAGCTACTTAAAGCACGTTACATCAGATGTTGAAGTTTCTTGGCGTACTTTTCATTGTCCATGTCAGCTTTTTAGAGACGGAGGAAGAAGTCTCTGGCATGGGTTTATTCTTTCCGATCGAGGGCAAGTTGAGCCAACGTATCTCTGCAATGATTAATGTCGGTATCGTGGGTGATGCCGGTGCTGAGTGTGGCCAAAAATAAATCATGGGGAGAGCAGGCGGGATTGAAAGTATTCTTTGGCACTGAGAATAGAGGTGAAGGTTGAATCTAGCAGTTCTTATCTAGTCTTTGAAGTTGATATCATCCTTGAGATAGGGGAGTCCACCGGGGCTGCCACCAGTGTAGGACAAGGCTGGAAGATCTCCACTTTTCTGGTCCGCATACTCTTAAAACACCCAGATTGATTCGGTTTTGTCACGTTTATTGGAGTGAATGAATGAATAGAGCAAGTACAAGTTCAGCGTGGTGTGGGCATCAAACCTTTCTTAGGGTTACAGGACGTTTACTCCTCAGTCAAGAGGTTCAATTCGTAAACCTTCCTCCTCCCTGAAAGGAGCTTTTAAACCAAATAATTATTGCACGAATATTCCGCAATTGCCTGTTATTTAAAATCTGAACCTCCAAACAACTACGAGAGGCAATGGGTTAGAAGCTTAATCGTCCATAGCATAAACATTGATGCATTTTAAATAATCTTTGGTTCGTTTCTATTGGATCCAAGCCAATGATTTTCACTCCGACTTGTTTCATTTTGGTATGTCCGAGGTCATTTTAATGTCCAAGTGTTAGCTGGTCAAAATTCTACTCTACATGCTCATGAAAGCACTTCATTAAACATGAGCAACTCTACCGTGCGTTGAAACTTATGTTTGTTTTTAAATTCAATTTTTTGTACCCACTATTTTGGTCGTTTTATTGATACCAAAAGTATTTACTGTGCAATGTTACATTTTAACCAAATATTGAGTGTCAAATACGGCGGCCTATTTTCAGTCTGGCGCATTGTTATCCGCAGAGGATTTCGATGCCAAATTTTTAAATTCAGTGGCATATTATGGGATCATCTGGCAATAAACAAATTACAGAGTCGAGTTCTTCAAGTGACGCTTATGCATTTTGTTTCATTTTAAAGGAAAAACAAGCAACCGCCGGACCTTCAGGTGGTGATGCTATCAAAATCACTTTGTCTCAAGCTGTGGATAATAATATGATCTCAGTTGCTAAGCAACTACTGGAAAAAGGCGTACGCTATTTTTTGGTAGACGTTGCTGATTAGAAAATTATTCCATGTATAATTTAAAGGAAATAACAGTGATCCCATTATATATCAACGTTAGACGTTAAATCTACTGTTTTACTCTCAATGTGTGCATTCAGCATTATTTTATAGCGAACGGAAATGTCAATTTTGCCATTATTAACAAAGAATCACTTCCCATTAGGCTGATCCTAACGTACACGAAGAAGATCCTACAACAACTCCACTCATAAAAGCCACTAGAATGGGATATGTAGAAATGATGGAGCTTCTTATCGAGAACGGGGCTTACCCTTACCTATGCGACCACGAGGGTGATACTCCGCTTCACTGGGCGGCAAGAAATGGCAATTTGGCCGCCGTCATTGTGCTCTGCAGATGCGACAGCACCACCTATGTGGAGAACATGAACCGCCGAACACCGCTGATGGAAGCTCGTAAGCATGGACACCCTGAGATTGTGCAATACTTGGTTTGTCAGGACAGCAATGAAGAGGTTCCCTCAGCTGATGGGAGGGAATCCAGACTTGCAGCTACTAGTCCTGCAGTACGTAACAGTTTTTTTACTTTGTGCATTGTTTGGCAAAATTTGGCCAATGATTTATTTGATTGATGCTATGAATGAAGCATCATTTTAATAATCCATGTCGCATTTTTTATTAATACCTACTGCTGCTTAACTACCTGTATTTAAATCTTGTAAACTATTATGTCCAACATGAAGTGAAACGGTTGAAAATGTAACTAAAATGTCATTTCGTTACTGGAAATATCAACGAAACCAATAAATTTAGGGACGTATTTATCGTCTAAAAACACAGTAAATTTTGCTAGTGCGGGCAATACAGATTAGGCGATTTAATAATAGGCAATGATATGACTGCTAAACAACAAACTCTGTCAAGCCGAATTAGAATGCAACTTTTTTCCTTCTCGAAACAAACGCTTGCTTACTGACATCCCACAAGTAGCGTGCTTCTTCCTCAATCCATTTTTAAGTTTGGTGCCGAGTTAACTTGTCGATGCATTGCTACCAGTTTTGTGAAGGTAAGTAGGGTTTAGTAGGCGCCTAAGACCGTTCAAAATTTGACTTAAAGGGCATTCTGAAGTAATAAAAGTGAACAGGTTTGCCTGTGGTCAGACAGTATTTAGTTATTTACTTGAGTAAAAATAATTAATTTTAAGTTACATTTATCCTTTAGCTTTGCATTTACCAATGGGTGAGCACGAAATAGAGCACAGCGTGAGGTTTTAAATGAGTAAATCTAGTCTTTTATACAAGAAATTGCATAATGCTTAGTAGATTGCCTTTGTTGCGTTTATGAGAAAACCATAACTTCTTAGAAATGTCAAATACCTCTCTTCATGAGCCTGAAAATTTCACCCTCTCCAATCTAGGGATTGAAGAATAGCCTACTTCGTATGAGATTTAGTTTCAGAAAACCCTTTTAATGATAGCCGCTAGAGTTGACGTTGAATCACTAATACAATATGCTGTAAGGATTGCACTGAAACGCAATGGAAGCACAGACATTTTTACCTTATTTCCGAATATTGCATTTCATCTGCCAGTTAACATTTCCCAAATGTGTATATTTGTTGAATACCTAGGATTTCGACGTCAAAATGGTGGAAGTTTAGTGTCAGCGAAAATCACAATCATTATTTACCTATGGGGCATGCCACACTTTACACACAGAAGTTTGAGCCATTTGTCAATTCCATGGACTAACTTGTGATTAGACTTTAAATCATCGTTATAGATAATTCAAAAAACTGTTTTTCCTTTGTGTTTTCGAGTCCAGGTGTGAGGTTTTAACGTTCTAATTTGCCCAGCATCGTAGTGGGTAAATGGACATATACGGATAAGTCCTCATGAAAGACAATCTTTTGCGCCTATGTCTTAAATATCACCGCATTTAAAAATAAAGTTTACATCAGTTTTACCAAACTCATGTCACTTATTTAACGTCTAAATGTAAAGCAATCAGAAGCTAAATAAGTCCGCTTGTCAGAGCATTTCATTAAACCTTTCTCTCGGCAAAATTTTACCTACATCTCTAATCTCTCCATCAGTGGTAGTAATTTTCAAATAATAAATACTTTATTTAAACTAAATTACAAAGTTTATTAAAAAGTGATCATTTTGTTATGGCATGGTATTGTCGAAACAGCAGAAGGGATAAAAACTTTTTGTTGCCTAGCCGTTAAACTTACAGGCCTACTGATGCATTTAAAAAATATTCATTTAAATCTCGAAGTCTAATTCTTACAAACAAGTTTAGGACTGCATTCAACAACTTGGTCTAGTTGCCCTATAAAAAGTTGTTTCATGGTCAAATTTATTTACTTAAGCTCACCCTCTTTCACTTTCTGCAGAAAAGGCAAACTTTTGGTGGTGCCTCAGGTGGTGATATTAACAAATTTAGTTTATCTCAAGCTGTGGATGACAACATGCTCTCTGTTGCTGGACGGCTACTAGAAAAAGGCGTGCGTTAGTTTTGAATCTTTGTTCTTAATAACCCAACTGTTGCGTATATTTTCATCGCTAAACACCACATTTGGTATTTTGATCTCAGTGTGCTTGCTAGCCATTGTTAATTCCAGCACAAAGTGTCAGTTTTCTCATTATTGTTATAAAAAATTGAATTTTCTGCTCTAGCATAATCACTACTTCGGTCTGATATTGCCCTTCCTTCTACTAGGCTGATCCTAACACACACATAGAAGACCCAACCACAACTCCACTCATAGAAGCTACTAAAAGGGGTAATATAGAAATGATGGAGCTCCTCATCAAAAATGGGGCTCACGCTTACCTGACTGACCATAGCGGTAACACTCCACTTCACTGGGCGGCAAGAAATGGCAATATGGCCGCCGTCACTGTGCTCTGCAGGTCAAATGGCACCATTGATGTGGAAAATATGTGTCGTCAAACTCCGCTGATGGAGGCCTTTACTCATGGTCACCCTGAGATTGTGCAATACTTGCTTCATCAAAATTAAACAATGCAAAATCTAGCCATCTGATGGCATGCGACCTTTATTGCTTTGCGTCTGGCTGCTTTATCATGAAAAACCTAGCAAATGTGGTACTAAAGTTTCGCTATGGACACTGTTTCATTTATAATGTTTAATGTATCATATTCTGTCAGTACCTGCTGCTTCCTAAATGCACCTATTATAGCACTCTTTAAATAAATTTTCCTAAATGTTAATTTATTTTGATAAAATTGCTATGTAAGAAGGAAATAAATGATGAAAATACCACTAAAAATCAAAGTAAGTATTGATATTAAGCAAATACAAGGGGGAAGACGATTTTCGAGATGAGAGTGGGATGAGTGATGATACTAGAAACTCTCATTTGGAATCATATTTACTAACAACTTCAAAGTAATCGGGATTTCTTAGCTGCCCTGTATAATTTGCAACACCATGGCAATTGTATACTACTTAGGCACATGCACGTGTGCATAAGTAGTAGTGGCAGTACTAAAAATATACTTCTAATGTTGCCCATAAGGAGAGGGGTGATGGACACACAGAACATCATAATGGAAATTAATGGAACGCCAGTTTTGATAAATTATGCGAGAGGACTTGTGACAGAACAGTTTTAGAGAGTATTAATAGCTAAATACGTCAAACAAATTACCTAGTTCCAATTGACTGACCTAAATGGAAGGCTTCAATCATCGGTATTTGGAATGCATTAAATTTGTACATTTACGCATGCAAAGGCTTTGCTGTTTTGTTTTGTTTGAAATGCGGCGCCTTATGGAAAACAAGGGAAATCGAGTAATGGCAGAAGTGGACAAGTATCTTCATTAGTTTGCAGCTTTATATACATCTCACACAACAACAATGTTAGCAGGGCCTAATAGAAAGAGAAACGCTTACATACGCAGATAAAGGGATCTAAAATTCTTTGGATGTTAATCTGATTGGACATTCAAACAAAGAATTACTAAAATTGGTACCTTCAAAGCCTGTATGCTAGCAGCCTGCTCGCCACGTTGAACCTGCCAGGGAGAAGGAAGACACTGCTTAAATATGAATAATAATCTGGGGAAAAATATTTGGATAAGTTGATGTGGCTAGCAACTGTTAACAATATTTAAAAGAATAAGAATGATTAAAAGTGCACAATTTGGTTTAAGCTGAAGGAAATTTTCGCGCCTCACCCCAAAGCGCTTGCCCACCGATTATATTTGTAAGAGGAAAAATGGCACTTGCGAAAGATAGACACGTAGTCTAATGTCTCAAAGGTTTCTTTTTTAAATTTAAATGAAGTATGCAACTTGCGAATGCATTTAATGAGCAAGTAGGGAAGGAGTGGGCTCCTACCGGTATTTAAAGAGTCAACATTTTTTGCCACTTCCTTCTTATAAAGTCCAAGCTCTTCATAATTCCTTTTGATTCTCTTCAATATTTTTCCTAAGAAGGTTGGAGATTGAACTGCCAAAAGTTGGCATTCCTCAGCCCTATACTAAGGCTGCAATGTGCATTCGCCTTTCAAATGATATGCAATCTGGATACTCCTCGGCTTCCTATTATCTTAGGAAACTAGAGTTAAATCGGAATTGTAAACACTGAATAAATAACAGCATTTATTCTCAAAAAATTATATAACCTATCCTTTTTGGTCTAAACCAAACAAATAGTAACGAAATTAAATCCAACTGGACGACCCAGCCTGGTGAGTATAAGAAAGGCAGGCAAAGCTGTTATGGAATAACATGCAGTCGTGTTTATTTTGAGTAAGTGATTACTAGCTCACGGATGAGTAAAATAAGACTTGCCGTACAACTGTTAATACGCACTCTGAAATCGCCTGTTTTTGGGGATACCGATCACATGCGATTTCTTTGCAGAGAATTTGAACCTCTACTCCAAGAAAAGCGCAAGTCAAGCTAATAGGTTCATGTGGTTACCGTGAGCTGGTGTAAAGGCATCAGTTACCGATTATAGCACTAAGCCTAATTTGACACACTTGAGCTATCCACGTGAACAGTTAAGGGAATTCAGAGGATATTGACAAGTTTATAGATATAACCTCTCTTCTACATCCTATTTTGTCTCTACAGCAAAGTAACTCCATACTTATAAGGAAAATGTAAAGAAAGTTAATTTTTCTGGAGGATCGTCCAGGAAAAATACTTTGTGGTAAAAAACGACGCGCAGGTGTTAAATAGTGAATTGTTAACCATGAGTAAGAATTTTAGGCCTGCAACTATTAGTATGGTTTACTTGAGTCACTAGGACTGTCGGACGACAGTAATGGCCAAGGTCCTATCACTGCTGTTCACTAAGTAGCAGAGCTACTCGCTCACTCATGCATTCCATCTCCCCTTCATTCTGTCACTTTTAATGCTAAAGTCCGCTGTAGCAGAGACTTCTCCGAAGGCTCCAGTCTCTCAAATCTCGCACCCATCTCTCTCTCCTCATCCATTTTCTTCTTTTGCAACTCTCCACTCATTAATCAAGAGATAATCCACTTTAAGCCTTCACGCGTTGTCCCATTGACATCTCCACTTACCTGATCCATTTATCTATGCATTCAGGATATTAGCACTTGATGCTGTTAAGCTTGGTGCATTATCTGTCTGTGACGTGAAGAATACGCCTTCTTTTATTCTAAAAAAAGACACTCGGCTAGGTGTTACACCTTTGCAGCGGGATCTAATAATCTTGTAATACTAGAGATGTCTTTTAACATCTGCATATCAGCAGCTCTCATAAATGCCAGTCAAAGTGGAGCTGATCACTCATAGCTTAGCAACACGCAGTAGCCGCCTTTGAGGGCAACAGCTGCAGTGACAACCGTTAGGTCAAGGTCATGCGCCCATCAAATTACCTTCAACACACGTGCGATCATATTTTCGTACACTTACTTGGGTTTTTGATCCAGATGACAAAATCTTAAAATTTAATGTCCTTCTTCTAGCATCCATCATGATTGGAAGAGGCAGGAGGTTACCTGCAGACATTTGTTTTATCGCTGCCTACTTTACCACCTCTGCCGTCCTAGATATTTCCACAAAATACAATGGGAGTTAAAGTGATAGCGACGTAAGTTTAAAAAGAAGGCTGAGGACGGCGTTCACAGGGAGAAAGGAAGGGATAAATGGTATCAATATTCCAGCAGGAGCAGGATTATTCACAACTCCCATCGCTGCTATTAGTTGCGATCGCTTTCTGCTCTACGTCAACGCACAGAAGATTATTTCGGTAAAGCGCGGCGAGGCGAATGACAAGACATTTGGTTTGCACCTGCATTAACTGAGGAGGTCATGGAAGCTAAGAACATCCCCTTTACCCAAAGGCCTAAAAAAGTGTCGGGTAGACGTGCCAGCTGATATCACTTAAAAGCCCACTCACTGCCCCGTTAAATCACACTTCTACCACACAGGTTCATTTTAAAACTCCCAAAAGACTGTGTTGCCATGCGTCTGAGTAACTGTCGGATGGGTTTGTCTACTTGCGACTATAGATAGATCCTGCATGCAAGGGAAAGAGACACCTCTTGAGGAATAAATAGGAGTGCCCTATCATTTCGGAGTGATGCAGACACCAAATCATTGCTCAGCCAGCTAAGAAGAAGCATGGAAGTTAGGTTGGAAAGGGAAGAGGCGGTACCACATCTTTCATTTCCCTCTATTGCTTTACAGACGAAGCAAAACAGAGGATAGAAGAAGAGCTGCAAGCCGGGGTGGCAGGGATAGGAGGAAGTGGTTTTGGTGTCAAAATTTCTTACCAAAGCTCAAATCACACGTTTGGCTTCCCGGTAGAAACGGATACACAAAAGGGACTTTGAAAACTTTTCTGCCTTTCTCCTAACCCGGACAATTTACCCGATGGTCTAATTAAATAACTTTTCCTGTTAATAAAACGGCTCAAGTTTAAAATCTTCAAGGCGCAGAGAAGGGGATAGCGTGCACAACCCAGTTTAATCAAATTGAGAACCATTTGCAAGGTCGCTCGACCACTAATACGAACAAGGCTTACTTCATCTGACATCTCTCTACTTTTCTAAGGGCGAGGGGAATGAGACATTTATTACAGCTTAGCAGAAATTGGCTCACTAAGCCGTGGCCAATGTGTCGGTTGAACACACCCAACTTCTGCTCCGAAATTTGTGCTTTGCCAAATACTTTCCAGATGTGGTACTTATAATGAAATCTACGATAAACACCGCTCAATTTAAGTTTTCCTGCAGACAGCATGCTAATAAAAATCAACTAAATTGTCTAATAGAGAATGACAGACGTCTGGTACAACGATTTGGTCAAATGTGAGCAGAGAACCAAACATACTTGATTTGTTCCCCGATGACAGCCAAACAGTCTCTTCATCCCCTTTCACGTAAGCCACCAGAAGTAGTTGAGCTGAACCAACCTCTTATTGCTCAGACAAAGGTAGTGACATTTTTGCATGTTTGCATCCTTCGGTAAATCACGCCTATCGCATAGGCACTTCCTCAAAGGCGTGTTTTCTCCACTAATAGGCAGCTATTACGTGCGTCCTCTTGCAGCAACTCTCCCTCTTCCAACATCCAAGCTGGACTTCAGACAGACGGTGTAAATCCACCTTCTGACGCGCTTAATGAGACGCAAAATGTTCCAAATCATTAGTCCTTGTCTAAATGTCTCTTCTCGGCTCTCAAAGTCACAGCTAAATCTGACCTTGTTTTAATGCCGCTTATTTAAAATCATCATAGGATTAAAATCGAGACCTCGGAAAATAAAAATAACAAAGGTTTGGTTTTAACCTATTTACACAGTTGCACCGCTGTACTCCTACCATGCTGCAGCTTACTTCGGTCTCATTTGACTCGTTGTCAGCCTACCGTTCAGTGTTAGTGATGAAGACTAGCCTATAAATGTAGGCACTCCAAATTGTGGTGAATGTTACTCTTCACACATAAACCCTATCAACGATGTCATTACATGCCTCATAGGTGACGTTTGAAGAATTTAAACAGCTCATTCCAATTCGTCTGCTACCGCCAATCGCGTCGCACCCTCGTGGATGCACTTCGCATACGACAAGTGAATAAAAAGTGAGCTCTGATTTGATTGGCCAATGAAGATGCTCTTATAGCAATGGTGTCAGTCTCTGAGTTTGGTAAACTAAGGTAAGGGTGAGCCAAGATAGGGTGCTTGAGACGTTTGTTGTAATGATGCCCATATCCCACGGATATTACTCCACTGTGCATGAGGTAGTCTACCCAAAGAGAGGCGGCAAGGTAACAACACGACGTGAACACTAAAGCGCTTTTATTTGCAAAAAGGGCTCTGCGGTTCAGTTCAGGGCACCACATTCTCGTGCTACTTGATAGAGCAAAAAAGATAATCGCTATTTCTAGGCACTCCGTTGCAAAGTTTTTGAATTTTAAGGGACCCCAGCCTTTGTGCTACGCAAAGGAAGCGGTTTTTACCTGAGAGATCTCGCCTCCAATGTTAGCTTCCTAGGTGAAAATGGTGCAGAATTTTATGGCTGCCAAATTGTTTGTGGTCTGGAGCGCTTTTATGCTATGCACATCGGCCGCTTAGACACCAAGCCAAACAATATGCTTCTCTTCGGCAGTGTCAGGTATGATTCGTTGCTTCGACATCAGTGCCGCCAAACAACTACATTTGACTTGCATGCAGGGTGGAATGTAGATATATGATTGAATCAACCCACTGCAGAATCCAATTTTACAAATTTCTGTCATATTGTCAGTAAGATAAGTCAGTCCCATGTTAACTGCATTAACACCCTTTCGTGCCTTCGTTACACCCATGTGCGAGCCTAGCTGACAAATCTGCACTTCTGCAAACCATGTCGTTAGGCTTCATTTTAGCCTGTTCTAGCATTACTCTTTTGATGGAATTACTAAATGACTTGTCGCTTTACTTATTTATCCTCCAAATACGTATACCTGCCTCTCTTTTTCATTGACCGTGACGTAGAGTAAAAGCGAAAGACAGGCCGAGGAAATGTTTTGCTGGAATCTGAATTTCCTCTCCTACATGGGCTTTCTAGCCCTTTTTGCATCGGTCTTCCAAGGCGCGTGTGCCCAAGTAGGAGGTGAAAGTGCGCTTCACAATCGTGGAGTAATTTCTGAGCCTCTCATCAGGAATTGCGAAATCTGTGCAAACACTACATTTGTACTCAGGCTGTAGTCAAAGGTAACCTGTCACGATGACTGGCTGCCTACTCCTGCGGTGATATCGTTGCATCAATTTTCACCCACTTCCTAAATGAAGTTGCTACGAGTGGTAAATTTCCAGTTGGGAGTCACCATTGTGCGAAGTGAAGTGATTTTGACGGTCCTTTGTTGTTTTCCATGGGTGTGCCTATAAGACAGCAATGGCACGCACTAACATTGCCTACTTGTGCAGCCGTCTTCATTTATTTTCGAGGTTGATTTTCTCTGCATTTCTGCCTCCCTTGCTGTAGCTTACTAGGAGAAATCGACAATATGACTGAAGCATTTGCTTTAACACGACAATTTTAATAAATACGTGCGAACAAATAGTATCCAGTAAAAAAATTTTGTCATGAAAATTAAACGCTAGAATCTTAATATCTGGCGACATTACTTTAGTACGGACTGTAAACAGTATGTCATCACATCTTATTCAGCAACTACTACTGATAAATAGTGCTGAGTTTAGCTATTAATAGAGCAGTGGTATTAAACGCTTATTTAAACACTACGTCGGTTAAACACCTATTTGAAATAATATGGTAAAATTTTATGGTAAACCGACGTTTTTCCCTATCATGCTTGAGTGGATTCAAGCAATAAATCTACCATGATTCTTAGCCGCCAAAGGTTCACACTACTGATTACTTATCTCCATTGAAGTGATATTCCTTTCTTCTTCAAAAAGCCAGATAAGTCAGTCATCTAATAGCATAAAATTAATTGCTTGTACATTTTTGTGGCAGGATCACACTGGTGTCGTGTTAAAGCAAATGCTTCAGTCATATCGTCGATTTCTCCTAGTAAGCTACAGCAAGGGAGGCAGAAATGCAGAGAAAATCAACCTCGAAAATAAATGAAGACGGCTGCACAAGTAGGCAATGTTAGTGCGTGCCATTGCTGTCTTATAGGCACACCCATGGAAAACAACAAAGGACCGTCAAAATCACTTCACTTCGCACAATGGTGACTCCCAACTGGAAATTTACCACTCGTAGCAACTTCATTTAGGAAGTGGGTGAAAATTGATGCAACGATATCACCGCAGGAGTAGGCAGCCAGTCATCGTGACAGGTTACCTTTGACTACAGCCTGAGTACAAATGTAGTGTTTGCACAGATTTCGCAATTCCTGATGAGAGGCTCAGAAATTACTCCACGATTGTGAAGCGCACTTTCACCTCCTACTTGGGCACACGCGCCTTGGAAGACCGATGCAAAAAGGGCTAGAAAGCCCATGTAGGAGAGGAAATTCAGATTCCAGCAAAACATTTCCTCGGCCTGTCTTTCGCTTTTACTCTACGTCACGGTCAATGAAAAAGAGAGGCAGGTATACGTATTTGGAGGATAAATAAGTAAAGCGACAAGTCATTTAGTAATTCCATCAAAAGAGTAATGCTAGAACAGGCTAAAATTTTGTTTTACTCATTTATGTCCTTAAGAAAGAGACTACCAGGCTTAAGAGCAACAGCGATTTGGTCTGCTGTGATACATACACTTTTGCCATACCAAAGTCATTTTTATCTGTTAAACGTAGTGTTTAAGTAAACGTTTAATGCCACCGCTCCATAAATAAGCTAATTCAGTACTATTTGTCAGTAGCAGTTGCTGATCGAGCTGCGATGATCTATTGTTTACAGTCGCGTTGAGTTAATGACGCCTGATGCCAAGGCTTTGTTTGACTTTTATGGGAATATTTTTTGCTGGATACTGGTTATACGCAAGTGTTTATTATCTTTGATCAAGTTGTCGATTGCGCTTGGTGATCTAAAGCGGGAGAACGGTGATGCTGGATCAGGCTGCATTCAAGCCTAACGACATGGTTGGCAGAAGTGCAGATTTGTCAGCTAGGCTCGCACATGGGTGTAACGAAGGCACAGGCTCTGTGGGTGTAGCGCTGGTGACTGATCATCCAATCATAATGGAGCGGGCACTCATAAATAGATGATTCCTTGAAGTTATGAGCCACATACTCCTCATGTACCTAAAGTCCTGTTCAAGAATTGCCGATGCCGATTGCGATATCGTTGTTTTCGTTAACGATGCAATTCGGTCTCTAGGGTCATCACTTTTCGCGTTGGAGCAGGCTCTCGCTGTATTTGAGAAAGTATGTGTGTCTTCAGTGCATCCGCACCACAATAGGTGTTCTTCTTACCAGCTAACAGGGCGATACTTTTGCTTTCAGGTGAATCCCAAATTATCCGAATCTTGTGATCTCATCCCATTCCCTAATCACCCCTGTCAAAGACTGGTGAGCGTCTACAGTTACTTTTTTTACAGAATAGAAATATTATTTTTGGGTATGAATTCCACTGCGAAGATTACTGAAGCCCTTCAGCTCGATGTCTTGGGCCAGATGAAAGGCATTGAAGCCATTTGGGTGTTTGGGCGTCGGTTTAACTGTCAGCCACACTGCAGTGTAGGGTTATCCCACTGAGCATAATGTGGTCAATTAAAGCCTACGGGATTTTTGCACAGGATACCCCTCTTGACGCGGCGGTGACTCTCTTGTCCCTCATCATGCGGCCCTACATTTCCACTGACTCCAGGCACTTGCTTTACAAATTGCGGGAAATGAACTTAGAGGTGCTGAGTCCCGTAGAGATGCACCGTTTCTGCAATTAAACAATGCCTGGATTTCTGATTTTTCATAAAGGGACGTAGGGTTAACTCACCATTTGTCCCTTTAAATATTTCAGATTTTCGCGCCAACTGGAAAACTTGATGGGGATACAGCAGACAGTCGTAATATTTCGGATGCAGCTTTCAAGGCCATTAAAATGTATGACATCTTTGCTTACATAAAAAGTAATAAAGAGGGATGTTTCTCAGATATTTCCAGAATTCTACTAATAATTGTTAAGAGGAGTATGAATTGAGAGTTGGCAGACAATTTTATCGTTAGAAGTGAGCGGTGCATAAGCTGGACTTGCCCTTTTTAGGGCTCATTGCATAGGCTGTCGGAGACCACTCCTCGTTCTCGGAGGTATTGCGTCGGGACCGAAAGACGCTCTCTGGATGGAAAGCGAGTTTCCCCTGCTCAATGCCATTCTTGGTGCTCTGCATGCCCTCTACAATGTAAGACATGCCCTTCAACGCCCTCCAAATGTTGTCCCCTTTAGCCATTAGAATTGTGCGAGGCATTTCCAGAGAAGGCGAGGAAGTTTGATAACCTCTTGGTGTTTGGTGCTTCGGAGAGAATCCTGAGGGTGGCCTATGCCATGGAGGAGGGACGACGCGTGGCCCGCGACATCGCCGGATCGGATCCGGAGCGAATGTCCGCTCCACGAATTGTCGAGTACCTGAAGCGTGAATTTGCCTCCACACCCGAGGTGATAATGCATGTCAAGGAGATCGACACTTCTGCATATCCTCTCATAGCAGCTGTTAATAGAGCCGCTTCAGGTGAGACAGCTACCGTCTGCATTTAGACTTTTCATTTTTGCGATAGCCCCCAAAAGTCGCAATTACTTTAGGAGTTGAGCGGCACAATGGAAAGGTGGTGCACTTGACTTACGAGGGTGGTTCACCGGTGGACACAACGCTCTTCCTGATTGGCAAGGGCATCACGTACGACACAGGTGGCACGGATGTGAAGGCGGGCGGCGTGATGGCGGGAATGCACCGGGACAAGAGTGGAGCCGCAGCAGTAGCAGGCTTTTTTAGGACCTTGAGTCTACTCAAACCGAAGGGTCTTTCGGTACATGGTGCAATGGCCCTTGTGCGCAATAGCATCGGTTGCGACGGTTACGTAGCTGACGAGATCATCACTTCGCGTGCTGGTCGGCGCGTCCGTGTGGGCAACACCGACGCTGAAGGGCGCATGGTTATGACTGACCTGCTCTGTGAGGCGAAAGAACAGGTTATTCAAATGTTTGCACTTATTATCCACCAACAACTTTTTGTCTGAATTCATGAGATTTTATTCTACCACCAGTTTTCCTGAGTCGTCTACTATACATAGATCATTAATTCTGCGTTTTCCACTCTTTTCTTCATTTTATCCGCTAATTGGAGGCTATTGCAGACCGTCTACATGTAGCTGCGGTATCTCACTAGATTCTCCTGCTACCAGTGACTTTATTTTCCCAAATTTTGCAATTGTAGGCGATGAATGCCGTTAATCCCTTCCTATTTACATTCGCGACGCTGACTGGTCACGCGGCTCTTGCATACAGTTGTTACACCGTAAGATGCACAATTCATCACATTCTGGCTCACGCAAACATAAGTAGTAGGAATTGCATTTTCTTCTTAGGCCATCATGGACAACGGTCCCGCACACAAGCAAGGCGTGGCAAGTGACCTACAGAGAGCAGGTGATCAAGTATCTGACATGGCTGAGGTGATAATGGCATGATAGCCTAGTTTATTAACGTTTTAAAGAACTCCGAAAGGTCTACGTGTGGATGTTTTGTGAATGCAGATATCAACGATTCGCAGAGAGGACTATGAAGCAGTCAAGGGTCATAGTGAGTACGAAGATCTCCTTCAATGCAACAACCTCCCGAGTAGCGCAACCCCTCGTGGGCACCAGTTTCCCGCCGCCTTCATGATTGCTGCTAGCGGTTTGGATGAGGTCAGTTCCTCTTCTGCTTCCACAGCCAAACATATGCCTTATTAGTTTGTAGCCACAAAAACAAATGTCGTTCCTATCGACGAGCACTAATGTGGGGAATCGACACTCATTATGTCCACTGACTTTGTTGCTCAATTACTTTCTTGTGTTCCCTCACTAATTGAACTATCTTCCGGTTGTGTAGCACGGTCTAGGTTCTGAGCAGAAACATCTGCCCTATACCCATCTCGACATCGCCGGCAGCGCTGGTGCCATTGACGTCCTTCCAACTGGAGCACCGCTGCTAATGTTTACCAGTATGTACATCCTCCCCCGCCTCTGAGGTGGACGGCCTGTTCATACATCATTGGCATGGATGCTGTTATACTTTGAAATGTTTGACCATGACTGAGTTATGTGCACCCCAAATCCTTCCTGCTCTCTCCTGATATCAATAGTAGAGGCATTCCTTCAACTCCTTTCGTTCCCTTTGCAAAAGATCATACTTACGTCGGCGGAAGGGGATGGCTTCTGTCCCAATTGATTCAAATGTAAAAAATGGGAATTCTAGCACTCGAGTCCTTCTTAATGAAGGGTGATCATGAAGAAGGCTTTAGTATAGGTCGGCAGAAGGGTTAAAGATCTGCCAAAAGAACAACGAATGACCGAAATACCCGTTCTGTTTTACAGCTCCTTACATCCCTAATAGTGACCACTACGTAGTTTGGGTTTTTAAATTGTCGGAAATCGGGCCCATTGCATAGGCTTGCACAGGCGAAAGATTTAGCTAGAAAAGGGTGAGCGACAGTGAGACATCCAGCACACTGAGACATTTAGCCTCAGAAACGGAGGCTTTTAAGAAGTTAAAGCAAATGTTCAGTAAAGGCACACTCCGCAACTCATACTCTAGTTACTGCGCCATTTGATCCCACCCAAACCATAGCCACACCAAGCTGATGTAATGCAGTGCGTGTGCATCCGAGCTCATGCTACACGTGATGTTGGAGCAAATACTAGCTGCACAAGTAGCACATTACTTCATCCACCGCCGCTCCTACTGCGTTCACCAACCTCTTATGCCAAATTGAGGGCGACTGTGATGTAAAACCACAACGCCATCATCCTCTCACATACATCCCTGAAGACTGACGAATAATCAGCGCCACAATGCCTTCCCCTACCACATGTCATCCACTCGACCCTGAAGTCACATCACGAAACGCCACTTCACAGTCTCCCGATACGATGAGCTCATCATAAGAACCAACACCAACACGTCGAAATGAGGCCAATGCCACTTATGAAAGACGGAGCAATAGATCAATACGCAGACACCACAAAAAATCGGTTGATGAAAATCACGTTCAACCCCTCACCAAAACCGTAGTAGGAGCTCCTAGAAATCCGCATACCAGTGCGTCAGCATAGCCCGCGACCCCAAGGCCACAACTTCGAGTAGCTGTCACCCTGACACCCTCAACCTAGAAAACAAACTCACGTCAATCGACGACCCCAAGGCTGATCTTGTAGGCTAAAAAACCAGCTCGGAGCCACCACCTGTCAAGAGTACCAGTCCATCCACTCATCACCCTCATTTCACGAATGCAAAAAGCCCACATTCTCACCTCAGCCCGACAATACACCGCCCGCCAACTCACATACGGTGAAGCAATACCGACCACCTTACTCCTGAGCAATCTCACCAGTGCATTGCGGTGGCCACACCGCGTCCCACCCAAATCTTTTAAGTACTAGTCTTACCTGCATGCACTTGGACCGTGGTGGTGGCGGTACCCCGCTCCGTTGCTGGAGCAGACAAGCACACTGATCGGTTACCACAAGAAGCCTCTCCTACTAACCCGAAGCTGCGAGCGGCACAAACTCCCGGTGGTCTATTCTTACTAATCTTCCTACGAGACACCACCAGTACCCCCTAAAAGCCAGAATTTACGCCCACGGTACATGATACCGGTAACCTACAGACACACTAATGGATCGACAGCAGCATACGACATGGTGACAATCTGAAGGCCACTATTTCACCTGCCAAGCGGCACGGCCATAGCCCCTTAAACGATACTACAAGGCCATGACCCTCTTACTACCTGCTGACCGAACCATTGTGGACCACAAATTCTGCCAACTCATGAGTCCATTCAAAAGTACAAAAACCTAACTCTGCTTCCAATTTAAATACAAAACACCTCCAGTGGCATCTACCCCATGGCACCAAACAACATTACTTCTGAAGTGAATATATCCTACACCACGTGCCAGTCGTTAGGTGACATGGCTACCTCACGTCCTCATCACGATCAATGCGAATAATATTCACCATAGCCAAGCACTGACGAATGTTCATAATCCTGCTAAAATACTGCAGATGCGAAGAGGAAAAGACTTTTGAGAAGCTCATCGCTCTAGACCGTAGAGAAAAGCGCCATCCAGGGATAGTTGAAAAGACTCAATGTCCGCAACTCCCGAGATTGGGAGCTCCTTCACCCTCGCATGTTGGCCACCAGCATTGCAAAGGGGCCATTATCTAAATGCACCGGTGAAGGGATTAATTAAGGAATTTTGTTACCACTTGCTACCTATCTACCCATGAGTGTTGTGGGAGAAGGCATTACTACAATTATCCCTTATAGGGAGACTTTCCATAATCACCGGATTCTAAAAGTTCTCCAGCAGACAAGCGATTCTGTCCTTTTGCGAGTCCAAGTAACGAAAACTGCTGGCAAGGGAAGAGTCCCTTGGAACATTCAGCAGTCCTCACCACGTTCGCCTCCAGATAGGAGTGCGTCAGATGTAAACACTTTAGAGACTTGCGAAATGAGAAAATTCGAGTGTCCTCCAGGCCCAAAGTTTTCCAATCACGGTATAGGATTGTCAAACAGATAGATGCGCACATTCCTTATGCGCAGGCCCTCAGAGAAGTGAAAAGGATTTCCTCAAGAGATAATATCTCCAGCTTTCAATTATAAGTTTGCCAACATTAGACATCTACAAAATTCGCATTAATGCGACGGCATACCTTAAAAAATCCTCCACCGAAATACAGAATAGTCCTTCCATCAATATTTCATCGATTTTCCACGACACGAAGAAAGTGACATAGCTGGTATATTAAATCCAGCAAAACTTAATTCAACAAACTGCGTCTCGAAAGTGCAGAAGCTCTACCTTACAAAAAGCAGCACTTCGAGCAGAGTGGGGGAGACAAATAGCAAATTTTCCCTCATGCGTAGACGCATCATCGACTTCGACGGCACTCCATCAAAGCTAAGTTCGAAAACGGTGAAATCTTGATTAACATAACACCTAACGAACGCGTTATCTGCAGCTTACAAAAGACAATATTTGGTTCACCGGCACACTTAAACAATAAATATTTTACGTTCTGTAAAAAGCAGCTCAAGTCATTAAAATAAGATTAAAAGTGCACGCAAATTTTATGTACGAAAAATTTGCTACTTTTTTCAGGGCAATTACAAATTAAAATACAGGCAAGGCACCAGCACTATAAATATTCATTAAATATCCTCAAAAACAATTTCTATATAATCTAAACTTTTGTTTCTGTTAACTTAGGCCTTTGTTATTACAAGGCATTTATTTGAGTTTTATTTAGGCCCTGGGTGCTTCATCTTGCAGTTTGGTGAGCTTTGGGATTAAGTGGTAAGTATTATCGTGTCTCTTAAAGTTTGACACCCCTCCATTTAAACCCAGAAATTAATGATGATAACCTATCCATTGCATTAACATAGAACTCAGTCTTAATATTACGCTAATGCTACAAGATCGTCAACTGATGGCAGATTCTGTATGCATTTTTTCCTCTGAGTGATTTGCATTCAACGTATTGTGTAGTTTCATGTACCAGCTAGTCGTAACAATTGTCGAGGCCACGCGACACCACTTTTAACTTTTTTCAATAGTTGGAGTAATGTGCATGCAATTTTTTGGTCACCGCGACATTCGTTTAAGTGTGACTTCCCATCGTTGTTTAACGTTGTCCTCTATCATGCACACTTATTAGTCAACTGTTGATCCAGAGTTACCATTGAGTTCGCTCTGAATATAAGCGTATATTAATGGAGGCCAACTGTCTATCCATATGTATCATCTTTTTTGGAAAAAGCAATTGACTGCTTAGCCGCAAAAATCAAATGTAGGGAAAGTTGATTTTTGTCCCTTGGATACCTTGTTCGCAACAAATCTCTATTTTAAAGCCTTGTACGGCGAGAAATAAATTAGTCGGTATTATCCGCAATGCTCATCAGAGGAAAGTGTGTGCGTGTGCAAGAATCGCCTGAATGACCGCATCTCTAAGCTGGCACATTCCCTTTCCTGATCCTCGATTTCATTAATCTTATCAGACATATTTATTAGCGACTTGAATCAGATTGTTGGACATGCTTTATGGGATTCACATAATCAATGCCTACCCAAAGTCGGAATTGATCATGATGCCTTTTATTATAATGTATCATAATCATATGGGGCAGTGCCAAACCGTGCATACTATTTCCTCAGTAACTAAAACGACATACTGATTGTCCTAATGACAATTTTATCCACTTCTCCTTAAAACCTGATCTGTGATTGCAGAAGCACCGAGTGCTGGCGTTGGAAGGATTGGTAACAGAAGTGGCCAACGATAATCCATTTTTTCATATAGCAGGGTAGGAGAGGGAGCGGAAGTTAGAATACATTGGTCTATACTCCTGGACGGTGAATGAATTGTAAGGTAACCTCAACGTCACCACTGGGATAATTAGGATAATTTGCCGAAAACTAACATTCGCCAATTTCGTAGAAATATTTAGGGGTTGGTCACCGATTTCTATTCCTCATTCATAACTCGATCAACTTTATGCTTCTTCTTAATGTGTTTTACTAATAATGAATCGGCAGCAGATATACTGATCCAAAATTATCTGCTTAGTAGTAAACTAAGCTAGGGTGGACTAGGCTAGGCTAGACTTCGATGTTTGTTCTATTCCTTATGCTTTATGGCTGCAGTCATGCCCTAGCATTCATGTACCACCGCATATGCTACTCGAAATAGGCTGGAAAGACGCTGAGGTCAAATGAGGCCTTTCTATTTTGTCTGCCATATATTAGGCTGTGATGTGTTCGGACCAGGGAAGGACGCGAAAACCTCCTATCCTCCCTTTTGCACCCAAAATTTCGGCTCAGTACCAATTGTGTGAGTGTCTCTTTCTTCTCCTAATGCATTGCGTCTCACGTTGTGCGTCATTACACCTCACCCTGCCCCATTTCTCCATTTCACACAACGCATTTTGATAGGCAGATGCAATCTTAAGCTCTTACCTTCCCTCGTTGCAATTGAGTGAAGTCAGAACTCTTTCCTGCTCTGCCTCGATACGTTATAAGCTTGCAATTCGTTCGACAGCCAAACTTCAATTTACTTTTTTGCTTATGTTCATCCCTTGTCCTTTTAGAGGGTCTGTATACCCAGTTTATCATGGAAGCTGTTAAGTATGCCCACTTCCACGTTAGTTGTCATTTGTGTGGCCATGCGTACGTGTGTGTAACTGTAAGATTGTCCATTGAAATCCTCCCCTCTATTTGTGTGCCTCATTGTCCATTGCCCTTTAGCCAGTCAGACTAAATGGCGCATCATGGAAACGGGTAAGAACGCTTCTTTACCTGTTAGTGGTTACATGCCAGTCAAAATCCACTGCATTTTTATGCATATGCATTCATCTCTTGTCCCCCTCTCAAGCGCGGTGGGAACTCATTTATTAACTAAAGGGCCAGTGGTTTATCAGTTACTTAGGCCATCGCTTTTTGACTGAGTAATTAATTTTTTATCTTATCTTCTTCCTTGTCAAGACCTTATCTATGGCAAACTGCTCTCTAATCCATCCCCTTTCCGTCCGGAGTGATATGGACGCTAAATGGGAGGAAGAAAAAGGAGCAAATGTGACAGAAACGAGTGATCTTGCGATTACAAAGAATTATCCAGAAAAATTTGAGAATAGGGAGGGACCAAGGGAGGATAAATAGGGGCAAATTGCGGCGGGAAAAGTAAGGACAAATCGTAGACCGAGTCATTAGGATTCGAAGAAACCAGAACCGCCATCGATATTAGACCAGTATCTCGCCAGTCAAGCTCAATTAGAAACGGACAGCTATTTTTGCCATTCACCCATCCAGGAAGAGTGGCAGTGGTTTGACATCATAAGCAAGAAAACATGTATAGTAAAATATCTCACATCTGTTGAATTGCCTTAACAAGCAAGTCTTGGAGACTATTTCCTACGTAGCACTATAGCAGCCCTAAATCTTGCCTAGGGCATTTTTTACCCACGAAGAAACTGAATCGTCGACAGTCCTTTCCTTACCAAGGGCAGATTTCGACAATATTTGCAATGCCCCATTTGAAGCTGCAGTTATATCTATGAGCAGTCTAGATGGCCTCTGCGCTCGGCTTAAACATGTTACAGACAACAAGATGAGAGAATCTTTGGAACTGCTGGTTAAGTTAAAGAACATATTCTCATAGCATGACGTTGAGTTGGGCATAACATGCACCGTGAATCACGATAGATGCCATCGACGCCTGACCGATCTGAAAGCCACCCAGATGCATGCCACCTCTTCTGCTCGAAGTGAATCTACATGTTGGAGAAATGATCAGAGTAGAGGTTATACCTTCCTCGAAGTCGTCGTGAACAAAACCGAATGGTGTGATAAAGAAGAACGGAAGTCTTTAGTTGTGCATTGACTACAGAATGCTGATTGCAGTACCAAAGTGAGGTACCTTTCCACTTCGCCACGTATGCGATTTGCTAAACTCTCGAGGTGGGTCAAATTGTTTCTCCATGTTACACTTGGAATTAGGACGAAAAATGGACAGTGTGAGGACAGATTTGGTATTGGTAAACGGTTTTACTGGATTCCACTCAATGCCTTTTGAGCTCTGTAATGCAGCGTCCACTTCTCAACGCTTTACATGAACCGCACAAATTGGATTATTTCCGAAATGTTACACAATGCAGCGGGATGAGATTCATGGCTTCGGTAAAAAAAGTGATGGATTCAATGTTAATCTTGAAGTTGTGGTGAATCGGATATAAGACGCAGATTTGGTTTGATATTCATAAAAATATTCCGAAATCTACATCTGTCGGCTATTTTCTCGTGAATTGCTGTCTCATCGGATGAATTGACAGTTTTTGAAGGCTGCACAAAGCAAAAGAGGATCTGGCCACCACCAACCAATCAGACATAACTCCGTCGTTTTCTAAGTTTGGCAAGTTCTACTAGCATCTGATTAAAGTTTTGTCAAAATCACAAGCCTTCTGCATACACTGACGGTAAAGCAGGCAAGGAAGAATTCTGGTTGTAAGAAAGAGCATGCTAATACTTTTTTAGCTTTACCGAATTTCAAAAAAGTGCTCTATCATTTGCGTTGGTGCAGCCTTGAGCGGTGGATGAATATGGCAGAAAATAAATGACCTCTACTCAAGTTTCAAAATTAGCAGACCAATGCTGTACAAATGTGGGACCTAATTCGGATTGTTCACCATTATTAAAATATTTAAACATTTCAAACATTGACTTATAATGAGGAAGTTCATAGTGAGAACAGGTATTCATCAGTCGCTGACCCGGCTGAAAAAAAATGGAGGAGATGTACCATTTGGTGGCACAATAGTACGAGGAGCTACAACAGCATAATGATTTCCAACACAATACAATACAAAAAGAGAAACTGGCGTAACAATGCAGACATCCTCTTCGGAAGATCGGAACCAGCAAAATGAGACGGCGTCGACGTCATTACTTTATTCTTCGGTGCGACCAATAAAAATTACTGAGGACATTCGCAGAGTATGGTACTGATACGTTCCTCATGCACAAGGACTTCCTACTATCCCCTTACAAACCCGTGTTGTAAGGGATGAACCTGTTTGGCATGTCAAACAGGTAAATATGGCAGAAATGGTCGAAACTGTCACCAGACAATGCGATAGTATTTCACCAAGGCAATACTGCAACGCCTAAGAGCCTAGTGATTCCAGGTTTATTGGTACAATCATGCTTCAAAAGTCGCACGAGTAATTAAACTATGAGTGGGTGAAGAGAATGCCAAAAGTCCTTTGATAAGGTAATGGTGGCCAGCACACCCCAGATGTGCTTGAATTCTGCCAGACCAGCGTTGCCTGCAGTAGCAGCTTCTAATAGTCGCATCTCACAGCGATCGCATCGCTCTACTTTGTGCCTGCAAGTTCCCCAGGAGTGAAGGCAGGCCTTGATGTAGGCAATTATGGGTCCTCCGCAAACCGCCGAAACTGGGAACCTATGTGTTCTTGTTAGGATTGGTTACTTTGCAAAAGTGACTGCAGCAGAATTCATAAGGGAACAAAACCCTGTCTTATTTTCAGTTGCCTAATTTGTTATTATGGAATGCCTGTAACAGTGCACAGCGATAAAGGCGATAGTTTAGAGAGCTAAATCTTTACTAAACTATGCAGGGCCTACTGCATTTGCATAACACACATGGCATCTGCACATGGGCTGGGTAACGTACAGGTAGGAAGATCAAATCGTGTTCTGTTTGGACTGCTGAAGGCTAACAACGACCAAGTAAAGCCACGAGACTACCATTAACGTCTTGGAGGATGCCCATTTGTGAATAAAGCCAAAGTTTAGGCATCAGTGGGAGTTTCACTGTCCAAGGTGCCACAGGTGGTAAAATTGAAGGTATCAGCCCATATTTTCCCACGAAACCTACAACGTACCAGAGTCCGTATTGCCAATGAAAGGCGAAATGCAACAAACTATCACATCGCACGAAGACAACTACGGCTGTTATATTAGACAGAGGAGATACGACGACAGGTAGAGTTAGCCTAGTGTCAACCGAGAGAAAGAACTATTACTGATGTAGAGGCCTATTCCGCCATTTGAAGTAAATCTCATATCCAATCATTGACGGTACAGAGGTGTGCTGTGGGTGATGAAAGCCATTTCGCTTACAAACCACCCGGTCTGCAATTCACAACTATGCACTCAGCCACTCAAGTTTCAACTCGACAGTATGTGTCCGCACAAATGTATACCCTCCGGTGGAATACGAAAATGAAGTTTGCATACCAAGGAAGAAGGAAAACTATTCCAGATAGCAAATGTAGATGCTACCCATCAAAGGAGCACTGGGAACTGTTTCTAAAAGAAGAGAAATCGAAATAATTCATGTTTGTTGAAATGCACCGATTAGTTTAGAAGTGGACAATATATACGAACTTCATGACAATGCTGAAACTAATGAGAGGAAATGAAGTAGAGTAGCAGAGAAGCAGAGATATGAAGGGATTAGGAGCTAGAGAACTGGGCATTTGGAGGGGCAAATATGTAAAGAACTTTGGTTTTCGCAATTTGGAAGGGTAGAGAACAACAAAAGCTATGAGATTGATGTATGGAAAGTATGTTGAGAGCTACCCAACTGGACAAGTATAAATCAAGAGAGCTAAATTGGCAGACAAATGGCTGTTCCGATAAGGGGATCGGTAGTAATTAACAGATTTGGGGAACTAAATATCTCACATTATCTCTCCAGAGGTTTATTCTACGCATCCGGAAAGCAGTCGCCCCCTCTTTACTGGCGTTTGGCATCCGCTATTGTGAGGTAAGCGCAGCACCTAACCTCGGTTCGGTTTGGACGGGCATTGAATGAACAGGTGATATTTTACTGTTTTAAACTTTATTTATTTTTCTAAATAGGAAAATTTATTGCAGCCAAAAAATTACTTTAATTAAAATTATTTTACCGTCAATCCTCGTTATCTCCATTCTGTTATAAACAACTTCTCTCAAAGCCATGAGTTCTAAGGTATACAAGTCTAGTTGATATGCAGTGGACAGACGTATACTACTGATGTGGTAATTACCTTCGCCTGCACAGGTTTTGTGATCACGAAAATGTCCTCAGGAGACGTGGACATTCACGCTACCTGCATTACTGTGCAAGCATTGGGAAGGAAGTAAATAATGCTGCAGTTTTCAATTCCTTTATTTATCAGACACTTAACATCTGCGGAATTATGCAAATCTGGAGGGCATCCAGAACTTCAACTTTAGCTGCATGATATACTTCCGAATCAACAAAACACCAAAGCAAAAATGCCTGCTTCAGCACACGAAATGAATTTGCTGCTTCTGTGCAGAAAAATCACCACAATGTTGCATACATTTAAGGAAAAATGGAGTCAATGGACAGATAGTGCAATGCTGTTGGGAATGGAACAATTTATATGGCCATGGTAGCCCGTTCTGCATATCTTGTCAGTTGCTCATGTTGTAGCCGAAATTATACACTGTTTACATTTCTATACAGTCTAATCGACAGCAAACAGTTTATTTGGAAGATGAGATTTATTTTGCCAGAACATAGTATTGGAGGCAAGATGTAGCGGCGCCTTCGATGATGCTGCTATTTCTAGATTTGCCAAGCTCAAAGATAATATTGCCGTGAGAGGATCAGTGGTTTCGTGACTTGCTTTCTGTGTAGAATATTGCAGCGTACGAGGCCGTATTTGGACCAGCTCAACGAAGGAGAGTTTCGGTAGTCTCATTAGGGGGCGTTGAATGGTGATCCCCTACCGCTTGAATGGGACTTCGGTTGAACATCTCCTCAGAATTTACATTATGGGGCATCGGATGTTATCAATGTCGAATTCTTTTGGAGTTCACTTAACTTTGGCTAATTAAGGTCATTTTTATGGAATGCAAGCTTGCACCACTTCACTTACAGTTAACTCCTACATTCTGCGACATGCTCATGGCGAACGATGAAAAGTTTAATTTTGGTATTTTTGAAGTAGAAAAGCTTAATGTGCAATACTTTGGCCTAAGTTTCCTGCCGAAGTCCAAGAACCAGTGAAATACTGCATTACCGCACCATCTCACCACAGCAGGCTGCACTGATGCAGTGACTGGATGCTTTTGCTTTTGCTTTTGTTAGGATCTACCACATGGCCTCTGAAGCATCATATTTCCAAAGCCAAGTAGATAATTAGGCCAAAAAATGCTTACCTTACAGTTGCCTTTATACATATCTAGCAGAGAACTGAGTATGAGCTTGGGGGCTATGAGTGCGTCAACGTGGGTTTCAATCATTTACGAGGCAAGTAAAATAATGACGATAGGAATGGCCTTGAGGATGTCTTGAAGCCATGCTGAACATCCATCACGATAGGCACGTTGAATCGGGGGAACTCCTCCAGGGATTAGGAAATTTCGCGTTTGTTGTCCTTCCCTACTTACCTGCAAAATGGCGAGTATAGTGCAAGGAGAGTGAAAACACTTGTGGTATTAATATTTTTTGGAAATAATGCGACGGGCTAAGTGCATTCATCTCTTCTTAGCAGAAGAAGGAAATTTATGTTCAATAGGAGCGGACGTGATTTTAAGAACTCGGGCCAGCAGCATCAGCTGCTGTTACGGACGAATACTTACTCTTTATCGAGTGGGTTCCGTACGTCGCAATCTTTCAAGCAGTCAGTCATGTCTTTCGTTCCCTTATTCATTTTGTACATTCATTTTTTTATTTACTTATCACGGTATCCACCCGGTAAAGCTGCCGTTTGATTCGCGCCCGTGACCCCAAGCAGTGTGCAACCACAATTGGGTGGACATTTTCTCAGCTTTTAACAGCGCAACCTCAAGACATAATCTTCAAAATTTTTACCTAAACTTCATTGCTATCTGTTGTTATTGACAAAATGCCATCGGTTAATGTAAAGTCGGTTACGTTATTCTATTATGTTGCCTGCGGAAATTGAAGGAGAATGGCCTATTTGTACAAGCGAAAATGTGCTCCCATACATTCCATCAGGGAGGTGGAGGTAAAAATTTTGTAACCACAATGGCTAAATGAATAAGTGGATGAAGAACAGACGCTGGGCGTGATTAAGCGACTAGGTTGAGTGCCTACCATGCATTACTTCCAGTTTATTAGCCCACACGCTGTAGTGTGTTTGTGACCGCTGTTTATACTACTGCCGATGATGAATTCGAGGGGAAATGACAATTATGCCCTAGAGCGGCAACATCAGAGGAGTAGGGAGGATGCACATTAAGACGGAGGTGAAGATGTTTGTCAGTGATGACGCATCAAGGTACATCTTACCTCCTCCTTTCCTCCAACAATTAGGCTCAATCTCTATTATTATACCGTCTAGAATTAATTAAGCGGTCCATTAAGTTTAAGACAACAATTACTGTATGTAACAGCTAAGGAGGCCCAGAGTCAATATGTAGTGAGGACAGGTCGTCGGAAGGAAAATGATTTATGCCATCGGTTCACTCACATTGACAGTGCGAAGACTGTTGAGTAAAAACATGGCTGTGTGGTGTGCCCTGTACCTGTGTGGGTAAGTTTGACCTCGAAATGCAGTGCTACGAGAGAAGTGCTCCCACTAGCGAAGTATAGCCACATGAGAACTCCAAATGATGTTGCGGAACGGACAATTCTTCCTCTACAAAAGTATACTTGCCCACCAATTGTGACCACTAAATTAGTGTACTGAGGCAAGTAGTTTGCAACAATCGGTTGTGCCAAGCATCCTGACTCAATCTGATCACTTGCCTGCCATTTCAATGCGCTTGAGGCCTGTGTTGGGGCTGACGGCATGGTTGGTAGCAAGCGCGTGTGGCACAAAGAAGAACAAGGAAAATATATTTGCATTCTGTACCTACGCTAACACTTTGAGCCAGTCGTGCATGCAAAGTGGCTGCGGATGAGGCGGAATACATGGATGGATTATTCTTCCAAATCTGGCCTGCGTTTCTTACCATGTAGTTGTATGCAGTCCCCATCATTCGCAACCTACTCAACAGCACACATTTCATCCCTGAGGCATCATTTTTAGTCATAGCGTTCTTGGCAGAAGCGGAACCTCGTGGCGTCGCCCCTTGTCACTGAATGACCTACGTGGAAATAAACAAGAAGCGGAGTGGTATGGCTTTAGTGAAAATTGGCTAACTTAAAACACGTAGTCCAGTTGATGTGCACCTACACACATTTCGCCTCATGAGGGCTGTGTTGCGGTTGACTGTAAAGCTTCACATTAAAATAGCGCAGCTCATAGACCATTGCGGTTGATAGCTAAATCAACAGGAGTGGCACATTCCTTCTGTGGCATGCAGTATGTCATATGCATAATCGTATTACAGTTTTGCTGAACCATTGATAACTTTCACTTGCTCCGAGAACAAGTCATTCTTCATTAATAAGAGGTCAAATATCACTTTTGCTAATAGCAACATGGATATTAAGTAATCGTACCTTTAAAGAAGCGTCAATGGATTTGTTGGTGTGTGGGCAGTACTTACCTAGTAAAATGGTAGGTTAAATGTTTAGTGGCGATCAAGGGATTCATCAGAGCCCTCATTTTTGGTACCTGTTCGTCTGAGCTTCCATGTTGCAAATTTTCTTGATGAAAATTCGTCTTCACATTTTCTACTTCCTGTAAAATCTTGTTTTTATCTTTAGAAACAGCAGCACAGACAAGAGGAATGAATTCTACACCATTTAATGAGTGCTCCAGAGTTCCTTTTTTCGCTATCTCGCATCCCAGTCAATCAAGGGAGAATGGGTGAGTGCAGAACATTTTATAGAGTTTTCGCAAATATAGCCACTAAAGTAGACTTTTTTATGGAATCCGTTCACGAGCATTTGAGGGCTGCTGATACACAAACAATTAATAATGCCTAAACAAAGGCATTTTCTCTTGTGTGTCCCGATCCAAACCTCTTCCAACGGCGACAACTTATCTAAATGGTGGTGATGAGATTCCACTCGAGAGTATCCACTCTGATTAGTTGAGGGTATCTGTGTCCAGCCCTACCTACCCATTTCACGGGATTGGGAATATTTCTAACTAAATCCAACATTTTCTGCTCCTAATCCTCTCTTTTCCAGTATACCTTAAGAAATGGCAGTTGCCTCTGTCTACGTAGTCAAACAGTATGCATTATTTGGCCAGAAGTAAGAGCAGCAAATCCACTTTCTAATGGGGAAAGTATTTTCCTACGCTGTAAATTCACCTCTACTTGTAAAGTTCTGCAGTTAAACAATTGTGGAGCATGATTATAATGAAGGGCTAAAGTACGAGGTGGCTAAAAGTTCCAGACCCGTGGTTTGTGTTAGTATTAGTAACGAATCGACCTCGCTTTACGTCTTTTAGCTTTGTAGTTAAAGGTAGGAAATGTTTTTGACACGCTTGCAACATGACACTTGAAAGGACTTTCAAAGAACAATCTTCTTAGAACTGATGACGAAATTCAAAATTTGGACAATCCTATCAACCTAGTAGGCCTGACTAATGGCTATTATTGTAAGTGTTCCCTAAGGTTTTATTGGATTCCGCCTTACGATTATGATGGTTAATTAGTGGAATGTAAATCAACTTGTTCAGAGTTAGGGCAGTCGATCCATCTCCATGCAATCAACCGGCATTTACCAGTATTCTCGCACCAATTTCGAATATTACAAGCTTTATTTATGGTACCCTGACAAAGCAAAAACTGACTTATTTTTCATTACTCTATGATTTTTCTTCTATTTCAAGGCCGACAATTCAAGTTTGACGATTTTGGTGGGCCATTTTGTCACCACTGCTGGATGGACTTGTAATAGATCGTGTTTTGTCCATATCATTGTAGTGACACAGCGACTGTCATTACTGGTTAGTCGGCAAGATTCCATTGGCTTAAATAGGAGGGCAATGGACCCCAGTAAACCATGCATTCAGCATTGTAAATGTGTGTTTTTTTACACTAGATGCTTAAAGCGTCATCATAAATAGACCGCTCAAATTATCATGGACATTTTTTTCAAAGTTTCCTCCATCTTTTTTTCTAGTAACACCTCATAACGACGCATTACAAGCGTAAAATTAGCCCCCATTGACATTGGAGAACTGTTACCTTGCCAACCAAAATTTGGCTTGCTGAATCACACTTCCACCACACATCCACACTTCCACACTTCCCATGTCATGCTACTAGTTTTGCGATGCTACACAGATTTTATACGGTTGAATAAAACCGTGCAAAATTGAGTAATTACTTATCTCATCCCTTAATTGTACCTAGGGCTAAAAATGCGCTCAACCTTAAAAATTAGAGAAATGCGCCTGATTGGAAAGAATTCTTAATTTTTTTCTGATGGAATTACTTAGAATTGACGTTCCTTTTACGCTTTGTATTTACCATTTATAAGACGAAGTGGAGGAACACAAGCCATTTTATTGAAGGAAATGAAAAGTGGACGGCTGATTACCTCGTACAGTTCAAACACAAAGATACTGTTATAGAATGTGCTTCCATTTCTTTGATGAAGGTTCTATTTTGAGGCTGTATGTTTAGGTGTAAGCAGGTAGATGTGGATGTGATTTGTATCATTAAAATCACTTATGTCTGTGAATTCATGCATAGGTGCTGATCCACCTTGTAGTAATAAAGTTGATTAGATATACAGACATGTAGGGATGTAGTTGCAAATAATTTTAGCATTTCCAAAATCAAATACTTATGTAAATGTGTAAAAGCGGGTGTTGTTTTATTTTGTATTAAAGAAACTAAGCGCCTAAAAATGAAATGTATGTGTGGTTGAGAAATTAAAAATATGAATGAATCAATGCATGTAGGCAATGATATATTGTATTTGTGAAACTGATTAAATATTTGTAAATATATTCAAGCAGGTGTAGGTGAAGACATGCATGTAGGAGTGGACGTACTTTCATAAGACTAAGCAATTACACAAGTAAATGCATGCATAGAGGATGAACTTATTTGCAGTAGCAAAACAATCACATATTTATGATTGCAAGATTTAGATTTCTTATCACCAAATGGGCTTTATACTTATGAAATGCATAAAGCATGATTGAAGAAAACGAAAATTGTGTAATTAAAGGTATAGGAAAAGTGGTATGAAGGCAGAAATGTGCCTGTGTTTAGGGAATCACACATATGCATTTGTATGCAAGGAGGTGTGAATGCATTTTGCAACGGTGGAATCTACTACACATATGCAAGGATGCCAAAGTAGAAGATGCACCTTGTTTCGTTACCAAAAATTCTGCAAGATGGACCTATTTGGCTGATATTTCCTCTTAGAATTGGCCTGAGGACGTAAGATACTCGACAAGGCAAAACGATTTTGTGTGGAGTCTAAAATAAGGATTAGGTAAAAATAGATGCTCATTCGACAAAGACTCAGGAGCCACTATCTGACAACTTTCTTCCTTATCACGCAGGATACTTTAATTAAATTAAAATAGTGGAGACTAATTCGGCCTTACCCGAGGGGGATCAGGATGGACCATCCCTAGTTTTTCATTGGTCAACCAGAATGGACAATTATTTACACTTGTTATTTTTTCAAAACAGCTAGAACGAAGTAGGAATAGATGTAGGAGGAACAAAATTTCTAGGGATCTTTATTTTCGAAATTTCCAACTTTTTAAATTAAAGCAATGTTCAAAAGTTGTACCATATTTGAGGACCATAAGGCCCTGAAGTTACTCGCGGCAATTGAGAAAGGCTAGGGAATTAATGGTCCTATGCTAGTAGCCCATGAAACGTAAATCAGTCCAAAATGTCCTTTTCCTGCTTAAGCCAATGAGCCTTGCCAGCTGTTGAGTGGTACACTTACCTATTCCACCGATGTAGTCCATCTAGACTCAGTTGAAACCGCGGATGATGAAGAATTTGCGTGGTTTAATAAAAGCAAGACCAATGTTAACTCACTTCATCACTTTGCAACGACTAGCGCCATGCTTTTGGCCCCTTTCACCATGTTTCATAACACCATTCCTCCATCCGCGTAGACTCTTAATTACTCTTATTATTTTTATCTACCAATTTGGATACAATGTTTTATTTTGTAAAGTTTGTAGCCATAAACTGCCTATTATCAAATGGAAGTAGAACATCAACCACAATTTCAAATCTCATGTTGATAAATTCTCACCAAAAGGCGAGTTTAAATCGTGCATTGTAAGGAAATATTTGTTCACATGAAATTTGCATAAATTTGAGTAGTTTTGTAGATTAACTTTACTTATCCTGTTGATGCAGTTAAGTGAATTGAAGAGGTGATGATTTCCGAATTCCTCAAGGCTGTAATCTTACTTTGTGGTCTGTTTCTAACGGTCGCTTTTATCAATTTCGTTTTAATTATTTCAATGGCTGCTGGGCTATTCCGTTACTTCATTTACTGATCTTATCCCTTTGCTCTTTTAGTGGATGATTTGTGCCAAATAAATGCATTTCTTCACTCCTTACTTTATTCCTTCTCAATAAAAGGAGAAAAACAGCCCATTCTACGCTACAGAATATACAAGTCTAGCAAAATCGCACCTTTTTGTAGACCATCAACAAACGAAAACTTAGATCATTTTACAAAGGCATATTTGTTTTCTCAGCAAACTGCGACATAAAATGGCACCTCTTACCACTTGTCACTCAACAAACAACTCTGTAAATTAAACCGAGTAAGAGGCAAATTAGTGATCCTCGAACCTTTCTTCGAAGCAAAATGGTCGCACGACTTCTTCCATTATTTAGTATGGGTGGAAGTCGATTTTCCACCATGACATATCCAAAGCGTCACCGCATTATGTTTTAAGCACTTCTATCTTGAAGTTGTCTAAAGTGTCAATAGAAACACCAAATTTCTTATCTATGCAGTGTTACCTATCTCAAGGTAGTTTTGCAATAAAATTTTGCTCTTAAATCTCTTCCGAGCAATACCTTTGCCATTGTGTGGAATGTTGAGTTTGTAGTTGTGCATCTGATGAACCTTTTACAGGAGCTTGGAATCCTAGAAAAGACTTATTTTCTATTTTCAAGAGGTGGTAAATAACAACCAGTTTCCAAATATTCTATACTTGCGTGTTCTCGTTCACCTCCTCCTGGTTAGGTCATATGGAGTGGAAGTGTATTCTAAGGATCCCGGTATTCATTTAAAAACCGAGGTCAGTCAGTTGCTGAGGCTAAGCCCGACCGAATTCTTTGGCTTACACTTAAACTCAGTCTTCGGAGCTCTTCACTGGCTCAGTCTTGGCTAGCCAGAAGTCACATATCGCTAGCTGCACAGAGGCAGTGAGCTTGATCGCATTTAATTTTTATTGCTTCAGCATTTGCAGTCTTTATGACATCGATCTCTTCTACCAGTAACACAAGCTACCATTTCTTCAAACACGTTTAAGGTCGCTCTGTATTCACTCCACTAATATATTTCAAAGCAAACCGAAAGTAACTTGGAACTATGAGCATCACGCAAAGTCCATTATTTAGCTCTACAATTTGTTCGGAGTAAGGGGACAATTACTTTTGGAATCGCCTGCGTTAAGCTTAAAGAAGTGGGCGACGTAAGTGACGCCACTAAGGTGCTTTGTGCATGTGGTAACTTTCCTGGGTGTAACACCCACAGACGTAATTCACACGAGTTTGTTTGCGCACCCAGCAATCTGTAGAGTTGTCATTGCCAACATTACATGTTGCGAGAGTGTCGACTCACCTGTCCGGCAAAGTGATGAACTTTTAGTCGAGGTTATCAAAATTAAATACGTAAGTGGTGGTGGGCAGCAGACGGAGCGCTCATCTGCTGCACTCATCTCTCTCTCATTTTTTACCCCTCTCACCTTCCTACTCCGCCTTTACTTTTTAAATTTCTCTTGTAGGTTTTGCAAGAAACATTAAAGAAATACAGTTAGCTAAATAAGTATCACATTGACGTAAGCTCATAAGTATTGATGGAAGAACTGCAACTTCTATCAAAAACGCAGACGAAAATATCTGATCAGATCAGTAGTGATAATTCATAAGCCTATTATTTCATTTTTCTCTTTGCTCTCAAACAAACGCGTCTTTGGCATTTTTGTATTCTTTGAAAGGCATGTGCTTCACTTCGGATTTGTAGCATTTATTTCATTGAATGGAAATAAGGAAGGATTAAAAATTTGACCTGTTCAAGGGCAGTGCTTCATCGCCTTCACTTGTGTAGGTGACAGCCAAATAGTTAGCTGAAGACCTTTGAACTTTTTGGACTCGTTTGTTGGGTAAAGAAGAGCAAGATGCGAAGCAATCCTCCCCTATTCACAAAGGGTTAAGTTCAGATGTAACAGCGACAGTGAATACGCTAATCAGAACCTTCATGCCAGCCCTGATGAGGGCGCAGTCCAATAATTTGAACTTTCAGAGGAACCTGAAGAAATTGGAAAGTTGGTGTGACAAAGGAGCAGGGGACCCTGATGCCTACACCAAATTCGCTTTTCATCGCCTATTACCGAATGGATGAGTTTCTCCTCTGGACCATGTTATCTTTTAGACCCACTTTTTAATTGTTCTGTTATACAGCGTGTTAACTCATTGCAAGCCCATTTAAAGAGCCTTACCAGATTTTCAAGGAAATGGAACATGTTCAAGGCACAGCACAAGTGAGACACTAAGCCTCAGCAGATTTCACATAAGGAAGCACATTTCGTGTGCGTCAGGAGTAACTTAAGAGTAAGTTCACTTCCTTCTAACGTGCAATTTTGGCTGGTAGGCCTTAACTGCTTTATTTTTTGACTGAATAAATCACTAGTTAATGACACCACAGAAAAAAATGACACTAGATGCAAAACTGTGTGCAGCTGAGGTTGTGGGCTCAAAATGGCGTTCTCTTGAATGACCAATCAATTTAAGAGGTAAATTGGGGATAGAAAAAGCTGGAAGTATAGACAACCTGATAGCAACAGTGGTTTACTTGTCCATTTGGACTGCTTGCCATATCACTAGAGTCTCATCTGCAATGTTGTCTAGTTTAACGATGGATCCTAAGAGAATAGAGGAAGATAAAACAGAATAGGGCAGAGTAGACTAGAGCACGGCAGTAGAGAGAAGAATAAGCAGTGAAGAAATCTTTGAAGCCGTGTTGATTGTAAGTGATAAGGGTCCCGATCTTTATCATTAACTTCTACATCTTATAACCATTAAATGAGTTAAAGTGCTTTGATAGCTTCTATGCTCAAACAAGTGTTGAAATTAATTTTATTACCTCTAGTGCGAACTAATGCAATCTTGATGGGTAAATGTGTACGATACCAATCAAAACAAAGTGTTCTATTTCTATTTTTAAAAAAAGATCACTCTTAGGTAAAATCGGGGTTTAATATAAAGCAGAATAAAAATTGGTTTTGTTGATAAAAGAGAGTTGGTAGGGACCTGCCAAAGATGACACCGATACTCATGGATTACTAATACCTTGTTTTTATGCCTGTAGCCACAGAAGTCTCTACTTACGTGACTATTAGTGCAAAAATCCTTAAAGCAGACTATATTTGCTTATCTCCTCCTGACTGGTTGAAAGTGAGATCTCGATAAGGGGACTTTAATGGCCTCACTGATCACATCAAATCGAGTGTCAATCAGCAGCTAATCTAAGGAGCCCTGAAACAGTGAATATCTAAGCTCGGACAGAAAAACGCTTTTCAGGGAAAAGCAAACGGAGGAAATGTATAGCACTTAACAGATTGCCCCATACCAGCTATTCATTCTGGCAAGGATATCAAGCGTTGAAGGATCGCACATGAATACAGCGACGCCTAACTCCGTGGCGAAGTATGTGAAAGTGACAATGCACATAAAATGGATCCACTAGCGAGGGCATTCACTTGACATTGTGCTAAATGAATGCTGTTTTTATTTTGATGTCACCATGAACCTTGGAAATCATTTTGACTATTCTTGCTAAAAAACCGGCTTTAAATTGTAGAATATAGGCAACGCCTTAGTTTTATTTCCCTTCCTATAGAAAATCGTATCGAATTCTACTGTCCTTTTTTTGGAAAGCTCGGAAGTCGTGTCGAAGTCGATTACTGTTTTTCTTTAAATGCTGCTGTACGTATACGCAAACACCGCTGGTGAACATCCGTCCAATCACGCCACTACGGTTGCCATTAGCCTTCCAGCCAATCGCATTATTTAGGGCCTGCAGCAGGACTAAACCACCTCTTCTGATTGACCTGTGACGTTACACGCGAGAACTATAGGCCTAAGTGCACATTCAAAAGAAACGTCATACCAAATTATCTTAGTAAGCACTGCCTTGTCAATAAACAGACTTCTTGATGCTAACAACGCAAGAAAAGTGCCTTGAAAGGGAAGTATTGCATCAAGGCGAAAGTCAACTCTTACCTGATCTTTCCCTAATCATGGATTTGGACGGGTCAAGGAACAGCTCCGACGTGTTGCAGTAATCTTTAGGGTAAAATTCACCGCCCCCAGAAAACAGTCTTAATCGAAGAATTAAGCAAAGAAGGAAAAACAGCTGCTGAATCCTCTCCTAAATGAGTACGTAACACTTGCTGCTAGACAGCGGTAAATTTCTGCCTGTAGGAGTTAATGGGGTATTTATCGACTCCTTTGTACAGACTACTTTATCTGTGAGCATTTGTCCTTAAAAGTGGTTGGACCCGTGCCTTATCTTAGTGCTTTCTGTCCAATCTCTTGCTCCTATTTTATCGCCCCGATTGGGGAAATTGATGACTCTCTTGTCAGTAGTGAGACAGCTGCACACTGCATCCTCGTCGTGGTCGTAATTTGGGTTCTACACAAAATCTCTTTTCCATTATTCGCGTACAAAACTGCGTGACGTGCCTTTTGCAATTTGAGCGTTAAAAGGCATGCAGTGTCAAAATACACGCCAGTTAAAGTAAAATAATTTTCGACTTTTACAATACATTTAGTTAGCAAATTTAAGGAAATTGAGTATGTTGATACGCTGCTACCCAGCCGTTGGACGAAGGCACATACACTTTACCTGTGTGGCAGTGCCAAATGCCCTGAAACTGTTACCTACTGCTCACCTGGCAGCCAGGAATGAGCCCTGTCTGTTAAAAGATGTTCTCAATCCCAATTGTTTTACACGTTTAGGCTTTGTGAGAAATACAGCTCTAGCTAGCATCCTAACTAAGGACATCAAGACCACCTCCATTGCACCTGATAATTTGCAGCGAAGCGCAAGAGGTCGGCGCGATTTTGGCAGATGCACAAGGCCCTGAAGAATGCATCAAGCATTCTAAGTTACCACCGTAATTTTTATCGCTCTTTGGGTCATTAACATGCCCTAAACTGGATATATGAGGGAATAACCATTTCATTTTCTTACTGCTGCTGTTGACTATCAGCCTCCTCTCTAATGTGACAGGCATGCAAAAGCAAAAGTGGAGATAACATACTATGCAGATTATCTGACGTTATGATCTCGATCCTTTGGAGCTCTAATAAAGGCAATTCAGATTGTGTTACTATCAAGGATGAGGGATCTCCTCCAACACATTACAAACTACTTTATAATGCAATATTAGTGCGGACTTTCTAGGTACATACATGGACTTGATATATCTACCCTCTACCAGATGGGTATAGAGAGGTCAAAGGGAAAACTGGTCAGATCCCTCCCCTATGTGCGTGTAGGCATTGGGACGAATGGCTCGCTGAGTGAAGGTGTATGGAGAAGAACGGAATAGTTGAACTCAATGATACAACACAATTGTCATCCACAATGTGCTACTCAGCATAGGAGAGGATCGATTGGCAAGGCCTAAATTAGAGATGATTGCTTCCAGGGCTTTGTTTAGGTGAGATCTAGCCTATTAAGATGGCGTTTTCGGTCTGAAGCCGCAGGTGGAAAGACAGAACCAATAGCAAGATGGTTTACCGGTAGCGAGCCAATGAGATGTGCAAGACGGTCAGGCTGCTGTGCAGCCAATAGCGAGTGTGCCTCAACGTGATGAGCGACGGCTATAAGAGGGCCATTGAGTCACGCATTTGTGTCACGCTTGAAATGGTTGGTTGCTTGGAGAAGAGAACAATGATTGGCAGAGGCAAAAGGGGAAAGTCAAGGGCCAAAGCGAAGACGAGGTCAGGGCGAGCAGGTCTGCAGCTTCGCGTGGGTCATGTGCACCGTCTGCTGCGTCGTGGCAACATCAAACTACCTATGCATACATCTGTCTATGCAGTAATACATTCCCCTATCTATCAGCCTACCATTTTTTTATCTGTCGATCCACCTATCTGTCCAAATCTACCTCACGAACATGCTCCACTGTTGCCATTATCATGAACAGTCATCTGTCCACTGATACCTTAGGAGAACTATTGGAGTTAAAAACAGATTGCAAACATAAACAAAGACAGTTTTTTCGTTATTTTTGTTCGAACATCAGCGACAAGCTAGTTTTGCTACTTTAGATAGACACATGAATGATTTACCGGAGACCTACCGTTAAGGTCGTACCTCCAGACTAAGAAGAACAGTTAACTTTCTATAACCGATTGTACTAAATATAGAACAATGTTATGCGAAATAAGTGCAGGAATTAAAAATAGCACCAATATTGACAGAAATTACGACATCTACTTATCCCCCGGCAGACGATAATTTGGTGCCATCGCTGATTTTGGAGTATTCTCTCGGTGGAAAACAATGTCATAAGGATAAGGCCAAGATTAGTAAGAACGTGTTGTTAGCAACACTAACTAATAAATTCTTAATGCTATTCAATGTTGTTGAGGCTCGTATCTGTTCATCCTCTGCAACAATTACTTTTAGTCTGCTGGCATTTGCTTACTGTAATCGAAGTAGGAGCACCTGCATGCAAGTATTAATACATAACAAATGAGGAAAAATAAGTGAGTTTAAGGCGTAAACACTGGAGTGACACTTGATTAAAAAACGAATTTCTTCTCACTTTAAGCAAGAAAAGAATGCAAATGAATCAAAAAGAATTAACAATTGCTTATTCAGCTCAAGTTGACAAAGTCAAAAGTCAGGTATTTTGCAAATTATTCAATAATTAATAGCATTTTTACTTTTTATTACCATTTAGAGGTAAAGAGAAACTGCGGCAGAGCCAAATTGAAGCAAAACCAGGCTTTGATACTAGAAAACAAAACCATGGACCAGTGCCAATGTTACCAAATTTGCCATCAAAGAATTGTTGTCGACTAGACCATCGCACAAGCAGGTAACTGTACCTAGCATAAATTTGGCAAGGCATGATGCCCTCAACGCGCCATCAATCATTCCTAAACGCAATCCAATGACTGCTCCTGCGATAGTCGAATCATTTTGCAATGAAGCAATGCGCCCAAATAAGCACTTATAATAGCGCATCAAGTTTTACAATCATTGCAGCTTTTTCCAGCTTTTGCGGAGCAATTACTTGATTTTGCGCTTTTTATGTTTCCGATCCCATTTTTCTCTGCGCAATTTGTGACAGCTAAGCAAACATATTCTAAAGTGCTAGTTCTACAATTTAGCGATAACTAAGGTCTCAGTAGCAAACGTGTGGACACTTTATTAGCCCTACGCTTAGCCAAAAGCAGAAGCATGCTAACCTAGAGTAAAATGATGTGACGAAATTGTAATTAAGCGTGTACCATGTTAAGTATGCCAAAAAAATCTAGTAAAATGTGTCAAAATTTAAAGGGACATCATGAATGATGGAATCTGAATGCGTAGAGCAGTTCGAAGCCCTAATAGCAAGTAGCTTTCACCAGCGTAATGCCAATGTTTGCTAAGTTTGGATGAATTTTCGCAGTCTACATACATCCACAGATCAGCCTGCATCACCTAGTGATAGACAGCTTCAAAATTAACGAAGTGAGATTTTGCACCATCCCTGTCTACTGCTGCAAAGTGCGGCTGTCCATTTTTTTGCGGTTAGGTTAAAACTCACTAGCCTGAGAAAGGTAAACCATATTATGCGAAACATTTGTTAAACTTTTATCAGAAGCTGTATTTTGGCATCTTGAAGATAAGAATAAATATATGAAATTCGTTTCTTTATTACAACAGGCTTGGCAACCAAATTCTGCAAGACCATAATACGATCGCGCAAATAAAGGGCTGTTCAAATTTTAGTGAAAGTATGCAACGCAGCTTTTGCAAAAATTTTTTTCCGCGAAAAGTGGCTTTTTGAAAGTTGCTGTTAACACGTTGTGCTAAAAAATTCGGGACAATGCACCTCTAGAAGGTGCGGCTAATGATGCAAGCTTTCTACACTGTCTAATACGAACATTTCAAATCTACACCTCAGGTTAGCTAAAGGCATTTTCAAAATTATTATCACTTAGCGACTAAAGCGCACTATCTCAACTTTCTCGTAACAAAGTAAGTGAGATTGTAGGTCACTTTGCCCATACTATCGGAATGCTTACACCAGATCATTAATTTTGTTAAGGCTTTATCATGTAAGAATATACAGTTTTATTTTTCAATATCTTTTGCAAATACGCGAGCCTTTGTTCACTTGCAGTGAATGCTTTTTATTAATTGAGCTTAAAATATGTTAAGTTCTAATTTTTTCAGTGCATGATTTCTCTGTGTAAGCAGTTTGAAAGAGCTTTTTGTTGCGGTTCAGTTAACAGGAGAAAAATAAACAGATTGTGTTGTCAAATGTATTGCAAGCTATACATTATGCCGAAAACTACCTACAGCCGTTTTTTTAGGGTCAAAATATGATACAAATCCTGAAACCATTATTCTATTCAACTGAAGCACTGACAATCTTACTGCTTCAACAGAAGTTTACGATTCCAAAAACCATGAATCCATCTCATAACGGTTAAGTATATAGGACCTAAAGTGGATATGAAGAAGGGAGTGGAAAGATGAAGGTAGATGTGGTGTTCGAAAGCGGGACTGGAAGGCGGAATGGAGGTTTGCCGATAAGTGACGACATGAGAGACGAAATAAATGTTCCCCTACAGCTCCAGCCGTTAAACATCCTGATGCTCTACCAATCAGCTGGTCGTAGAGTCAAGACACTTTGGAAATTTGCTCGGTGTAGGCATGAACCTCTTAGTTGGGTGCTTTTGTAGCCACCACATTAATGTGAAACTGAGAATGAGGGTGATAATCTTTTTGCGAACGCATTTTGTGAAGCCATAGAGGTAAAAGCAAGAATAAGAAGGCACAGAAATGAAGATCTTGGTGGAGAATCAATGTTGAAATGTGAGTCAACGTCAAAAATTGAGAGGCAATGTCTCTACACTTCCTGCTAAGTATTGGGGTTGCAGTCCCCATTTCCACATGTATAATCGCCAGCAGCATCAGTACAAGCCAAAATGGAATAAGCGAGCGATCGCACCTTCTTAGCATTGTCTCGAGGCCACAAATTTATTACATAATGTCACCAAGGTTGTGGTGTTTTTTGAGATGCAGGAGGGTGACTGATGCTGGACTGATGTTGCAAAGCGTACTCGAGAACGAAGTGACGTGCTGCGAGTTGAAGACAAGGAGCAAAATGCTATTTGTTTTCATTGGTCCAGAAGTCAATAAGGGCGTGGATCAGCTCCCGCGTGCATCCTACCTCACCGGGTCATGCGGTGTGACACAGCGTGATGACCTACGTACTGAATACCAAATTTAATGCGTGCCGCTAATGCAGCCAGCCTCTGTAGGTGTCTTGTTTGTTGTGTGGGACGTGGTGAGTGCTTTCCGTAGGTTTTTGCATCCGTATTGGTCATTTTTTCTATCTCACTGCACGTCGATTTCTCTTCCACACTCACCCCTTTCCTCTCTTATTCGAATATGTGTTATTCCTTCTCTTGCACACACACACGGCCTGACTTGATGTGAATGGTGAAGCCATGCACTATGCCATGTCGTGTCACTTGTGCCAGCCGTGTTGGCTGTTGACTACAGGCCGGCCTGAGAGGGATTGAAAATGATGAATCAGGGGTAGAATATAAAAATGTGTATATGTACAAGTAAAGAGGTTTGGAATAAATAACAGGTCCCGCGGTCCAGCTTTTTATCAATACCGGGAGTACAGCAAACATCCAGGGTATTGCATGGCCTATATTCCATTTCCGTGTCGTCCACTGCTCTCCTCTTGCTATACCCATAGTGTCAGCCACACACACACAACACGACTTGGTGTGATTGGTGAAGCTCCTCCTATTACTGTGTCATTTGGCTTGCGTTAGTCAGGCCGGCAGGCTGCAGAACAGTCTGATATTTAGGGAGAGATGGATAAACAGTGTTAGTAGATTGGCCCCTTTTAGTCGTACCCAGCCCATAACCCGGAGCTCTGTGCATCCAAACCATGATCTGGTTGTCTGTCAAACCAGACCATCAGTCACATAGCGACTCAACTTGACACGACAGCCAATAGGAGTAGTTGTCCAGACACGCTGTCTGGGCTAGTAGCGTTGTGGCCACTTTCCACACACACACACTTGTGATTACAATTGAAATCAAAGTTACTTATGCCCTATAGACATGGAACAAAGACGAAGCAAGAATCACCCGTTGCGTTTAGTATTCAAATCATCCAAGAAATATCTAGATCAAACGAAATAACGATGCTTATGGGAAATGAGAAATGGAGAATGCATTAACACAAGCCAGAGCAATTGCAGACGAGGACGGTGATAGTGTGGGGTGGTAGAATGGCCTGTTGAAGGGGAGGCAAGAGGGCCATTTGTGAAGGTAAAAGTATGCCTGTTGACTTTGTAGCTCAGGGGTTAGAGCACCGGTCTCGTAAACCAGGGGTCGAGAGTTTGATTCTCTCCGAGAGCAGGCGATGTCACCTGTCCGGCACCCACACCACCTCAATAAATGACTGGCTACCAACTCCCATTTCACGTCACTGACATTTTACGCAATGTTTGGTAGAGCAGACTATTGTGGCCAATGGAAGTAAAGAAGATCGAGCCGACGTGTTGTATCCCTTTCAAGAACACTCAAGCTGATATCCTCACTCTACCCACTCTCTCTGTCCTTCCATCCATTCACCCACCCGAATACCTATCTGCTCACTTACATCTCTACCTACTCAACCACCCACTAGCCTTTATCCGACCGCCGTAAGCTGCAAGCAAGTCTTATCACTGTGGGAGAAGAGCCCACGATAGTGTAGAGTGTATTGTCCGTCTACAGTGTTAACACGAGTAGGTAAATGCACAAATTAGTGACGACATGTGTGTGGAGAGTTGAGCAGGTTACGTTGAAACATCAGTAGAGGTGGGTGAAAAGCCGCCTCTTCTTGCCTCCTGCAATGTGCATTGAGTGCTGCAACACGGGTGGGGAGAGAGAAGCCGAGATCGGCTAAGGACCGCGCACTAAACGCATGATTGGAGATGCCGGGGATCGAATCCGGGGCCTCTCGCATGCAAAGCGAGCGCTCTACACTGCGCTACATCCCCCACCTTGCCATCGTGTTTCCACCTCTACACGAATCCCCCCACCCCTCCCTTCCACTTCTCCTCTTCCCTCTTCACGCCAACACTGCGTTTGCGTCGTCGTGAGGAGAATCAATGCCAACCACAACATTATTACCATCACCTATTGCCCACCTCGGCTTCCACCTACTTCGGCGGCAGCGGTTACCTCAACTGTTTTGCTCATTCTTGTCCACTCCTTCTCCCATCAATGACGAAGCTGCTGCGAGCCATGCCAACCATGACAAAACCACACAGCCTCTGCCAAAAACGTGTCTCTTCGCAATGGAATGCTGTTTTGCTCAACTGCAACGTTCCGAGCACTTACCTTTATTTGTATAGATTGCCCGCATTTCTTGTGCACACTCGCTTTCTCAATATCAAAATTTTTTGCGTTCTTGGGAGGTGATCGCTTGTCAACGTCATATACACCTGCGTTACTTGTTTAGAGATGCACACTACGCAAAATAAAAGGCTTGCATCCTCGTTTTAAAATGCTTGGGCATTAGCCATCCGCCAAAAGCAGAGGATATTCCACCAGTGATTGCGTCAGCCCAACTTCTTTATGGCTGTAATAAGTAGTATGGCTCACACGCATTGCGAAATCGGCACAATGGCAATGGCACTGAAGGTTAGGGCACAGATATACACCAAGTGGCAGAACCATTTGCACACACATTCTTCTATCTCTCAATGTGGTAAACCCTTCTCCAAATGCTCCTCTCCCACCTGTCACACACAACACTCAACTGTCTCGTCACTACCATTGACCCCTTTGCTAACATTACCCTCTTCTTTTATTGTGCCTCTTCACCATTTGGCACAAACCATCCACTTGTCACTTGGCACTCACTCAAGAACTCTACGGCATTTCTTACCCACAATACAGCTCACAAGATCAACAAGATCTCCACACACACAAAACATAAAACGTTAGATCACCACGTTGTCTCACTTCATGATTACCCTTCAGTATTCTGCGAAATCTTTAAGGCCCCATTGAGATAAGGTGCACACGGCATTATATTCACTTCCGTTATAACATTTGGACTGTTCAAAACAGGCAGCACATATGTTCATTTCGCCAACTCACTTCACTCAACTTCACTTGCGGATGAGCTTAATGCTAAGTAACCATTAATTCTTAGTTCAAATTTATTCAATCATCTGATTTGCGTATTAGTGTGCTTCTTGTGTGGTGGAGTGGCCACTATAGGGCATAAGATGAGGTGGTAGTGACCTTTTGATCTAAAAATTAAAACGTCATTTGATTACAAAAAATGAATGAATTGAATGGAAATGAATTGAATAAAGGTCCAGCCGAATGCATGCCACATTGGTTAAAGCAATGTGTGCATATTTATGCTTGTGTGTGTGGAATAGGGGCAAAAGTAGGACATTGGAGAGGAGAAGGTGAAGAAGAAAAAGAAAAAGAAGAGGATTTGGAGGGACAGATATAAAGACGAAGATAGGTGTGGATGTTAGCAAGTGGCATGACAAAGTGTAATGGGACATGGTGCAGAACGGCACAGCAGAGCATAGAGGAAGCAAGGAGTGTCGCAGATGACCAAAGAAATGTGAGACAAGACAAATTTTGCCTGATAGTCCAGCATTTAGAATTCTTGATACCCATACAGTCAGCTGACCCAGTCCCAACTGCCGGTCCAATGAATTCATTTAATGTCACGCACATTACATCGCATTAGTACTCTCCGCGCGCCCTCGTGTCTGCGTGGCTGGCTATTATTCTGAAGCTCAGTGCAGTGTGCCTCTGGCAGCAATATGCGTTATCATGCTGTTTATTCTGCAAACGCATATGCCACATAGCAGGTGGCTGTTGGTGGTTGACAGGTGAGGATTCGATTATACGACTATGAATGCAATCACAAAGCAGGGGTAAATAGCAGGTCTCTCCATTGACTGTTCGATGGAGGGAGCATTTATGGTTTCGATGGAGGAGGCTGTCTATTTTAAAGAGGCAGGGAGAGAAACAGAATAGACCTGGCTAGAAGAAAAAGGTCAAAGCTAGTAAATTATTTGTTGCAAAGTGCGTTTTGTTGCAACGTGACGTGATGTGGAGTGAGACGGGATAATCGCGTCTAAGTAATGATATTTGCAGTGGTTTTAATTCTAGCCGTTTTACCATCTCCTCCTTTTATTTCAAATACCACCAAAATTATCTCTAACCAGACCTTAATATTCGTTTTCCCCTTCTTATCATCTTAAAACTCCTAACTTTTAGAAGTCCAATTGCTTTTTTCATGTGCTCCTGTTGCCCTCATTTTATTCCTACTTAAACAGCCCATCAGTGGTACTTTAACAGCCTTCCTTAATACATTAAGTCTGGATTCCTTTTTGTTTTATTTAGTATGCGACAGCATTTAGCTTTCGAAAGCTGTCTGCATGCCTTGTCATTGCACGCCTTGTCAAGTCCACAACGTCGAATTACCGCGAAGCAATTTAAGAACGCCATAAGGTCAAACTCATTTGTGGGCTTTGCAAACAAATGATTGTTTTGGTGCTAGTTTTATAGTGAGTTGTTTTTTAATAGAGAAACTTTAGTTTTCATTTTATCACGTGTCTACTGAACGCATGTTGAGTTTAGTCAACTGTATGATGCTTAATTAAATTTCGGTAAAATCCGTATGTTTTGATCAGAGGAGGCATTAAACTAGCATATTGGAAGGTAGCAGCATACATTTACTTTGTTTTTGCCAAAGGTAAGTCCTATGTTAACCAGCTGTGTTTATTTTGCCAAAGTATGCCATGTACACATTGCTACTAGACTTGAATGTAATTGTAATACAATGGTTGTTTATCCCTCGGTATCTTCAAGGAGCCGCTCTTGACTTGGTCTGTGTACCACCTCGGGTGGGCTGGCTTTTGGGCCATGCATTAACCTAAATGCCTTCTCTATGTCTAATACACGAGTTTCGCCCCAGTATTGTGCCTTATTTGGTCTCCAGGGTAGTCTCGGGACGTTACACAATTACCTGCCCCAAATCTAATGCATTCATAAGCACTATGTTATGTTCGCCCATATAACCATATTGCCTGATCGAACAAAGAAGCCACGAAGTTAAGGGTACCAGCTTTTCACTTCAGCGTCCTTTGGTCACTCCTCTCCCACTGCTGTCACAATGAAGCAGATATTTTAACAGCCACTTGCAAGCCAAGAATGGTGATCTTTTTCCAAAGTGGAAGACATTTGACCCTCAAATCACCTTCGTGCCTCCTCGATTCTCCAATCTCTGGGGCAATTAACACGAGCTCTGCTTTGTCGAGAGGCATCAGTAGATTAGATGTTATCAAGACAAAACACAATGATGAGCACTTCCCATCTGCCAATTACTGTTTATGCCAGCAGCCTTATAATGGTCACTTAAATTAGCAGCACTTAAAGTGCCTTCGCGAAGCTCCTATTCTCCATTTATCCCCCTTACTAATTTATCCTTACCCCAGTGCTGCATCTAAGGATATGAAGATGCCACAATTTGTTCAGTCGTCCATTTCTGTTGTCGCCTCACCGCCATTTAGCCACAAAGTGGTGTGACTGTTGTGCATTCTTGCAGATCTAGGCAACTACGTCGGACACCGCGCTGTCGTCAAGTTCAAATCTGGTGTATAGCTCTTATTTTCTTCGGTTGCATTTGCCATTGTCTCCTGTGTAGCGCCCCACAAGTCCCCTCTGGAGTTGTCAAAGGCCGTGCACATGGCGGGGACCGAAACGAGTGAAAGAACTGCCTGGTTCAATGCACAGCTGCATTGAAACCGAGTCGCTACTAATCATCGAGTAAATCACCCAGTTCTCCTTCTTTTTTTCCAACTTATGAATCCCAACATTTAAATAAGTTAATTTGCATCTTTGTCCTTCTAAACTTGCATCAACGGCAAACGCACAGTGTTTGTGTGAATAGCATAGCACATTTCTTATCTCTGTCGAAAGTACGTCTTCATCAACACTTTGGTTGTGGCCATTTGGGGCGGCATCAAGAGGTGGTCTATTCCGCTCAAGTCTTCCGCCCACGACACCGCACGTCATCGCCATTTTCACTCGTTTGATGGCCATTGGGCAGACTGAGCACAGATGCCTTGTTCTTCTGCACGCCATTCCTATTTCCGTGGATGTAGACTTTGGTCCAGTAGGGTGGAGGCAGCCTGCTCCAACGCAGATGCAGCTCGTCTGTCACCTCTGCAATCACTCTGAGGGCCTGAAAAAAATAAGACAAACAGCCACAGCTCAAGGTACACCACGGTTCGCCATTTAGTGTGATTTAATTCAAGAGACTACTGCACCCATATGCAAATCTGTACAAGTTGTAAAGGAATTTAGGTCTCGTTAGAACCTCTTTAGAGATTTTGTGTTGTTCCTACATTTCTAGGAAAGACCAACCTTTTGCCATTCTGTCGGAACAGATGGGGATTCAGTGCCAATAGCCCAATTCAGACTCCTTTAATCATGTTTTTTGAGCCACCTAGGCTGGTGGTTGACCAATCGTCAAGAGATAACTAATCCTCAACGCTAAATGCAGAAGGACTGCACCAAATTTGCCTTTCAATTTTAGTTTGGAGCCTCATTCATTTTGTTCGTGGCCCGCTCTTTACACATTTCACTCACCCATCTTTGGATTCCCGCTTTCCAACACAAGCTAACCCTAACAGTTCCACTTTGCGATCAGAAGGCGTAAGGAAGCAAGTTTCAGACACAGACGCCATCTTTGTCAGCGTAGAAGCACATTTGTAGTCGCAGAAGGTCAGCCTAAAGCACCTTCATTTAGCTAGCATGGATTCAACGAGCTCGGTGCTGACCTACAATTTAGATATACTAGACCGGCCACCTCTAACCAATCAAAATTGACCTCCATACATAAGGGATGTTAAAGTCTTCCATCAGTTCCAGTTACCTCAATCACCCACATTAGTTTATTCTCACCCGCATGTAACCTCAGATTTCATGTTTGCAGAGGGAGAGCATGATCACCACCGAGTCAGGACCACCAGCATGTAACAAACAGGCACACGTGTCTTTTCGGCAATAAGTAGGACATTTGGCTACCAGCTAGCGACATTTCTCTTCTCATGAGAACAAAGGAACTAATGGCATGTCTATGGCATGTACAAGTGCGTGCGGAGGAAACGGCTTGTTGTGTTTGTGAGGGGGCAGGATTACGCCTGCTTCAAGTAATGACTGACCTGTGGGTTTACACACTATAAGGAGCATAGAAAGGTGTGTTTGTAGGAGGGTCCTAACTACCTCCAAATAATGCTTTAAAAATATCTGCTTCTGTGACATCTGGGTCCTTTAAACACGATTTTATTTAGTAGCAATGCGATCTAGTTTTCCCTCCGCTTCACACTTATGCCCATTCTCGGCCAAATTTGTCCATATTATAGACGCTCAGACCTCTTGTACAACTTCCTTTCCTGAGTGTAACCATCAGTATGAATGCAGAACGGCTTCCTAATCAAATCTACCCAACCCCCTTCGGCTGATGATGAAGGCACAAAACAGCGGTTTTTTTGAGTGAGTAGTCTCCCAGCCACAAATGATTCGACTTTATGGAGCTACTTGGTTGCCTCCCCTTTAATTCATAAAAGATCTATCGAGTAGAGAAATGACAAACTCACCTTATCCAACATCTCTTTTGTATGCCCAGCAGAGATACAGAATCGCGATCGCGAGGCAAGAAGCGCAGTGGCGGGGAAGCCGACTATGACCACACCAAGGCCACGTTCAAGGCACATTCGCGAGAAGGCGACCAATTTACCGGGCATGTAGAGGATAATGGGAATGACTGGACTGTCACGATTCCCGAAGACTATCAGTCCCATCTGGTGCAGGTGGGCTCGGAAGTAGCGCGTGTTCCAGGCCAATTGCTTCAACCTACAAGTAAACAACCACTCATCTGACCGTTTGTTGCGACCATAACACCACGATTACATTTATTGGCACATCACTAGAGTCAACTCTGGAGGCGTTGTGTGCGATAGAATAGCTGAAGCGTCCTTCTCAGCGCTTCTGCTGTTTGTTTGACTCGTAAAAAACCAGATTGTTGGGCGGTTCTCCCTATTACACTGGCACAAGATATCGATGCATCTTGCATCAACGTCCACTCGTCCATATTTCATGCGTTAACTCTGGAGGCAGTGCCTGCTCTACGACAAATGCAATTTATGTGACACCTACTTTTCCTGGCACAGCTTCTTCAATAACAGAATTTTAGTCTATTAGCGGTCGGCTCGTCTATCGTCTACAAGGATACGAATGGCAAACAGATACTGGATATGTTCTTTTCATAACCGCCGTGACCAAGCCCAGCTTAAGGCAGATCCTACGCCATTACCGAGGTCTTTTAGGGATCTCAAAACGAATGCCATTGTATTCCAAACCATTCTGTTAATAAGCCTCCATTTACTATTCGACATATTGAGGTGTAGGCCTCCAAGGGCGTATAATGAGTTGGAATACCGTCCAAAAGAACCTTCAAGCTACTCACAGACAAAAAGTGACCTTACTAGTACCACAAGTGGAATTAACTTAACTTTATTCTACCACCGTGAAATATGGAATCGTGCAGAAATGAAAAGATTCTTGTGATGCAATTGAGAAGTCACTTGAATTCAGACAGGAAATTTTGTGTAATGACACTCTCATACGAGCAATAACTGGGATTGCTAACGCCCAACGAACACATCCTCACAACTGATATTTTGCCTTTTTAACAAACTTTGGCATATTTTTATTAATAACTTCATTTCACTGGATTTTTTTGAAAATTAACTCAACACCTGGCGACCCAAATGTATGTAGTGTACGCACGTGTTTGTCCCAAAGCTTGATCGAGGTCACATACCCCATGAGCCTGTTTCAACAGGCCGAGCCATGACGACATATCCAACATTAGCACACAATTCTCCGTCAAATCTGCAGACCGGTTCAATAGCTGCATTTGCGGCACTTCCAATGAGGAAGACAGGAATGCTACATCAAAGTGAATAATTTAACGACATCTGATTGCAGGGACGTTTAAATCCTCCATTGTCTGATTACTAATTTGGCGTCATGGCCTTTCTGCCCTATCATGCATACTAACACTATTACTAGAAACGATTGGTAGCCCGTAACAATGAAAAAAATGAATTCCAATTCCACTATCAGGGAACTGGACTTAAGTATTGCGGAAGGCTGGCATCAGCTGTGAATGCTTGGTTCTCTAGAGACATACAAGGGAAGGCCTACAGAAACAGTCCCAAATCTTAGTATCCATCTATATCCTAGCACAAGGCCAGACAAAACCTAGATAATCCGAAAACATTTATCAATGTGGAATAGTGAGCGAGGCTCCCCCTATATTATGCATTTTAACAGATAGTAGCAAATGGGATAAAGCTGCGCTCGCAGTGGACCAGCAGCCGATCTTGAGCAGTATCACGTCAGCTCGTAAAGACAATCCTACAGAATGGCTCATCGAAATGCAGGAGGTAGATTCTCGCTGCGGTGGAAAACTAGCATTCTTATTTGCCTTGCGGGGACCGGAGCGGAGCAATGTCTATGGGAACGATTAACGAAATGAGGGAAAATTTTAGTGGAATTAGAATTACCTTACTACTTACTGTTATAAATACGTCTTCAGGAATAAGGGGGAGTACAACGTAGGTCTAGGCAAGGGGATAATCTTGCATTAACAATGATACAAACCTCCGTTCACCCTCTCCAGGACACTCACGACCCATAATAATTCGCATTGATGTAACGATTTGCTGACACACTGGAGCGGGCATTGTGCCGCCGTAAATGGAGCTGTATGACTGAGTGCGCACGTAGTCAATGAGGCGCGCCGAACCGGCTAAGTAGCCACCGGCCGAGCCAAAGCTCTTCGTGAAGGTGCCCATGGCGATGTCGATGTCAGCCGGGTCCAAACCGAAGTAGTCCACTACACCACGACCTCGCGGTCCCAGTGCTCCTATGCTGTGTGCCTCATCCAGGTAGAGATAGGCCTTGTACTTCTTCTTCAGTGCAATTATCTCCGGCATATGCGCGATGCTGCCTTCCATACTGCAATTGAAATTATGAAAATGAAGCATTTTGTAGATCTAGGTGGAACACACCCTCCGGTATGACATCAATAATCTTCTTTTGGGGTGTAAAATATGTTCTTCGTTGGTTTATAATGACCACTTGCACCAACTCGTGTCGTAAACAGTTTGATTAAGTTGGAAACGATACATCTAATGCAGGATGTTCCCAGTCCAAAGAGGTTCATTGTGTTGTGCTTAAACAATGGTTACCTTGATTAGTTTGGTAGTGCAAGCGTGAAATACATATCACTGTCGCAAAATCTTGTGCCTACTGTGTTCCACCTCTTCCCTATAACTCATGCACAGTGTAGAAGGTGTAACAAAATCTTACTGAAGTAACGCTCTTCTGCTAACTAAGGAGCAATAGTTTCCATTTTCTGAGCACTTCTTAAGTCCTGTAATTAAAATGTGTGATATATGGGCAGAGGACAGACCCAGCCCCTCTGCAAATACTTAAACTAGGTGGAAATGGTCCAAGTTGTTTTAGTAATTTTAATTTTATTACAAGGACTTCTTTTAAAAATGTCAACCTCATAGCGTTAATCTGGAAAAAAAGGAACAAAGGGAAGATATTAAGCATCTACTGTTACAGGTGGGAAAGATACCAGCCAAACAGTGAATTTCACTATCTACCTAACGCCAGAATATGCAGAATTAAGTAAATACATTCGTTATGATTTATTTCTGAAGGTTAACGATTTTAAGTCACATAGTAGAATTTAATAGACCGGCTAGAAATTCTGCCTTTTAAAGTTGTTTCAAGCATTCCACTGGGGTTGGAATAGGGACCAAATCTTCCCTCCTTGCCTTCCGCGATACTGTATGGACTTACAGTTCCTGCTTGTTCAACAGTTTTAACGCCAGTCAATTTGCTTACCAAATTAACACAAATGCTTCCACATAGGAACGCAACGAACTAAGACCAAAGCACAAACTAGGCACTTGGTATTAACATCCAAGCGCGTACTCACTGCGTCGTAGATTAGAGCGGTTACGATCTTGTGAGCGATTCTAGCACTAAAGCTTCCGCTCAGTAGGGAGTGGAGATGGATAAAACAGACAGCAGCCTATATGTATGCCTCGATTTTAACTAAATTGGCTAATGACCAGCAGAAAATCAAAATGGGGCTCAACAACCCCTGCCAACTCACCTATAGATGCCCTCCACAATTATAAAAATGCGGGAGAATGGCCTTCGGCTCCGAGGACGTCCATAAACCACAGCATCGGCCAGAAGTCGTTCCAGATCTTGCATGTCATTGTGTTTGAAGCGTCGAATTGTGGCACCAGAGAGACGACAGCCCAAAATCAGACTGGTGTGATTCAGTTCATCGCTGATTATGCAAGAATTCTTTATTTAAAAATAAAACAGGAAAGGAATTATTATACCACCAATGGAGAACAAATAAATTCACAACCATTTGCTAAAAACATGTTTAAACTAGGCATTACATGTATCGAAGACAGTGGCATGACCTACTGCTTGTGGCCTAACAGATATAGGTGATAGTGAAAATGTGCAAGATAAAACACGACTTTAGTGGTAAACTTATGCATAAAATGATGGGGAAAAACCGATATAAAACATAAATTGACCAGAAATGAGAAGAGGCAAAGGTAGGGCGTTAGTTAAAAAAACACAGAATAGAGTCTAAAATGACGGTTCATTTTGCCAAAAACCCTCTGTAACGATGTCAAAAACACCGGAATTATAATAGGCTGAGAAAAACATGAAAAATTGGCGAGAAATACACAACATTACTGAATGACTTACTGCTGGTCTTAATGAATTCTCCACTTGTCAAGTAAGGGCGTGTTTTAGTTGTTAGGGCACTCAGAGCCACAAAGGTATGCAACCTTGACGGATAGATTGATTTTTGTCTTGGCATCTACCCATGGTACTCAGAATTCCTCTCCTACTCCACCTCGGCATTATTCTCTGCGGATGTTCTTCATTGACGCATATATGCCTCAAGCCTTGTGCCACACACAGCACCTAAACACACACCTACATGCACACACGTATGCACATAAAGTGGGACCACCCTAAGTGCTCACGCCCACTCACCTCTGCACAAAATATCGATTGCCTATTAGTGTGTGCATCTAACTTCTAGTGCACAGAGAAAATAATTAAGGACTTAGAATAGTCTTTTTTTACGAATAAGGAAGTTTTCATCGACAAGATAATCCCACGAAATACCGATTAATTGCTGTATGCTAGTTCAGTGCAGTTTCACTGATTACCTCCCAAATACTATAAACGATGTCCTCTATATGTATGTCAACTAGTGGGGAGGAGAAAGTGATGGCAGTTAATAATGTACTTACAGTGCATCCCATGATTCAAATAACAATGGTATTCTACCTCTGATCAATCAACGGGATTTCCAAGCATTCTAGTACTTTCTTTTTACTCAGCCACATTTGATTAAAATTGACATGGATTGTAAGAAATAAAGGGCATTATATCATCTAGCTCTTTAAGCACTTTGTTTGAAGGGTATAAAAACAAAATGAACGAACCTTATCAAATATGCAAGGCATGTTGAGAGCGTTTGTGGCGAATCCCATCCCGAAAACAATTGCAGCTTCTTGACCGACAAATTCAGCAACAAGTTTTTCCAATTCTTCATGAACAGCCAGCGTACCAACCTCTAGTCGGGAGCTGGCTACGCCAAGTCCATACTTTTCAATTGATTTCACGTCAGCTTCAATACATGGGCCAGTTGGTTCTGCAAATCCGAGGTAGTTATAGGACCCAAAGTTTAACACTTTAGTAGTGGTGTTTGTCATCCTGAAAAAGGTAAACAAAATGTTATAGTCAAAAATCTCTGCCTTGAAACAAGCAGCATAGTTTACTTAGAATGACTTGCTCAAATGTCCAACAACTATCGGATGAAACGCGATCCATGAGAACCATCTCCGGTCCTGGAGTGGAACAAATGGGCCGGTTCCAACAGTCCCGAGCGCGACGGTAGATATTTCTTGTATAAAAAGCTTCATAGTCCGAGTAGAGGGGTACAAACGATCTAGTAACTTCTTTTTCTTTGGCAGCCGGGTTGTTAAGAAGCCCATGTTTCCGCAAAAAATCTTGCAGTCGTCCCAAAAGGTTAAGTATCAAAAATGACATGTAGGTCAAAACGGCATTCTTGAGGGAGATTTCTTCAAAACTTTCATAAAACGATTCTCCAGTGCGGGGCTTAGCAAATTCAGTTATTTTTGTGGATGAAACCATAATGATGAGCTGTACTGATTAGCCTTCGAAATTAACGCGCATACACAGAACGGACTAGGCCAGGCGCGTCTCCTTTATCCAATAGATTCGAAGGTTATAGTTTATCTGTTCTTGTAGGTGGTTAATACAAACAATGATTATTAAAAGTGCCCAACCTCTAAAATTTTAGCTAATCAATCAAAAAACATAATTGCAAAATAATTGAAAAACGTTAAAAATCCAACTACTTTTAAATTAATTGAGTTTAGCTAACATGTCATAAACCCACGGACTCTACCTAGTTAGTATTTTGGTCTTTTACTGTTTAGATAGTATGCAGCTCTTATAACTAGTTGTAAATCAGACATTAAAGAAGTTAAAGATATGTTGCTGTTGTTTTTTTCTTGAGGTAAGGTATGCATTTTTAAATAAAAATGTGTAACTCACTAAAACTTCTATAAAGGCAAAACAAGAAGAAATGCTTAAGCAAAATATAAACATTGTCAGCACAAGGAAGAGATGGGTGGATACTTTCCTGGCCCATACGTCATGATGCCCAGCTAAAGCACAAATGAGGAGACATAAATTCCTCCGAAACCTAGCAAAGAGTAAAGCAGGCAATAAGGTTTTAACTGGCCCCATCTTTTCCTGAACTTCATCTTCGAGACACAATTTGGTCAACATTCTAAGTTAGCAACCATTAATTCGTCGATGATGCGCGATTAACTCATGAAGTACATACCTCACTCACTGGATCTAACATTTTTCCTATTTGAAGTCTGCATTGGGGAAGGAGAATGTACCGGAAATCTCATACGTCCTCCACTAGTCACTTAGCATAGAGGAGAGATTAAATTATTTTCGTATAGATGGGAATTCACATCAGCTCTGCCTTGCTACTCTGTTCTCACTAAGCTGCCTCCCAGCCGTACTTTTCTGGATCCTATTCAGCTAGCAGAGGGGTGGAGGTTATCCTGAGTATAAACACCGTAGGCTGTTCCATAATAAAGATTTCCAGATAGCTCGCGATTAGTGTCGCCTCAGCTGTTAATAGGTTTCCTAAAGAATACAAGATTAGAGTGGGTGATGAGGGTAGATGCCATTTTCAACCCTTCTTTTACTAGTCATCGCAACTTCCATTCACTGTATACATTCTTCTTCCGCCGGGTTAAGTTTTAGCATTCTCTTAGGTAAATCGAGGCAGTTGTGTCTTTTGACTGGGTTTGCTTTGCGCTGTCACTTATGCAGCAAATCAAGTACGTCATCTAACTGTTCTCCCACCCATTTATTCACCTTCTTTATCTGTCTCTCTATCTATCATCTGCCAACGTCTCTACTCCTCCATTTTCCATCTATCCACCCATCCATCCATCATCTGTTCGTCAGTTTACTTTCCATCATCTTGCGACAAAATCAGTGAATCTGGTCTAATGCCTATCCCTCCATTGAATATAATCAAACATAGCCGTTTTAGCATCGGCTTACTGACGTTATTTACTGTAGATCAAGGAAGTTGTGAGCATATGCTAGAGGAAGTGAATGAGTAGCAGCAATAGTGCTTCAGTTCAAACACTTCTGTGAGAAAGCGTCCATTTCAAAGACCACACGCGTCGAACACGCGGCTCCGGCTTCGCGCAGCGTCGGTTCCACTTCCCGATTGAAGCACTCCACAAGATCAATGGTCGTCCACTGATAGATCACCACGTACATGGGTCTACATACACCTCGGAAGCGCATTATATCCGTTGTTCCGGCAATAATCAGACCTCCCTTGTCGTGCACCATATTTTCCACCGTGTTCATATACTTGGTAAAGTTAACTCCGTTTTTCACATCGTAAAAGTCCACCTGCAGGAAGGGATAGTCTGTGTGTGGAAAAAAATGTACGGTTTGCTTAGCTTCTACTAGAATGACCAAAAAACACTCTCATAACAATAAAATGAAGCATCTAAATTTAGTGGACTAAATCATCTACCTATCATGTGTCTAATTGGGTTGCAGAGGGGAATGATGTACATTTCCGGGCATCCCATCCAGTTTGCTTCGCGTATCTGCGTCTTGGACTGCATGCACCTCAGTGCCTCCTTATGGTCATCAAAGCAGAGGGCTGCTACGCCCGAATTCATCGGGAAGGAGCCTTCTACACATCGCACACACTTTGACAGTCCCAGATACTCCCCATTGCCATAAGCCTTAAAAACTGGCAAGTTTATAATCATTTCATTCCGAAAGGCGCCATAGTAGTTCTCGGCCAGATTGAAGATAATCAGCACCATCGTCTGGGAGGTGTTTTTCGGTATATTCTGACAAAGGAAATTTTTGTGAAAATATTACTACTAACTAAATATCAGCAAATATGCTCGACCACCTCTTACCTAATAGGCATTGTTGAGTTGACGAGTTTCACACAGTACCAACTACTAAATAATTTAAGCTGCTCTTAACTTAGCCTAATGCATTACAGTATTAATCTCAAATCTGGATCTAGAAAACCGAATCAGTTGAAGCTAGTCCAAGATTACTATAAGTCTCAAGTTGAAAGACCAGGATTTGAAGATCAAGCTAGGTAAAAAAAGCAGATGAAGATTAACTTAATCATGGGAAACAGAGGTCCTACTTACAAAGTTAGTGCTACAATACATGCTTCTTGAGCCCGCCCATGCTGTTGAATTGGAGGCATTGCTATCGCATGTAATGATTGTCTCCTCTTCCGAGATTTTGCTGACATCCCTGACCTCCATTGTGCGGCGTCCTTGTAGCGTCTACTACAGCAGTCGAATGTCAGTTACCGCTGCCCCGGACAGTATTGATTGTCTGTCATGTGACTTCCATGCTGAGTTATCGCATAGGTGTGCATGCAGCAAAATCATCAAAAATAGGGTACATCCCTTGCTTAATATGGAAAGTAGCCATGCACAATAAAAGTGAAAGTGGGATGTTATTTAGAGTAACTTGTGGTTATTTCTATAAGTTACCCGAAGTCTACAAGCTTCCGTTGTAATAAAAATGTCGCTCTTCTTTTGCATGACTTTGAACCCTGTTATTCAAAAGGGAATTGAAGTTAAAGTAATTCTAATTGAGCACATATAAATTAGAAGAATGAACTCTATAACTCCTCTAAATGTACCTACCCAATTGTTACTCGTAGGTTTACAGCATAATAATGTTTAATCTGACAAAATCAGTGCTTTACTCTTGCGGTTTTCTGCTTTTGCGGAGTTGTAAATATCACTTTTAAAATACCACCGCCATTTTAAATATTGAGAGTTTCAGTTAGAGTCCGAAAAATAGGGGCACTGAAATGAGCGGTATTGGACCTTTGTGTCTGCTAATAACACACCATCTATAGAAAGAATAATAATTTAGAATTCCGATGTGTCTGGTTAATGAAGCAATGTGAAATTGAATTAGAAGACGACCGATCCACTAAGTTAGGTACTAATTTTATTTGACTGTTATAAATTCGGTTAATAAAAAACACATGCCGAATTCTAGAAAAATCATCAACTAATGTAAAGTACCACCACGAATTCCGTTATCCATACTATTTTAAGAATATTACGCTAACCCCTGGCCGGTAATATAAATATGTTTTTATCCCATGAATATCTAATGCCTATTACTGACATCTTTGGCTTTTTAATAGCGTCTATCAATGTCATGCGGTCTTTAATCTAATACAATTGAAAGTTACGACGCCGCGGCCTTTTGAATAGGCGAAACTGTAAAATTGATGAAAAGTCGTGTTAGGAACTTATCTTCAGTAAAGTTGCCACATGTCTTTGGAAATGGTACTCATAACCATAAATAATAATGATTTCAGGCAGTAGATCAACCACTTCGTTAACAAGTGATAGAAATACTCCCAGTCCAAACTTTGCAAAAACGGTAAATGTGAAGAAAAACAAGAACTACCTAAGGTATAATGTTACCACAGAGTTCAAGCGTTATTTGGCAAAATTAAGCAGTCAGCCTCAAGGTAGTTCTGAAGCACATTTGAACTTAAATAAACTTGATATTTCAAATGCAAATATTGATGACGAGACCATCAAACGTGTTTGTGACTGCAATAGAGTAACCTGCATAAACGCCAAAAACAATAATATCAACTTTGGTACGGAGTGCGCATTCATTTACTTTTATTCCAATAGCAAGTGTCTCGGTTTTCTCCAATCTTATCAGCCTTGATCTCTCATTAAATGAACTCCGTAATCTTCATGTTCCACCAGGCTCGTTTTCAAAAATTCAGGTTTGTTATTTTTGTTCCATTAGCATTTTGATGTATTTCAGTAGGTAGTAGTTGCTGTATGTACGTATCGACCAGCATTTTTTCCTATCCCACATTCTGCACTATGATCCGCTTTTTGAGTATTTTTATGATTTGTGAGTTATGGTTATTTACGTTTGTCACAATTTACAGTAGAAATTGGATCTCTCATATAACTTTTTGCCGCCTGCGGCACTCGTGGATCTAGCCAACCTTCAATGTCTTCGATCACTCTTCCTATCCGGTAACGAGTTATCTTCTGTTCCCACAAAATTGAGGCAAGTCAAATTTTGCTCTAAATTTCCTTCGTAAAGTTGTATTAAACTTTTTGCTTACATTTTTCCAAAACCAGATTTAGTACACTAGAGGAGCTAAATCTTGACGACAACAAACTTCACGCAGCCGCTGATATTGCAGCTTTGGCTCAACTTCCGAAGTTCGTTCTTTAATTCTCTATCTTTTTTCATGTTTTTTTAATGCTTTAATAGTCTTTTATTTAACGATGCAGTTTACGAAGACTCAGCTTAGCCAATAATGAGTTCACTTCATTTCCCATTCTTCGAGTGAAAGCTAAGCTTTCGCCGTCAAAATCCAAGCAAGTTTCCAAGTTAAAGCTAAATATTTTGCATAATTTTCTCTTGATAAGTTATGCAACTCCTATTTTAGAAAACCGACTGCAGCAAAGAATCAAGGTAAAATGAGTCCTGGGTCTCCTGCTATACTTTTTAGCTCGACATAAAACATCAGATTTCCAAATAGTTTTTGATGACATTGTGACTCTCAAAGATGTCGAAAGGTTCATCACTTCTTACAGTCCAAAGCACCAACCTTCAAATTGTTCCAGACAATCTACCCTTCAAAAAACTAATCTTCGACAGATGTTAGTCCTTTTTCATGGAGTTGAATTAAAAACTGTGATTTTCTTATAGATCACCTTATCGGAACCCCCTCAAGCCATCCATGAAAACTCCGATTAAAACAAATTCTTTAAATCCCCCACTTATCTTTCCCAAACTGATGCATTTAGATATGGCTGAAAATATGGTAACTCCGTGGCCAGTTCTATTCACTTTATTTGCATAGCTTAATTTTGAAGAAGCCATTATTCCTGTGGTCGTTTGTCCAAATTTGAAAGTTCTAAGCCTTTGTGGTAATCCCTTTATCGAAGAATTTCCCAAAGCCCCGCCGAAGATTCAAACCATCCTGGTAGAGCAGCATGGAATTTCTGTCGAGTGTGAACGCTCCAAATTTTGGTGTTCCAAGTACTCAAGATTAGGATCTACGAAGCTGGGTTGCCAAAGACGAGACCATTTACCGCCTTTAACGACTGTAGTAAAAAACGTGGATGAAGAATTTGAGGAGAAATCGACTGTTGACGTCAGTGAAGTTCCAGACTCTAGTGAACATCCACTGTTTTCGCAGCATGAACTGAGTATCGAGTATAGTGAACTACCTATAGGTAAGTAATTCGTCAATTATCCCAATGCTACTTAAGTACTACTTAAATAAAACTGGAGATAACCTTAAATGCTTCTTTGTGCAGGCATTCAGAAATGTTTAAAGGAATTTAAGTCATTGGAAATCGACTTAAAAGAATCGGAAATAAGTGAGAGAGAAGAAGATAACGATCCATCTACAATTGCGGGTAGTAACCTGGAGCCAGAATGGATAAGATGCGCCGGTAATAAAGACGAGGCAAGAATGCAATAATCTTTCTTAATTGCTTCTCTTAGAGCGAATATGTTGAGAGTGAGGTAGAGGTGAACAATCCTTTCCTTAACGGAGTTCCAGAGCTTTCTACTACCGATTTACCTCAGTGCAAAACTCAAGAGGTATGAAGTTCTTAGCTGGTGGACAAAAGCTAACTTTGCCTTGCTTCAAATTTAACAGAAGTCTTCAGGAGCATGGCGAAATTCAGGCTTTCAAAAAGAAGAGGATAATTTCGGATCGCCAGCTCAGGTTCATTTTTGTACCTATAGGACCAGAAGTGTCACCGCAAAACCTTTTCATTGCTGTGTACTTGTTTCAGACAAAACGGAGTGGAAGACGCAGACGGTCACAGAGGGCTGTTCGTCATTCCTTCTTCAAATCTAATGGTGCAGATGGATTGCAGAGACCCAAGATTTCTTCTCTATACAGAATGGTAGGGAAAAAAATAAGCCACATTCCTCATACCCAGGTAGTCTTTTTATAATTGGCTTTTTTATTTTCCTATTGTAGCTTCAAGAAGCCATCGAGAATCCAAGAGACTCTATCGAATAAGCCGTCCCGTTTAATTCACTTTGACAGCATGCACTTTAATAAAGTAGGCTGGAAGGAAAACTTGTGTTTTTTCAAGAGTTGAAAGAAGGAATGCAACTGTCAAACAAGGCATTCATCTGGCTAAAGCACTTTAATCTCTTTGGCCTCTTTACCTTAACCGTCCCAATAAGTCCCACTGCATTTCCAAAACTAGAAGTGCATAAGGTAATGTGTTGGACGACGTCCCAGGACTCGACATCCATACCGTAGTCAACGCTGCGGTGCGTTTCACGAATAAAGCCATCATGGAGGGAAGACATGCATCGTGGGTCACTGCCTCACAATAAGCAATGGAGAGAATTCTACTTTTGGTAAGTCCAAGCACCCAACGCAATCAGACTCATTGTGGGCGGGCGTGGAAGTAGTTCACGTTACAACACCTTCCAAGTTAGCACAGATACCCCGAATCTGCACCAACACCAATGTCGTCTACAAACCCACAGGAGTGGTTTAGGCCTGCTAAAGTCAACAGATGAGAAAGTTGAGGAATGAAAGCTTTTATTTACCATGAAATAAAAAAAGCAGATGGAGCAATACAAGGCTTGCAAAACACATGCTAAAAGTGTGTTTAACTGAACTGCTGGAGGTGTGGCAAGAACTTATCGCCTAAATGACGGGCAGTAGGCGTCCATTTCAAAGATGACCCGAGTTGAACAGGCGGATCCGGACTCGCGCAAGATTGGCGTAACCTCGCGATTAAAGGATTCAACCTGATCAAGGTGCATCCACTGGTAGATCACTAGGTACATGGGTCTTCGCAATCCGCGGAATCGCATCACCTCCCTCGTTCCGGCAATTATCAGACCATCTTTGGCATGCACCATGTTCTCCAGGGTGTTTAGGTATCGGACAAAATTCACGCCATTCTTCACATCGTACATGTCTATTTGCAGGTATTGGCAGTCTGAATATGTGGAAACAAAGGAAAGTTAATTTAGAAGTTTTCCCATCACACATCTTATCTAGTTTGAGCGTTCCGACTAATCCGGGACTTTTATTAAAAGCCCTGCGGCGGCGAAGTGGGGAGTATTGCTGGCACGCATAGGCAATAGGCTTGTTCAATCCTCACATCTTTGATCAGTATGACAGGGAATAGTTTGTGTGATACGACCCTCAGCTGTCCAATAGTAAGACGGGGCAAAAGTGTCCCCTACACAGGATCTCCTATCTGTGTTCCTAGTAGTGACGGTCTCGATCGTGGTGCTATATGCACAACCCACAGTGGAGAAATTGACTCTTAGCGAAGCATGACTTGGCCATCGTGAAAGCACTCGGCAGCTCGATCTTTCCATTTGAGTGTTCAAAACAGTGATCTGCAAACCTTTCCCACTGGCAAAGTCAGCGTGCCTCCGTAGCCAAGGCAAATTCCACCTTATCAGTACAGAATGCTTGAAAACTTTGCTGACTTATTGAATGCATAAAAGGTAACATGCAAATATTATAAAATTTGGAGAGCTCTTCCCTGATTTTAATCAGTCCCTATTTGGTTTTAAAGTCCCTCATGTCAGGGCTATAAGTGGAACATCTCATGACAAGTTTGTCGGTACTCACCACCTAAGTACTGAACTGGATTGCACAGTGGAACGATGTACACCTCAGGTAGACCCATCCAACCGGCCTCTCGCATCTGTGTCTTTGACTCCAAACATTTGAGCGCTTGCTCTTTACAATCAAAGCAAACAGCAGCAACACCGGAGTTCTTGGGGAACCAGCCCTCAACGCAACGGAGACACTTGGATATTCCCAAATACTCCCCATTGCCATAGGCTCTGAAGATTGGTCTATTTATAACCATTTCATTGTGAAATGCACCATAGTGATTCTCCGACAGGTTGAGGATTATCAGTACCATAGCCTGACAGGTGTTTCTCGGTATATCCTAGCACAAAAAATTGGTTTTGTATTAGCGCATCACTACTTGCTATTTATCAGTAATGCTCTGTGCCTACCTCCAGCACAATGTTGTAAAACTCACAATTTTTAATGGGTTGCACATGTCCCTGGAGGTATCCCATCCTACTGAATTAGAGGCGTTGTCTTCCTTTGTTTTCCAGCTATTTCTCGCATCCATGGCCGGTAGTTCCTTCACACTTAGTCCACCCTCTCCAAGTAATCCTTTGTCCAGACCTCCGCGCATTATTGATCTCCTGTCACATGATTTTCATGCCCTACTTCACTAACTTTTCCTCAATTTCCATTTTTGTTAGCATTTCCTAGGCAGTGTTAAGGCCAGCTTTGTGTCGATTGGTTGTTGGGACTACTTAAGGTAATTAATTTCAATGTCGAAGGGGTAAAATCTTCTCACACTTAATTTTAACCACAGCAAACACACAAGCAGGCACATGCACGTACACACCTGGAGGACATGATACAACAGGCTTCATTAAAGTTTCTGCTTCTTCTTCTTTATACATATCCCTTGCTCTGCTCATCTTCATCACACTTCTCGCAGGCTGTCCTGAGGTGATATGTGGACTCCTTGAGAGAGCGAGAGAGAGCATTGGATCGCCTCCTCATGACAAACGCTGATGATGGCCCTACTAACTTGACATTACCTCAGAGATTACTTATTGGTGTAGCATATGCAGATCTCCAAAAATCTAAGTGGTTTAGTCCTAACTTGCTTAACTACCGATCAAGGAACGGTGGGGCGCAACCCAGTCTTGTTCACCCGCCGTGACAATGTGACTTCGACTTGAGAGGTGCAACCAAATTAGTCAACGCATTTCGAGAAGTTCTAAAAAGGGTAAATTTTTTAACAGTACATAGGAATTCAGCATTGTCACGCTCATCAACGTTCAACACAAGGGTATCCACAGCCCACTAATTCAACAACTATCAAAATCCAAGGAGTGTACAGAGCCTTAGACAAGATACGATCTGCACTCCATTTTATTCTTTTTAACCAAACCAATCTAACTACAACACGATCTGGTGGAAATGGATATCATAATCTGATTAGAAAACGTATCACATATGTGTGACACTAGAAGATAACAGATTCATAACAGTAGTGAATCCGCGCTTATTTACCTCAGTGAAGTATACAGCGTTCGATTGTTTGTAGGTGAAGATTTTTGGTCCCAAAATGAGCACAAAAGACGTTTTTGGTTGTCGACTGAAAAATACGTCTTCCTTCCTTGATGCTGTATCAACTCAATAAAGTTCGAGATTTTTTTCCATTTCCGTATAAAGGTGACTTCTCTTACCACTGATATTTGTTTACCCTCGGGCAAAACGTATGGGTCTTGATATAACACATTTGAAAGTATGCAAAAAAACTAGGTGTACTGTTGACAGGACTGATGTGAGCCGAAATTCAGAACGACAAAGCCTGTAGCACTGCCTCCAAAACACAGGCAGCCAAACTTGCACCCTCCTTCCCTGACCTGTTCTTCTACTTCAGGTCAGAGGAAAATGTCTTGTGCTGGAGTAACATGGGATTTTGCAAACAGTTAAAGGCCATCGGGGCGGCTGTTGCTTGTCCCCTCCTCCTGCTTGGGGGATTGATGATCCCTTGGCGATCACAACGGTTATTTCAACCTTCTCGCCCACCATCTAAAGGGGTGTGTTTAAACAAACAATTGCAGTTGGGCGTTCGCGACATAATTTCAAGTTTTTTCACAAAAAGTGGGTCCTTTTCAAAGTTCATTATTAGCTATTTATGGTGTAATTTTATTTCTATAAATACTCATGCAACTGGCTTCGCAGATTTTTCATTCCTTTTTGTTGCATCAGCACCAGCAAAAAACACAAACTGTCAGAAAAAGTGCTTTGTCCTTCCTTAAACTGTTTCAGCACTACTTTTTACACTGAAAAGGGAAATCTCTTGGGTTAGTGCAGCATGATTATCCCTTTGACAGATGTCTCTTGATACAATGCATACCTAATGAGCAGAGCCAGTAAAATAAAATAAAATAAAGCAGCCTTTTGTCCACACATGAATGTATCGGGATCATCATCCTTCCGTACCGCCTCATCTAATAGGGCGACGTCAGCATAGCAACGGTGCTAGCTGGAAGATACTATGGCTAATTTGGCCAGAAATCAAAGCCTCCAAAGTCGCATCTACTCCCCCCTGTTTGTGGTAGCACGTGTTAGAAGGTGAAGAAGAAGAGATTGAAGCACAAAGGCACGTGCACACTTGCGTGCGTACGCCGCGCTTTCATCTTTGCGGCTGACATAGATCTGTGAGTTGAGAAGACTCGTGGGAAAGCTGCTTGGTTGTTTTGTGTTTTGACAAGCGTGTCTCTTTCTGATTAAAAACAACAGCAACAACCTTTACATTTTGGCAATCGTAGATGTAGTAGTTAAGCTCCCTAAGTAGTAGTTAGCCGAAAAGTTAGTGCCTCCCAGGCAAATTTCATCTTTATGCCATTGTGCCTTATTAGAAGGTATGGGTGTCTTGATTAATGGTTTTAGGGGTCATAAATACATTAAAATTTTGAAGTCGCTTCAACTTTAATAGATGACCTTGAAAATTAACCAATCATAGAGGACGTCTGATGACAAGGTGAAGGTGCCAAAAACAAACGCTGTTCTCTTCTCTCAGTATATGTGGACCAATAAAATGTTCTTTCAAAGTCAATCCTTCTGTCTTGCCGATAATGGCATTAAGGCGAACTTCATCAATACGCCATACTTTGACAGTATATTTGTTGCATCTCTTAGAAATGTGAAAAATGAATGCGTTTTTAGTCTTCCTAATCTTTTCACCCTTCTGGATTCTGTTTTTTAATTATTTTTCTATACAATTTGCTTGGCCTTAAGTCAACTTCACCAACACTAATGAGATGTTTTATCAAGCATTACTGAGGTGAGTGAACTGGCTACTCCTCAAGCATCTAAACATCCCCATACCAACAGCATCACGTATCAAACCCATCTGATCCGCCTACTTGGCACAGCTTGATGGCGAAGGCACAGCAAGTATGTTTGATCTGGGGCCTTAGAGGAGAAAACTATGACGTCACGAATATGTGACGCTGTTGACGTATATTGGTAAACAACTAGCCTAAGTCACTATTTACAGGCATCATCACTTTTCTCCATTCACTCACCTGCTAGAGGCGTGAAAATGTAAACTTTTTTCATCTCGTTCTATTTCAGTGGGCACTTTGGGGTGGACTTATGAGCACTTAATGCTAATCGTCTTGACACCTCAAAATTCTTAGAATAAAAGGTGGTTAAGAGAGCCCTACCCCTAGGTATCATTGAGTTTTGGTCATTAGAAGGTAACTTATAAAAGGTACGACAACAAAGGAGCTCCGTTGGAACAATGGGCTCTACTGCTAATTGTCTATTCCATCGCTAGGAATATAATGGCTTTCTCCAATGCTCTAAAGAAGGGAAAACTCACTGACTTAAAAAATCACACCAAATTTTGACAGCTACCATTTTCTTTTTCTTTACCTTGGAAAATTAGTAAAATTAAGCCAGCTGGAAGTAAAGAAAACGTATTTCACAGGGCTTTCCCATCTTCATCGATGTAATAATTCTTTGTACAAGCTTCTTCTAAACTTGTTTATTCACTCTGATTTCATGGTAATTTTGCCTCTGATCACCCTCTTCACCACATCCTTACTACATTATTTACTCCTCCCTTTGTTGTGTAGCATGTCAAGGTTAGTAGGGGCTGCATGACTGCCCATGATCTCTTAAAGGTAGGCCAACGAGTAGTCACAATCTGAGGTCTAAATGTCATTTGGTAGTGTTCACGTGACACCCATGAACTTTAAATAACTCACATGACACTGATTAGACTGGATGGAAGAGATGCTTCATGAATAATGACCTCAGTGCTGAAAGGTGTCAATCTAACTTTCAATCTCCTCCCCAAATATCAAGAACTAAGGCCGAGGGAAAATCGTCATAACACAGAATATGTAACCATAATTAAACCTCAACCAAGACCACGATCCAGGAGTAGGAATAAAACTAGAAAATGCAGTAAAAGCATGCCCCCTCCTCCCAGAAGCCCAGAAGCAGTTAACTCGAATCATCACAATCCCGAGGAAGGACAACTACCTCAAACGGACCGTCGTGGTGCTGCAAAGATCCGATCAACTAATTACACTAATGTGGAGTGTCCTTCCTGCCAGAGAATTTATACAAGAAGATCCTTGGACTTTCATCTGAAGGTTTGTACCATGCGCCAAGCGGAGGAGGTAAAACGACGGAATGCAATTGAATCCGCAATTGAGAGACAGAGACGGGGGCCTTCCAGACCACCTGGCAAGCTCTGCTACATCTGTGGTCGTCGTTACACCAAGAGTTCGTGGGAGTGGCATGAACCGAAGTGCCAGGAGCAGTGGGACATATGGAACAGTCGCCTTCCAAAAGATCTTCAACATCGGGGTGGACTCTTGAAACCTAACACAGACGACGAAGCACTAGCAGCTGTTGTAGAACGGGAAAAAGCCGCAGGAAACCCTAAATTCAACAAAAAAGACGCTCTTGAAAAAATTTTGCTTGAAGCGAGTCGCATCAATGCTTTACCTGTGTAGGACGAAGGCCATCCAATTTACTCACCAGTAAAACACCAGCCTTCCCCTCCATGATACAGATAGTTCACAGCATTCCAGAAAAAATTTCCTTCCAAGTGGTAATGCAATTTGGCCGGCTAGTTTGGTGCCAGGAGGTGTGAAAATACCCTTAGATCTCAAAGCTCTGGTAGCGCTTTTTCCCATGGAGCATTCTCAAATACAGTATAGCGTGCAGTGGATCCTTTCTCTTCTGTACAAACCGTGCGAACCCGACCAGGAGGGGACTAATTAAGCCCACCATTAGGACCCGCCTGAGTGATGCGGACGAAGACTTTCCCTTGACGACGTTTGCCAATGCGACAACTGTTGCTAATGCCTTACTGCTTTCTCCCACTTAGTTTAATACTTCGTAATGTTGAGGAGGGAGTTTAAATGGATAACTTTAGTAAGGGATTGATAGAAGAACTTCAAAAGGTTCTTCAGTAGATTTTTCACTTCACATTGGCTATTCGAGCAGATCCGCATCCTTGCTGCGGTTTTTTAACTTACTAGACCGAGCTTCTTAGTCGGTAGCGTATGAATTCTCAATTTTCCTGCACAAAAAACCATAAAGTTTAGGACAAAGGCAATGTTTCTTTTTAATGTCGCACGCAGATTTCAAGTGAACAAAAATTTTGTGCACTAAGGCGATTTGTTTTAACTGGTAGAAAACAGTAAATTCTGTGAATTATGTAGCACATGGATTCCCACTTCAATTGAACCCTCATGCCAAGAGGATGGTCTTTGGGACTGACTGTTTTAGGCAGCGAGGCGAACCCAGCTGCCAAGTCGTTCGGTTAAAGAGACTTCTAGAAAATAATTCTATTACTTGCAAACTTGACTTCTGCCATGTCGCAGGCAATGAAATCCATTAATTCTGCCCTAATAGGAATATCATAAGATTTTTGAATATACGGCAGTCTACAGTGTGTTTCGACTGAACCAAGAGTGAGAATATTGTCAAAGTGGAAAATGGATGGATGGATGGATGGATGGATGGATGGATGGATGGATGGATGAACACTTCTACATTTCAAAGTATGGGTCTAGCAGTGCACAGTTCTTGGCACATTAGAATGTCAAACTATCTCTATCAACCAACAGATCAATCTGTGATCGTCTTGCGCATTACTTTTCTTTTTCCCTGATTTACAGACGACCAGTTTCTCATAAAATATTCCTGGCAGGGAATGCCACTTAACTGCCAGTGATACATGTCATGTTATAAAATATGGCATTTCCAATTGCATTAACATCAGATTTCGCATGTTGATGTCTCCCCTGCGTCACCGGTTTTACCCACTTTATGCTCTCCATTTCATTAGCGATAGAATAGGGTCACTTTGCTCCTGTAAAAGAAGCGATTTAAAGCAGGTAAGTCTTGGCAACCTTTAAAAATATAACCACCATCCATCCAATTCCAATTCTCGCACCTACTGAATCAGCGCCACCAATAACAGGGAGTGATCGGCAGCATAAGTTACCTTTTGTGCCCAAATACCTCTATTACACCGTCGAAAAAGCACCACCACCACCCGTCAGCCATTAATGCAGAGACCACTTACCATTTTTCCATGAATTCCATGCCTTGTAAGACGCGCGACCCTCGGTCGTCTGAGTCAGCGTAATTTGACGGATAAATCGACTGTTTTTCGACGACGTTTTTACGACCTTTCGTCTTCCCTTCCCCCTGCCTTGCTTTGGCATTTTGTCTGGCGTCGAATACCTTCCTAATGGACAACTGCAAATTTTTGACATGGTACTGACAGCTTTCTGGTTTGCCCTACATCTCCTTCTTTCACCTATAATGTTATTCGACTTCACTTGCACACACCTGTGAGTATGAGTTCTGCCTAAGTCATGATAATTGCGAAGGGTGGGAGAAGCCCCTGCAATCGCTTAAAAATAACCAATCGTCAGTTGAGACTTACCAGTGGCATACAACAGAGGGCTCATTAACACCTTTATAACCTGTCAATCAATCACACAAAATCTACCACCATCTCTCATAAAATCATGTTTATTGTTTTAGGGAAAAAAGTGCGATTTCATGAGGCTTATTGCCATAACTTTAAAACCAGCCAAGCAAAATATGCTGAGTGGAATAAAATCTTTTTAAATAGAAAGTAAGAAGACAAACATTGTTTGTAATTATGCATAAATCAGCTTTTTGTAAGATCCCTTTGCATAGTGTTATTCAAAAATTAAAAGTTGATTTAGGCTTTGTTTTAATGCATCCCATGTCCTGAATAAAGGTCATGTGGGCAATTGATTTGTACTCAACACCGCATTTGAACTTTGTACATCGCGAAGTTATTTTAAAATGAAGTGAACTCATTTCTCAAAGAAATCCAAACATGATTGGCGCCATGAGTTAGAAGGCGCCCACTTGGGTTAGGTGCATGAAAATGTGACGCTCCCAGCACACACCGAGAAAATTCGATTTTGGTGGGTGTATGAGTGGACGGATGATTGGACCAATGCATTGATTAAATTACACCATTGGTGGAAGGCGAATTCGAGGTCATATGTCTGTTTGTTTGGGGCCAATTATCGATAGGTAAGAGAAAGGTGATTCACACGTCTTCATGAAGACGTTTTCACAGGTGGAAATCTGCCAACTTTTGTGGCTGACTGATTAGTAGATTTCGCTTTCGCCTGCATTCATTTTCGCCCTCCCTGCCTCCCTCTCTTTCTCCCCTCATCCCTCCCGCGCGCTCACTCACGTCCTGACAACTGGTCTGACATGAGGCATTTATGGCAAGTTATTCTCCCCTGGATTCGTAAATAAAACGGCTTTTTTGTGCGGTGAAGAGATAAATGCTGGCTTGGCATTAACTACGCCTACCTATTGAAGCTTTCGGGCTTTTAATCTTCTTGACTCTAGGACCCCACCTTCAAGTTATTTTTAGCAGAAGGAGATCTGTTATACAAATCAAAAGTTAAAGCAGCAAATGGATTTGTTTACCATTTAGAAATTTAGAAAAGGGATATGTTTCCCTTTTGCTGCGACCGTACTCGTGCTGTGATTGGATGAAATAACGCGCGAGTGCGAAGACGCACGATTGGTGGGGTGATAGAGCTGTCAAAGCTTTATTTATATGATCTTGATCCCAGATTCCTTTTCCTTCAAATGATAAAATTGTTTTTAGTCCATTTTGGTGAAAATGGCACCTTTTGTTTGATTACACAGGTTCAACATTGGTTTTTACCAAGCAAAGCTCCTACGTACTTGGGGACTTTCCCAAGTGTGGTTATGGGATGGCATAGCAAAGCGGTTTTTTTCAAGAAGTTTTTTCATCGTCCAGGCGAAATGTGTAATTCTTGAGACTAAATAAATTGTGCGTCACCAATCTCTCTGCTTATTCCCTTCCATTATCGCCTTCGGGAGGTACTTTTAAAATAGAGGGTAGTTAGGACGTGAAAGCCTAAAAATAGCAATTGTTCACGACACCAAAAAGGTCCATTTTGAATTTAGGGGTGATTACTAAATTTGTTGACCCATCAGTGAATCCGACAACCCTATGGCAGATGTCCAACTACCGCCAATAAACAACTGCACAAGCATTTTTTACCACTATCCCAATCTCAAGAGATCAACGCAACTCACAGCCTTCCTGGCCTAACCACAAATCCCACTTGTGGAGGTAAAGTTGGAGATAGAGAGTCAGAGAGGGATGATGTTACAAGGTGTGTGCAGAGAGAACAACAAAATTGCTACTTTATGCCACCACCACCGCAGTGTGAGTGAGTGAGCGAGTGAGCGAGCCAGCGAAAGTAGACGGAAAAGGAGGACACACAGGAACACACACGTTTGCCCTCGCACACGAAGAATAAATAAAACGACACTTGGCGAAAAAGAGGTCAGAAGGTGCGGGTGGTCGGCAGGTGAAAAGACGACGTAGTTGCCGCCTCCGTCGTCGTCATTTTGCTTTCGCAAATCTCTCAATCACCACTGTCAGCTACGAGTTAAACATCATGTATGATAAATCTTAACGGAAAGCTCACTTACTTGTCGAAGCGCGAATGAAATGGGGCGACGGAATTCCCGGGACGGATGAATCAATCACTTGGTTTCAATGGCAAAATTAAGTGGGATCGACTCCTTCCACCATTGAAGTCAATTAAGGTGACAAAGTGCTTTATGGGTGCTTCCGTGCACTCGAATACAGACGCTGGAGATAAATCAGTTTTTGAGTCTCTGTGTTCTCGTTTTTCCGACCTCCGAATGTCCAATAGGAACATGTATGAAACACAGGGGGGAGAGAGAAGAGGAGTGAAGCAATATCTTCTACAGAAGTTCCTTATGTCAGCATTCAAACAAAAGCACAAAAGAAAAGCGTGCACAGTAGGCAGTTTGGTAAAATATCAAGTGGTGGCGTCGGTTAGAGTGAAGTCAGATGTATCATAAATTTGGAAAGATAAGGTATGCGCGGAATGTTGAGAGGTAGTAAATCAGAAGGAGATCGGTGAAGAACAGTTAGCGCAATTTCTCACTTGTGCACAACACTTTTGACACTTTTTGAAGATTGTAAGTCCAACATTGGTTCAATGATTGTTTCCCTGTTTTTTATTGCTTTTTAAAGCTTTTATCTCTCCTTCGACTTTGTCCTTTTTATCTATGAACATGAAATGGTCCCATGAAAACAATCTGCGCATTAGTTGAGGCGAATACTGCTTTATCAAAAAGGGAAGGATTCTATTTCAGACTTGGCAGCAATATGAAAAGATTTGAAACGGGTCTACAAAAATGTCCAATAGAGAGACCAAAAGGACATTAGTAAAGAAGACGAAGTGTTCGACAGTTTTCAGTACTTTTATAACCTTATCTAGATCATTGTAATCGTCCGTGACTCAACCTCCACGAAAGCAGTCTGAGACCCTCCTCAGGATCCCATTGGTATCAAGACCCCACGCTTATAGCGCTCTTTAAAGGTAATTTGGGAGCTACTTCGATGGCAGCTCAAGATGTCATACCCGATATATTTAAAGAGTGCTACCACTCGAGATGCTCTACAGAGAGAGGTCGTTTTCAATATATAACAATTGTAAAAGCCTCAAAGAAAAAGCAAACGAACCGAAACTTTCAACCGGATCGACCGGGCTTTCGTCTCTCGTATGGATACGGCACGGAACCTCTATTTTCCTCACCCTCAAAGTCCAAAATTTACCATTTGGGTGATTCGATAACCCACCACTTTGAAAGGACAATCGGACATTCCATATTTTACGATCTTGTAAGCCTGTGGTGATTGGTGAGCCACACACTACTAATAAATCATCAGCGACACCAATTTACATTTCTGAAGAGAAAGAAAACGCCTTATTTGTGCGTATGTTCGTAGGTGTGTGAGGATGCCCATAAAGCCGTCGAATATTATGGAGAGTGGGCCGCGGCTTTTGAAGTCGACCGCCAATTAATTACCACCAGGTGCTACAGCTTCCTCTACCCAAATGCCAACGACGGTTGGTGCATGCGTGCGTGTGCGTGTCTGCATGTGCATGTCTGTATTTTGCGGTTGCGACTCCAAGGCCTCTATGGTATGTCGCAGGAAAATGCCTCCCCTCCTCAGAAGTGGGCAGATCCGTCTTTATCCACACCTTAACCTTAACTCGGAATACGTTTTGAACCCTGGTAAATGCGTACCTTATTTTCTGCATGCACTGCCGACGTAATAATTTGGAATTTTTGTAGAGTGAAGAGCTCCTTCCACATTAGAGGAAGTAATGCTGAGCCGTTTACATAGTTACTTTTGGGAGTGGGAATGAATAAATAAAATGTGCGATTTAATACAGATTAACAGAGGTCTAATTAACTTGATGAACAAAATGTTCAGGCACAATGTGAGTTTATGGGCAGTCCTACCCTGTTTGACAATCGAAGCACCTCGGTGGAGGTAGTCCCATTGAATATGAAGGCAGGGTATAATTTCTTTGGTCGGTAAATGGACATGTTAAAAATGGGTTAGGTAAAATGCGGTTAAGGCTTGGATCAGTTTTGTTGCTCCCAGGTGTACATTATGTCAGTATAATAAAGGTACACCTCATTGGGGAGAAGACACAAACGAGGGCGCCTTTTGAATCAAACGACTGCATAATTTACCCCTCCCAAAGGTGAAGGTGCCCACGCGGTCAACCAAGGGGCACACACAAGTCACTGTAAAAGGTCGTTCTACTCGCTCATCTCAGTCAGTCAGTCACTGCATTCCCTACTTCCATGTCTGACATTCTCAAAATTGCCTGTGTACGTCTGACTGCTGCCTCAGAGGTCACACATCACACTCTTCGTATCTGACACCTCCTCCTCCAGTGAATGGCAGTGGCAATGGGCTGCGTGGAAGCACAGGTAAAGTCCCTCCATCCTCACTTTTTCCACAATGTGAAGGTAGGGGGTGAAGGTGAAAAGGCTTGAGGAATCTAGATGGCCTTATGCCTGTGTGCACCGCGTTTATCAATTGTATTAGCGTCGTGCGCACAATGGAGAAAAAGGCAACCCAACTGCTAAATCTCTTTGTCTAACCGCAACGATAAAAGGCGTGTGATGTGAAATATTATGGGAGGAGGCTGTTTGTGATTGGCAAAAAGCACAAAACACACACAAACTGACAAGCCGGCCGGGTTGTTCAGTTGTGTGCACATCCAGGTGGTCAGGATAGATGCCACCTATCCTCCTCAGCTTCCTCTAGCAAAAAAGTCATTGACAATTGATTGCGCAATACTTTTTGACTATTTAGTTTTAGGTTGTAAGTCACCCAAGTCGAGCAATATGCTTGCCATTGAGAACCGGTTGAAAATGCCAAATCGGCGTCACCTCTGACAAGTATTTCTCCCGACAAATGCCATTTCCTATTCTACAGTTTCAATTTCTCCATTTCTGAAAGGGAAGCCTGACAAAGCATTCTCTTTCAGTTGATACTACTGCTAACATACTATGTGAAAGTGATAAAACATTGCTCGTCCAAAATATCCCCTTTTTAGGCTCAAAAAAGCATTTGACGACTTTGTCTCCTTTAAGTGGTCGAAAAGATCACTCAGTTGTCATTCTAAGACAATAATTAATGCATGTTAAGGGTGAGGTGAATGGGGTACGATTCTATTTTCCTGCCTCGTGATATGAGGGATTGGTACTTACTCTAATCCAGAGGCTATTAGTAAAAGAATACGCTATTTTCTTTTGTGAATGCGTTTTTGAAGTAGTTTGGATTATTATCCTCGTTTGCTACTCCCTATGAATGCATCCACAACGGTTATTTGGGGCGGAGTCGTTAATTCCTATTAGTCAATCTCCCCGACCTTTTTGAACAATTCCCTTCCATTAGGCAGAAGTACAAAACGCTTCTTCCTGTCACTCCTTATTCCCACGAGAAAATGAGCCCTACATTTTGGGGGATGAGCACGGTCCCTGTTTGATTGCTGTGTCAAATGGCACAAGTCTTGTCTTGGCGTTAAGTTAATCTGTGCAAAAGGTCAAGGTAGATCAGCACAATCTACCTTTTTAAAATTCCTTAATTCCCAGAATTTTTACCTGCTCAAAGGTTTACCTGGATAGGGAACCTCAGTGTCAACGCAATCACTAAAGTTACTTGATCCAATTCTGGCACAATATTTTTAAAAGACCAAAAATAAAAGGGTCAAATATTCACTGAGATTTTGAGGCGTCCTAGAGGAATGAGTTCAAAGAGTAGATACCGCTTTGAGGCAGTGTACATGAGAGTACTTCGTGGGAACAAAATGCCACATTGCCTGCTTGAGAAATCTCAGTTAAAAAAGGTCCATAAAACACACCACCAACCAGGATGATTAAATCAAAGCAGAGCATATCCTATGATAGTTGGAGTAGATCCAGTGGCTCTGGCACAAACAACTTCAATCGCTGCATTTAATTGGTTAAAAAAAGGACAAGGAAAGAGATGCATCGCAAAAAAGTTGTGAGTTCACACGATTTAAAAGGTATGCGCGAGTGTATTTGGTCTTGGCTCGCTTGTCGCGGCATAAACAAAATTACGCCTCTCCGAATTGTCAGCAATAAACCACCCCACTGGCCTTGTCCCCACTCCAGTTTACACGCAGAGATGTCAATCTATTTAGAAAAGTGGCTTGGCTTGTTTATCATTGAGATGTTCTGTACGAAACGAGAATCACATTTAGAGTTCTTACCTTCGCAATCAGCGACACATATATGTGATGCCCGGGCTTTCCTGCCAAGCACGCCTTCACTAGTTACCCTATCTGTCTAGGATAACTAGTTGTACACATCGTGTCTCTTTGAAGCATTTGAATATGTGTGGAACGTTCACGATGTTAGATTGCGCAAATGTTCAGTAGATTATTTAGACAATGTCCCAGAACAATAAAACTTTTCGGCTGCGGTAGACGATTTTCTCCTGAGTACCCTGATAACTAATGTGTCAGCCGTTCTGTGTGACCATCAATTAGTTTGTCGAGTCCATATCTGCTTGACCCTGATGGAGGCAATATTCTCACTAGTGTCTTGGGTGTTCCCTTGCTCTTCCGCTTTTTTCACGTGCACTTCGAGATGATTGACGGGTGGGGAAAGAGAGGCTAAATTGGATTAAATAGCCCGCATACCCTCCGCTCCACTCGACTCTAGTCTATCACACCTTCGCGACCTCAAATGAACTCAGATGGTTGCACTGATGTTTGCAAATCTTACTGCACTCATGATTACCTTGTGGAAGATGGTTAAACTGTAGTAGGTAAGTATGCTGTCTCAAAATTTTGGTGATCAAACTATGCCGATATTTGGTCAGTTCTTAATCAGTGGTTCCATCCAGGTGACTTTTTAGGGTTTGGAATTCTCTCCAAAGACGACACAAAGCACATGAGTCTGAAGAACGCTTTATTATCACCCTTTAGAAGGGCTAAATGACTGTAAATTAACAATTTTGGCGTAAGATGAATGTCTAGATGATCCGTCTCAAATAGGACTTTTTTGGTGGTATTTTACCTGCATTAATAGTTGAAAGATGTGCATCTCGTAGATCTTTACAAGTTCTTTGATGAGTTGTCACGTAGTGGTTCCATTACTTCCTTCCAACTGACACTGTCATTGCAATAGGTGCCTACCTGTGAGAATGCGGCGGTCGTTTAGACCAAGCCGGGACTTTTTTGTTTACTATGCAAAATAACTTAATTTTAGAGATTTTATATCTATTTCCTTTTTATACAGTAGCCCGTCATTCTTCACATTTCAGTCTCAAAGTTTAACCAGCACAATGGAAAGTTTCGTCATCCCGACTGAACCATCCAATAGCTGTTTGGTTCACTTCATTTTTCGTCCAGAAATGCATTCGCATGCCTACAATAATGTGATGTGTGCTTGAGGTTCGAAGCAAAATCATGCCCCCTCAACGATCCTGAATTTCCCTTTCAATGGCATTAGATTCGCCTCTTTGGCTTAAAGCATAAACACTCGAGAATTATTTTTTGTGCTTTTATAGACCTTCATGAATATTCGTGCTAGTCGTTGTCATGGAAAGATTTCTTTCTTTTGGTCTAGTTGAGTGTTCACGGAAATGGCAACTCTACTATGGGCTAATCATCACCATAGTTTGCGGTTGTCATTGGCAAAGGCTTGAAAAGGTCGGTAGAGTACAGTTAGTCCAAAATTTGGTCAGCTTTTGTAAAAAGCTCACTTTCCAAGGTCATAATAAGACACCAAATCCTACGGAGAATATTTGTAGGATGTGAGCCATGATAGGAGCTTAGGAGGATACCTACTGGGTCAGAGGCAGAAGAAAGAGTTGCATAAAATGCTCCCTCCAGCTCATTTGGTGTATGAGGACGATCAGAACTGTGCAGCAAATACACACGAGTGGCCTTTTATTGTTGTAGGTGTGTGGGTGTACAAACTCGTAAAGGCCGCACAAACCATAATTCAAGATGTTTCATTCACCGAATAGCTGATTCACCGATGCCATAGACGTACATTCATACTTGTTCGCATGCAACAGAAACAGAAACGGAGGCAACTGGGGTAGTAGAGGATGATGTGGAACTGGAGCGGTATCAGCAGTTAAGCCAACGCTCTAATTTACTGCTTGTCTAACATGTCTCCACTGGTAAACGCTTTTGTCTCCTCCTCCTCCCCGCCTCTGCTTCCTCTGTTGTCCTAACTTCAAACACCCATGCGGTGATTCAAAGGGGATGGTTTTTTAATTGTGTTTTGCGAGGAGTCCTTTGTGGCCGACAGTATTCAGCAGAAACAGTGGTGTATGGCTTGTTGAGGGTGGAAGTGTCAGCTCTCAGCTTATTTTGTTTTTTTCGACCAATCTTAGAGGTGGTAGTTGAATGCATACAAGCTGCATTTCAACAACCTTTAATTTGTTAGATTTTTTCCGTTACAAAAGCGATTACACTTGCGGATGTCAAGCGGTCTCCTAGGACTTTGATGTTTTGAAATGGTTAATTTATGAATTTTTAAAAGTAATATCCAAAACGCAAACACATAAATAAAATTTTGTACGGGTTTCCGCATAGCCCGCTAAAGTGGCTTGATGAATGTGGTACAAAATTGTAAAATAAGTAAGATTATTTCTGTAAAGGGCCTAAGAGATATGCGCCAGTCCATCGGTATGGTATTCTTCAATCCACTCTTAATGATTTCTCACTTGTTTCTCACCCTCGGATCGCACAGTACTGCTCCAATCTAAAGCATAACACTCAAGATAATCTTCTTCATCAACCGAGCTCATCCACCCTCCCAATGCTCCAGACAGTAGCTTTGCGGCCAATCTTCCACTGAGCGTTTTTAGTTATTGAAGTCTACCATATTATTCTTCATCTACATCAACTTAGAAGAAAACAAGCATCGTGGGGGAAGTCACTCTTCCAACAGGCCCAATCAAGTGCCATGCATTAACATATTCCAAATGAGAGACTGTGGAGACTCCTTTTTTTGCTTTCATTTCACTTCACTTCTTCCACCCATCTTATTGGAAACGTGTCGTGCTCTTTGCGTCATCTTCTAACCCACTGATTGAGGTGGGAAACGGCTATGGCACTGCAATTTTCATTGGGCAAACAAACACATCACGGAGAGTCGTCAAAAGATCCACCCATTACCATTCACTCTACAGGTCCAGGACACACATTGCTACTTTACCACAAGCTGATAAAACATTATTATCAGGAGAAATAGGGTGGCGAGAATAAGGATGAAGCGGTACCTCGTTTCCTCTTTTGCCATCCCCCTCCCTCTCAGCCTTAAGTGCAGAATGAGATCTCAGGAGTACGGTTTTGAATGCTTTATATGGTGAATTCTTACATTTTCTTGCATCTACACAACTTCCTCCATCCCCTCCCATCCCTGACACATTTGTTCAATTATCAATAGGTAATTCACAGAGAACACTTCTGTTTGTAGTTTATCAGACTTAATATCCACTCACACATACACACAATGAAGAGTTTTGTCGTGAAGAAATGGTGCGTGTCTTGGACCTGTAGAGTGGGTGGCAATGGGTGGATCGTGTGACAATACTGCGTGATGTGTTCATTTGCCCAAAGAATGCTGCAGTGCCATAACCGTTTCCTATCTCAATCAGTGGGTTAGTAGACAGTGTAAAGAGGGCGGCACATTTCAAATGAAATAGGTGGGAGAAGTGAAATGAAAGCGAAAATGATGGTCTCTGCAGCCTCTCATTTAGCATTATTATTGCATGACATTTGATTGGAATCCATTGGTTGAGTGACTTCCCCTGCGATGTCTGTTCTCTTCTGCGTTGATGTGGGTGAAGATGAATATGGTAGACTGTAATAGTTAGAAATGCTCAGTAGCAGGTCAGACGCAAAGCCATGCTCTGGGCCAATAGAAGCGAGATAAATTCTGCTCGTGAGGTAGACTATCGCAAATGTTATACTGTGGATTGGAGAAGTACAATGTGATGTGAGGATGAGAACCAAGTGGGAAATTATGAAAAGCGGATTGAAGAGTACCACACAGATGGACTTAAGCCCATTTATGCCTAATGAATCATGTAAATAACCAAATGTACTTTTTACCTTCGCAATTTACATCAAGTCACCAACTTAGCTACCCATGCCGAAAACAGTTCAATTTTTGGTTGCCTGACAACTTTGCCATATACTTGCAGAAAGTCGGATAATCTGGTAGCACAGGAGTGACACCGCTGGCACAGCAGTCAATCTACCAAGGAGCAGTTATGGTCCGTCAATTCCTCACTTATTTTGGTCTATCAAGAGGCACTAATAACACCGATCAAAATCCTATAGACATTTTGAAACACCGTTAACTTACTATTTAAAAGTGGGACGAAAAATTTGGATGTAAGAGTGATCCATTCACCAGGAAGTGGCAGAAACACCGAGTGCAAAGCAGACGGCACTGCGCATACGCGCACACCACTGGCATATACACGTGCTCTCACCTCAATTCATTTCATCTCTCGCCTTCATAAATGTCACTCTTAAAATGACTCTGTCCAAGGCCTGTAAGTGTGTGAGAACTGATGGACGCGTGCATGGCAGGAATCAACGCGCCTGATGTGGCATCCACTCACCCTGTCGCTTAATTGCTAAGACTCATGCACAAGCAGTACGCAAGGTGAGTGCTCTCTCTTGGGGTATCTTAAGGCTACTCGTGTGCTATGCCGTCTTGAAATCAATCAAATGAGGGTAGCGTGTTCACACTTAGATACATTTCTAATGGCGACTTATGGGTCAGTGGCCAGAAGAGTTAAAACAACTGAGGACTGTTTTACGGTTTATGGACGAAAGCTAGTGGACGATAAATAGTGCAATAGGATGTTTTTAGAGCTTACACAAGGCACAGTCTGGCTTTTATAGGTTTATATGTGATGGAACAAGTATTACCTTAATTGATGGCACTCAGTAAATCCACCATACCCACTGATTTGTCGATTGGAGTGCAATTGGCATTAAACCGCAATAACCAATTGATTGGATTGGATTATACGGGGTAGAAGCTGAGCGATAAAACTGATGATCCGCGTCTTCGTGTTAGGCACCGAAGGTTTGCAGCAAAGTTGTAGCATAAAATGTGGAGAGAATACAGTATAGCCCACTTTGAGGAGACCCTTCGTTCTCTAGATTAGTGGAGAAATCCGCGGCGTTGTTGGTTAAATTATCACAAGAATAACATGTTAAGCATATCTCGTGCTAATGTTTAGCTTCTCAACTGAGAAAGCAAATGGTTTACATTCGCATTACTAGGGAAAATTGTGATGAAACGTAAAAGGTGAACAAATGGGTACTATCCATACCCAATGCGGCAGCAGATGACTGTGCATTCTGTGTACGGGTGTTATGTGTGATTTACTGCAGACAACATTGCTCACTGTAAAATTCCTCCTGAAGGCCAGGTAAATATGCCTTAGATTCACCGACTCTACTTCAGAACCACTTACCACTAGTAATTCGGTGGATCTGAAGATAGCACAAGACCTCACCTCATAGTGCGTTCCGCGAACCTTACTCGTGAAGAGATTATACGTCGCACTTAAGGTTGGGGGGAGAGGAAGGAAATGGAAGGAGAGATAAAATTTGCAGTGAAAATTTATTTCGTTGCGGAAAACTATGCCTGTGATTTTTAATTTGCTTAGAGGAGTCGGTTATAGCCTCGGGTCAACGTTGTTTCTTTTATTCACTTTCTAAGCTCTGTTCCAACTTACCGGTTGCTACAATCCGGGAATCGAATATCCCACGTAAATATGGCAGACACTTGGTTTTGTAATGCCAACAAGAACTGCTATTCAGAACCCTGAAAATGGAAAATAATAGCTTATAAAAATTATCAATTTAGCCAAATGTTGTTGCTCTCTCCTTTGCCGCTCCCTTCTCATTACCATTCATCATCATTGTGCCGGATCATGTCTCATTCATGGCTTACCTAATTACTTTTTCCGAAAAACAATTTCATACTCAAATTATTTATCAATGGATCCTGTTTTTTTTTAATAACCTCTGCATCAAGGTATTAAATTGTCGGTGATGATACGCCTGTTGCAAAAAATAAACCTCTGTCAGTGATAGCTTGCCGTAGATACACCGTTTCATAAAATACTCATCCACGAAGGCATACTTTGTCAGAAGAGATGGCGTATTCGCAAAACAACCCAAAATTATGGAATGCCTGTAGGTTCCACCTTCAAAGCAAAAAGTCTTTCCAGTCCAAAATAAAGTTCATTTTCACCACCATCCCGAGTCATTTTTCTTTTCACTCAGCTTTGAGCTAGCCTTTTGAAAATTCTCTGCCTTCATACGAAAGAGAGGTGTTTTTTAATGCCACTTTTTTGAACCCTTAAGCAATATAAGCGTATTTTATAAAATAGCCAATCACACGTGCCTGAATTATGGTTGCAACAGACAAAGCTTCATCAACTTCCAGTCGACTCAAATTTTCCCACCGTGATTAGTCATTTTTTTCTAAAACTCTGTCTTTACCGAACGATAAACTACACTATCTGTCGATGATACCTTGATTAGAAGATGGTGAAGGATAATGTCAATCATTTTAGAGGGAGTCGGTCTAAATATTCTGATTTAAAATTTGGGAAATTAAAACCTTCCCTCGGTAATTAGGCATATTTTTTTGGTTTCTATGGATTATTTCTAAATGCTCATATAAATCATTTATAGCCTTCGGTGGTTGAACTACGCCTTCATGGTCGACAGATTAGGCAAAACTTTGGAATTAGGTGTTCGTTTGGGGCCCGCATAAAACCATTGGTCAAGACGGCATTTCGCACAGCTGATGTCCATGCCTACTGATTGGTTGAGGTGCGCGTTCCGCCTATGAATGAATAATGTCAGACTGCCAATAGGAGAGCAGAAAAAGCGCGCACGTACGCACTCACATAAAATACAGCACGCAGGTTGCATTGACTGGTTCAGAAATAACGCAGTTACACGCACGCACACGGAGAGGAACAGCTACAGAAGAAAAACGCGCTTGAGCACACAGACTATCGAACACACGCACAATCACACATCCCACCGCTGTGCTTTGCTGTGTGCGTGTGCGTGTAAGTGTGTATGTTTGTGTTTGACCGTTCGTGTACGCACATAGGGGCAAGTCATGCCTTAGAGAACCGTGGATTATATAACTACCACTACTACTGCTTCAACGAAGACGACAAATATAACAACCGCCGTTGCAAATGCGACTGTACAAATATCCAATGCTTATTCAAGTCTTTCTACTTCCAAATGCCACCAAATTCACCTTCTCCTCCCGCGGACTACATATTCTGCTGATCCTACTCCTCATTTACCATCTAACACCTTCCGGTAAGTCATAAATCCCCCTTTAATTTACGGTTTTTTTTCTATGTGAATATTCACAACGTACAGTAAGAAATCATGAAATCCAATTACTCATTAATTGCATTAATCCGCTGGTTTTAAGTGGGTTGACATTAATCCACGTCACTTTGGAGGCCGTTTATAATTGTTGCCTATTATTTATAGCCCTGTAGAATTTGCGTAGTGTTATTAGTTGCCAACCTTCGAAAAAATGAGCCAGCTGTTTCCTAAAGTTGTTCACTAAAAACGTTTTCCCCGACGGCGACCACACTGGCAAAGATGATGAAGGTAATGAAAAAAGATGAGGCAGTTTTTTAACCATAAAATTCTTGTTTCATTTGTCCCTTTATTCACTTAACTATTCTACCCACTTCAAATTTTCGCATGTCCGTAAAGAATGCCCCAGCTGAAAAGAGTAGTGTTCCCAGATTCCTCGATTTTGACGATTATTCTTGTCAGTAAGACCTGAGTTATTAAAAATTCCTTCCTAAGGCCCCATTAGACGACATCTGTCCCCTTATATTTCGACCTATCCCTAAAGTCTCTACTCCTAAGACATTCAAAAAGAAATATTTTGCAGCTATTGTTCTCTTTTTACCGTTGGGATTGCCTAGATAGGATTGAAATAGCTGGGTCTTCAAGACGAATAAAGTATGTATTGAATACCACCCATAAATATTTGGAGACGAACTCTGTTGTCTTAGCTCTGTTGCTGTCCCCGTAGTCATGATTAAAGAAAGGCCAAGCATTTTCTACGTGTGTAGAATTTGGTAAACAGCAGAGGCGGGGGCACAGGCTTGGGCAAATGCAAATATAAATGTGAATGGTCACATTTCGGGGCTTGCCCATTGAAATGTCACAGTCAGTGCATGTCGCCGTCTCCCCACAGGCAGTGTAGAAAAAAGCGAACACGTCCCAATCACCTATTAAGTTCGCTAGTTAGTCAGATAGTTGCAGCATGAATAATTAGCTCACTTCTCAAGGCTACTTCAATACATGCGATTCAAAGCGCATGTGTTTCTGCACATCTGCTTCCTTAAGAGGTAAACGCAGAGGGAGAAGGGAAGAGCGAAAGAGGGACTACGGTGGGTCTGTTTGCCCAATCAGCCCACATCAATTGGAACACACACTTAGTTTTATGAAGGGTGAAAGTGAGCGAGGTAGCATGTATGTGTATGCGAGGATGCATGCAGCTATAATTCAAGGCGGCACTCCCTGTGCTTCAAAGTCGGGTATCTTGCGTACAAACACACACACACCCACACCTATGCAGCTGTCTATAGGCGGCATTGCGGACTTGTAAATGCCATCACACTCTTCATGAAAGGAGGAAAAGGGGTCGTAATCATGGTGCCTGCGCCTCCTAGACGAACTCTTGCTGTGCCGTTCTAAACCTTTGTGCTTTTGGAAAACTGTATAACTTAAGTGCAATTTTCTTACCAAGGTCTAGCGTCACAAATATGCGATGTGCTCTTTTTACTAGTTTTTGATAAGTGGGTGCAACAAATCGTGTCAGAAATAGGTTGAGAAGAGATGTGAGTACTGGGCTTGGATGATATTTGGGTGATTCAGTCCTTTCGGTGGTGCACGTGCTGATGTAACATCGGGACAATGGAACCTCTTGATGCCATCAAAACACGTCGGAGGAGTCTTTGCCCAATTTAGAGACGTTCTTCAAATTACTGGTTCAATTGTCATGTCCACAATCAGCTAAAAGGACTTTTAAATTTTATTTTTTAATTTGTCACCTTATGTTGATGGTGTTTTCCTAGAAAAAAAACCTTTTATGGGTCGCGGGAAAGTACACGTACTCCCAGTGATCATGACGGGGTTTTTAGGTCAAAATATCCTCCCAATGAACGATAAGAAGCCTTTTACTATCTACAGAATTAAGTCCGTGAATTGTCAAAAGGATGTCCAATCCGGACTACTTTTTGGACCTCATCCCAAGGAAATGGTCAATCAACCTTTGAATCCTCTCCGGACATGTAATTTGAAGTTGTTTTGGATGTGTTTTGCGGTTTAGTTATTTTCAAGGTTCTTCATCTCTGTAAATCCTAGATCCATGCAAAGAAATGACAAATGACAAGATTTTTGTCGCCATTTAAATGATATGCCTCGGATACTTTTCGTTGTCCCCATCGAACCATTAGAAAGATCAAGTTATCAAAAGTTTATCCAAATCAGGTGGTGTCAGTCTGAGAGGTCAGTTGGCAGGCAATCTCCAAACAAACTATGGGATATCGTTTGTTAACTTTGAGACGACTTCCTACTTTTTCTTATCACTGCACTCGATTTTCAACTTCCTGTGTAAATAGATGCTCAATTAGCCAAGGAGATTTCCTGTGAAATTAAAGAGATTGATTTGAAAGAGTTCCAATTTCCTAAGATGTTAACGTTTTCTATAATCTGTAGATAGTAAAAATCGCCGGATGCTAGGTTTTTTGTTTGGATTCCGTTGTCACTAAAATCATGGGTCTGAATGCTTTCTAAACTCTCATTTGTTCACTCATGAAATTATTTTCTTGAGTTTGTCAGCGAGTTGTAGTTTAACTTAAAATATATCCCGTAAAGTCCTGAGAGGTCATTTCTTCGGTCAGTAACCACCCTTTTCAGACAAATGATGACGTGGTTCACAGGTTACATACTTTTATGGGAAGTGTGCATCTTAGAACTGTTCATTTTATTGACATTTTATTAGCAGAACCGGAAGATCTTCCTATTTCTTTCAGATCTTTTTATTAGGAAGACTTCTCTGTTTTATTCATTGAGTCGTTGGCACTGTTTTACAAAATGAATTTATCTCTGAAGTAACAAACCATGCCACTGTGAGATACAATTTAGGGCTAGGAGGCAAAAGCACTAACTGCGGGGCCTGGAAAACTTACATTACCTAATGCACATCGAAATAAGTACCAAATCACAACATAATGATAGATTTGGGTGATTTTTGAGTCTACCCGAGTCTTAGGTAAGTGGTCCTTGTCCAGCTAATGTGGGATTGGTTGCCACTTAACCAATCAATCGATTAGGTCGAGTCCGATACTTCTGTGGTTAGTCAATGCTAAAACCAATCAGGTGACGAGGCCTAAATGGCCTCTCTACTGTTGATGCTCTTGCTTATGCAAATTTTACAAAATTGGCATTAGATGGCAAGAGGGCGAACAGGTGAGGGGTACCATCACAACTGTTTTTTTCCTGTCACGCAGTAGGGAATTTGTGCCCTCCTTGTGTCTGTGATGTATGGTGGTTCGCTTACATGGGTTTGCGCATTTAATGGAATTACCACCTTTGGTCGCCGTAGTTCCCAATCACACCTGCAAGGCAGAGCTAATTTGTGGAGCCTTCTCCCCTCTCCCGGTCGGCCGAATTGGCGCTGGTTTGAATCCGTGCCACCGTAGATAAACACCCAGGCACCCTCGCTTACAACTCCGCAAACGGACGAGCACCTTTGAATAAACAAATCCATTCATAGGTCAGGCAGGCACGAATGCAGGCTGTATCATTTTGAATGTATCTCTGTGTCCGTGTGCCCGGTTGGCATCCGTTTGATTGACTGGTTGGGCAGGTTTGGAGTAAGGTAGCAATGTCTATCCACCCTCTGATTCCTTAAGGTGGACGTTTTGAAAATGCATTAGAGCTCCACAAATGATCCTGCTGTTGAGTGGCATAATCATATTCAAAAATGTGTTCCTTTAACCGTTTATTTGTTTAAATCCTCAATCGTTTGTCTTTCTGTTCTGCTATCTTTCATTGTTTGAACGGCACTGTGACTCACAAAACAACGAAATTCGGACTGTCTGTTACATTAGATAAGTTGTATTTTAGGGAAGCAAAATTGTCAAAGCGTTTCCTTTTCACGAGCCAATTTTTACTCGATGGTGATCCTTAGTGGCTAGCGTACGTTGGAGTACCGTTACTAATGGTTAAATTGTAGGAGGAACGTAAAGCTTCCGACTATTTCTCGTGACTAAGAGTGTCTATTTTTTACTTTTGTTTCTCCATTTCATAAATTTTCAATCATTAAAGCTGTTGTGGCATCCAGGTATGACGCGAAATCAGAATCACTAGCAGGTAATTCAATTGATGGAGATGAAGCACTGCTTAACTGTGACGATACTAGATTTCTTGCATTTGCAATGAGGCTGAAAAAGGGAAGCTTTTAATAAGGACACCCATTTCCTAAATATCCAGTGAAGAATACATTTGGTTAAGAAATACAAGACCCTTTGCCGGCGTTCTTGGCACATATCTATGGAACTAGAATAGCAGAAATTGGCAGAACGAACAATGAGACAGTTGCTGGGCTGTGGGCATGTGGAGAGAAGTCGAAGGATGGATGATGGGGGGAAAGAAGGTGGATTTTTCTGGGTCGGCGCATTAGGTCGGTTCATGTGTGACCCACTTCCTAACCAGCACACCTGCTGCGTTTTTCGGGCCCCGGCCTCATTCTACTTGCCCCAAAAAACCAGGAAAATAATGTCTACGTTGCTATCCACTTTGGGTGTAGAAAACAATAGGTCAAAGGTGACCTTATGAATTCGTTCATCGAAAGATGATGGGCGAGACATCAAACCCTTGAATGTCCCTCTTCCCAGGAAACGCTGTGTAGAGCCTCTGTACAGTTACTCTGTACCATTAGGGCAGCTGCGCTAATGGTCTGGTACCAGATGACAATAAACAATAGAGCTATTAACTTCTGCCTCGATCCTTCACCATCAACCGTTTTAGAGAGCAGAAATGGAGTACCTATAAGAGAAAGGGCTGAGACAGCCTTTTAAAAGAGATAGGTGTTGTGTCCTTGTGTGTGATTAGGCAGATAATGGTGGGCAAGGGGATAACAAATCGAATCATCATTTCTCTCTCGTTCATTATGCCTAATTGCCGTGCATACCAGACACATGGTGCTGCCTCTCAGTTAGTGCGTTGTCGTGAAGGGTGGGGAGACTAGGAACTGAGAGTGGCAAATGCCTCCAAGGAGTCGAGTAATTACGCATCCATCAGAATTGTGTCCGATTGTTTCAGTGGAACACGAGCATGCCTACTAGCCGAGCCGGTGAACAAAGCTCTCACTTCACTCGCCACTATGCACAAGTGCGTCCAGGCCTGCGTGCGTGCGTGCATGTGCACATACGGTCATACATACTCGCGTGCATGCGTGCGTGCATGTCTACGTGCGTACGTAAGCGTGCGTTTGCATACTTGTACGCACGCGTTTTTACAAGAGTCTTTATTAATCATCGGCGTTATCGTCAACATTCGTGTATCAGTAGTATTTAAGGCTGAAAAAAGGCCAGTACCTCCGCCTTTCTCTTTAGCTGGCTTACTAGCAAAGCACTTCTACACTAGCCTCCGCTCTGTTCCATTCTATGTACGCAGAGAAGATGTTTACGATTGAGGACGTTTAAAAAATAATGCGTCTGCCCTCATCGCTATTGAATTTGTTGGATTGAATGGAATACTAAGGCTCAGAATAGTAGCGAATTATTAAGACGGAGGGTCAAGAGCAATAACCAAGTTGAGGAGACATCATGGAAGAAATTTGAGTGGCCACAAAGCATGTAACCTTGAAATACATCCAAATTAATTGTTTTGTGAAGCGACGACTCATTACACCACAAATTCATGGACAGTTAAGGGTAATAAGTCGTCAATGTCCACCCAAGAAGGACAAAAAACGCCTGCGACATTTTGGGATGGTGGTACTTTTTGACCATAGTTATTCTGCCATTTCGTGGACGTCACAGTAGCTTTCTCAAGTATTCTTCCGTCGTTTTGGGAACCCTTTAGGCCTAAAAACGAAATAATTAGTGATACGGGCTAAATAACCGTGGTACGGCTACATAACTTATCTGGACCACAAGCTTTGGGCCCTAAAGCAGGCATACAACTCGATTTTCCTTTTCTTTAAATACAATTTGCGGTAACTGCCATTGCACAAACATCGTTCCCTGCAATAGCTGATAAAGTAACTGACTTTGGGTAAAATATCTTTTTTATTGTACCACAAGTAAGCAGGGGATTCTGCCTGGACTTTGAGTCTTTTTACTGTCAGTCGGTATTACACCATCGGCAAAAATGGACAATAAATTAGTAAATTCCTTCATTGAGTCCATTGAGGAAGAAAGAGCCTTGGCTTCAGGCACTAAAAATAAGATTTTTCTACTTCATCTACGATGGTAGGCAGGAACCACATCAGAGATGGATTTGAGTACCAAGGGCGGTACTATCATTACTGACAGAACTTTGGCAAGTGCGTGCGTGTTATGTGGTGGACCTCTTAAATGCCCTGAGGCCTCGCAATCCACTAGTTCAGTTAAGTCGCACTCAGTCTATTCATTCAGATGCAATACAACTTTTTCCCTGTCCCCCACTGCAAGTCAGCACCTCATCCAGTCATTGGTGTTAAGGGCTAATCTGTGGAGCCGATTTTCACCATCACTTAACATCTTAACTTGCTCGCGGGAGATTGGAAGAGCCTGAGGAGGTAAATACTAGTCCTTAGTCCGAAACACAGAGAAATGCTTTTAGGTGTCTGGCTTCCTTTTCTTCTAGATTTGTTTCTTATTTTACGTCCACTTCCCTTTAATCTTATTACTGACCACTCAGGTTCCACTTATGGGTCGGTAGGTAGTCAAGAGCTCATTCAAACAATTTCCAGTCTGATGATGGGCTCTAGTCATAGTGAAACTTTTAAATTTATAGGCTTATGCTACTCTGGCTGTTATGGGTGACAATTTTGTCATCCGCACACCTTTTAAAGCCACCTTGTCCAAGCGCCTTCAGTTCCGATGGGATTGAACACATTAATGAAACAGCTTGAAGTGGTGAAGTCTTTTATGGTCTGGGACGTAAAACACGAGGATATTCTATTTTGCATTTTGTTCGACATGCTACTGTGATGCGGAGCTCAGCCGCAGCCGCAGCTCATAGTCAGCCGTGGCGGTTGCCAGCCCACAGCAAAACAGTCAGGACTGCAAACATCCAGCTAGCACATGGAACAGATAAACCTGACCGCCCAGCCCACGTATAGCTAAATCGTCGTAAAATTGCTCTTGGAGACCAATTGTTTTGTGGTAAAGATGATCACAAATAGTTAAGGGAATCTGTTTAAGCACGACAGTGTAAAACGCTAGAACAGGTGACCATATCAGGAAGTACATGAAGTGTCGACTTGTAGAAATCCATTCTTTTCCTTAATTAACTTAGGGGTCCCGGTTTGAATTATGTGTTCACCTACACATTTTAACTGCTCTATTGCTAAACTAAAAATGTGAATTTTGTTTATTTCCGTTTCTAAGAGAGAAAAAAAGGGGAGAGATATAGGAAGTACAACTTTGAGATGATAAAAAAGCCCCAACCAGTAGCCAACACCAAAGCGAATGGCCCGTTTGCATTGCAGGATAGGGAGAAAGGGAGCATTAATCACACAAGTAGAAGTGGTAGGAGTAGTGGCTCTCTCCCACAACGGCCTATTGTTCTGCCTGAGCAGTGAAAGCGAGAGAAAGGGGGAGGCATGATTAATGTACCCTCGGTAAGGGACGCAAAAATGCGTGACCGCTTTACACTTTGTTGCATCTCTTCTCTGTCCACTGTTCAGACGCTGCCAACGCGTGCGATGCACAACCCTGTAAGAACGGTGCTACATGTCGAGAGCGACTGGTTCCCCAGAGCATCTACTTTGAACCGCAAAACCTTCTGCCTTATGAGTGCGACTGCCCTTTTGGTTGGGAGGGTGTCAACTGCACTGTCAATGTGGACGATTGTAAGGGCAATCCCTGCCTCAATGGTGGGCAATGCGAGGACCGACCCAATGCACAATTCGTCTGTCACTGCAACGAAGGCTTTATTGGTGAGTTCTGCTTTTAATGCTACTTATTTAACCCATGAGTAGTGGTTTGCGAAAGTACACATTCAGAGGATCGATGACTTTAAGAGGGGCAGGCGGTTCTTTTTATAGCAGAGAGAGGTCATACATGTGCTTTCTAAACTAGCCCAAGGATGCCTTCGATGACTGCTGAGCTTCTGTGGTATTTGTGGAATGCTACACTCTCTTCTCGAGTTAAGTAGTTGACACTTGCTAAGAAAGTTTAGGCTGAGCCAATGCGATTCTTTTGTATGAATGAGTGAGAAGCCAAGTTGCATTCTCCGGTCTTCATAAATGATATCAGCTTATTTTGTTTATCCGGCAAGTTGTGTAACTTAAATGGGATACACTGAGGTTAGTAGAAAAGGTGGCGGAAGAGGCCACAGTAAATATTCTTTATATCAGCTTATTTTGGCAGAACGTTATTAATGAATCAGTATTTTTGGAAGAAAACCTTTTTTCACAATTGTGGTGACAGCAAACATCTCATTCTCCTCATTACTCTCCAATGAGTAGATGTCCATTCATCCGTTGGATGAAAGATAAGTTTACAAGGCGCGAATCAACAAGAGTTTTGATGCTTTCTCCAGCAAGACGTACAAACTTTGACCAGTCTGATAGCGGCGTGGCTTTAAGAGGTAGGCTGGTACTCTTAAAGGGGACTTTGCTGCCACCTCAGAGCTAGTCCCTTGTTCAAAGCTACTGATACACGGAAGGCCTCTATCAATCGTCATTTCTGTTTAAAGAATTTTTTTACACAAAATCACAGACGGTTTAATTAAATTGGCGGCAAAAAAGAGATGCCCATTCTTATGAGATTAAAAAATAAGGAAACAAATGAAGAAATAGTGGCAATAATCCCTTGTCAGTTGATTAGGGGGCCTTTTCAAAGAAAAGCGTGGTTCAGGGAGCACTGCTGTTCCCACACCTCCGCTTCTGTTCTCATACACACAAATGTCTGAGAAAGCTGATTCTTGTACTCCTTCACCCACCAATTCATTTTGAGTATGACAGTCTACTTTTACCGGCTTCCAGCTTCTATTCTCAAGATAATTGCGCAGAATTATGGCACCGAGCAAAGACATGTAATTGGGAATGAGTGGCGAGGCAGCCATACAATTGACTGAAGGCAAAGCGTAGATTGAAGCTTCTTTCTGTTTCAATCATTTTAGGCAATAATCAATCCGTTGCTTCATAACCTCACAGTTTAGCTTAGGAAATCTGAGTTGGTACACCAGAGATTAAGCTTCTTTTATCCTTCCAGCATTCACATATGCTACTCCATGTTGCTTATCTATTTCACTCATCTATTTATTTACTTTAGGCTCATTTAAAAACTCCGGATTTATCCACATTCCAAAGTAGATCCAGTCACCACTCCACATCCTTCCACATTTTTTCTCCATCTCCGACTCACCTGGCAAACATACTCTACTCTTTAGGTCAAAAGTGCGAATTCCGAGACCCGTGTTTGGACTCACCGTGTCAAAACAATGGGCGTTGCGACTCCTCTCCTCTCGGTGTCTACCAGTGCATTTGTCCGCGTTGGTATGAGGGCCAGAACTGTGAAAAAGCAAGTCCCATTGTCTTGTTTTGGCCTATCTCGCCGCTTGTCATTGTTTTCCACCCTTTCCCACCACTCTTACCCTCCTTCCTCCACACGTTCACTAGGCGTTCTACCGTTAAATGTCAGTTTAATGCATACCTAGATAGTTTGTGGGTGAATGTGTACTTGTGTGCTTGCATTGATTTCCTCAGCTTCCACTACTACCGCTGCGTTGCTCCACTTCGTTGTACATGTGGTTTTTTAACTTTAGAAAGAAAAATGCGTTTCATTCGTGACTGGGAGGAGATTTGAGTTTAATTTGTCCATTCCAGGCTTGCTTAGATTACCATTGAGGCATTCCTTACGTTAAGTGAGTTTACCATTTGGTGAATGTCAGAAGCTTAACCCAGTTTGTTGATGAAAGGCGGGTGCGATGTAATGGAATGCAAGATTTGATCGAACTTGCCTCTACTGGTGTCGTTGCATCAACTCCAGCCATGACACCTTTCCATGGATTTTTCTTGGACCCTATTTGACCCGAAGCGCGAACAACGTCACCTGCGAGGAGTATTTAACTATGAACAAGTAAAACTTCATACAAACGAAATTAATCCTTGCAAGAGAAAAAAAATTGATTGTGTCTACGTAAAGTGGTTCATCTTGATGCTTCTTTGATCCGCTTCACATTAGTTAAACAAGGAGGCGGTGATGTTAGAATGAATCTTGAGGAGTTGGAACAACCCAAAAAGGTGACGTGGTATATGCTGAGTGTGCGGAATCCAGTATGAGGTGGGCATCACTGATTGGATCATTTGGGGGGGGGGGGGAGAGGAAGGGTAGAGAGGCCTCTACGACTGTCACCGTTCTCTTCACAAATATTGGAATACCGAAACCGCTTCCCATCACATATCCGTAAGTCGGCTGACAATCAAAAACGCATTCCATGTTTCCATAATATATAAGTTTAAGTAGTTAAGTGAGGCTTATTAGTCGCCATCTGGTTGGGACACATTAGGGTGAGTAACCTCCACCACGTCAGTTGATGTAGATGAAGACAAGTACCGTATACTGGACCTTCTCTATGTGATATATGCGAAGACAGGTTCTGCAGCTTTGGAGCCGAACATCGGATCACACGCTTAGGGTTGAACCACCGCTGTGTGTTATGAGGGTTGGCAATAATAAGGACATCGTGGAGAACACAATTTGGAGTACATTACTGATGGACTGATACCTGCTTCATGTAAACAAAAGCATTTATTTCACATGTTATTTAACAAGTATCTGCATTGACATGTACGGAAAACCATATTCATTTCTATAGGTATTCGGATCTAATGAAATAAAAGTGGTGTTAAAATGAATAATTCTCAGTGGATGCTTTGTCAAAAGCTGTAAGTAGCATCAGCATTCATAGGCATTTTAAAAACGTTAGACTACAGGTGTTAGGGGCAGTAAATTTTGACTATAATTTGGAAAAAAACAACCTAGTATATTTCAGTAAAATTCCTTGTACTTGTAAGTTTAAATAAATACAGGTGAGCACAGTATGATCGATCCGAAGTGAAGGTAGGTAATCTCTCCAGGGTATATTCTGATCTAGATACAGATTATCTTTTTCAATCCCTCTTTACTTTTAAAAGGCGTAACTTAAACCACTCATAAATTTCTAGATGAATTTAGGTGCCTTCATCTAGAGGTAACCAAGCAGACCGTATTGCATGCCCTTACTACCACATTAAGCTCTCTGTCAAATAAATCGACATCGAGCGATTAACAAAACAGTTAAAGACGAGACACTGACGGATCATCAGCCAGTAATCCTTCCTGTTTACAATCTTCAGCCCAAAATGCCCTGTGAATCGACGTATAATCAATGTCGACATGGTACCTGCGAGACACTTTACGAGGTCTTCGAAACTCGTGTACAGAACCAGACTAAGACGGCCTCCCGAATCTCGGGCTTTCGGTGCAACTGTGATCCTGGTTGGATGGGTGTCTTCTGTGACCGTCCCTTCGATGTCTGCCTACATCACCAGTGTCAAAATGGTGCCCAGTGCGTTGGAATGGGTGATCACTATGAATGCCATTGTCCTGAAGGTGGGCTTTGCTAGAAAAATAATTTATTACTGCTGAGTGCTTTAGGGGTACGGTCTATAGCGTTTGAGTGAGAGACTACATAGACCTAGGTCGTTACATGTCTCTTTGAAGCGAATACCACCCTACACAGCTCTCTATGCGATTGAATTTTGGATTCAGCGCTCCTACTCGGCGCTCTTTCTTTGTGTCTCTATAGGCTCATCTACTGACAGTGGATGCCTTCCATCTATGCCGCTTCGCTGTTTTATCTAATTAGTAAAAATCGAGGGCATTGCCATTTTTGAAGTAAATATGCTACAAATGTGGGGTCTGAGAGCTGTGACTATTATAGGCGTGGAAAGGAGACTGGATCACAAGCCAGGCTTATAATGCTGCCTTAAAGGTCAAATAACAAAATCATACATGTATTTAAAGTGATACTACTGGATTTTAGTTAAAATCTCGTTAATAAGACCTATTTCTATGGTCAAAATACATCCACTTCTAAATCTGCGTGGCTACATATTCTCCGTTCCTAAATGTTTCGAACGATTATTTATTGTAAGCAAAACAGCAAAATTGTCGTCCCATCTGTTGCTTACAACCATTTTGACCCCACAAGCCCTTACATCGCGATCATAAAGTTGGAATGTGTCAGCAAAATTTCTTGGCAAAAGAAAAGGTCTTGAAACGTGGAAAATTCGCCTCTTGCCACATCCAAAGCACCTCCTGCTCCCTTTTTCTTCTTAAGAGCATGGCCACGATAGGATATTTTAAAGGGAAATAATATCTAAAATGCCATTTTTAAATCGTTTGATATTGTAGGCTTTGAGGGAGTCCTATGCGAGCAACCAATCAATCAGGCCCCTTCCAACCAATCAAATAAGAAACGTGATGCTCAAAACGACCTGGAAGAGCACTGTATGCTGCTGGGCTGCCCCAACACTGATGAGACCAATGGAACCTGTTCTGGACGGTGCATCCAAGCTGGTTGCTTTAATCAGGGGCAGTTGAATGCCTGCAGAGAATGGATTGACTGCCTTGAGGCGACAAAAGTGGATTTTGGAGTCGGCCAACCGACCTGCGTTGAACGGTATCGCGATGGCGTCTGTGATTACGAGTGTGCGATAGCAAGCTGTTTCTACGACGGATTCGATTGTACGGATGCCGGGTAAGAATGCCTGAATGATGCTCTAACCTGTTTTTTTCTTCATTTCGCATGTACCCAGTCTTTATTTAAAAATGCGTTTGCTTACTACTCGTAAACCCAATAATTATAGTGCTGCTTAGTCGGTCGCCTAACACTGTTTTCTTTTTGTGGATTGGCCCTATTTTGCTTTCATCTAATCATACTTTTAAATCGCTTAGCGGTTCAAGACATACACGACTCTAAATTTTCATTAAAAACAGTGAGGACTATCGACTGGTAGTCGACTACTTCCAGTAAATCGGCTGCCCTTGTGGTGTGCTTTCTAAAGCATGTTTGCGCGAGTAGAGTCATTGCATCATCCATGTTGTAAAGTTTATCCCGTGGAGTAGCTCATGAAGTCCAATGGTGATCGTGCTAACGGAAGAAATGAGGGTGCAACCATGTGGACGAATGGTGTTTTCTGGAATTGATTCCCGGTCAGCTTAAAAGCCTCTTCGACAGCGCAAAAACTGCATTCTAGATAGGTAGCGCACTTTGTCTGCGATGTAACCAAACCCTAAAACGTGTGGCTAAAAAATTACAGCCAACTGGGAACCTTTCTTTAACGATGGAACATCAAATTTGGAGGATACTTTTGAAGTTTAAGGCAGAATTTTGCCATTTCTTCTGACAACAAGTCAATTCGTGGCGGAACTGGTCAAGAATTTTTGTTGATAAGTGAATGCAAAATGTTTATATGTTCGTGGACGGTTTTCACCGCCCTTTTGTGTTTGTTCTGTGAAGGTAGTGACGCCGGTAAAGATCTATGGGGAGTACAGGCGGAAGAGCGGATTTAAGGTGCGTTTCAACAATGTGAAAACGTTACTTAGGGAGGGGTACTGCGTGTGATCGGATCTGTAACTTTTTCAAATGAATACCCCGGTACAAAGGGAAGATAATCCTGATTGTTTGGGAAAGATGGATAGGCGAGAAAGCAGGCAGGCAGTGCAAACACGTCTATTTTCACACGGCTTCTTGTGTGTTCATAAAGCATTTTTTATGTTCGAAAATAAACTAGTCGAAGGTGGTATTTGGACAGTGTACTGTTATTTTGCATGCCCGTCCAACAACAGGCTTTTGTGCGTGCGCATCTACTTAAAATCGCTCATCTACTAAACTACCGACTGGCTGCTTATTTATCCGCTACTTATTTCTCACAGAGATAGTCACATTTTTAGACGTTGCTGCTCATTTGGTGACGATTTTATGCCTTGGTTCTACGCCGATCGAAATTAGTGGGAGTGATTTGATGTAACACCTTCATTTTATTACCTTCGAGATTGCCAACGTCGTTACTAGGTTACTGGAGTCTCTTGCAAACACGCTAGAACTTCAGCTATCAGTACGATCAAAGAGTTAAGATCATGGGTCGGTAGGGAAATAAGCAAGTGTCTAGAAGATCACCTTCGAGCGATTTTTTTGCAAAAAAGCGTAAATAGTCATTCCAAAATGCGAGATGGAGGGGAAGTCACATGCTCCTTTTATTAGGCAAATACCAGTGCTTTAAAAGTGCTCCTGTGGATTATTTAACACTGACAGGCTCATTGTAGACCCAGAGAACTGTTTTTCTCTCTTAAGATGTAAAAAGTGTGCATAATTTTATCACAGTTTGACTGTTCTCCTATGATTTGCTTAATAGTGCTGTCCTAGAGGCAGTCGGAATGTTTTGGTCTGTGCTTTATAAAAAATAGAAGATAATTCATTATTCAAAAGAAGTTTACACCATCATTTAGCTAAAGAGCAGGATCATAGATGTTCAGTTAATTGGTCATTCACCAACTTAAAACGAGCGCTTGAAGATCTGCGTATCCCGCCCAAATTGGACTTGATTCGAAGACTCGACTACTTTACTTGACTCTCTACTGTTGTGTCGATTCCCTAAAAATTGCAAAGTACGTGATCTATTGAGTGATAAATTCTCCCTTTTTTGAATGGCACACACATAGGGGGCCCTAGTGTCACTGCAAGTCGATCAAACCAGTGTGTCCCTGCTTGGTGGTTTTTATTACTTTTACTGAAAGATGTCGTAAATCGCAAAAACGTGGGAATATTCAGCCCCTTCGTGGATGCCTAATTAGGCACATGTGTGCGGTGGAATTTTCCGCTTGTGATGCGGTGTGGTGCGGTCTGCTGATCTTTTAACCCCCTATCAAATGCTAATCATTACCCTCATCAATCGGTACTCATTGCCAATGAGTAGCGTTTTTACCCTTGCAGGTCAACCTGTCCCTCAGAGCAGCACTGCACATCTGTCTACGGTGACGGTGTCTGTCAACCGGAGTGCAACGTCCCAGTTTGTGGATTTGACGGTGGCGACTGCCTGGCCACTATTGATCCCCTTTTTCCCCAAGTTGACAATATCCGAACGGGTTACATAGGCCTCCTTTTGAACACTGATAAATCCACCTATTCCACACTGGAGAGGACAATTCTGGCTCACGTTGCAGACCTTCTCCGTGCTGTTGTTCGTCCTGCTATTGACGAAAAAACTCAACAACCCGTCATTCTTGATGTGGATGATGGTAAACGTACCCGAGTGAGTGTCTAACCACACTCAAAGCCTCGAGGAACATTCTACTGAAATGTTATAAGAACCTATTCCTTTTCAGGTCACTTTTGTAATCGATCTCTTGCCTGAGGGCTTTCAAGCCAGTCCCGGAGAGATCTACGAATCCATCGATCAAGCGGCGCACACTTTGAAAGCCGCATTGGACACAAAATCGGTCGACTTACCCCTCCCTGTTGCCCAGCTATGGGTAGCAAAAGATCCCTATGCCCCACCACCAGGAGAGACTACTCCAGCCACCCCCGGTGGTCTACCCTTTCTTAGATCCAAGGATGCTATTGGTCTCTACATCGTCCTCTGTGTCCTCTCTGGAGGTGAGTCTATTCGGAAATTGATTGGCTACCACCTTGTCTTGCAAAATGATAGGAATGCCGGTGGCCAATTGGCCTTTCATGCATATATAATTATTTGGTGTATTTTGGTAATACCAGCAGAGGCCCAGGGTTGGGGGGAGGAGAAGGAGCGACGGTGGAGATGGTGGATGAGGTGGTGGATTTAGCTATTTATAAGCGTGGCATGGGTTTGTAGACAGGTTGGGCCTGGCTAGACTAAGGTAAATGGCATTGGCATGCTATCTTTGTCTTGTTTTATTTCATCCTGCCTATTCGACCGTTTGGTATTTCACCACTTCAAACCTAATGCGGATGTTTGATGCACACTGTACCGTAGCACTTTGATTGTGTATAAGTAGACGTTGAAGAAGGCAATATAATTGTATTTTCTGATGGAATTTTGACCTAAGCATCTTTGTATTCTTCTTAACCATTCCTGCGGTTGACTTCCACATAAAAATCGTTAGTTTAGCACAGCCCGGGGGGGGGAGATAAAAGGTGAAAGTTTGTATTAAGTGAATGCTTTTTTATAAGACTCGAAAATGGAATGACTGATCAGGCATGAAAACCGTTTTTAGCCTAGTAGATATAGAGGTACTAGAACGTGGCAATACACAGAGGCGTATTTGTATGGTGTTTTTTGTACCGATATCATGGCTGTTGTTGAATGGCAAATTTCAGTTAAGTCCCAACCCCCTGTCGCTCATGAACGCAGAAAGGCTTTAATTTTAGGGATAGCAAAGTTCTATGAACATCCGCATTATTTCTGTGTATTTCAACGATTTCTCAACAAAGCACGATTCGGAGGCTAAGGGAATTCATTCCTCGGAGGGGCTTTAAAAAAACCACTTTCTCAAGGTACGAACAGCTGCGTGTATGTGTGTGTGTACAACCGACTGGCTGGCTGGTCATTGCGTCCATGTTTTATGTGTATCCTCCTCCAGTATTTTACATCGTGCTTTTTTATCACTATGGTGTATGCGGTTAGAGGGCAAAAACAGGCGGAAAGGGTGGCCTTTTTTCTTTGTAACCACGGCGTTCAGGCGCGATGATAAGCGTAATGCATATGGGCACAGACCCACCTAGAATCCGGGCTTTCGCTTCTCGTCCCCCTCCCCCCTCTGTTTGGATGTAAGAAAGGGCCTGGATGTGTGCCCCTACCACTTCTCCTTCCATTTGTTCATTCGCTCGAACATTAGGGTTGTGATGCCCGACTTCTCCGAGAGTCCGAGGAATGGCAGGGGGGTTGAGGTGACTGACACTTTTTGTGACTCTCTTGTATCTCCTGTTTGATGATAAAATTTGCAGTTTTTTCATGCGGTCTGTGCATCTTGGTGTCTCTTTACTCATCTGTGCGACTTCAGAATATCCGCATGTTTACTGTTACCTGAGTTTACCATGCACATTCTTCACTCAAAGTGTCACTCAACTTCTCCATCTGCCAATAGCAGCTTGATCTCACGCATTTCGGCAGGTAGGATCAGCTTGGAGCTGAGGCACGCAGTGATCACTGTGGCAGGGGAAGAAGAGCACCTCGCAGTCTTTCATTAATTTCTCTGTGAAGTCAGTCTAGGTTGCTTGATGTTTGCAGCATAGCCCGCTCCAATGCCAGCAGACGGTCATATGATTGGATGGCAGGAGGAATAAGTGGAAGTGACCAGGTTGAATTTGTTCATTTCCTTGCAGACAAAGCGTTTTCCGACGGATAAGGCCGATGAGTTTTTAACGAACCCACCTATATCGTAGGTAAGTATCATAAAGTCACATCTTTGGGGAAAATTGCACACTAAATCGCTTTTTAAGATTAGTAAATGATTTTAGGGTGTCTTGCTTCTTTAAAATTAGTCATGATACTTTTTGAATGTTAAGCACTTGGGTTGACAACACAATTTCTCTATCGCTTCAATATTACTTAAGTAGTAACCTCCTCCAGCCTTTCTGCTAATCCGCACTCCATATTACTTAGATATATCCCATTCCACTACACCTGTCATCGTGATCTTATCTGTAGATTCCCCATGTATTGAATATCCCTGTTTCAGAATTAACGTCTTCTTTTTCAGAAACGCAATCATTCCAATATAGACCGCTTCCTTCAGTAAGTAACTTATCCAGGAGGAAAACTAGTGCTGCACAGTGGATTTTACAAGAGTCAAGAAATCAAAAGTGGCCAGGAGGGGGGTACCGGCACCTTACTTCATTACTCATTGCATCAAGTGTCTCATTTTCATTAGTGTGTAGAAAGCCACGTCAAGACAGCCACAATTGTCTGATTTCTTTATTTATCGGTTTGCGACAAGTGGAGGGTGGAGGAGGATAAGGGAGAAGCCCAAATTATGCAGCCCCCTAGGATTCGTAGTTCCTGAGGGCAGCAAAAGGCAGAGGCCTCAGCACGACCGCCGTCTTTAGTGTTGTAGAGTGCATTTGCATTCGTATGTATGCAAAATTGCCAATTCTGGTGCTTTCGCTATCATTGTCTTCTATTGTCACAATTGTCATTTTGAATTGAAGGTAGGGGAAGTGAAGTAAATTATGCAAAAAAGACACCCAGCTCATATAAGCGTATCTGGTTGCATTATAGATGGTAGACTACGGTTATCTCTGAAGACATGATAAGGCATGCTGCCTGAACGAAAGGGCTGAGGGATTAGTGGCACCGTAGTTAAATGCACAACTGAGGAAAGCATCGTTTTGTCCTCCAGCCGTAATTATCCTCCTCGCCTTCATCGTGATTCAACGTCGACCCTGGAAACAGGCGCGTAAACGAGTCCGAACCCACGGAATCTGGTCGCCGCCATCCCTTTTCTTTTCCTCCAGTGGTGGTGGTGGAGGCAGCGGCTCTGGTGGTGGGCATTCTAGAGCTCCCGCTCTCTCCACAGATCCTGGCATCCTTCTTCAACAAGGCCACAAGCCTGTTGCCAAGACTACTGCCTCACAACTGGAAGATCTACTTCAGCCAGGCGGCAAACGGGCTCGATATTCACCCTCAACAACTGTAGGTTTTTAGTAATCTTTAAGAGTTCTGAAAGTTTACTTCTCCCGGATTCATCTCATCAATCATAACGCTCCCAAACCGCCTCTATTGTATCTTCAACGAAAGTTTTCAGTTAGTTTTAAGACTTATGATTATGCTTGAACTATAATAGGTCAGCCCACTTCATTGCTTTCTTGAGGTTTCCTTTTCGAAATCGGACATGTTTGTGTTTACCGTCCCCGTAGAAATATTTGTCTTTAACATTTCGATCAGGTCTCCAGGAGTAGGTGTTTCATGCATTGGCCGGATGTTTTACAGACATGGTTACTCTGTCGTAGGCTGGGAATGAAGGTATCATGGAGCTAATCGTCACTGACGTACCAAGGCCTGAATGTCGTTGAAACATCTGCAGCATTTACATGCCTGACTGGGTGGCTGAGCGCTGCATCATTCTTATGTTGTGCGTGAAGTCCTACGCACGAGTAGGTGTGGGCAAGCCCGTTTTTCCTTTTTTGACGTCTGCTCTGCTGTTTCAATCACACATTCCGTGCCACGGTTGTCTGTCATCTTGATTGGGGGTACCTACACTACACCAACCATTACAAATAGTAAAAGGACACACCTGTCTAAAAAAACATTAACAAAGTCGTAAGCGATTCAGGTGGCCGCGTCATCGCTGGTATGGAGTTTGAATGAGCCTTAGAGGTAACATTACTCGTGAAAGTTTGCAAGTGCTATCATTGATGTTCTGGGAGAGCTAGAAGATGCTGGTGTGTTATCAAATAGTGTTTTTTCTCTTTCATTATCAAAACTCAGGAAAGCTACCAAGAGGAATCTCACAGTCTCCTGCCCCAGAAAAGCTACCAGCGGGGCTACACCACCCTCCAGAGTTCCAATGCTCGTCCTCTTCAACAAACTGATCCTGCCACTGCCGTCACTACGGAGTTGACTAGCACCATTCGAGCCTCCGACGGTCTTCATCCCCTCAGCGCCGAGGCACTTTCCAAACTGGAGGTGGTGATACGAGGCAGTCAGCACTCCCTAGCCCCTCCCCCACCACCCCAACAACAGTACATGCATCAACACCATCTCAAACGATCCTTTTCAACCATGGAGGCCTCTGATTTTGACCAAGCAATGTTTGGAACCACCTCCACGATTCGTGGCATCAGCAGTGGGGCGGAGAAGCTTCAACAGCAGGATTCATTCGTTACCACACGAAATCCCTTAAATGGGGAGACAATACTTCACCTTGCTGCTCGAATGAATGTCGGTGCAAGAGCGATTCGTCGACTTTGTGGAACCCTGGTTTCTGACGAGGGTACTGCGGCTTCAGCTGATAAAACTCTCGCTCTTCTCTGTCTGGACAAAGATGGCAGATCTCCCCTGACAGCCTCGGCAGCTACTGACGGTCTTGAAACTACCACCGCGCTATATCGGCTAGAAAGAGAGGCGATTACCTGCAGTAGAAGTGCTGCTAGTTCTCATTCTGCACCTCCTGTATCCACCGCGGAAAGTGCAGGAGCTTCTAGTGAAAAACATTCCACAGAAGCTCGACGACGCACAAGGCACGTGGAGTCTCGACGATCAACACCGCTGATGGTGTCTCTTAAAGCTGGGTGCACAGAGGTCACCAAACTCTTGTTGGATGAGGGCTGTTCCATTCAAGGTGTCGATGAGACGGGTAGAAATCTTGTTCACTGGGCGGCAGTCTTGAATGCAGCACCGCTTCTAACTCGCATCTCGCACACGAAAGGATTTTCACGAATGCTGGAGGCAAGAGACGACTGTGACAGAACTCCACTTATGCTGGCAGTAAGGGAAAACTCTCTCGAAGCAGCACAAATCCTGCTGGAACATCATGCGGTGATCGACGTTTTCGATTACACCGACAGTTCTCCAATAAGCGAGGCAAAATCTCGGGGTTTCAATCGAATGCTAGCGCTATTGATGGAGTACAAGCAGAGGAGGAATCCCTCGTCTTCAGGAGCTTCAAAATCTCGCCATCCGGCCGTAAAGGAACGACAAGATAGTGAGAGTTCTGCAACCTCCAGCAACTCGGAGGAAGAGGCCACTGGCTCTGAGGTGGACACAGCTCTAGGCGGAACAGACAACGCCACCTCATCAACGCAGTACACTCCACACTACCAAAATTCCCAAATTTCCCCTCCTGGAGATATCTCAACCACAACTGCAGCGGGAAGTGAAAAGTGGCACCAAAAGCCCTTTTGCAATGACACCATTAAACCCGATCCTTCGGTGTGTAGCAGTAGCAGCGGAGTGCTAAAACAGGAGGATCGGATATCCCCGCAGACGCCGTCCACGTGGAGTCCACCGCTAATGGCTCCGTCAAGTATTAAGGAGATATCGCCACCGGTTACGACGACACCTTATTGGCAGCAGCAACAGCAAGGAGGAGGGGGAGGGTATGTTGAAAACTATCCTTACAACAACGGAGGTGAGCCGCAGTTTCCAGCTCCGTTTCCTGGCACAAATGGATATGAGCAGACACAACAAATCTACCAAAGGAAGTACCGGGAGCAGCAACAACGACCACCACCACCACCGACACAACAACCCCAACCCCATCTGCATCAACAACAACAGCAGTCTCAAGTTCAACCGAATGGGCTGTGTTCAACAACGAGGAATGGTCGTGCGCCGGTTTACGTGACAGGTAGCCAGCCCTCATCACGGGGTATGTTCGTGGTGCAGTTGTAAAGTTAGTTGGCTAATGGAAGGTTAGCCACTCTACCATCGCATTTCGGCTCTGTGGCAGCTGACGTAGAAGACATGGAATAGGTTTATCTTCTCCCTTTCCCTACTTTCTTTCCTGTGTATATACATATACCACTACTGCTTGAAATACGTGCGTGACCCCAACTCTAAAATCAGAATGAAATACAGAATGCAGAATAGACAAGTGTCGAATCTCACGCCTTGTATACTTACACTGGTATTTCTTTCTCCTTTCTCTTGTCCTCGTGCAAAGAGCATCGCTATAAATATATTCATAAGTCTGCTCTACGTGTCTGGTTGCCTTATTTGCGGAACTGGACTGAATGATGATGATGAAGGTGGTTTGGGTACGCAATAAGGCGCGTGGGTATGGAAGAAGGTTTGGCACCAGCACACAGCAGAAGGGCTGGAAGGCTGTAAACATGCCATCAAGGTGGTCGTCGAATCCGTGCACTTCCTTTGTTTCTGTAACGAGTCCTACAGATCATAATCTATCGTATTGCGACCTACGATCTAAAAGTTTGATGTCGTTTGCCTGGGGAATTGGAAGCCATGATGGTAGGTAGTGGCTCACTGTAATGACGAATTACAAGGAACTTGAATTTGTTTGTTGCCATGACTTTTAAATCGGTATTCAGTGCTCAATTATGCGTCAACTTGATTCATTAAGCTTGAAGGTACTACTACCACCTCTTGGTCTATTATCCGCTACTTTCTGAATCCATTTGCATCGCTTCTTGCGGGAAAAATAGGACCCTCGCGCCTGAAGATGCCAGAAGGAAACAGCAGTGAACTGTGATGGACTAGATCTACAGATTTAGCTGAGGGTAACAACAAATTTCACTCAACAATTGAGAAATTGAGCATGATCTGATAAACGAGAGGATGACACATAATGACGGAAAAGAACTCGCCTGTCGCTGTTCAAAGATGGCGACATTGACATGGTGATACTATGAAAGGTACCTTTGAAGCGCTCGAATCATGTCTCAGACGTAGAACTCACGAACAAGACAGCAAAGTTGAAATCTTCTGCACCCCTGTATGCTGCGCTCAAATATCAGTATCAGTAAGAGTTTACATTTCATGCATGAACCAATGAACTATCGGAACAATCCCCAACTTCCCAGAGTCAAGCAAGATAGTTTCTTTATAGTTAAAGCTGCATTTTATAATCAAGTTGGTTTGGTATCATAGGACTATCAACAATAAATTGATGAAATATGATCTGTCCTAACCCATTCCTCATTCTAGGTTAACATCCCGTCTTGATGATGACTTTCAAAGATGTACACCAAAGTGCACTGATTAAAGACTAAAAACGCAACAACGCAAATGCTCTTTACGTCAAAGGAGAAGGGACGAATCCTATAAAAAACGTATATTTTACAAATATTAAAACGAGGAACAGCTTAAATGCATAGAGAGCTAGTGGGAGTTGGTACAGTCTATTTACACAAAACCGCCGACTCTCACAGTGAAAGTAAATCGACGGGCGGCTGGCTGGAAGGGGAGCAGAAAGGCTAAAGAGTAGGTCATTGAAAGTAATTTTAAAAAAGCACGAATTTACCCCGTCCATATTAGTAGAAACGGTTGAAAACAAAACCTTTGAATGTCGGTGCGGTTGAGCCGTCTGAAAAAAAGGAAATGAGATGTTTCACTGAAGTTGACACCAGTAGACGCAGTGACACGTAGGCGTCCATTACAAGAGTGGCGATTGAATCTACGCAATGACCTCCAACTCGGATCGACTAAATCCAAATCAGTACTTATTAATGGCGATTCCAGCGCCTGTGAAACTTCAGTCCCTCGTAACCAACACTGAAGAGCCACAGTGGGATTAGTGAAATTGCATAAGATTTTGGTAGCGTCATTCCTGCTCCGTGGATAAGTTTACTGAGTTCAATAGCTGAAGCGGAAGAGTGACTGTCGAGTATCGTAGACCATGCAACGGACTATCTGTTCCCAACGATATGTGGCACTACACAAGCCCTTTAAGAAGTGTAGCTCGATTCGGGGTTCTGCCTTGCCTGACAACATTGATAACCTGGGCCCGTATTCTTATACATTATAACGCCTACTATTATGGTCAAAGTAGACGAAGAATGCCTAACCCCGGCCTTGGTTGGGGTCAAGAGGAGGGGTGCCTTTCTCGCGTTCCAGGATGTGTTGGTGGATCTCGCGGATGCGATTCTCGTGCTCCATATTGGTCCACACAGAGACAAGGAGGAGATCCTGGCCCGCCAGTCTACAGACCACCGTCATCACGTCACCTTTGGTGGAAAGGCGATACTGGTATCTGCGTCCGTCTATCACCAACTCGTCAAAGTGGTAGAGACTGTAGGCCTCCAGCTCGATACGTTGACACTTCTCCGAGAAAATCTCCTCCATCGTGTCCGGTTTCGCCTCTGGCAGCCCCAATGACATTGCTCACTTGTCCGATTTTTATAACTGCAGCATATGGCACAGACGGACGTTACTCCGACCGACCCCAAAAAAGTAAGCTTCAAGCATTAGCAGCATGGCGTATTGGCTACAAAATGACGATTTTGATAAATGATGGAAACGAGTATTTTAATGAGGCTACAGTCAACTCCTTCCCACGGGACGCAATCCTACAATTCAAATTGAAGTGAAAAGGAATAGGGGCTAGTGCACAGCCGACCAAATCAAATCGAAACAAGAGACGGAAGCCGTATTTAGTGATCCCAGCTATTAAACCATGCCTGTAAAACTTTAACATAATAAGGATTTCCAGCACAGAAAATGCACCCTAGCACAGTATGCACCATTTCTTTGTTAGTGTCGCAATTGTGATGGTGAATCCACAAGTTCTGATTGCTCCCATGTCCGCTTTGATTCCAAAGTTAAATGGCGAATTCATACCCAAGTTTCCGCACAGCTAGTAGAGCCAAGCAGAAGATCCTTACCTTCCTCGCCTAAACGCCCCTTCACTTTAGCTCAGCAGTCATTTTACTGTACTGATTAAAAGCGTAAAGCCGTCCTGTTACCCAGCGTGTAACCACTTTTCAAAGTTGTAAGCATTCGTGAATGATGCTATTGTGTTCAGCATTTCCACAGAGATCTGGTTCTTGTGCAGTTGCAGTTGTGCATAATTAGGGGCACCAAGCGCTGAATGTTCACAGGGATGACCACCTGGGCTGCGGTTTAGAAAGTGAATCACCGCAGCCTGAAACGTCACGGAGGTAGGGCCGTACCTAAAACGCCTGCGCCAAACCAATATCTCACCGCTGGGTGGTTGGGCGTCCCACACCGAACCTAATGTGTTGAAAACCTTCAGTACAAGTAGACATTCACGATTATGAGTATAACGTCACCGTTCGCAAGGGGCTTTACCACCATTGCCCTATGCACACATTCACTTCCACTTCCCTCCCCCTCCCGCCTTACCATCTTGAGTATGGGGCTAGACCAGCAAGAGACATGAACGTCGAATATTACCTGGATAAAAACTGTCACCTAGCACTGGAAAACATCACCACAGTAACCGATTTATGGCTACAAAAGCAAGTCCTTTTCATCAGAACATCAGCAGTGCATACAAATCTAGCCACCCAATCACCATTAGAGACTTCACGAACAATCACGGGAGTGTATTAGTGGCAGAATAGGAAATCAAAGTAATTAAAGACCTCCATCCACTACAGTGGAAGTGAATCAGCAAGATAATACAGAATGAACAAATGAGAAAAGCACAATAAAAAAACGACACTAGGAAAATTAGCAAAGAGAATTCCACCTGATCCACAGTTTGAAGGACAGTGAAAAATTCTAACGAATAAACCAAAAGCCCTCGCTGATACACAAACCACTCTCCCGTTGCTAGCACTGATCAAAACCGATAAGGCTCCTGCAATGATGATACGGTTTATTAGTAGTAAAATAACTGACCAATTGGAAAGTTAACGAATAAATGAGAGGCTTTGATGAGGATGAATTACACACATTTTCAAAGAATCGAACTTCAAACTAAACTGCAGTGACAAGAAAAGTGGTACGATGATGCTTCAAAAAAGATTGTCGCTGACACATTTATTAGAGCTTTAAAACCGCCGCACTGCAGAGCGGATAATTGGATTTCTTGATGAAAAGCTATGTCTCCCAAATTATGATGAAAGTGAATAGGCCAAAAACACGAGCCGCAAAAACTAAGAACAGAGCATAATACCTACTTGAAAACAGAAACAAACCAATATGATAAATAACATCTGTCGCTTGTACCGCAGAGGCCATTAGTAGAGAATAGGAATTACTATTCGTATGATTGCATGCAACCTAGATGCCGTACAAAGGTCATCAATTAAGCGCCCGTCTTGAGCAGGAGCAGGTAATTGTGCCGAAATGACTAGCAAGGTAGACTATACAGAACAGCACGCTACGGCTCTGCACCAAGTTTCTAAACTTCACTTAGCCCGCGATCGTTAGAACTTGTTCATGGAATCCGAATAGCCATAGCTCTTAGTATGTCATGAAGTGTGAAGATGAAAAAAAATGTAGGAGAATCATTCACGATCTCCTATGCTGTAATGAGTTTCTCTAAAAAAGGATTCACAAAAAGCGTTTTACGTAGCCGAAATTTGTTAAAGAAGATCCCCGTGACCAAATTCTATACCATGAGCTCAAAATATTGTCGAATCCTAAGACCACTTTCATTATAATACGCAACTTCAGGAACCAAATTTCCACAAAAGCCCAATGGCTAGAAAGGATGCTAAACGGACGCCAACTTATACCCAGTACAAGTAAAGCAACGACTTATTTCAATTTCCAAAGTGCCATGCCGATAAAACAAAGTTAACTAGGCAGGTTGTAATAAGGCACCTAGTAAACTAAAAAATTGACAGCAGAAATGTCAGATTAGACAAAAACGAAGTACGGTTCACACTGCGTAAGACCATGCGAAGGACTTGCAGTAACGAACAAAATCCACAAACACCAAGACTTACGCAAACAAAGGCTCAAACTTAAGCGAGCGCTCTTGAAAGCTGAATCGAACCACGTCAGTGGAACATCAGTATCATTATCGCTGGAGACCTCAGTTTTCATTCCCTATAAGTAACGTCGCCTAAATAAAACACTCAATGCAAATAAATTTTCAAAACGTTAATATTTTTTTGCGAAAAATGTAACCTTTTAGGGCAAATAAGTATGGTGAATTTTAATGGGAAGCAGTACTTTATATGTAACTTTTAACAACTCCAATATTGTAAATCAAATAATTTATTGACTTTTTAAAGTGCTTTATTTTACTGTTTTATTCCTAAAAGTATTTTTAACTTTTTTGAACAGCGGTGTAAAATTACGGTGACTTATCCCTCGGTAAGGGCGAGGCGCCACTTCTGAACTTCTGAATCTGCCTTCCTACGCATCGCTGGGTTCGCTGGCCTTCGGGCCATGCCAGTAGCCCAAACACCTTTCCTGTGCTGAATATATATTCTACCCGAGTATTGTGTCTTCTTTTGTCTTCAGGGAAGTCTTGAGACGCTACAATGGGCGTAGTTCCAACCAGTTACATATGGTTTCAACCAAGAATTCTGTTTGCAGTCAAAGCTATTAATGCATTCGGCTGTCCAAATTTGGCATTTTCCCCCTTGTTATGATAAAGCATTCGTTTTACTTACTGCCTTGACTTCAATACGCGTCCAAAAGCGGTCAAGCTCTTGTTGTGGCGCTGTTTTCGTCATTTGGCAAGTGTTAGTGTATTGTGAGTAGTGTTATCGTGTAAGTCAGCGCCTTTCTTAAAGCATATTTTTGCAGACTACCAGCTTTGTTACTTTCTACTATCTGGTTTTCGTCATATCACTTGGATTAAGCAATTAGGTGAAGGTACCTGTATTAAATCAAGCTGTTTTCCAGTCCTATGCAGTGGCAAATTTGGGATGTCTTAGGTATTATGCGACATTTTTGGTAGCATCTTCTTCGACGTTCAGTCTTTTCCACAATCTTGTTAGAAACAAAATGGCCGGTTTTTATGAGTATTCACTTTTACTGTTAACCATTTCTATCTACCCGTTTAGCTTGCCTTGATTTTCAACTGTTTGAAAGTTTTTAATTGTTATGATGTTGAATAAGATTCTGCATTCTTGATTGTACTGTCATTCTTCTCTTTTCATCACTTTCTGTGAAGCTTATGGACGTCTGCAATTCGTCCCTTTTTTATTTTCTAGTTCCTTTGGGACGGAGATCGTAATATGAAGGCGTTGTTTCCTAGTTCACTGCAAACGAGTGCACCGCCTCTTATTGGTTTGAAGTTCCTTCGCAATGCTTTTAATATCCAGAACTAGCCGCGGAGAAGATCTTCCACAAATGCGGGTGATGAATTGAGAACTCTGTTTGGCTCAGGCAAATGTCAAGCTCTCCGCTAATTGGTGGAAAAGTTCTACATCACCATTTCAACGATACCGGACTGACCAGTGCCAATGGGAAAGGTAAGGCGAACGGTTCGAGGAGTTTGACTTTGCAATCGTTTGTTTTTGTATTTATTGGTTTCCTATTACTACCTTTTTTATGCATTCTTAATACCTCTTATTGAAATTTCTTCACAGACAAAAGACTCGTGTCTTACAGCTATGAGGACTGTTTTAATGTGCATTAATGGGGAGCTTTATCGTCGAAATTAGGTGGCTTATGACTTCCAAGAGCCATCCTAATGCTTTGACGCCTACAGAACGTAATTGTTTTATCGAATATTGCCTTTTGTTTTGGGGGCTGGGTATGCATTGATTTCGAAGAGCTCATCCATACTGTTACTTTCATGTTTCACTGGCTATTGCAGCGTTAGGATTTGATCGGACCTGTTCTTGGAGCAAACTTCGAACTATTTGCTACTCAAGCTAATTTCAGTAGCAGATTCATAGATTGGGTATTTGCACCGACTTTCAGAGATCTCGCCTTGAATCATCCGCACACGTTTAAGCGAATAAGTACGCTTACCTTTCCTGCAATTCTTTTGGTTATTTTTGTAGTCCTTATCCAACTGCGCCATTGCTCAATAGGGTCTCATTTTATTACCGAACTTGATACTTTAGGAATAAAGTCCCATTTTCTACTTGGTCTAATTAAAATGCACAAATTCTGTTATTCTCCAATACATTTCAAGTGTTCTCCGCTTTATTTTTCATAGGTTCTTCTGTTCTATTGCATGTGAATAGAACCCGCTTTGCTCTTTACATACTCGGTTTTTTGACGAGTACATTAAGACTTACACGTCGTTGGATCTTTACCTGTAGGAACATCTATGAGGGTTTCCGTTGCGAAAATTGATTTCGAGGTATAGCCTTCAAAGTCATATGACTCGGTATTTTGTATAGAAACTGTACCATCTTCATGGATGAAAGCTCAAGCAATCTGTTGACGACATGATTTAGTCCAAGCACTGCTAAAAAATTTGACTTTGCATATATGACGCTGACAGGAGGGGTTCTTACCTTTTTGGAGTTGACGGGTTTGTCGGAGGTCGTAATTAAGCGTAATCATGTAATGAGAAGTAGAAGAGGGTGATGATCAGTCGTTAAGACTGGTGTAAAGGGAAAGCAGCATCCTGACTCTGCGTCTCTTCTGTGCTCCATTGCTTGTGTCCCTGTTAGATTAATTAATTTGACACTGATTTTAACACCTATATCTACCTATTACAGACCTAGAAAACGGATTCTATGTGTTTATTCTACTTTCGCCAATGGGAATGTGTCTTTTTGGAATGGCGCCCTCAGTGGCGAATCACTCCTGTAATAACACTTAATCGCCTGGTTAAACAAACGCTCTCTTGTGCATGTCTGTTGGCACCCTTGAATTCCTTTTTTATGTAAACAGCTGTGAACACGGGAATGGTTGAAGTGACCAATTTCTGGAGAAGCGTTTTTTCATTCGAAGCAATCCCTCCTTTTTGATGTAAAGCACTTTTAAGGGGTATAGCTATGCGCCTAGACGGGAAGTAGCACGACTAGCACGTTGGTAAAACTCACGGAGATTGAGGAGTTCGAGCAGTTTGATGCATCACTGCAACAGATAGCAGTCTGTATATGTGCCTCCCTAGTTCTTGAATCTCGTTCCTGGCGTACCCCGTGCCTATTCTTTGACAGAAGCGCGTCTTCCTGTTAATCGCGAGCCAGAAATGGAAGTGACACTATGATACCTCTGTGCTTTTCAATTAATGAGGTCGTGGTACTGGTATTTGACCGTATAATTTCTCTTGTGCACCGTCTTTAAAAATGGCTGAAAGCGAAGATTTAGAACTCTGGAGCCATCACAAAGCAAATTTCTCGTGAAATTTTCCCCGGAAAATCAGATTACACGATGATTTATTTATGGAGGTGAATTTTCCTTTCCACAATTTCTAAAGATAGAGTAAATCTCACGTCAAAGGGGCGTTTTTCAAGACTGGTGAATTGAAAGGTTATCTCCCAACTTTAAAGTGGAAAAGAGTGAATGTTGTTATTAGTGTTTGCTACTTTAATAGGTAATAAGTAGTACCCACTCGTTCGACCTAAATATCCTTATTCCAGTAAGGTTGTTTTCATTTGCGGGCTTTTCATTGCCCGCGGCTTCGATTATCAACTTGGTGCTACCATGGCAATGCAGTACTTCTGTACTTCGATGCAAATGTTCTTTCGACTTGGTATGTCCTATTAAGTATTTGGGGCGGGCGCTTCGAGGGTTGCTTTGGATAGCAAGCCTAAACGTGACAAATGGTAAACACTTGTTGTTGTTTTTATAAGTGAATAATGTGGGGGCCCACTATAGAGGATCCATCAAGAATACACCTACTTTTGGCAGCCACTTTGATCTAGATTTCTGCAAAATTTAACGATCTGGCGACACAATACTCCACCTTTTCGATGTCAGTTTGCTGACAGGCATTCTAATAAAAAGTGGTTAATGTAGATGACATACTTGTTGCAGAGCATTGCGCAGCCTTGGGCTCTCCTTTCCAAGGACGAATCTCTCTGGTGTATTTGGCCTATCAAGAGATGAGATATCTAAAGTGTCTGTAAAATCTCCGAAATATTACCTCAACCATGAAATAGGGCTATTCCGCGTTGTCAAATTATATTCCCCAATTTCCTTAACATGGCTTCATCTTTTACTTTCAGATGAAAATACAATTTGCAGTCAGCAGCATAGCAGAAAAAGAAAGGGAAGGAGGGAATAGGCCTACCTGGAGGGTAGGGAAGGAGTCGATCGTCGGTATGACAACAGCTGCAAAATGAGGCTATTGCAAGCAAAATAGGAAAAAAAGTGAAAATAGAATTAATTCAGTAGAATATCACCAAATTTAACTGCAAGTTTGAATTTGCGCAAATTCGGATCTTAACCCTATAGTAACAGAATGTAAGTGAAGAAAGTAGATTCTTCAGACCATGCAGAGATTTTGAGTTAATAAGAGTAAGAAAGGAATTAATTATTTTTTGAAATATCATTACTACATCTCGAAGCCTATGCCAGCTTGTGACTGGTGCCCAGTGTCTGCCAATACGACAAAACCTTCCTCGAAATGAGAATCGACACATTTTCCAACCTCATCCAATCCACCGAAGGTCATTTTTGCGTGTGTTGGACTACAGATGGAGCTGTTCTCCAAGCAACAACTGTACCCGACATCCATCTGCTCGCTAAAACATGAAGGATTGTTTGGGAGACATCTAATTCTTCCTCCTGCTGATCATCAACGTCTTCATCTGAGACAGTCAGGAATAGTAGTGACTCCATGGCAGGAAGGCCTTCGCCTTTTCCTTACAAAACATGGAAACACCTCGTGTCTCATGATTCATGCCCTATGTTGTCAGAAGTCGGAGCCACGCGAGAATGAGTACCGAGGAGAGGATGAGAGAGTGGTGGACACTGCCTCATGTCTACGCTCAGTCAAGGCATCCGAATTGTGCCCGATGGCATTGGCTGGATGGTGGGTGACACTAATTCCGAGCATTAGCCTTAGATGTGAAGTAAACTGAAGAGTGGGCAAACAACAGTGAGAAGAAGATGGTAGTAGTAACAAATCTTTTCATTAAAGTGGGTTTTCAAGAAACTCATGCTGCTGTTATTTCTTGATGAAGCAACCAAATCAGGGTTTTCCTGAGCCATTTTATAAGACCTTTCTTCCCTTTCTAGAATAGATCAGGTTTTACAGTACATATTCTTCTTTTCGATTCGGCAATGATGAAGTTTCTTTGTGACTCGAAGAGAATCTTGGATATCCCGATGCTGGTGGTGGTTGAAAAATGTGCAGAGTGTCTCGTCAGGCGACAAGACAATGGAGCGCATGCTGGGTTGCCAATTCACCAGCCAAGGCAAACTAGCTTCATGAATCTTTCGTGTCTGAATCACCCTTGTCGACATTTACAATGCTTGGAGCCTCCTAGACAGGCAGAAAAATGTCTGAGAGAAGCTGTTTTTTTCTCTCCATCACTTAACTCTGCATTTACTTCGTCTTTATTAAAGACTGCATCAACTGTCCGCCTTCACCTGAATCTCAGACGACAATCGACTACCACTGTCCACGGAGGGTATGCTTTATTTGCAGTTATGCCGTCCAGGGGTGGGATGCTTCCAATTTCTTGTTCTTGACACTACCAATCCGTCGGTGACACGATTTGAAGTAGGTAGTTAGCACAAATTTTTTAAGAATGTGTAACCCTAGTAGCGAACACAACATTAGCAGGTGCCGCACCATCATTGGGAGTAATGCAACGCGGACAGTCCGAAAATTGGCGCTTTGTCCGCTGCTACTCGGTAATGAAAAGGTAACTGTTTTTGGCGACAAAACAGAAATATACATTCATCACACTAAAACCAATTGGAATTTGGATTCATTGGGGGCACTTAAGCTGATACTGCTTGAGAGACGAGATCAAAGCAAATGGCGTGGGCTGAAGGCAGCTGTGGTGGCGGCTTGGATGTATGCAGAAATTACACACTGGAATGATGCGGAGGTACAATTTTGGATGAGCTAGAATAATTTTAGCTAAAGTAGCAAAAATAACTGTCCGAACTGGAAATTGATGAATGACTGGATATAGAAATGCCCCGGAAGCTAGGCATGTTTGTAGAGATAGGTGGACGGATGGTTGGAGGGACGGGTGGATGTTATGACCCAGTGTTGATGGGGGTGGGGCTTGGATCCTATCTAGCTCTCAGCCGGAATGTTAGTCCACCATATTTTGGCACGGATGCTCTCACTCGTCGATGGTCATGCCCAAACCGAGGTAAGCTCGTGATATATAATCGGTTGGTGGAGGCTACCGAGGTCACGGGGAGGTTTGCAGACTCGCACATTTGTACCGCTTAATAAACCCAGAGGCCTTATTAGTGAGGATTGGCTCTCCCTTGATGCACATTTATACGTGACATCAACCAATCAAAAGGGAGAAGAAGGAGAATCCGACTTCCTAGGAAATTTGCACATTGCGCATAAAATTGGACACTTCTAGAGCATCTAAACGGGATGGTTTTTCTAAAGTTGCAGTTATCCTTAGCAGATGTCAACGAAGGTGTCATTTTGTTTAGGATTGACAAAGCCTTCGATACCCAAAGGTGTGTGGAAGTTACTTCCAACCGTTCCCTCAAACCAATAGAAACGCGCACGTGGAGCACATGTACTGCTGCTTGAAGGTGAACATTTAGACACTTTCGCCATTGCGAGGGCTCTGAGGCAGACGAAGCGCCACAGTCCAGACATCCTTTTGTTCTGATGCGGTGCCAAATGTCAGCGTTTTTCCTCGCCAGTTCAGATATTGTTCAAAAGAAAAAAAAGGCGTAATTAACCCCGGGTTAAGGTCATTTCGCATCGACACCATTATTCCGAATCCACTCAAACTGTTTGCTTCGGGATTTAACGCAGTTATTTGAAGTAAGTTGGTAAAATGTGCAAGTTATTGAGTCTTGACACCGGGCTCGAATAAGAGAACTGGGCGTCACGTATGTGTGACACCAGCCATGAACATGAAGGCAATCTTTGTAATCCTATTAGGAGCAAATAACCGGGCGTATCTAAACTGGGACACTCTGGGCTAATAATACCGATCAAAGAAGGTTTAAAATCTGTATTAAAAGGCTAGAAATCCTTCCAACATCACTAGATCATCAATTATGTCACTTTCCCGGGATTAATAACGAATGATTAAGTAGAATTGTGCTGCATCTGAATAAACTAAATTTAACACACCGATGGGTGGTTTTTAAATTAAGTGATGAGAATGCTTGTGCAAGGCCAATTTCAGAAGAAATAACATTTAAGGAAAAAAAGAAGACTCTAAGCAATGTGAAACTGTCCTCAAATCTTGCCAGTAGGACGAAAGAGTGTGTCACAGGCTCTGGAAAGTGTACCACTTTTCACTCATCTTAAAACTGCAGAAAATTTACAGAAAAACTGGAAAAACATATCTAGCATCTGTGAGAATGTATTCGTGGTGATCTAGTACTTTGTTTAAATGTGCGTTGATTGACGTCGGGTACTTCAGTTTTCTGCAGTGGCCTTTGGGCCATACTGGTAGCTCCCTAGCAAATGGTGAGTTCTGTCATGCGCTGGACGTCGGAGAGGATTTGAGGCGCCACAGTGGTGGTGACAGTGGCAAGCAAATTTGCGCCAGAAGGGCAACTACCCCTATTTATGTGACTGAATGGCAGAAGATTGGCTCTTGTCATGAATGTGTGGATCTGCGAAGACTCCTTACAGAGGGGTTTAAAATGACGTCTGCCTTTGGCAGCTATGCCAGTCCCATGTTTTGCTGGAAGGTTGTTAACAACTAAGGCGACAACACACTTGAACCAGTTGGAAAATTCCTTTGTGGAGTTGTTGACAGCGTCTGTGTGAGGAAGTGAATTGGGTCAACAAGTGATGCAGCCTCCAGCTAGGTGATAGCCAGCAGCACTGAAAAGAGGAAAAAACACCACCAGGATAGATGGGCGCAAAATAGTAGCCTGGTGAAACATTTTAAATTCTTTTTTTATTGAGTGGCTCTACCCTTAGCTCAATTTCCCTACAGCATGCATTCAAGTTGCTGCTGATTCCCAGTGAAAAGTAGATCACCGCAGCTGGGTTGTGCCCCACCGTTTGACCCACTCAAGCACTATTCAAGGACCGCAACTTCAAGCTAATGACATCCTAAACTAAACTTAACTATTTTCTATGCAATGTGATGAAAGCAGTCATGATAAATAGATGATGAGCATGTGTCACATATACGTGACGCTTGTGTAAAATGTGTTGAAAATGAGTCGCAAAACCTCGGAATCATCACTTACATCATCGAAAACTTAAGGACTTATAAAAGCTTTCTTTCTTCTGCTCACTTTTATTTTAGTCTAGAGAATTCGATCAAGAGGCTTATTCCATATTTAGGAAAGAGATTATGAACTACAACCCTTTCTAAAATATTATTTGCTTGTGTACCTTCTATCCCTCCTTTATAAGTAAAATATTAATCATGACCTCAAAAGCATAACTATTACAATCAGAGACTTTGAAATAGGAACTTATGTGCGGGTAGCCTGGGTCCCGTCCAGATCAGAGTAGTCAGTCGGCCAAACTTTACTACGAATATCTTCATTCGTCCACGGGCATGAGTAAACCCACGGAGGTAAGCTTCTGATAGGAAGCCGATTGGCAGGGCCCACGGAGGTCACGAAGCCGTTTTGAGTCTCGTGGGTTTGTACTACTTTATTGAACCAGATATCTTATTAGTGATCCGTGCAATCAGCCGATCAGGAAGGAGTGAACGAATGCACATTCCTTATGTAGATGGGAGGGGGGGGGGTGGATAGGAGGGCTATTTTTTGGTACTAAATGGGATAATTGGCGAAATCGCAACCTTTTTGAAATACTAATGAGAGAAATAAGATGTAAATGTGAGAATATATGCAAATTCTTTTGCGCATTTGCAAGTAATTACATTAATTTTTATGAGTCATCCAGAAATCCTGAATGTCAGATAGGCATGGAGACTTGTTTTAATTGGGCATTTATCTACGCGGGACGTGCAAACTTCGTGGCCTTGGTTTTTTTATTATTGTCATGGCACGTCACTGGTAAATCAACTGGGGGAGGGAAAGGGGGGGCGGACGCAGCAGACCTATACACGAAGCGAAAATTTTCTGCCTAGAGTGCCACTAGTCCAATTTTGCACCGGCTTCGGGAGTAATTGCACAGATGTCGGAACGTTACCATGACTCGGGGGCATGTCAAAGCTGGCGGGTGAGAATGATTTATAATAGAAATAACCAGTGCTAACAAGTCCGACCTTTTAAAGAAATCGGTCGACCAGTTTGTTCATGAAAAGTGATTGAGGGATAAAAACAAGTGATTAAAGTCTCGCAACATGTTTCACGCCTTCATTTTACCAACAAAAGTAGCAGTAGCTTTAGTCCCAAGAATAAATTAAAAATTAGGTATTTCACACCTCCTAAAGGACAATTTTTCTATTTTGGGGCAGAAAGATAAAAATTCTAGGTTGGTATGTAGGATGTTCCAAGCTTTATGGAGCAAAACATGGGGGGAGACATTTATGGCCGTTTCTCAAAATGATTTACGGTTAAACATTGAAAACAAACTATCTGGCATTGTTTGCGACAGAAAGTATTTATTTATTTTTTGGAGGAAAAGGATGTTTTCTTCTTTCCATTTAATTAATGAACGTGACATTTTACCTTATCGCGCAAAGACGGTCTTTTAGCCGAATCCAGTGTCATGAGAGGCATTCAGGACAAATTTAGACTTGCAGAATTCCATCAAAGAACAAAACAGCGGTCTCGTTGTAGAATGAAATGACACTACGACTGAATTATCCCGGGCATGTCTACCCAGTGTGCATTAACATTTATAAAATTTGACCCCTTTTTCCAAAAAAGATTCGGCTTTTGAGATATTTTGCTGCTCCGCAGAAAGGTTGGGCGTTAAGCAGGTTCACCATGGCCGGACGGATGGTCACTGACAGACAGTAGTACTGTTGACCGCCTTTTAAAGGTTTTGTACTATTTAAATGCTCTACTACGGGCTGATTGGGCATGTTTTCTGTGGATACGATGACTTCACGCCTTTGTTTACAAGCGGCTTCATCAACACATTCCATTACTGTTGCTAATACTCGTGATTGATGGTGTGGGCTGTTGGCTGAATATAGTACCACCGAGGTACCTACTGAATTGAAATTAGACCATCTACTCCGGTTTTAGTAACTTTGTTTTGGCGAACTTCAGACAAGCCCACTTTGCCGCAGTCTTGCCAGTTCGTTTGACCTTGGTGGACATTAAGTAGGAACACCTTCATACCGAGATGGGTGATTGAATTCCCCCTGCATGTAGCGCCAGTGTAGGGAACAAAGATGGGTTTTGTGTCTCAGTAATCCAAGCAGTAAGTCTCCTATGGCTGCGATTACAAGTTGGCGTTACGTCACGGTTTTAAAATAAAACGGTACAATTTTATAGGGAACAGACACTTCTTTTGGAAAAACATGTCTGCAAATAAAGTTACATCCCAGAGTTTCATCCTGCTGTTGAGTTTTTTGCAGCAATCTGAACACAACAGCACGGTGTGCAGTCTGTTGGACCTACTCCCTTGAAGTTAACCAAAGCAATTAGAGTAGACGTAAATCTTACTTGGAATAGCAGCAGAAAACAAGAATGGACACACCTCGCCGCTGCAGTTGTAATGCGCCACATCTGTGTCAAGTAGATGAGTGACACGTGATTAGCACTCCCTGCTTGTAAAAAAATTCCTGGAACTTAGGCTTCTTTCATCAGTGTTATAACCTCTTAATGAGAGAAAAAAGACAAAGGAAGTTGGAACAATCGCCCGGATAAGCAGTGCACATTCTTTTATATACTCGGGTAGGAAGGAGTGCGGCCCAGCAACTTGATTAACGGTGTCTAGACTTGGGGTTGGTCCGGGACATTAGCACCGGTTGCGTGTAATAGCTTACTCCCTACTCTGTAGAGTACTGACACAGTAGATATTCCTCTTTAGAGGCAATGGTTGGAAACTCAGCAACCTCGGTTTGATTTGAACAACTAGATATATTTAATTAAAGTAAACCAAATTCTTCTTTAACTGTCCTGTTCAGTTAAAACACTAATTTCTAAAACGTTGCCCGAATTTGTGACAGGATGAAGAATTAAGAGAAGTAGATATGCCTTTTTCATTAAAAATAAGTCTGAGAGTATGTAATGTTTTAACTTGGGTGTTATCTCCACTGTTAAAGAAAAGAAAGGGAAACGCATGAGAATCACTAACAGAACCTGAGAAAGTATCAACGTCTAAGAACTAGGAGGTCACATTAATCTAAGGTGGAAGATTTAAAAGAATTTTTTCCACTTTTTAGGAAATGAATTAATCTTAGTATTTTTAGCTGTGAGTGAGGGGCACTCATTTACACTAAAAAATTTGCCCATTCTTTGGAGTAATCACTCATTACTTGACTATGAAGTACAAAAGACAGAGTTAAATCGCCGTTGCAGCCTTACGTTCTCAAGATTTACCATAATCTACTGATTATTGCTTCAATGTAAAAAACCACATTCTTTTATAAAGTGGAGACAAGCCCACGGCTTCCAAAAGATTTATTTTTGGGTGCTTTGGGATGACTAGGGGCGCTGCCTCGGTTGAACCTTTGAGAGAACGCCCAAAACAAATTAAGAGGAAATTAAAGTTTTTTGGCTACCGGAAAATTGTTTAACGTAATTAACTGGATTCATGGGGCCCAATAACGGAAGCTCCACTGAAGCTTGTGTTGTGGCCAGTGATAAGGCATGCTCGCGACGGAACAACTTAAAAGCGTCCTTCGACAAACTGCTTACAACTTTGCCAAGAAAAAATGTGCTTAAATGACACTTCAAATGCAGAAAACGACTACTTTTTTCTACACTCTCTCTTCTACGTGTTTTTTTTTACCGGAGAATATTGTCCAAGCTTTGGTCCGTCTTCAAGCGGGCGTGGAATGAAGAATTTGCATCTAGCTTAACAACTCGGCCAACCATAAACGAAGCGTGTGACATTCTTTCCACGAGATCAAATCTGCTAGAGTCAACTCAGTTGATTGTCAATTACAGAAGGAAAAAGGCAGAATAATAACTTGCAGAATCACCTCAGGTGAAGGTGCAAAGAGGAGATGGACTATATAGTAAAAGTTAATTTGTCCACACGGAGGATTCAGTCGCCGCAGTTCCGTTTGAATCCGTGGCTCGGTGCACCTTCAGGCAGGACTCAAGGATTAGCCTAGCCTTTTAAAAGCTGGTCTCTCTTATTTCATGTCGGTGTAAAGTTTAGGCAGCCTCTAGATAAGTAGAGGGAAGGTGAGCAATACAATTCGGAGCCTGGAAGGCAGGCGGATCCGTCAAATCTTTGCCAAAAACAAGTGTAAAATCGGCTTAAGGAGGATTGCCTGTTAATTAACTAACCCATTCCATAAAGTGTAGCTATCATTCAACAGCATGTTGAAAACGCAGAAATTCTTTTCCCATATTCATGTAAATTATGGCAATTCTATGACTCTATCATAGCAACTGTTTCCATCACAACAGCTGCAACAATTCAAGCAAATTTTAGGTGTTGATATTATAGGCTAGTGATAGGTTGCCTATTTAATGGAAAAAACACCGCACAAGTATTCGGAACATCTCATGATAGCGGACTTACCTCTACTCCTTCAAACTCATCCAAATCACTGAAAGATCAGTCACCAAACGGTGAGGTGGCTCAAAAAATTGCCAGCTCTTTTATTTTTACTAGCAGAAAATTTTTGCTGACCAAAGGCATAGGCAAGGTCAGGTGACAAAGAGGATCTTAGGAGGATTTTCGGCTTATGTTACACCATCAGGTTATCTCTTCAGTGCTTTTATTGGACTTTTTAACCTTTCCAAAATGTTGGCTTTCTGCTTTATGTCTAGTTTCACTCGGTTTTGAAGGATCAAGGAACTTCTCATCAGAATTCGAAGAAGGTATGGCAGCAGAGCATATCAGCGCTCAGAATGAGAGATTTCTGGTACTGACGAGAACTTCAAATAAAAGGTATGCCAGCTTGGGGCAGGGAGGCTTGAGTGACGAAACAACTTGTCTATGCCAATATGAGCTAAGAAAGTTGTGGGAAAAGCTACAGAGCACGTGGGCCTCATCCACATACATTGATAGGTAATAGACAAGGAGCCACAATGACAATCAAATTGTTCTTCATTTTCTTGACGTATGCCATAAAAACGCACAGTAGATTGATCACCGACTGACAAATGAGCAATGACCCATTACCCAACCCTTGGTTAGATGTTACTTCCCACCTCTTCCAATCCTCGTAAGATCAAGTTCTGTGTGTAGTGGACTGCAGATGGAGCTGTTCTCCAAGCAACAACTGTACCCGACATCCATCTGCTCGCTAAAACATGAAGGATTGTTTGGGAGACATCTAATTCTTCCTCCTGCTGATCATCAACGTCTTCATCTGAGACAGTCAGGAATAGTAGTGACTCCATGGCAGGAAGGCCTTCGCCTTTTCCTTACAAAACATGGAAACACCTCGTGTCTCATGATTCATGCCCTATGTTGTCAGAAGTCGGAGCCACGCGAGAATGAGTACCGAGGAGAGGATGAGAGAGTGGTGGACACTGCCTCATGTCCACGCTCAGTCAAGGCGTCCGAATTGTGCCCGATGGCATTGGCTGGATGGTGGGTGACACTAATTCCGAGCATTAGCCTTAGATGTGAAGTAAACTGAAGAGTGGGCAAACAACAGTGAGAGGAAGACGGTGGAAGGTAGGACCAAATGTACTCAATTCTCTGCATCCAGCGGCAATTCTTCCCACCAAGGTGGAATTCTCGAGAAGCTTGCACTGTCGATGGAAGTGGGTGGATGGGATGTTAAAATTTTAACTTTTACAACCCATTTTTAAGGATGTCCTTTGTAAGTATTCATTTCAAAATACTTTTTAAGAACTCGCTTTATCCTTCTGGCCTCTTAACACTGACGTGGAGGTCGACTTTCTGACTTTCAAAGTACCCACAACAAGCCGCAGCTCTCATCAGGCCTCTAAAGACAACTTATGTGTTACCTTTCTGGCCAATCTACAAAGACAAAACCGTGCAGCTGCTTGAGACAGTTGATATTAGCAACAGAGTAAGCTTTAGAAGTGTGCTTCTATTTGTGATATTGGAAAAATGCCAGTGGGAAAATTTTCATAGCCTCCGTTTAGTTATGCCCTTTAAATGTTAACTGCTCTTCTCCTCTTCCTGTATGCAATAGGAAATATTTATCACTTTAGAAGATATTCTACAGATCCTTTTCAAGACCTCTAAAATTAATTATCACTTCTTTATGGGAACAAACGACACTTGGTCTTCCTGGAAGGAGGATTAATGAGACAAACGTAAACAAGTGATAATTAATCACAAATCACTTCCTTGCGATATATTATTAACGAGTTCACTGCTAACTGCATAAAATCCGCGACCTAGTGATCTTAGGGATGACACCAAAAGCGGCAAGGAAGTTAAAAAGAGAAGACGCAAGTCGAATGGCAATGGCACCATAAATGTTAATTACTGTTGAATATACTGGATAAAAAGCGTCAAAGTCGTTTAAAAGAAGTGAATGATAATACGATTACCAACTTAATTGATGCCGTATCTTATATAGTTTATTTAAGCCTGTCCACTTAAATACACTTGGTATTAGCATTCATGTCACAAATATGTGACACAGATTCCTTATATGTTCATAATTGCTGTGATGACACATACTTGGGTCACAAGTTGACTCATTTGGTCCAAAACAATAGGACAATTAAGCAATTGCCAAATTTGCCAACTTTGAAACACGGTGACAAACCTGCAAAAATTGTTCATTCACTGCCTTTAAAGGTGACAAGAAATGGTTAACGAAGTGGGAAAACCTGTCGTGGGATTGCATGGCATAGGCTGGAGGATTAAACAAATTCTCCTCCATACTAAGCATAGCTAAATAAAAGGCACAATCCTTTAAAAGGAAGTGCTTTATGATCCAATAAATGCAAAATGATCTCTGGCAAATTTGTGCCTGAGTGCTTCTTGGAAATTTGATGAAGAGATGGTGTACCACCGCCAGGTACAACCTTGAAATGCATGTCCTATTAGCGGCAATTTGGCGTGGAATGCAATGAAAACAAAGACGCCAGCGTTATCTAAAACACCCTTTCCTACCACCGATTAGCGAGCCGAGAGTTCGGTGTGCTGTGTGCAGATTATCACACAATCAACAGATGCTACACTCGGAGATGTGTGTTCGCTTGTTTTAACGCATGCGAATTTGCGTCCACTTTTCTCCTCCCAACAATAAGAAGGAAACTTTTTTAAAATGTTCCGTTTTTTTAAAAAAACTACAAAAGACGGTAATGCTTTCCTTTGAAGGAAACGAAGGCGCTCAATTTTATTGGGGAACACCAGAGTTAGTCCTCCCCTCCTCCTCCCCCCACGGGGGAGGGGAAATGAGGTGGTTCCACCTGTTTGCGCTTGAGACCTAAAAGGGCGTTTTCAAACAAGCAGGGGCTACAAATGGGAAGACCAAGATGGTGGGAGAATTGAGAGTGACATGTCAAAACTGTCATGCGATTAGTCATATAAAAACACGTAAAAAATTGGTTTCCTATTCTACCGTGTTAGTCTACAAAATTAACAAGTTTTTTGGAAATTCGCCTATACAAAATGAAAAATTACTAGATTAAATAAGACTTTTTAGAAGAAAGCTAGTTTAAGTCTTTAGGCCCTTTCCCATTTTTTGTTTCCTTTAGATATCATTACACATTTTCCATGCCAGCATCTGCAACCTTTCAGGACACACATTAAATGCCATTATGCTATTTTAAATACGAAAAAGTTGGCGGAAGTCAACTAGAAATCATTAAACAAAAATTTTAACTACCTAGAAGCCTTGAAAAACCATTTTTGAGAATTTGTTGACATCTTCCGAAATGCCGAGAAAGCGAAACTTGTCTGTCCACTGCATTCGAAAATGTCATATCATCTGGCGGTGTCTAATGCGACCTCTTAAATGTCACATCCAAGAGGAAGTTTCACTCAAATAGGTGAGTGCTTTTGACATTTCTACCAGTTGACCGTGGCACTTATTCTGTAGGTACATGTTATTAAAAGCACTGAAAAATTTCCAAATGGCGATTTGTTTTGTTAGTTTGCTTTGTAGGCAGCAAAATTGGCTTCCCTGTTTATTTGAGACGAACGGAAATGTAGAAGTTAGTCAGACTTGCTCCTACTTCATTAAAAGTCAACCCTGTTAGTGAGATGATTGTATTTTGAATGAGAGAATATAAGTAGTATGTGAACTCTTTTGATTGCCAACAATAGACGAGGGTCGCATTGCATTTCTTTTGTTGTTTCTTCTTCTCTTCCCTCGGATTCTGACCCTTAAATAGGGAAGACTGGCAAGACGAGAACATTATATAGTGTAGCTATGTGGAATTTCGTAAACGATAAAAGATTTTTTGAAGCGGCTGTGTTTGTCTTCTCCGCCTCCTCGTGGGTGGAAAACATCTTTTTAACTACGAGGGTTACTTCAGTTTACCCTCATGCCCTCTAACGAGTCCATTCAAAAAAATATATGCCACAGTTTATTTTAACTGCAAAATTAGCTTCACTAAGAGAACAAGGATGCGTATGAAATGTTTTTGAAATCGTCATTATCCATTTTAAAACAATCCCTGTTAAGTCATTTAGTCTGAAGAACAAAGCCTCCTTCTTCTGAGCTAAGTTTCAAAATTTGAAATAAATCTCAATATGTATTAAATCGGAAATACGTTCTCATAAGTCTGTTGATTTTATGTTCAAATTAAAGTGGCAAAGAGAAATGTGTTTCCAGCCGCCACATCCGGCTTCAGGGTGATTAGTGTAATATACTACGACTACCTTTTTAGGCCCAGCGAAGCAAAGTGTTTCTGTTGACTCTGTTAACAACTCTTCAGGCCTCTAGCTTCCAGAAGGCTTTGAGGGGACGAAAGAAACAACCATCCGGATTTCGTTGCCTTGACACTACGTTTAAAAGTCACAATAGTAGAGCACCTACATCTGCAACATTCTCAGAAAAAAACACTCGAATTTGGAAGGAGTGGCTCCTCTCTGGAGCGTTCCAAAAAACCGATGACAATCTATACGTTGAAATGGAAACGAATTAGCAAAAACGAATGCTACAAAACACTATCTCTGTTTAGACATCTTCGCAATGTAGTTAGCGAAGAGGACGCAAACCTGAATCCATCAAAATCCTTCAAATGGATCGCTGAAGTTAAAGGTCTGCCTGATAGTTAAGGGAATAAAAAGTGACACAGCATTTGTTTAAATCACGTTATTAAATGCGCGCGGCAGTTTACCTTACCATCTTGGTGTCAGGAATCCAGACATGTTAACACGTTTAACCCATTTTGCGAGATGCCTTTGTAGGAGTAGTGAGTCTGCACCGCTATGATGTACTACACTTCGGTACCGCTTATTCATCTGCTGCCTATCTAAATCACTTTGTCCTTTTCAAGATGACATCCACTGTAAACATTAAGTAGCCGTGTCTATCATTTATTTGTGGGAATCTATCAAGTCATGTTTGCACTAAAAGTCAGGCATTTATGTCAAGAAGTGACTAACCTTCATAAGTGGGTTCCAGCTAATAATAAAATCCCTTTGACATAATGTAATTTCAGGTATTTGGATTCTTATTTGAGACTGCGAGGCAGTACTAAGCTGGCTGAGTAAGACTTTATAAAGGGAAAAAATAAAAAAATGAACATTTTCCTCAGGAACTACAACTTTAGAGTGAATGATTGGATATACTCACGAAGAGCTTACTTCCTTCAATCTGGGGATGACTCCTGATGGTTGGACGCTCAAGTTGTCCCATAATGCACAGGAACTGTATTTTATACTTGAAAGCAAAATCGTGGTTGACTACCAAGACGGGCCTCATCCCATCTTCCTATTTTATGGGCTGACAAGCCCGATGGATGGACCGACTAATACCGTGACCTCTTATTGTGTTTCTGCCATTCGTTAAATAGTATTTAATCTTAAGCTCTCTCTTTATCGAATCCACTAAGATACAGCTTTGCCTTGACTCCTAACTCCTTCTTCTTATGTAAAAACTCAAGTTATACCTAAGTTAGTCGTAAATTAAGCTTGTGAGATTATAAAACATCCTGACTCAAGAAATGAAAAACCCTTTATAAGGTGATAGGATTTCATGCTTCATCTACAGGCCCGACGAGGATATTTACTTTTGAGGTGTTTAGTTTGCAAACACATGCAAGGAGTTTTTGTCATCAATGATAGGCAGTGGATGCGGGTTTGGATGAGGGCGGGTGAGGAGGTGAAGAGGCATAAATATTGGGCCTGGTGCACATATCTTCTCGTAAACAACAAAAGTTTAGTCCAAGCTGTTAAAGTGACACCCAGTTATTTCGGCCAAATTGCTCTTGGCCATGGGAGATGCTAAAGTGTCTGTGGTATTGGCGACACACTACCACACATACATCTCACTAGGACCTCAAAATCAGGAGCGATAGAAACCACATTTAAGAGGGGAAGCGAAAACGTAGCGCTTAGGAAGCAGACATGCCTAAACACAGAGGCTCTTCTTTGATCTTGGCAATTCACTTGACTTCATTTGTTTGTTTTAAAGACACTCTTTACCCTCCTCTGGGGGCATCTTGCTTAAGAGAATAAGGTGATGGCTAAGGTGCTTCGCAAAGCCTTCGTGTTAGATTTGAAAGAGCAGATTGGTGGGTAGAATTCTCAAAAGCACTTTTATTACATACCGTACACATTTTTGTAACGCTCAAGTCAAGTCGTTTTTAATGTCACATCAGAGTGGGGGTGTATTTGGTTAAGAAACTGTTGGCACACATTACGGTAATGACGTAGTAGCCGAAACGTGGTGACTCAAGAGCCCACAATTAACACAAATACCAGTTCACTGCATTGTACCTTTCACTCTTTTGGGTGTTGTCCTTCACACTGCCCTTTACCACTCTCCCACCTCTAGCGTCACGGCTTTGTGTGGGAGCATTAGCATAAAGGCGATGTTTGAAGGAGGGGACAATACCTCCAGTTACGGTTATTTGTTTGTTTCCCATAAAGAAAAACAAGTAAATTCTAAGGAATACCTGAAAAATGAATGCTTTTAAAAAGTACCACCAAAATCCATAGGACATCTCCGGCTAGAAGTCACACACCTCTCCTACAAGAAATGCGCTAATAAAAATGCAATGCAAAAGTGAAATATAGCATCATGAATACCGCCAACTGCTACCTGTGCCAACTTGCCCCCCCCCCATTAGTCCCGTGTGAATGCACAGGATAGGCTGACGAAATGGCTCCACTTGTACATGTGAGTCATGAAGAGACAAAATTGTCCATTCTTGTCAAGGATGTTTAGTCATCTGGGTGATTGAACGAGCATGCGGGTGAATTTGCTCACCAGGTGCGGCGCCAACTCATGCTCTTAGGCATAAAATTTACGCCACCCGCCTAATTAAACGCTGTGCTTGTGTGCACGCACGCATGCACATATCTACGCACCAACCATGCGTGCGCGATTTCTACTGGCTGATGCGTCAGCCAATCAGAGCGAAGTCGGGTGGACATTGGTAGATGGCGAATTCAATCATCACTCGCCATGAGTTCGTGATGTACAAATGCCAGATGTCGGCAAGGTGGGACAAGAATTCCACAAACGAGCCATTCCCAAAGTAAGTCTATTCCAGTTTTTGCCACTTTTTATTACCTTCACTACATTTTTTATTTATTGCAATATACCTATCCCCTGTTTTCGCATTTATTCATCAAGTTACACTCCCAATAAAAGGTGTCCGCGTATCTGAAACTTGATTCCCATGAGATTATCATATTATTTTCGAACTCAAGGAGTCATTAAGGTAAACCTGATAGCCTTTTTTAGCTACTATTTAACGAGTTCTCGTGTGTCACTCACATTATCACATGCTTGATTCTATGCACAAATAAGTGAAACTAACGCAAGCATTCGTTAGTCTGTACTTTTTTCAGTGGAAATGGTTCCGTTTTGAATCACTCCACACCTGATGAGAGTGCAACGCTTTAGGAAAGGTCACAGCACGAACGGCCTTTGGTGTTTCGAGTACACATTCGCATAGAAAGAACCCGGATTTGGTTTTTTTTGCACAGTGCACGTGCTTAGAGTCGGTTTTTAGGTAGTCATATTAATGAAATATGCACAGGTATTTTTGGACCACATTAGCTTCAGTGAAAGTGCTCATTGTAATCGAAATTCAAGTGAAATGGCATTGTAAGCACATGAGCACGGTGGAGTGAAATCACAGGTAGCAGATTAAACAGAGGAATTTACACGATAGGAATGAGTTCCACACTGAAATAGCCTAAGGATTTTGGCGTGGAGTGGCATTTTGCAAGCACCCTAAACATATTAATCGGAACACAATAGACTGTGGGAAAGCCTGTTGCGTTTATCTGCAGTCGTACGTGGGATTAACTGAAGTGAATGTACGTTCAAAGGTATTTGAATGACATGGAGAAGCCTTAACATTTCAGTTTCCGAATAAGTGGGGCACAGGTAGCAGTCGATCTCTTAGGGGAGAAATAAGACCGGTACATTTTGTGCGTTCACCTATGGCGGTATTTGGGCACTTAAATATGGGGGCTCGGCAGGTTGATTCGGAAAGTTGCAACATTGTGCAGAACTCTGTGAAATTGTGTGGAATCTCGAATCCACAAATCAGTCAAAGTCTAGATCGTAGAAAGGTCAAAAATCAAACGGATTCTTTACTTAGCTACCTGATAATTGAAAAAAAAACTGGTGCACAACTTTAACGGCGTACAAAATTAAGTTAACAATATTTGCTATGGTTTTGCATCATTTTTTTCTGAAGAATTTCGCAAAAAAATTGCAACATTAACCGCCTCTTAAAGTTATGGTCCAAATTCAGCAAAAAGTATGTGAAGATTGTGGTGCGGAATTAATAAAACGCGACATAAACTGGAACTTTAAATAAAAAAGTGGTAGTTGACTTTATGAAGGGAAACTGAAGGGTTCAAACAAGCAACTATAGAAGCACTTCATAGCATTGTAAATCAAAATTCAGTAACTCGCATGAGTAGGTGTAGCTAGGAGGAGTTTCCCACATTCGAAGGTAAGTTAATGTCATGTGTGGGAGTAAAACGGGCCAATTTTATTGTAAAAATCCAAAAAAATAAATAACTCGTGCTAAAGTGGGAAGAAATTTGAATTAAAAAGTCTTTAGGGCCCTCATTGAAAGATTTTCATTTGTTTGAATTATGTGACCCTTTTTTAGCAAAAGCTGGTTATTTATAATTTGTTTTATTTGACCAAAACGTTTACCTCTGCTTGCAATGCAATTTCTTGAAGACATTCGTCCAAGTTTTCAGTAAAATTCCCACTTATTTATGTTTAGAAGGCGGTTGGTAGTATACTTGGGAAATCTAACATTGGTAGTTCCTAAACTTTGTGTGTGGTGCAAAGTTCCCGAAAATTAGAAATAACTTACAAAATACCACATCTCTAAATAAGTTTGTCCATGATGTTGGAGTAGTAATGTAGGACTATTTTGCTATTGGACTGCTCGCCCTGCCTTCGTTGCTGAAACCGTATTACGATCATGCTTAAATGAAAACCCTTATTTGACGAAACGATCGCTGGAAATTCTGAAACCGGTTGTTACCTATCCATTTGGACAAAGTACAACAATGCGCAGGACAGCACACATACTTGTATGCAAATACTGCAAATGTCACGACGTGACAATACCTGCTTAGTTCATACAGAGCCGTCTAACCAAAATCATGGTAAGGTGATAAGGCATGGGCGGCACCTCTCTCTCATCACTTGCATCCAGTACACTTGCCGTGGATCAGTCCAGCGCAGTCCAGTCGCAGACACCTTTAATCAGGATGAGTGTCGCCACCGCTTTTGCGTTCATTCATGCCACAGTGCGTGGCGATCAATCGAGCCTCTCGCCAACCAAGACACGAAAACACTCTCCATCTACAAACAACCACAAACACGTTTTGCTTGGCGATTCAACACTCAGCCTGTAGTTTCCAGTAGTGGCAACAGACAGTTGAGTGGTGTGTCTGCCTCACACACGTCTGTGCCACATGTACACCCAACTGACGGTGACAAGTTCCACCGCGATGATATGCAGCTGACAGCACTGCAGTCATTCCTGTGAGCCTGGTCCACACACAGGAGACGAAATTTCGCTCACCAAACCGAGGTATCAAACTCGTTCATTCACTGAGATAGAGTTGCGTATTTTTGGTACCAATATTGGTGAATAAATTGAGGTAGCCCCTCCTGCGATGCTTCAGCAGTGCTGATAATCTTTCCGTTCCAATGCTTTTCAAAGAGCTCTCGATTTACAAAAACTGTAAATTATTTTTGTTATAAAGTCGAATAAATCATGAACGAAAATTTCAATTTTTCCCTTAAAATCAGAAGGTGAAGGTGAAATTTGACTTATAGGAAAAATCTGACGACTTCTTTCCTTTTTTCTTGAATTGCAGATCAACTACGTCTATGTGATACGGTAACATGCTACCTAGGATTTTCCTATTCTTCCTCCTCATAACTCTTGTTCGCGCAGAACCCAGTGTGATAGACAGTTTAACTATCCAACTTCCATCACTTCCAGACGATGGTGAGCCCCCAATCCCGCCACCTGTAAAGGATTCAACATCGACGTCGACAACAACAACGACGACTACATCTGCCACAACCACATCATCACTACCTTCAGTGCTTTCATCGCAGACTTCACCCCTAATAGATTTTTCAGGACATTCTCCAAAGAATCCTCCATGTCCTGGGATCATCTGTTTCACAATGACTCGTCTAAACGGTTCCACCATCTTTGATTGTACTACAGAACTACCTCGAGACTCCACAGTGGCTTATCTACTTGATTGTAACTACTGGCAACCGCCTAGCACTTCTTTAATCCCAATCACAGCAAAGTTTTTTAACAACGGTCCTAGGTCTGTTCTCAATGCTGCCAACCATGCGGTACCTCTAAGAGTTGTCCTCAAACCCCGAACGGCAAACCCCAACCTTCGGATAGCTGCTGACGCTATGGTACCTGGGGCATTATCACGGCTAGTAGAGGCCGTTCGTCAACACGTGAAACCTCAATCCACCATACCGATTAAATTATCTTTAATTATGGTGAAGATTAAGCGAATGACGTACGAGGACTTGGCCAGCGTCTTTATGGTCGCAAATATAAGCGGCTTAATCCTCTGGAATCCGGATCACCTAGAGGAAACGAGTTTTTTGCAAGATGCAAACAAAGTATCTGCATTTTCAGAGACCTACGTCCGACTGACCTTTTACTGTGAGACGGAGAATGACTTTCCAGCTTTTGGACGACTATGGTTACCGTGGTTGCGGTGGCAAGTGAAATTTCTGCAGTGTAGAGGTCACTACACTTGCTATCGATGGCCACGTGAAGAACGGTTGTGTTGTAATCCAAAGCGGTGCCCAGAAACTCCCGGCTACGTGGTGACCCATGCGGATAAATTAGCTAAACGAGATCCTGCAGCTTCTCTTGTCCATCAGCAACAGGTGCTGGACTTTTATTCCTGTGAAACAGAGTCCGATTTGACTAACCCCCTAGTAGAGTTAAAGAAGAGGGAAAATTGTTGGGCTATTCCCGGTTATGGTGTTTTGGACACAACTCTTCGACCTACAGAATCCACCTCTACGACGACAACTACATCCACTACGCAGATTCCTCCCACCGTCACAACGGAGAATGCGGATCTACTGAAGTCTACAGCTCCGCCTTCAACAACAAACACGACTGTACCTCTCCAACCAGCTCTAAAGCAAGCACCTGCAGAAGAAAGCTTAATTGACCAAATAAGGATGCGGAATCTGGTTATTGGAATAATTTGTCTACTTCTGCTTAACCTAATCACATTCTCCAGCTTTGTGGTTGCTTGTTGTTGGGCTTGGCGGAAGCTCAGTGCTCAACAGAAGTCCACTGAAGTGACTGGAAGTTATATAGCTAGTGGAACCTACGAAAAGCAAGGTAATCTACTAACTTCCTTCTTCTGTCCAAGTGTACTGACCCCTTTTTGCTGCTCTTGATCTTGGATAATTTTTAGATTTAGGCTATCCATACTTTGATGACGACTTTTGGTGGCAGAGGGTTTACAACTACGGTAATTAACCTCGGTGTTGTGTTTGTAGAAAGCCTTTTCGTTTAAATCATGTCCATGGTGCATAATAAGTCATCTCTAATGCCATTTGACTATATGGAGGCATTTACGGATTCCATACTTGGTCCATTCACCATTCTTCTAACCAAACCCTAACGCATTTTCATCCACCTGTGCCATTATTTTTTCTTTATTTTACAATGACAATCACTTTTCACATTTAGTACGGTTCGAGGAAAGTTGAGTTTATAAAAGGGAAAGGTAAAGTTGAAGGAGTGGATACCACATTTCTACCTCCTGGTATGTTTGCACACACGCGGCTCGGTGTTTAAGTGGTCCACAGGATGATTCATTGTTGAAAGTTTAGCCAGTACTGCTTCACTTCTGCAGTGGAGTTGGCACCCAGCACAGGCGACTCTTCGTCTTAGTGAATAGTTGCGATCTATTCCCCGTTTCGCGTAAATATTTGTCTCTTTGTGAGGACCAAGTCCACAGAAAGCTGTATGTCATCGCGGTAGAACTTGTCACCGTCAGTTGGGTGTACATGTGGCACAGACGTGTGTGAGGCAGACACACCACTCAACTGTCTGTTGCCACTACTGGAAACTACAGGCTGAGTGTTGAATCGCCAAGCAAAACGTGTTTGTGGTTGTTTGTAGATGGAGAGTGTTTTCGTGTCTTGGTTGGCGAGAGGCTCGATTGATCGCCACGCACTGTGGCATGAATGAACGCAAAAGCGGTGGCGACACTCATCCTGATTAAAGGTGTCTGCGACTGGACTCGACTGACCCACGACATGTGTGCTCACACCACCTCTCCTAGCTAAGCCCCTGGAGCCCACCTCTTTATAAGCATAAATCTTCTGTAGATGATCTTTCTTAAGCGACCCAGGTAAAAACCGCATGGTCAGTAACACTGAGAAAGACTAAGTACCTTCTCTTGTTAAATCCCATTTTAAATTTTCACTTCCACTGCTGCTTGTGATTCGTAGCAAGTCAAAGAGTTCTCCTCTTGCCATCATATTCCACATTAAAAGCAAAAATATTCTCTAGAAGGTGTGAAAAAATGTGCACACCTCTTCACTTCCCTCCGCTAGGATTTGGCACTGCAGATCGTTGGAAGCCAGAGGATAATTTTATTGTCCTAATTCTATTCTCTCAATGCACCACCTCTCGTACTATTCAATTAAAGGTCATAAAAGATTGAATTTAACAGTTTTTGCACACATGGATGTGTGTGAATCCAGGAGGCCTCATCAAAGAGCACCATCCGCACTGAGGTTAGATATCTGTGAATTTCATGTCTCGGTGAAAACTACGCAATGTGACTTAGGGTTAGGATCTCAAAAAATGTAATATACATGTAGTGCTTTTCGACATCGCTGTTTCACGCCGGCCACCACAAGACTGACGGTGGTAATAGGAACTACAAACGAACCAGGTATCTGGCGAGAGCGCATTTGATGCCAAGTTCCATGGTCCGTCTTCTCACTCCCTCATGCATCCTCGCTCTCCTTCCCTCTCCCTACCACATATTGCCACCGATTCATTCATTGACTTCCCGCTGATCAAAACTTTGTGCTAATTCACAGCCAATGCTTTTCCTATGTCAGTCAGTAATCACGCACACCCGGGTTACCAAGCCCTCCCTTCCTCCTCGTCATCTGCCCTGTCCAGGCTCCATTCCACCCGCTATCAGCACTGCAACCGAAGTATCATTGATACGCACATTGCCTGGGGTTTTCACACAAACACCATGATAGCCATATAGTGGACGTTTTCAAGCCCTCCACTTCTGCTTTCTCGGTCCATTTGTTAACTGAGTGATTGGCGTGACCGCAAATATTTGACATGGCTTTGGGGATCCTTCTAGCGTAAGGCTCAACGAACCCAAAATTTACGGATCCGCTCACTAGTATTATACCCAGTTCCTCCTTAGAGATGTTATTAAAGACCCTGTCATTGAGTTTTACAGTGTAAAAAGCAAAGAATTTGCGTGGCTGAAGGTAAAACCGTCCCATAAACTTAAACACATTCATTTGTCCAGGCCTAGTTACAATGTTCATTGGAGAGAAGGTCATTTGTACTTCAGGTGCCAATCATTCCTTATGGAAACATTGGCTTTGTAAAACGAAACACTTTAATGAAGTACACAACACATCATTTTAATCAAATTGCGTCCCACTTCATTTATTAGTTTGAAGGTGCCTCTCTGGCTGTCTTATCTTCTGGCAGCCCAGACAGTTGGAAATACCAACAATAAAACTTTTTATCAATGATATGCACGAAATGGAAAAGCAGAAGTAGAAGAGTCCTAAAGTTACTTCAGAGTGAGAGAGATGTCACGTCATCTTAAGATTTCCAAAATTCAATTGCAGAATTCGATCACTCACACTTAATCTCCGTGTGTACTTTAAGAGGCTCACTACCAGGGTCTCAGAGGACGATCAACCACCACAGCCCAGATGTTGCATTGTTCTTCCAACAACACCAGCACTTTCACCACCAGGTTGACAAATAAAAGTGGTGCTTCTCAAGCTCCACCTGGATGTGATCATTCTCAGATCAAGAGGTTTCCACATCATCTCTGTTAGTGCAAACACAATCATTTGACTTGTGACAATTTGATGTAACTTAGCATCGCAAACGGGTCAAGGGCTTGTGTCACGCATTTGTGACGCAAGGCAAGGAGAGGAAAATGGGGACTACATGTATTGTATTTGTTTGGATGCAATCAAAATCTGTGAGTTGAATTTTGTTTTATTATTTAATTATGTAGAAATTAGGAAAAATGAGTGGATAATACATTTTTGATTAAAAAAATGGCAAAGAAATTTACCCTTGCAGCAAAATTATGAAGAGATAAGGGGATGGCACAACCCTTTCTCCTTGATTCAAGGTGATATTTCTGATAAATATCATCCAGAGAAAGCTTTTATCTCAGACTGATTTAAAACAGGTAATCGGAAAGTTAGGCAAGATGGATAACAATGAATCTGCACGTGACTTCCCAATTTTCCCCGCGTCACATATATGTGACATGTGGTTTTTATCGGCCCATGATAGTTGACTGCATCGTATCGTGCTACAGTCAAATTAGTTGAGTTTACAACCCCAAAGAAGGAGGCGTGGGAAATTTTCTATTTGAAGAGGATTGTGCACTTGATCAGTAAAACACAGGGCTTGTAGCCATTTTTACTTTCCCCTGAGATCATGGTACTAACTGCATGAAGCACTCCGTTGACATGACACGCTTCTTGATGGTTTAGAACCTTTTAACCCTGTCTATAATTTCTTAAAAAATGAGCCGAAACTGGCCACAGGTGACGCGTGTCCATCCGTCTGCTAGTACACAGAGGACCGACAAAGCCTTTTGACATGAAGATACAATCACATAAGACAGATCGGTAAATTTGGCCATAAGAGTACTCTCTGTTAAGATAATGCTTGACTGGTCGTTCCTTCTTGGCCTACACCAAAATCTTTGGTAAATGAAAACTTCTCTTTTGATTAATCGTCCCAGGCGATGCCCTAAGTACTTCTTTCATCCCATAGTCTAAATGTAACAATTCTTTCTCGATCCCTAAAATGGTGTTAAGCCTTCCCGGAGGCGATGTCTAGCAGCACGTCTCTCGCACCATTCCATGACTGGTGACATTACTTATCCTGATGAAGATAAATTGTCAAAGGTGAAATTAGTGGCTCCATTCGACTATCTTTTCATCTATTAGGTGATACTCAAAATAAAAGCCTATATTTGTCATTACTTTTATTTTCAAAGAAATCAACAGATCGTGGTTAATATCTCGTGAGTTTTATATTTTTTGCAAGGTTGCCTTAACCATTGCACAAATGTCTGTTCCACGGTTTTATAGCTCAAAAAATCAGTGAAGTAAAGTTGATGTTAAGTTCAGTCAAACAAAAATACAGCATTAATTAGTGGATTCTTAGAGTATGGGAAAGCTCTTCCACAATTTATTGCTTGAAAAAAAGATATAAAATGAAGATGAATTTTTCACAAAGCGGTTAATTTATGATTTAAAAGCAGCAATTTTGTGCGCACCACCTTCTGAGACACTGTTTGTGAATTTTATTTTCATTTAATAGGATTCTTGGATTTTTTGTATATTTTTCTTTCCTTTTTTTTAGATGCAGCATCTTCTGAAATGGCGCCGACTCCGTTATTTGCCCGAAGTGCTATCCAAAGCTCCTATGAGCACACCCCAGTAATGGGTTCTCGCGATGCCTTGTTGCCTACCTCCTGTACTCCGGTCAGTGTACGTAATGCAAACGGGCAACCACCCTCGGGACAAAAGTCAATAAAGGTCACCCGGGTCAACCAGTCATCGTTGCGGGGCCACCCACACACCATCATCATTGAAGGGGACGTGAATGGGGATGCTCCTTCACCCTCTCACATCTTTCCCCAGCCTCATTAAGTTTGACCTGTGCTTTTCTTTCCTTTAATTTCTTTCTTTGTTGCCTTCCTAACTTCCTCTAAGTGCAATCTCATTTTACCCGCCTCTTTGTACAGACGTTTAACCGCCGCATCTCGATGTGATTTTTATTGGCAAGAGATATCTGCGTGACCTTTTATTCGGGCTTCCGATTCTTATAAGTGAGCATAAACAGTTTCCGTTTTTCTGCCTTTGACGTTCTCCCCCATCTGTAACATAGATCTAGCTATATTTGTTAATAAAACCACCCCATGGGTTTCCTTACTTTGGTCTGGAAATAGGTAGATCAAGGGCTTTACTTGAAGGCGAAAGACCCTGAAGCCCGGAGGGTCATATCGTGGGATGGACTTGCAACCTGCCGTTACTGACGGGCCCGGATAATGAGAAATAAAGTTAAACAAAGGACTAAATTAGTACAGAACTGTTAAAGCTACTAATCTGCCCAATTCTCTGGATCCCTAGGCTTAAATAATTATGTAGTTTGAGTGACTGTGCGAAGTTTTCCGGTCCCATGTTAGTCACGTAATTTAGGCTACTAGTCATCCTCTAGTTAACTACCGGGATCTAGGAGCAGATGGATCACCAAAATATCGAATTATGTGTACCACCTGAAAGTATACTACTCAAAAATACGAAAAAAGATGCAACTATTTGCAATATCGAGATCCTAATGCAGGCAGAGAAATGGTAAAATTGTGACTAGATTAAATGCAATCTGTTATCATAAACTTAGAAAATATATGTCACGTATTTATGACGCTGGATGTGCCTGTATTCCCGGCCAAAATAAGGAGACATTTGCAATGAGTACGTTAAATTCAAGACAACAGGAAGCAGCTTCATCTCTAGTAAAACAATTGTAAGGGTTCCGGGGGCTGATTATCTCTACTTGGGCTGAGCTAGCATGGACTCTACGTTGACCTTAACCACCATCTTTGACGTCGTCTGCAGATTACCTAATTGGTCAGTTACCATGGTGTAATGTCTTGATTTCTTCTTGTATGAGTCCAAAAAGTGCTCCAGAAAGCAGAAATCTTTCCTGTCTCTCAGTAGATTGCAACTACTGAAGGAAAGGGGTTTCGCAAAGCCTAAAAGCAAGACGAAGGTAAAGCAGTGGAATAAAATTGCATGATGATGGCATGGAAGTACCAGTTCTTAGGGTCATACTTTTGATTGAGACTTAGTTAATACAGTCGGGTGTTTGTATAATTACTCACCCCATGGTACTCATGGGGTGGTAAATGTTCCTACGATTTGCAACTCCCTTCCTGTTTTAAGCGTTGCCTAAATAGACACATTACTTTTGGATACAACCAACCTCCAAGTCTGAAGTAAAAGCTTTAATGAATTTATTTCCCATTAGGTGGAGTTTATTTTTAGATTACCACGTCTTGTAGCGGCTTCAAGGGCAACTCGAGTGCTCGAATGGTAGAAACTGGTGTAGCTTTATGAAGGGGGCTCTGCGGGATCCCACTACACACAAGCGCAGCGGCATTTGGCTTTTCAGACCCCTTACTCTGTGAACTTGTTCACCATTCATCCGTCCATGTTTATGGCATCCACGACCTTCCATATTCCAGGCACATATGTTCCATTAACATGACCTTATTTCTTATAGTTGTGCTTTCGCATGCCCGGGCTCTTCAATCTCCAGAGGTTTTGAGCGCCATCTTGGCATCATCTCCATTAAAAGCAAAACTGGCATTTTATGCATCAATTGTAAAGTCCCGCCCAGATCAAATGCTTGGCTCCTCTTCAAGTAGGAAAACAGTCTTATAGCCTCTTGCATCCCCTTGGCTCTCGTCATCCTCCTCTTTATATGATCAACACAGCTTAGTGTACTTAGATGGAAATGACTTTGTCTTAGAAGACAAATAAATTTTCAGGCTAATGAAGCAGAAAGCCGACCTGCCTCTTGGCAGATTGCAAGGGCCGACGCTTAAAAGCCCGACGAAAGTAAAGCAGTAGTACAAAACTGCTTGGTCATGGTATGGAAGTATCGGTTCATAGGGTCATATTTATGGAGGAGATTCGGTTGCTACGGTGGTATGTTTGCATGTTTCCAGGCTGGAATTACTTGAACCAGCCTTGTATATGACTCACTTGACAAGTGTCCCTTGACCTTTCAAGGACGCTGAAGTTGAAACTCTCCTTAACGCCTCTTAGACACTTGTGAAATGGGTTCTTATCCCACTGATGCAGTAGAGGCTAAAGTCTTCTGGACTTTCAGCAAATCTTCAGCTAAACTACTTGCAGACTCGTAAGTCTTACATTACTTCCAGAAGTAACTCTAACATTAGAAGTGTCGGTAGTACAGAAAGAAATGTCCATTAATCTTGACTCCTTATTAGGCATATACAAATCAACAAAAGATTATTTTGCAAATGTTAACTTTAATAATGTACGACTGATAACTATTAATGGATAGTCATCAAGAGTGAATTAATGACCCAGGGGTTTAATTTATGAGATTATCAGTAAATAACATTTGAATTTTCGTGAAAAATGCTTCTAATACAAGTGATTTATATAAATTTATTGCAAAAATTCCTTTTAATGATATACTTTTACAATACCACTTTTCAGTGAAATATGGTAGAAGCGAAAATACTACTGAATTTAGACGTCGGTTTAATGCCCAGTCATTCTGTTGCAAAATATGCAGGAGAACCATTATCGGGAGAACGGCAAGGACGCCAAGCTGCAAAGGGTGCTTTACATGGAGCTCTGAAACTTGTTTACCAAACCCATTGTACTGTAACAATCCCAGACACACTATTGCGGAAGAAGATCTATCATAATCGTGAAGGTGGTCGGAAAGGCTGTAGTTAGGGCCCTCCCTCCCATGCCTTTCATTATAAATGCAACTCGAGAGTATGGAAGAGTTACGCGTATTTCGCCATACCAATAACTTGAGTATTAAATCACTCGGGAGTCTATCCCATTTTTGGTAATGCCTTACCAGCTCCTCTCCACACATAGGCAAAATGTTTTGTCCGGAATTACGCTGGTGGCAGTGTTTCTGAGGGCTGGGCCAAGAAATACGGAATTCCCGGGTTTGATGAGAGATATCAAATCCAGATGTCACAGAAGCCACGTTTTATAGACGCCTGGATCGCGGAGGACTGTCAAGACCATGTCAAATACCGGCGGTCATGTCAATTGCTTAGTGATCTAGATCGTGAGATCTGAAGTGAACAACATGAAAACGGCCACAATGTGGCTATCGTGGGCAATGTGCGAATCAATGATGCCTCGGTCACAATACTGATAGTGGGGAGACTGAAACCCGGATGGAACAAATGACAAGAAATGGGGCGTTTTGCGCAGCTGTTACGATTTGTGACTCGGGTTCGCATGAGTAGTGATAGACGTGGAAAAGAACTGGATGTGGAATAGCATGAAGTGTTGATCAACGGGAAGTCAGTGAATGAATCGGCGTCAAGATGCGGTAGAGAGAGAGAGAGAGAGAGAGAGAGAGAGAGAGCGAGTGTGGATGCATGATGGAACGATCCGCCATGAGGTAAGTAGATGGACCACGGAACTTGACATTTGCCGAGTTGCCCACTTGCTGGAGAAATGATGTATAATCTGGGCACCTACTTCGAGTGTGGTCTTATTACCTACGAAATGCGTTGTGATGACCGACAAGGAGCACCGAGTAAAACCCTCAACATAGGGCCATTGTGTTTCATGGACTTGTTTGTTTAAATTACACACTTACCTAGGCGGGCATTTCAATCTTTGCAAATTGTAGTCGTGATCTTAGAATCATTCTCTTTTTTTGCGTTTATAATGCGATTCTAATGAAGTCTCAACCTATGCGCACAGTTGTGTTAACTTATTTGTATCCTCTAGGTTTGGTTAACACCCTTTGAGAATTCATTAACTCGCCTCCTTCTCCTCTGACATTTTTAACACTGGCAGTAAGCCTCCCTACCTGCCCAGTTGCCTTTGTATTATTGGTAAATGCAAATTTAATGCACCATTAATGGTTCGTAGGACATTACAACTTGACTTTATGGTCATTAACTACGCACATCAGTTGGACTTTCTCACATTTCAGCGAGTGATTTGGATAAAGTTGAATTAATTGACGCCTGAAATGGGCGAAACATACACAAAAATTGTGTGACAGAAGATGATGCAAGTTGATAGACTAATGGATGCCTTTAAGAAGCTAGTGAATTATACTTCCTTAATATACTAGTTACCACCTTTATTATTTTTAACAATCAATGAGTTTTTGTGAGGAGGAAGGAACCCAAAAACAACAAAAGCTTATTTATAAGTTGATATGCCAAACTGTTAAAATTATAAATTAGGGATATACAAAGTAGGCCGGTACTTCTTAGGTTCAAAAGGAAAAGAACTGTTTGCAAGGTGTGGAATCTGCATTAATTTTTCCAAAGGTCATTGATTTCTGAATTAGTAGGTTGCCTTAAATATTACAGTTTATCATTTAAACGGTGCTAAATAATTTACATGCTAGTTCCACCCTGATTGTGATGGTCGGAGGTTTCGCACGCTGTCCAAACGCTTCTTTAGGGAGTAACCCATGTGGTGGTCATAGGGTAAATATAGGGGCACAAATCGTCACCAACCAAATTACCACCGTCTATAAAACGTTTGGTCAATTTCACACTTTTATTGCTCAATAAATGAGGTTCTCATCCATCACCACATTCTACCGTACTCGGAGACTCCTACTCGAGTGAGTATGCGAAGCTGACACGCATTTGTTAACAAAACACACCACCTCTCTCCAAATCTCACTTATCCACTACTTTCTACCTACTTGACTCTAGTACCCGCCATGCATTCCACCACACCGGACCAGACCGGATTCGACTGAACTGGACTGCAGCAGACCGGAGTGGTCTGCCACATGGGCACTGGCTATTGGCCATCGCAACACAACACACTCATCACGTCCTACTGCCTCCGCTGTCTCCACCGCAGCACAACAACCCTTCCAATCACCACATCACGTAGGGCCACGAATCGACTTCAATCCACCTCAGCAGCTGCTCAATTCACCACGGTTATCCATGCACCCTATCATTACTCCACTCTATCATCCACCACTGCAGCATGGTACGGTGCTTAAGTGTTTTGACATTGACGAAACTCGTCTGTCCTCTCCCGCCTCACTTCGAGAAGGCATCCGCATTGCATGTTTGTGGTACCTACACATTTGTAATCATCAGAAGTTGTTTTTGTGGAAATTGTAATTGCGAATGGATGGCGTTCGACATGAAGTGCACCGCATATGCCATTCGTTGTTCGTGGGGCACGCATTTGATAGCCTGAAGTTGCTCCTTCTTCCACTTCCGTAGGCGCGACGAAATGGTCGCGCTGTGGAAGGTGCGTTAGCCTCCGTCTATTGTACCATGCGAAGATTTCGAGGCATTTGTTCTTCACCTATTCTACCAAGGCCTTTCTTATCAAGGTTCTTCATAACAGTTAAAGTAAGTAATAGCAAAATTTAAATTATTGATTATCTGTTGCTACTTTTTTGTCAATTAAGTAGCGAGTGTCACCCATCCCTAGGGTGTTATAAAGGATTTCTAATTATACACATTTTATGAACACAAAACTCATCTTTCATACGTCCATAAAATTAAAGGAAAATTTTCTTCCATGGTACAAAATCATTTGTAAATATCTCAAATTGACCTTTGGTGACTATAAATCTACCTTAAGCTATATGAACCGGTTGCGCTACTGAACAACAGAAAGTAGAGCAACTCAAGTTGAATGTTGGAATTTGACTAGTTTCCTTTGAGAAAACAATGTATCAATAGAACACGGCCACCAGAAAATCTCAATCACTCAATCCCAAGGCTTAGGGCTGATTTAAATCACCTCTTCATTAGTTACTCTACTCACTAAATCATGAACATATTTTCTCTTACCACGGATCACGAGGGTTAAAATACTTCCAAAAGATAAAGTTTTGCTTACCTAAATAAACAACAAAAGGCACATTTCGATGATGTTTTACCGTACTAATCAAGAGCGTAAACCACAAACAGATTTATTGGGCCCATTTAAGGCAACAAATGTCTGAGCTGCCTAAAAGGCAAGTTTAGTACATTTTTCTTAGTAGATTTCAATTTTGTATTCATGATTAAATTGCCATGATAGCCCATGCTTGCTGAGGCTCCCAAGCAAGGGTTTTTTAATTCCTTTGGCTGACAGTTGGTGGAAAAGGCGCAGGAGGTAGCAGGTTTTTCCTCCCTTTCATAAATCACTTTTAGGGTAAGTCCTGCTTTACCTTCAAAACTAGTATTTTATGCAATTGAGTGGCCAGCCTTACCTCTTCGTACGAGTGCCTACCGTCTGAGGGTAAGGTGGATGGTGATATGACCAGTGATACGAACACTGCACTAATCACTTAAGAGGGGAGGAATGAATGGGAGATTGAGGGATTGAGTGACACAGTAAACAATCTCAAGTGCACGGGTCTTCTTTACAATGCAGCAGAAAGAAGTGAAAAATAACTTCGTGGTTCCTGCAACTTATTGTCAGCTGATAATCCGTAAGTGGAATGTGATTGTCAGCCCATTGTCCATTTGTTAAAACAATCCTCTCTTTCCTGTTGATGCGAGTGTGAGGTGAATGCTACACCACTGACAATAAACTTAACGAAAAGTTCTTTTCCATGCACTAACCTTGATGATGGTACATGGAAGTAAGGCACAAATCAGAAGTAATAATAGGAATAAGAAGTCTTCCATAATCCGCCACATCCTTATTCCGATATCACTAAAGGAACTGCATCACTGCATGCAACAGTCTGGGATGAATTATTTCTACGATAGTACTCCTCCAGACATTAACAAAACAGCTTAGTACACATGAAAAAAGGCTACACTTCATTCGTTGCCGTCTAATAATGGCGATAGCTGCGCATTTAAATCACATTACTATGAAGTTATAAACTACAGTTTAGTGTGGAAAGGCTTGGGACCTTACGAGTTTCCAGTCAGCTAATCGCTGGACAAAGAACTCACAGCTGATGTTTTATGGGTGAGGTATATGTGTAGTGCAGACCGTCTTGATGTCTCATAGTGATGTCGTTCACATGCACTTCAAGTAATTGTTTGATTTTCACCGATTCATGATTATCAGTACACCTCAAGTACATCTGCCTACGATGTTAACCAATCAGGAGAGAGTGAGCGAGACAGCAAATGCTTAACCAGATTTGTGAGTCCACTACATAGCCTAGCAGAAAATCATGCCAAACAACCAAATAGACATTAACATTATGATCGGCACCGATTCTAGTGCTCTTTAATTTTGCTACGTGCCCAACGCTTACTCTGGGCAGTGAAACGGATGATGCAACTACAGGTCACTATTCTCACGATAGCAAGGCAGGTCAGGCCTTATCTGATAGCCAGGAAGCCCTTGGTAAGAATCGGTACTGAAGGCTTGTCTTGATTTAAAACAATGCAGCGTAGACCCCGCCTCACAGACCGTTAATACTTTAAACCACGGTGGTATCATTTTGCCCCAAATGGGCAAGAAATATCACCAAATAGCTCCCACATATATAGATGCATATATTTCTAAATCAGACTTTGGAAGCGCAACAAATAACATGGCAAATGCCATCTTTCTACGTTAGATGCCTCATACATCCTCCCGCACACCAACAGCAAAGGTCAGGTGTATGAGTCAGAAGTGGTGGAAACTGACCCTCGGGTCTGAGCATCTGAGGGCATAACGCCTCCAGGTGTTATCGAGATAACAGTCTTTCCAGCCTTGCACGAACATGTAGGACGTGCAGAAAGGGGACAATTCTCACATTTCTTCAGCAAACACTGCTGATGACAATCAGCCATTCGAGATTTGCGTGAGCTCCGCTAGGTCCGATTCACCCATATCAGATTCAAAAGCCTCCACCTCTTAGCAGCCCTGCCACCTTGGGCCGTGGTCCCCGGAGGCTCCGGCAGAGACAATGTGCATTGAGAGCCCTAACCCGTCACCAATTGTGCAGAGGACGCACCTGTAAACGCTTGTGACAGTGGATTGCCTCGTAAAGTTTTCCAAGGCAGAACCTCTAAATATCCTAGAAACTGAGGCGGTCACTTTCGCCTTATGCACCCAACGGGTTTGTTAACACGGGGTTCCCAAATGAACGCACATTAACCAAGGTGTCGTCTTCCTGCTTATCTCTAAGGCTTTTGAAGGCGCGCATGATACTTAGTCATCCGCAGGGCACTGATTAACCGCCATAAGTCTACTTAAGGCATTCACAAAAAATCAGTCATAGAACTCATATTCAGGCTTGGACCGACCCTTTCCATTGCATAGAGCTATATTTCCCACATTCGCCGCAACTTCGCCTTTTAAAGTACTCACGGATTGTGAAACAGGAGTACCATCTGATGCAGTCCCACCAAATGCTGACGCATCGAATTACATCGCTCCGAAATACACACTGTGACTGCAAGAGGAGATGGGGCAACGATTCAACTTTTTGAGTGAACACCCAGGATCTACTGCATTCAAGTCAAATAGCACACCTTGGTGGCACAGCCAGTCATTTGTCCATCAAGAAGGGAATCCAATTCGGCTCTCTGAGCTGTGCCCGTCCCCACCAATCAAATAGGTGGTTCATTCATCAACAAATTTTGTAGATTTCAATCAAAAGTCGGGTGCACTATCAATCGCTATCCATCATTGGCAAATTGGGTTCCTAATCAGGCACATTACCGGGAAGAAACCCACACAATGTAGTTTTGTGAGAGCTACTACATAAGAAGAACACGGTGCGGACAGGGCATCGCGTAATACGCTTGTACCTTACTGCACCTTTCCAGTTTGCCAGGCGCCCAGTCCAACAGGCCTCACTCCTCCACCAAAGACAGTTCTTCCTGTGGAAGGCGTGAACCTCGGTTCGCCGTTACACCCGCACAACTCATTGCGACCCCCACTTTGTGAATTTTGTCGACCATAAGTCTCCAAGCCAAAGGCGAATAGCAAATCTGTCAGATGTTTAAATACAATACAGTAAAAGTTTTTTTGATAAAACCTTTTTCAAATTAAGGAGAAAATGACGCATTCTATGGCTGCAGCAGTAAGTTTCTGGTATTCGTCACCGTTTTTTTGAACGTCTCCTGTAAAAATACAGCTTCGAGTTGCATTTTCTGCACCTCTTGTTTCCATGTGTGCCCTCCATGCCGGCTAAATTTGACACGCACAAAAACAAACATTAAATTGCACGTTTACAAAACGAAACTGTGCACGAACATACTACTGAGACCTACTCAATTCCTCATTCGTCGGTATGTACTTGACACCACTCTTTGGTGGAGGCACGTTTTCGCAATAGTTATTTAAATAATTGCCCGGTTTCTGATATCGTCCAACAACGTAGATTCCTGTTCCGTCTTTGGTCCTGGCAACACCGAACCCGGCCTTGTGGGTATCCCTCCAAACTACCTGAGTGAAATGTCCTAGACAGCATATGGAATAAAGGAAGCGGTAATAAATTAAGCGTTTGAACAGTTTGTTGTTTGCTCACCTCATAAGTTAGGCAAATCAAGTGTTATGCAGGGAAACTCACCGCAATTGGTTTGGTTTTCTTTTCCAAATTTATAAAAGCTGATTTCGCTGTACCATGCCAATGCAGCCTGACGACCTACAAAATTGGAGGAAGATTTTCCTACTTAGTAAGTGGAAGTGACTATTCCTCGAATTTAGTCGGTAAGATTGGGCTAACTTTCGCCTGCCTACAGAGATGTAAGCATTTATACACGCCTTGCATGAGAATACGTGCGCAAGCTCCCACAGGTTCTGTGCGAAATGTACTTTGATCAGGTTAGCATGGGTTTTGTTACCAAGAGGCGAAAAATGTGTGCTCGTGCGAATAAAGGAGTAGCAAGAAGGCCGTTGCGAGAGCAAGAGCGCAATCTTACACACTCCTTCCCACTTAGGCATGGTGGCTCAGGCCCCCCATTCAGTATGGTGCAATGAATAGGTCCTCTGTTAAATTCCTCAAGGAATAAAAACTTTCTGCCATAATGATGACATACGGCAGGGGAATGGAACTTGCATATAATTCAACTAACCATTTAGGAATCATGGAATCTTCGATACCAGTAAGCGCTCTGTATAATAACCAGCCCTACCACCATCGCTCTTTCATTCGGACATATCGGAAAGCTTCCAAAGTTAATCGGTGACTTCGTGATTCCTCGTCTCACAGATGGCATTAGCCTCAGTGATCAAAACCAAGACAAAAGTAAAGGTAAGATTAACCTGCCAAACTTAGGCTTACGCATTCCGTCAACAGCTGAATGGCCAGACAGATTCCTTACAGCGAAGGAAGCAGCCCAATCTTCTGTGTTGGTAACAACTAATGACATTAAAATTCGGAGGGGCATTCGTCAACCGATGCAGCGCACATTCGCTGACGGGGCCTAAGAAGACTGACAGCGGCCACAGCTACCACTTGTCACATAGATGCCTGATTGCTTAGACTTCCACCCAGCAATCAAAAGCTTTACCAACACCAACAAATCAGTTCGTGGCTAAAATGAGCACTTCAAATGATCGTAGGCTGACGTGTGACACTCATGATGTCTGTGTATGATTTGTGGGCTCAGATAGTCACAAGTCGCGGTGTCACACATACATGGCGCAAGTAGCATACGTGTCACCAAATTCTACACCTTATTTGAAGCAAAGAGGAGGTGCATTTCTTGTCGAACGCCATCCATTCGCAATTACAATTTCCACAAAAACAACTTCTGATGATTACAAATGTGTAGGTACCACAAACATGCAATGCGGATGCCTTCTCGAAGTGAGGCGGGAGAGGACAGACGAGTTTCGTCAATGTCAAAACACTTAAGCACCGTACCATGCTGCAGTGGTGGATGATAGAGTGGAGTAATGATAGGGTGCATGGATAACCGTGGTGAATTGAGCAGCTGCTGAGGTGGATTGAAGTCGATTCGTGGCCCTACGTGATGTGGTGATTGGAAGGGTTGTTGTGCTGCGGTGGAGACAGCGGAGGCAGTAGGACGTGATGAGTGTGTTGTGTTGCGATGGCCAATAGCCAGTGCCCATGTGGCAGACCACTCCGGTCTGCTGCAGTCCACTCCAGTTCAGTCCAGTCTAGTCTGGTTCTGTGGAATGCATTGTAGCCAGTAGAGTTCAGCATGTAGGAAGTGAATGCTTCGGTGAGATTTGGTGGGAGGTGGCACTTTTCCTTAGCGAATGCATATCAGCTCTGGATGCCCACTTGAATAGGAGACTTGGAGTGTGGTAGAATGCGGTGATGGTTGGGAATTGGTGGGGCATTTGAAGGGCGGTCCTGCTTCGCTTGTTGACTGTTTTTGCCTGGTCATTTTCTATCCTTCCACAATATAGGCCATCCCCATGAATAGACGTTCAGACAGTGTACGATACCGTCAATCAACTCAATCTGCCATAATTTGGCACCGACGAGGGGTGATCTTGCTCCCTTCTACCTCCACCCCCACTCACCCTCATCATTTCCCTAAGTGTTATTTTCCACCCTTTCCTGACATCAGTGGCGACAACTAGTACGTGGAGGGTAGAGAGAAATAGGAATGTATGGGACGAAACTCGATTTCTTTTCTTCCTTTTTTGAAGAAGTTGGATAGGAATGGTGTATAGCCCGAAGAAAAGACAGACAGGTGGAGAGACAAATGGGCAGCTAGATAGGTAAGTCTTATTTTAGTGGCTAAGATACTTTGGTCAGCTTAATCAATCAGCCACCTCCTATTATACTACAAAAATAAGTGAATTTAGACGGTCACATTATCGTTGCTGATTCTCTCTTGTTTCCAATCTGCTTACTCTTTTTAAAAGAGCATAAAATTCGTACCTGCGCAAATGGTTGTACGGAGCAACTCAATCGCTTATGCCGTAGGCTGCGGTAGGTGACTGTCTGCATGTGTCATTTTACCGAAGGGCAAAGGCAGGAGTACCTCCATAATACTGAAATTTACCTTGTCTACTTTGGCCACCCTCTCTTTCACTGATGACATTTGCGGAGAGTCACGAGCCCGTACCAGCTGTAGGAGCCTGCCTATCGGAGAGACAAGGTTTTCACTTTCCTATTGCTTACCAACAGATTTCCTGTTCGAATAGATTGGACTCCAAAATATGGGATGGGTTGCTGCTCTGTATTCGGTAAAACAAAGAGAAGAGGAGGATTTGGAGGATGTCAGCTTATACGACAGCGCATAGTACTGAGGCAGAGAAAGTGGCCTGCATGACCAAGTACAAATAAAAAAATGCATTTTGAGGACCAAACTCAGTGTTCCTGGTAGTTAACCTTTAGCAATGAGTGGCTCATATTAGCCTTCCTCTCTCGACTGCTTTGGTTGGGAAAGTTCGAGCTCACGAACACCACTGTATGCTCACCAGTAGGATATATTAGACACGAAGTTGATAGATTTCCTACTTAGAAAATTGATGCAGATCTTCAAATGCTTGGTAGGTAGGGAAATATGGCAAACAGTCTACTCGACTCTTCACATCTCTTGAAGACTTTGTTAGAAAGGTTGGGTATTTTTCCAAATATCTTGCTCAAAATAAATAAGCCAGTAGTCTGCCAATCTGAAAAAACTTTATAAAATTTCACACCCACTAGTGGGCCTTTTGGGTTATAACCTTCATTGTGACGTCTCCCATCAATCCGGCCCTTCAGCCCGAAACGGTATATGCTTCTTGCGCAAGCACCATTGTCATTTTTAGCACTTGATTTTATAGAAAAACGTAGCTTCCTTGTCTCTGAGGTTGTCAAATGTTGCAATTATGGGATTCCATTCCTGTACAAAATGTTAAATATCAAATTGGTTGTGTGTGTAAATTTAATTTCGGAAAGGGGACTTCCTGTCTTTGTCTCACACTATGGGCAAGTGTGTGCGTGTGTGTAGAAAGAAGATAATTGCAACACACCAGCAGCACCAAAAGGTCAAAAGGAGATGAAATCATCCCAGACGATCTTATTTGTAGGAGCTATCTAGTGAGAGAACACAGGCTTACTGCTGATTGCCTTTCATAAAGTGCTTTGCCTCTGGAGGCGAAGAAGGAACCCAAACTTCTCTTATGTATCCTCCATTTCTTCCTCACTTTTATTTGTCAAATGCCTTTCCTGCCTCACATGTGATTATTTGATCCCTTTGGATTGAAGAGCAGAGTGGGAGCAGGAGGAGGAAGCAATTCGTTTCCTTCCCTCACTCCCTCTCTCCCTCCCTCTCTTCACCATCAAGAACCGCCTACGATTTTTCCAAAATCACTTTTACTCTAAGATCTTGTCCTGTCTTCAAAAAACCCATCTATCCCCACTGAATGATTAGTCCCATCTCTTTCTGAACCAAGGCCTTTCGCCGAAGCGTGAGATGGATAGTGGTATGATCATTGATACGAAGCCTGCGATAGTCACCCACAAGTTAATGAGTGAGTAGGTGATTGAGCGAGTGAGTAAAACGGTAAATAATTTAAGATGCAAGAGTCCTTTTACAACTTATGTAAAAGAAGCGAAAAAACAAGTTAGTGGATCTCACAACTTATTGTCATCCACTACTCCATAACTGAGATGTGCGTGGTAGCCAGTATTTTGGTTGTTAAAAAACCCTCCCTTTTCTGTTAATGTGGGTGCAAAGCAAATACCACCTACACTCAAATTTACGAAAAGTTCTTTTTCCCTCCCTGACTTTTGAGGGGCATATGATTTCACGCTACTAGCAGGGATGGGAATTTTTCCAAAATCCATCGCATCTACTGTATTTTGGAGTGATTTATCATTAGACTCCAATTGTTTCTTTAGGCCATTCATTTAAAAACACTCTTGGTTGTGGCATATTTTAAAAATACCTTGCAAGTGTGAGCAAATGGGTGTGAGTGCTTAATAACTGGTCACTTTTGGCGTCACATATGTGTGACGCAAAATTTCATTGGGACAGATGCATGGCAATCATTTCTCTAGACTTTGCTATGCCTAATCGAGTTTGTTGAGTTTAAAGAAATAACCGATTATTCTTTCGTGACCTTGAGAGTATGAGAATTAGGCGGATTTGATGAAGAACTTTAATCTCTCCCGTTAGTCCCGCTGACCTCCTACGCTAAAGCCGTCTTCTGCCATTTCTGTTTTTGAGTTTAAAAAATACACTTAATAAACTTGGTTGAGTTGACTTAATCGAAGTTTTGCATCAATTTTTGCAACAAATGTTAATTTCTTCTGTCAGTCAGCATTAGCTACTTGTGGTTGTGAAATTTTTTTAGGAATTTTGAAGTTTACCCAGGATATTCCATTTTCTTGTGATAAAATGAGAGTGCTATGTTTCCTGGGTGCTTTTTTTGACATAACTTTTCCTTTTTTTAAAAACATTTGGAGACATCAATACAGCTGATTTGCTGGTTTCAAGTGATCACGAGATTTGGTCTTACCATAAATTCTCTCATCCACCTTGTGCGCGGAGGCTCTATTGTAAAGTAATGATGACAGGTTGCTGTCACCTCCTCACTGTTGTCATCACCGTAGGTGAGTGAGGATTAAAACAAATGTCTCTTGTCGCCACTCCGTCAACAATCGCCTAGTTGTGCATTGGATATGCATTCAAAGGGTGCCATAAATCTCACCTTGTCAGTTGTCTTCATTGTACAGATTTGCAGGCGTGTTTCCTCATTTCACAGTATTCGTGGCTGTGGATACAACTAGGCATACTGTGCATCCTTTACACCCTATCCAAAGTTTATTTAATAGCCTCCTGAAAGGAAAACTTGTCTTTTCTTCTGTGAGTAGGATACGCAATTGTCTTCACTGCATATTGTACCTCCTTCTGTTTAAGCGTCGCCTTTTAATACCACTTAATTAATTCAAACTATTTCTCTTTTTAAATTAACTCCGAAAATAATCATATACCATACGCACAAATTCGTGGATTTTTTACAGGTAAGCTAAAATCAGCCTCACGGTGGAGAGCTCCACAATAGCCTGTGTGGATAGGAGGCAAATGAGCCAATCAGCTGACGGGGTGGGGTGTTGTGGCGGGGCTGTGCGCTTTCCTAAATTTAATCGGGATGAGTAATTAGCGTGGCGTTATTTCTTGCATTGTACCCACTTGCCGCAGTATGGATAAACACTTTAATCTGGAATGCCTTGCTGAGCACAATCGGTAAGTTGTCTCATCGCCTTCCACATGGTTATAAGACTTTATAGCCATCCTTTTACCTCATTTGTTCAAAATGAGGTGTTCTACTTCATTTTACTTTATATCTACTTAAGCATGCTATTTTTGTTGCATAAAATAAGGAATATTGAAATCGAAAATTCAAATAGGCACCCTCCATCCACGTCTGATGGTTAGTAGGTCCCATGATTCATGAAAAGCGAACCCCCATTGAGTTGATGGATTGAATTTAGGACTTCCCATTGTTCATTATTTGTAAAAAAGACCACATCTATCATTCTAAAAGGGCCATAATATTCACCTGGAGTGATCTGGAAATGCCAGAAAACACTATTCAGTTAGGTTTCCCTTAAGTTGTGTCCGAATTTTGGACGTATTTTATCTAAAATACTAAAAAGAAATAATTTTTACGATTTTTTTTGAGTTCTCATAGGGGCTGATATTTAGCCGAATGTTAATTGCCTGTTATATCTTTTAGGACGTCGCAACAAAAGAGCATCCCGTGATTTCATTGGCTACCTTTGTATAATTCATGATCAAATTTAATAAACTCTCCCTATTAAATAGTCAAAATGTGAACCCCGATTTCTTCGGTTATCTACATTGCAAAGGAATCCAACCACTGCCAGATTCCTTACATCATTATTTTCTTTGTTTTATAAATATAGACTAAGAAAACTTCATGGGTGTCCACCTCTGCGCTTGAGTCGGTCCCTAGCAAAAGCGGCTCAAAAGTATGCCAAAGTAATGGCAAAAGAGGGGTTCTTTGAGCACAGCGAATGCACCGACTATGGAGAAAACCTAATCACTCGAAGAGGACCCGAAGGAGTTGTCTTAACCGGTAAATCTGTTCGCTTCAAATAAGGTGTAGAATTTGGTGACACGTATGCTACTTGCGCCATGTATGTGTGACACCGCGACTTGTGACTATCTGAGCCCACAAATCATACACAGACATCATGAGTGTCACACGTCAGCCTACGATCATTTGAAGTGCTCATTTTAGCCACGAACTGATTTGTTGGTGTTGGTAAAGCTTTTGATTGCTGGGTGGAAGTCTAAGCAATCAGGCATCTATGTGACAAGTGGTAGCTGTGGCCGCTGTCAGTCTTCTTAGGCCCCGTCAGCGAATGTGCGCTGCATCGGTTGACGAATGCCCCTCCGAATTTTAATGTCATTAGTTGTTACCAACACAGAAGATTGGGCTGCTTCCTTCGCTGTAAGGAATCTGTCTGGCCATTCAGCTGTTGACGGAATGCGTAAGCCTAAGTTTGGCAGGTTAATCTTACCTTTACTTTTGTCTTGGTTTTGATCACTGAGGCTAATGCCATCTGTGAGACGAGGAATCACGAAGTCACCGATTAACTTTGGAAGCTTTCCGATATGTCCGAATGAAAGAGCGATGGTGGTAGGGCTGGTTATTATACAGAGCGCTTACTGGTATCGAAGATTCCATGATTCCTAAATGGTTAGTTGAATTATATGCAAGTTCCATTCCCCTGCCGTATGTCATCATTATGGCAGAAAGTTTTTATTCCTTGAGGAATTTAACAGAGGACCTATTCATTGCACCATACTGAATGGGGGGCCTGAGCCACCATGCCTAAGTGGGAAGGAGTGTGTAAGATTGCGCTCTTGCTCTCGCAACGGCCTTCTTGCTACTCCTTTATTCGCACGAGCACACATTTTTCGCCTCTTGGTAACAAAACCCATGCTAACCTGATCAAAGTACATTTCGCACAGAACCTGTGGGAGCTTGCGCACGTATTCTCATGCAAGGCGTGTATAAATGCTTACATCTCTGTAGGCAGGCGAAAGTTAGCCCAATCTTACCGACTAAATTCGAGGAATAGTCACTTCCACTTACTAAGTAGGAAAATCTTCCTCCAATTTTGTAGGTCGTCAGGCTGCATTGGCATGGTACAGCGAAATCAGCTTTTATAAATTTGGAAAAGAAAACCAAACCAATTGCGGTGAGTTTCCCTGCATAACACTTGATTTGCCTAACTTATGAGGTGAGCAAACAACAAACTGTTCAAACGCTTAATTTATTACCGCTTCCTTTATTCCATATGCTGTCTAGGACATTTCACTCAGGTAGTTTGGAGGGATACCCACAAGGCCGGGTTCGGTGTTGCCAGGACCAAAGACGGAACAGGAATCTACGTTGTTGGACGATATCAGAAACCGGGCAATTATTTAAATAACTATTGCGAAAACGTGCCTCCACCAAAGAGTGGTGTCAAGTACATACCGACGAATGAGGAATTGAGTAGGTCTCAGTAGTATGTTCGTGCACAGTTTCGTTTTGTAAACGTGCAATTTAATGTTTGTTTTTGTGCGTGTCAAATTTAGCCGGCATGGAGGGCACACATGGAAACAAGAGGTGCAGAAAATGCAACTCGAAGCTGTATTTTTACAGGAGACGTTCAAAAAAACGGTGACGAATACCAGAAACTTACTGCTGCAGCCATAGAATGCGTCATTTTCTCCTTAATTTGAAAAAGGTTTTATCAAAAAAACTTTTACTGTATTGTATTTAAACATCTGACAGATTTGCTATTCGCCTTTGGCTTGGAGACTTATGGTCGACAAAATTCACAAAGTGGGGGTCGCAATGAGTTGTGCGGGTGTAACGGCGAACCGAGGTTCACGCCTTCCACAGGAAGAACTGTCTTTGGTGGAGGAGTGAGGCCTGTTGGACTGGGCGCCTGGCAAACTGGAAAGGTGCAGTAAGGTACAAGCGTATTACGCGATGCCCTGTCCGCACCGTGTTCTTCTTATGTAGTAGCTCTCACAAAACTACATTGTGTGGGTTTCTTCCCGGTAATGTGCCTGATTAGGAACCCAATTTGCCAATGATGGATAGCGATTGATAGTGCACCCGACTTTTGATTGAAATCTACAAAATTTGTTGATGAATGAACCACCTATTTGATTGGTGGGGACGGGCACAGCTCAGAGAGCCGAATTGGATTCCCTTCTTGATGGACAAATGACTGGCTGTGCCACCAAGGTGTGCTATTTGACTTGAATGCAGTAGATCCTGGGTGTTCACTCAAAAAGTTGAATCGTTGCCCCATCTCCTCTTGCAGTCACAGTGTGTATTTCGGAGCGATGTAATTCGATGCGTCAGCATTTGGTGGGACTGCATCAGATGGTACTCCTGTTTCACAATCCGTGAGTACTTTAAAAGGCGAAGTTGCGGCGAATGTGGGAAATATAGCTCTATGCAATGGAAAGGGTCGGTCCAAGCCTGAATATGAGTTCTATGACTGATTTTTTGTGAATGCCTTAAGTAGACTTATGGCGGTTAATCAGTGCCCTGCGGATGACTAAGTATCATGCGCGCCTTCAAAAGCCTTAGAGATAAGCAGGAAGACGACACCTTGGTTAATGTGCGTTCATTTGGGAACCCCGTGTTAACAAACCCGTTGGGTGCATAAGGCGAAAGTGACCGCCTCAGTTTCTAGGATATTTAGAGGTTCTGCCTTGGAAAACTTTACGAGGCAATCCACTGTCACAAGCGTTTACAGGTGCGTCCTCTGCACAATTGGTGACGGGTTAGGGCTCTCAATGCACATTGTCTCTGCCGGAGCCTCCGGGGACCACGGCCCAAGGTGGCAGGGCTGCTAAGAGGTGGAGGCTTTTGAATCTGATATGGGTGAATCGGACCTAGCGGAGCTCACGCAAATCTCGAATGGCTGATTGTCATCAGCAGTGTTTGCTGAAGAAATGTGAGAATTGTCCCCTTTCTGCACGTCCTACATGTTCGTGCAAGGCTTGAAAGACTGTTATCTCGATAACACCTGGAGGCGTTATGCCCTCAGATGCTCAGACCCGAGGGTCAGTTTCCACCACTTCTGACTCATACACCTGACCTTTGCTGTTGGTGTGCGGGAGGATGTATGAGGCATCTAACGTAGAAAGATGGCATTTGCCATGTTATTTGTTGCGCTTCCAAAGTCTGATTTAGAAATATATGCATCTATATATGTGGGAGCTATTTGGTGATATTTCTTGCCCATTTGGGGCAAAATGATACCACCGTGGTTTAAAGTATTAACGGTCTGTGAGGCGGGGTCTACGCTGCATTGTTTTAAATCAAGACAAGCCTTCAGTACCGATTCTTACCAAGGGCTTCCTGGCTATCAGATAAGGCCTGACCTGCCTTGCTATCGTGAGAATAGTGACCTGTAGTTGCATCATCCGTTTCACTGCCCAGAGTAAGCGTTGGGCACGTAGCAAAATTAAAGAGCACTAGAATCGGTGCCGATCATAATGTTAATGTCTATTTGGTTGTTTGGCATGATTTTCTGCTAGGCTATGTAGGGGCGGGCATTGAATTGTTAACTTACCCTGGAATGCTGTGGTTATATCGGGTTATTTAGTGATCGCCATGACCGAACGCAGTGTCCAGGCACCTATTATAGTCGATTTTGCCTTAATTGTTAACTGTTATTTGCAAAGAGCAGTCATTGGTAGGGTTTTTAATGTTAAACCTGCTTCATGTTTATAGAAAGTCAAAGAATCCACTTGAGTTTGTTGTATAAACGCCACAAAAACTACAAAACTAACAAAGTGCGCTAACACTACACGCCATATATAGAGTTAGAAATAAATTATCGACGTTTAGACCTAGCACTTCTGTAGCGTCCCGAGACTCCCTGAGGTCGAAAGAAGACAAAGTACTCGGACAGAAAATATCTTCAGTGTAGAGAAGATGTCTGGGCTATTGGCATGGCCCAAAATGCCAGCCTGCCTAGCAAAATACAAACGGACTAAATTAAAATACAAAAGTGGCACCTCATCAATGCTGAGGGATAAACTACTATCGCATTACACTTCTATTGTCGCTAATTCAGGAATAGGTTTCCCTAATAAGCTATTAAAAGGCTTAACAAGTCAAAAATGCAATACAATTAGGTTAAAAAAACTAGTTTTGCCTTTTAGAGAAAGCAAATTGCTATACGCACAGAAGCCGGTTTATTAATTAAATTTTTCAAAATAATTGTTTGTGCATAAGTTCCTTTGGAAAAAAGTTAGGTGTGTTTTGGCAAAAAAATTTAGGTATTAATGCGGTTTTTAACTAAAATATTATATTTTTACCTAAAATTTTTAAACGTTATTGCTTTAACTTTTGAATGGGTTAGAACCGTGAGCGGCTAAGTTAGGGAAGTGTACAATTCCTTTAACGGTGCAGAATGGCAGGCGCAGCGGAGTTTACCAATCCATTACGAAAATTTAAACTTGTTTTCCTTGGTGAGCAGAGTGGTTAGTTTGCATACCTTTGTCTCACTCAATCCTTCCATAGTTGGCAAAACGTCACTCATTACACGGTTTATGTATGAAACGTTCGATAGTGTTTATCAGGTAAATGGACTTCCGTTTATTTTGTCTGAACAATAGGCCACAATAGGAATAGACTTCCTGTCGAAGACAATGTACCTTGAGGACCGAACGGTATGTTGCTTTCTTTTGCACTTTAGGGCCTCGTAGATTCGGTTGCAATTATGGGATACAGCTGGTCAGGAAAGATTCCGCAGTCTCATTCCCAGTTACATTCGAGATTCTTCGGTCGCCGTGGTTGTGTACGATATTTGCAGTAGGTCTGCTATGTGGTTCATTTCGCTATTTGTCTAGTGAGAGAGTCCTTTTCCCAGACTACCAAATGGATTGACGATGTTCGCAACGAACGAGGGAACGACGTTATAATAATGTTGGTCGGGAATAAAACCGATCTAGCAGATAAGAGGTAAGTTTATGAATGAGGTTTATTATCGCTTTTAGAAAAGTCACTACTGAAGAAGGTGAACGATTAGCTAAGGAACTCAATGTCATGTTTGTCGAGACCAGTGCTAAAGCCGGTTACAATGTAAAAAATGTAAATCCTCATTCGTTGCCAAGTACTTTTATCAATGTTACTCTGAGTACACCATTCGTTGAGTAGTCTTTAGTGCATTTCGCCAAAGTGGTACAATTTTCGTACATCGGATTTGGTATACTGTCTTTAAATCATAACACTTAGTTGAACGTACACCCTCTATTCCATGCTTTCAATTTCTTAAACTTTTCCTTGTTTTTTAAGCCTTGTGATATTTCTACCAGAACTAGGGGCCTTTTCTCAAACATTTGCATTAGTACAGCCATGTGTCATCCAAACGGGTTTTGTTTCTATCACTTTCAATCCCCTTTACTTTACTGTCTTGATTTGCTTTTACCCTGGATAATTTGCCCAGCTATGTGGCAGTAGGGGGATCAGCGAACGCACCTGTTTTTTTTCCAACTAGTCGGTTTATATTAGAAGAGATGGTTCTTTTTGAAGCTAGCTTTCACTGTTATGTTTCCATATTCTAATATACCGCATTTTGGTGTTAAGCCAGCTCTTGTTTTCCGAGCAACCTTTATTAATCATCGGTATCCACCACATGTGAATTGATTCCCAAAGTTTTCTCCTTTTCTGCTTCTTTCCCGTAAGTTATTGCAGCTTTTTCCTATTTTAGCTTTTCCGACGGATAGCCACGGAACTGCTGAAAAAGGAGACGCCTCCTCCTCGTCATGACGACTGTATCTTTTTACTACTTTAGACTTTTTGCTCCTAAACTGGTCTATAGGTTGTTTGAAAATTGAATGTTGATAGCACGTCTCAACCAATTAATACTGTTATTCATTTTTTGCCTTTAAGAGGAACCTGTTTATATGACCTTAACTTCGAGTTCATTGCTCTTCCCCCCTAACCCCTAATTTTTGTTACTTGCTATTTCGTTTGCTCGCAATTTTTTAAACGTTTTGTTTGTCTAATGTGGGTGTTTGTCTAATAATCTCACTCCTCGGTTTGGACTCACAACGTTGCTTGCTTAAATTCGCCTTACCCATTTGACCATTCGTGCAGTGATCGAGATTCGACTTAGAGATCACATGACCGATGGAGATCGTAGTGGTGTTATAGCACAGGACTCCTGTTGGTGCTAGCTGGTAGCCATGAATTTAATTCATTACTTTTCTTTCCATTAATTTTTGCAGTGATTGAGCTGAAACCGAACGATCAACCGCCAGACAACAGTGTTAAGTTCTGTGGATGCTGATCCTTCACCATTCCTTCCTCTTCTTCCTTTTTGCACGAAGTGGATGCGAGATCGTGCTTCCAGTCCATAGCCGTCGTTCTAGACAAATACAACGAGATTTCCTATAACTTCCCCCCGCCTTCTCCTTACCCTTTGTTTTACTTGCATTTCTTTTGGTTTCGATTCCCTTTTCATGCGCAGTACTACCAAACCCCTTTTCGACTTTTTTCCATCGTGTGTTTTGCTCATTAGCCTTGCCTCCTCTCTTTGGTTTCTTTCGGTGCCGTGCTTTGCAAAACAACGGCCCGTCCTCCACCTCCTGGGGACCGTGCTTAAGTGTACAATGTAACTAAGTATTGCTGTTGATAAGGAAGACAATAGATGATAATTGCTGGGATGATGGTGATGTCTTCTTTTTTATTGAGGAAGTTGTCCCGATTCTAACGACTTTTCATTGGTGGATGGAATGCCAGTGATAAAAATCATGCTGAGCTGTGCAGTGTTTTTGCCACTACTGCAGAAAGTAGTCAGTAATGCAGCTCGACGATATTGCGTAATCTAATGGGCCATTTTATGGTTTCGCGTCATTGAACGGATTGAATGTCAAGAGACTCAGTACTACAATTGATTAAAACATCAAGCGGCAGGCTTGGATACTTGAGGTATTGACTCTCGGTGAGTCGTTTGGTGACGTTTGTAATGTTTCTACCCTTTCATCTTTCAGTTCATCGTTTATGATAGGTTCTTGTAGATTCCTCGTAATGCCCACCGTTGCCGATGGAAACAGATTCTTCCTCTATTGCTACTGAAGTAAACGGTTAGTAGCATAGTTGCATGAGAATGTGATGGTCGGGTACTATGAGTTATTTTCCAAATTACTATTTTAACATTTCTTTCACAGCAGTATGTTAAAACGGTGTTCTTCTAGTTTTGCACGCTAATGATGGCCTGAAGTTTGCTAAGGTTTGTGATATCGCTTGTGTTACTGATAACAACAGTAAGTAGCACGAGTAATTGATTGCAAGATGCAGTTTTGTGAGAGGCCCTCCCAAATAACAGGGAATCAAAGCCTATATACAGCTAAACGACACAAATTTTGATATTTTGCGACATTTTTTCCCGAAAAAATGACATGTCAAGTTTAAAGACCTTTCGTAAGTTGGAAGTAATGATGCACGTGATTGATTACACTGTTGGGCTAAAAAGGCCTGAAAGCCAGTAATATAGGTTGTGTAATGATTGTTGGTTTAAATTTCAACCTCCATTCACACGTTACCTTTATGCAGAACTCAAGATTTTGTTGTTTCCTGAAAGTCGGCGCGGTTTCAACAGCTTTTCTGCTGAAAGGCACTGCACACCCAGCTACCTGCAACAGAAGTTTCCTGTCATTAACATTCCCATCAATTTCCTTGAAGACATTGTGAAGTAATGGAGTCTGAAGCACTTTTCTCAGCACCTATGATGACAGCCGACGGTCATGTCCTCGATGTGAAAACTCAAGTACAGGAGGCCGAGGTGACTCACGTACTCACATGTGCAGTTATTCTACCACCTTTCAACCCTAATTAAATGGAAACGATGAGTTCCACACTATAAAATAATTCTAACGAATAGAGGAGTAAATAAACGCCATGAAATAAAAAGCCAGAAGGGGCAACAGAGAGGATTTCCATCAAAAATTCATGAATGCCAATGTGCTTCATTGGATTAAATAACCATTTTTGGCATTTTTTCCCAAATAGTTCTTTTTACCGAAGCATGAATGCTCATGTAGTGAAAGTTGTTGGAGGAAAAATTGCCTTTACTCACAAAGTAGCACGTTAAAAATGCCGATATTTTAGCGCACGGGGAAAGTGAAGAGTAAAAAATTGCTTCCTTTTGTGGCGACTGAATCTAAAAAAGTGTACATTTGAATCTTTGGTCCCGCTTTCCGATGAAAAGGGCAAAAAGGGATGACCTCGTAGTTGGCATCGCTATTTACTTATATACAAAGGCTAAAAAGTGAAAGTAAAAACAAATAACTACTGATAAAAAGTATCAGTAGACAATCTAGTCAGCGAAAGCATCAAGTAGATGGGCCAAAACAAATTTTGTCCAAACATCGCATAGATATGTGCATTTAAAATAAAAGTAAAGAGTGAGATGTGATCTACTTTCAAGAGTCGCGTGTGGACAGCGTGAGGAGAGCCGGTCCTGCGACTTCGGAGAGGCGGTTTGGTGTAGTTGGGTTTACTTTCCGGTTCAATGTTGAGGCGGGAGTGACATCCAATCCAGCGTGTATGGAAGAGGGTTGTGAGGGAGCAATGGCATTGCCATTGCTCCTCATCGCCACTTCTTCATCGCCCATTTCCAGGTTGGCGACGAGTAACGTCACAATAACGCATACTAGGCAAGCCACGAGAACCAAGGTGAAAGAGACTGGAACGAGGGATTTGAAAACTGAGAGAAGAAGGTAGAATTTTGATAGATTCACCAAATACAACTCATGATTGATAAATAAGATCGAAACAATTAATGTCGCTAAGCGGAAATTATTACCTTAAACCTGTCGCGTGGATGCTAACTAAAAGCTTGTCCACTATTTTCCACGAGTTAAGATTCTTGAAATAAAAGATTGTGGTTCAAACCAACAAAGAGCTTTTTTTCTGTGGGCTTTACACATCAAGGCGTGTTCGTAAACAGAAATTGTCTAGTCAGGGATGGTTGCAAGACTATAGAAGATGACCAATTAAACTTTATTTCTAATTTTTGCCAATTTTCTAACAACAGCTTCATAAGGATCCACCTGTCTTTCATACAAAAAAGTATTTTTATAAGCAGTTCCTACCATTCAGGTCATGCATAATGTCATGGTAGATGACACTGCCACACCCACGAGAATAAATCAAAGCACTTTTGGTCGCGTTTGAAGGAAATGAAAAGAATCGACTTTCACAAGTTCCCTTTTCTTCCTTAGAACACGCACATCTCTTCAGAAGAGCGTTAAGTTGAGTTTCTGAAAGGCAAGCAGTGCTGAGAATAACTCCGACCAATCAGTTAACAAAGATCGAAATCCCAACCAATCAAGATTGGCGTAGAATAACCAGCCAATGAGTGTGGGGCAATTATCTGTTTTAAGTTATTTATTTAGGCTGATTGATTGTCAGTTATAGTTTTGGAAATTTTTGAAATTACAGTTGTCGAAGTTACTCTAATAGCAGTAACAAGAGACCCTGTCAGCAAAGGTGAGTTCTACTGGTTTCAGCCTGAAGCTGTGCAGAATCGTAGTGTGACAAGGTGATTCTATGTCTTGGTGTTAGGTTTCATGACTTTTAGCCTGAACTGAAGGTATACACTTAACTTTGATATCAAGGGTTGGAGCATTTAAAATGGAAAGTGGGAGAAGATTTGGCATCTCGTACTAACTTGAAGAGTTGTGACTTGGTCTTTACGTGGACAGCGAGGTTACAAAAAAGGCCTTTAAGGGGCACCAAGCGCAGCAGGACATGTGAATGCAAGACCTACGAAGATGAGTTTCATTTGTTGGGTAATCCCTGAGCCAATCAGCAGCACCAACACTGCCACAGCAATGACGACTGGATTCCATGAAATACCAACACTTCGCAGCTGACGATGACGCTATCAAGAGGGTGGAGTGAAGGAAGTAGGGTTTCGCTTCAACGAAGATATTTTCCACCTAAAATGTTATTTTATTTATTGATCAACCATTTCATGAACAATAACTACGATTTTGGCATTAATCCTACCCAGCAGCCGTTGGAATTTGAGGGGTCCACCGACTGGCACTCAAAAGAAAAGGTCATCTAAATGCCACCCAGCCTTCTCGTAGTGGATATGTTCGACACGACTTCAGCTACTGTCACTCTAAATCTTCACCTTTTACATAAAACGAGTTTCTATGACAATAAAAGTGGTAGCCTTGAACATTAAGTGATCCTTAAGAGAGCAAAAAAACTTCGCCACAGTGCATTTGATCCCGAAATCTGCATTTGTCCGCATCATATTGGCTGACATGCAGCTGTCAAATGGAGAAAGCTATTTACATGTTATTTTGTTGAGTAGGTCAATCATGTTATGTTGCTGACACCGCGTTAAAGATTCCTTTTGCATAAGAAATACCATGATTACCAAGGAGTAGGTGTCACAAGTCATCAGTGGACTATGCTAGCACCCTCAGTCGAGGTGATGAGGTCATTCATTATTTTGACTCTTCAATAGGCTTTTATAGCACCAATTTTTTTAAATTTGAAACTGGTTAGACGACAGGGGTAAATTATACGCGAAATACAAGCACCTCTTCCTCGAGTGAGAGAGAATAATACAGTAAAATGTGTGAGAAGTTCACTTCTAGGAGATAATTTTGACCCTGAAAGAGGAACTCTGAGCCATTCATAGTCAAGACTGAAGATGAATTTAGCCAATTCCTGTAATGAAGGAAAATCAGTGTGCGGTTTTCGCGCCTGGTTATAATAAACCGGAGAACTCCATGATGGTGTAGCTGGTGGAAAGGTCGCAAGGACCGCGGGAGACAATGCTCAAAATGGTATAGGAGCTAGGCGTTTAAATTGCATTTGTTTCGATCCTATATTTAACATCATGTACTACCTAGAGTCACAGAAGTGGTTATTCCTGCAAACAAATACTGAAATGGCTTTTCAAGTAGGCTAACAACACCCCACCTCAGTCAAGAGCCCAGATTCGTGATCTTGCGCTTGTGAGATGAAGGAGATGGTAAGGGGGATGGCAGCCATATGTGCAACGATGATGAGGAGAAAGAGGATGGCCATTGGACGGAACCAGGCAGTGATGCTAGACACCATTGATTGATTGCCACTGTAGAAGCAACAACAGAAGCGGGATCGCCAGCGGCAGCACCCATGCGAGTTCACATGGTTTGAGGAGAGGCGAAGCGTCCAATACTGCGTTGAGACGCTATGACCTGGGCTCTCGGCGATTTCACCTAATGGATTACCTTCCGGACCAATCAAAACGAGGTTGTCTGTAGAAGGCAGAGCAAAGCATTCTTTCTTTGTTAAAGCAGGACTTTGGTAGACTAGATGGCACAAGTTATCGTGCTTTGCTGCGATCACCACCAGGGTCACACAATAAATCAGATGTGTTGGTGTTCCGGAGTGACACCAACACGTGCACTATCTGTCGATTGCATAGTATTGTATGGAACTCAACCAATCCGTTGGAGGCACGATTTGTTTCAACCAATTGTTACACAAAAAAGGCACCAAGACCACATGTCACACATTTTCTGTGACTCAGATATCACATGAGGAAATTAACATGTCAAATGTACTACGAAGTTTAACTAGAGCACCGATGCATCGGCTTGAAAATGGCAAAGCCAAACATCTATAGCAGTGGTATGCTATCATCGTGAGGAGACGCCATTTTTCAAGTCCCATTAACAAAAACCGTTTTTTACATTATAACGCAATTTCAGCTAATAGTAGAGTAATAGCACCACTTAAAGCAGCCCAAATTCAAAGGGTGGTGAAAAATTCCAGTAGTTAAAAGAGGTTCATTTTCTATGTTAGGCTCTACAATGAGAGGTATTGTTTGGGTGACAGCTCTTGCAGTTTGCCTTGAACTAATCCTGTGGGAGACGCTGAAGCGGAGCAAATGATAGGAGGGAGGACGGGGGAGGGTGTCAATTAGCAGGGTAAGTAGTACACATGCAACAGAGGGATACAACTCTAAAGGATGAGATGATAGTTGATAAAGCTACACTAAGAACCAATACAATTTATAATATTTTGTTATCATCGTAGCATGGGTAAAAGAACACTTGCCACAGTATTTCTTAAATATTCCCATTACCCTACCTAGGCTTTGCTTGACAGCCTCAACTTTTATGGCAGATATAAAATCCCTCCGTTGTTTGCGTGTTTCAGGTCTTCACTTCGCTTGAACACAAACACGCAAACACAAACAAACATGGAGAGAATGAGCGAGAATAGCGGCACCAATAAGCACGCAACGACAATTACTTGTTTCCTAGAAGGCTAAGCTTTAAAGGGAGCAGTTTAAAAGCACTCCACATTTCATTTGTTGGGCCACCAATCTTAATGTAAACGGCTCGAGTAGCCTTGCCAAATGTATCACGTGTGTGGGGGGAGTAACCTTAATACACGATACTATCGAACCACCTTCACGCCAGCTTCATTACAAATAGAGAAAAAAGTCAAGAAAATATTTGGCAATCAAAGAATGATCCTTAAATATGCAGATCAGTGACAGCAAAGTACTCAAAAGTATCTCTACGCCTACTCTTTTGCATTCCAGACTTCCTGATGTACTGCAGAAGCCTAAAACAAGTACACGCCCGTGAAATGACGCCTTGTCAGCCTATTAGACGTGTATGTCTCTCATTAAATCATATCAGTCTTCCACATTCTCCGTCAGCAATGGTGAATCTTGCTGCTGACAAAACACACGGATGAACTTCTGCCTGTTAAAACGCCAAAAAACCAATTCAGATGACGAAGCGAAGACTACCTTATCAGTGAAATTCAGCGTTTACTAGAAAGTAATCAAAACGTTGTTTATCAGCGCCTTCATTTGAGTTCGACGTCACACATATTTTCTTTGTCAACTTACTGATAACCAGATCCAAATTGTCGCAAGCGCATTGTTTGAGGTTACATCCGTCAAAGCGAAGCGGAAATTGCATATTCTGAGAGCAATTGCCTGCGAGATTTTTTGCACCTGGGCGGTGGTGCCATTAGCAATCAAAAGGACAAAACGTCTGGGCTGTGATGGTAAAAGCATTATCGCATCATGTCAGTCGCCTCAAGACCACTTACTGAAGCATTGCAATGACTAACCAAGTATTTAAGAACGATATCAGGCATACATTTAGGCAACCTTACATCGTAACAAAATGCAAGATTAGCCAAAGTGAAAGCATGGCATCCCAGCAAACCAAAAGAATACAAAATCTGAGTTACAATACATTAAAAAATGGAAAATATGTGCTTAAAACACAATGGAGATTGTTTCTACTCTTACGTTTACATGAAGGTGACAAAAGGGATGCATTTGAAAATAAAGATCAAAAGGTCAACCTACAAATCATCAAACTGCTGCAAGAGGAACTCGGTTCATATAAGCAAAAATCATACTACAGAAGTGAAAAAGAGCCTCAGAGTAATTTTTGACACAGATTAGGCAAGTAACTATAACACCGTAAACAAAACTACTGCAAATTGAACAGGTGAAAAGTCGGTAAACTCACCCTGTTTCGCGCATCGCGGTTGAAAGTAGAGAAGAATGGCGATTATGCACCCTAGAAGGACCTGTACAATGCCCAATGCGAGAGTGAGCCAAGAAACAGAGTAGTAGAGATTGAGAACAGGGCACATCCAGTAGAGATTCCTGACACTAACAGCACTGACAATAACCAGGAGGAGGCCCATCAAAGTAAGGCTGACGGAAAAGACAACTTGACTGTAGAGAACGCAGCGCACACGAACAGTTGTCGATTTGAGGAGCATCTGGGTTCTGGAAGTGAGAATACATCAAATTGGATGAGTGGATTTGATCTGTAACAACTTTGACACCGCGTGAAGTTACAAGATGCTAACGTAGTCCAACAACACACCTGTGAGATTTTACTTGTGTAAAAGAAATGAAAAAGTAAAGTGTACATCATAGGGTAGGGAAAGTGAAAGTAAGCCAGGGTTACGATTAAAAGACAATTCAAGAATCTGAAAACCGTTTAGCTTCAGAATTCATTCGTGCATATTACAAGTTTGATGAAAAATGCCTAAAAAACAACGAATTTGAAGTTTTGTAAGTTTGCTTAAGGTTACTATCTCCAGTCAAAACAACTTGGAAGGAGTAAAGCAAATCACGCACCATATTTTATTATATAATTCTCACCAAATAACAGCAGATATAAGTATAAAAAACCAATGACTAACGAAATAAGAAAATGGGGGTATTTCTTAGCCAAAAGGGAACCATGATCACAATAATGTCTTCAAGTTACTTTCTAGGCCCCTAAACTACTCTAGAAGGCATATCAATAGACGGTTTAAGGATAACAGCCTGTTAACACTCATCAATCACTCTCGATTAACTACGAAAAATTCTTAAATGGTTAGTTTCAACAGGCCCACATCACCAATCTCAAGGCTATGTAAGCGCTCAATGGGAGAATTTAACAACAGTGACTTATGCAAAAAGTAGTTTATTCATTAGCTTTCTAAAGATTTGACTTTTTGCGGCACCTGAAATTTAGTAAAAGAGTAGTAAATTGGCACAAAATCAAATAGGCTGTTGGCGTTGTATATCGTTATTGATAAACACAGAGGTCATTTTAGAACCACTAATTACATTCAGTTTATACTTACCCTAAGTAAATGTCAAATTACGCAAAAGAGAAGCAAACTTTACTATGACCTATAATGGGTAACAAATGTTATTTTCGGGAGCCTGTCGTTCTTCAGCGCCTCTAGACATTCCTGAAGTTGACAGAGGGCATACTAAGGGATAAAATGCATTATTGAGAAACAGAAGGGTACCTACCAAGGGTACAATGGCAAAGCTCTAGAGCAGTTCATTACTATAACCGGGAGCTGAGAACACGACATATTACAGCACCTCAAATGAATCAATTACTGCAGAATTACGATCAAAGATAACAGAAGTGCCGATAAACAAGTGCAAATAAATATCTGCCTGAACTGCTACACATTTTAAGACGAACTATGACGACTTATCCAGCAAATTCTTGTCGAATGCATGTATGCAGCTATATTGAATAAAAGAGATAATCTACGACATACTGTAATGCGATAGTGGTTTATCCCTTGGCACTTGTGAGGCGTCGCTTTTGTACTTCGAACCAGGCCTCATTATCTCGTTGGGTGGGCCGGCCTTTTGGGCCATGCCAATAGCCCAGACACCTTCCCTGCGCTGAATATATATTTTGCCTTAGTACTGTGTCTTCATTCGTCTTCAGAGAGGCCCGGGGCGCTACAATACAGCTGCATAGTGCGTTCATCCCCTCACCTTCCGTGTTTCAATGTTTTAGCTCGTAGATTTTGGTAATTTTTCACCGTTAGCTGGAAAAATGACCTTGATAACTCCGTATCTTAGTAGTTTTGGGGAAATATTGGACAAAGTTATGGCTTGTAGCTAGTTATTACAGGTCTGAATGACTGCCTAAAAACAATGTCAAGGGTTACAGCTTGACGCTCTCCTCCTACGCCACTTCCCAAGTGAAGGTCACTTAACCTCTACAGACCCTTATTTCTACGGTTTCAGATCAAATCCACGGGATGAGTGCTATGGGGACGGATAGGAAGGCCCTAAAAGCCTTGGACTTGCAAACCAGTGCAATGATATTCCTTGATCAAGTTTACTGCGCGGCATAATCTGGCTCTTGGAGTAGAGGCTCGACAAATGTGGCAGAAAAGCCAGCCCTAAGACAGAAATAACTTCAAAGACTATGGGTTTCACTAAAACAGTGGGATTAAGATGACAGTTGTGGCCCGATTTGACAGTCAAGTACACAGCCAGTGAAGTGCGTGCATAACAAGGCAACGAGGTCCTTTCATGGTCATCTAATGACGAGTTGAGGGATTCCGAAAATGCGCCACGCGTGTGACAAATCCAGAGCCACGAAAACGAGCAAAGCTTAGATGTGATGAACAAAAACATATGAATAGCAGCCTCCCGGCGCTCAAAGGATACGTAAAAACATAAACACACGAAGATAACGCTCTGTTACACTGTTTTATAAGAAAATTAACAAAGCCACAATCAGAGTGCATACAGTTTCTGTACATGAAACCGCCTCATAATACAGTACACATCAACACTAATAGACTTTAGGGAGCAAGTGAAGGGTGTGGCGGAAAACCGCTTGGCGTTGCAACAAAGGCTGCTGCTGCGGCGGCAGCAGCGGCGGAGGGTGGAGGCACCACTACACTCATGAGAGGAGGGGGCGGGTGACCAGGAGGGGGCAGCCAGGGCCCACCGGGGGGTGGTGGTGGAGGCGGGGGTGGGGCCTGGGTAGTGAGCACTGTAGGTAAAGGTGGAGGCGGTGGTGGTGGCAACGGCGGCGCCAGCTGAAACAGAAGTGAGGAAAATGTTAGGGTTAAACTTTGTTATTGCTCGTAAAGCCCTTTCTAGCCGAAAAAGTGGAGTTATAGCCATGGTAACGGTCCCCAGGTCTTCTGTAACTTTTCAGGAGTAGCCTGTATGTCATATTAGGGTTTTTACTCTTATAATAACGGAGAAAAAGAAATGAAAATTGCAAAAAAGACCTAGCCACACCAATGAACTATTCTGAGACAACCAGCTTCACCCCATCTTCGGAACTGAAACGATAGTGGTGAGGTTGCATGCTTCTGCCGCTTTCCTGCTCTTTTTGATTTCGGGGTGAAGTTGTTATGCTGTGCTCAGCGCTTCCGCTAGGCACAACACCATCATTTGTGGATACAAATAGACGCAGGTTTGACAAGTTAGTGAACATAGGGTACCAAAACGGTTTTCCGTTTTTGATCAGCCCAGGCGAATTGAAAAGAGTACTGGAGTTGAAGGAGTACTTTAATAGCGAAGGCTAGAACGTTCTGAATCGTGTTATTAGATGTGAAGAAACCTGAGCACGAGTACCTTGATGCTACAACGAGCATGAATGCAGCGGAAGCATGTAAATCCACCGCCACCACCTCAGCACGGATGATGTGAGGCTGGCTCTTTCAGGATGCTTCGGAGGGGTAGAGAGGTCTTTCATAACCAAAATTTTGTGAGTCACTTGAAGGTGTGTAACAATGTAGCAACAGGAGAATGCATGAAAAAATAGTGTGGTTAGGATTTAAAAGTCTTAGTTTCAAGTTACTATCCCTGGCAGTCTGAATGAAGAAACACTTATGTGTTCAGGATTGGCACTTCAAAAGAAGCTAAATAGTATGAAGTAATTAAACATTGCCCATAATAGACAATGACGAGGACCCTAGACTTCAACTACTAGCAATAAAATTGATTCCATCCCTCACTAGTATCTCTCACAGTGATTGACCACTCACTGGAATCGCTGGTGGGGGCGGTGGCGGAGGAGGAGGCGCTCCAACAAGTGTCGTGGACACAGAACCCACTCCCACAAATGGCTGTGGAAAAGCCGTAGGGAGTATTCCATGTCCGTACCTCGGCATCGACTGATTCCACACGAGACCAGAAGCAGTAGTCGTTGCCATCGTGGCATTGTTGTTGGATGACTGGAGTTGAACTGCTGTCAGAAGAAACCTGACGTAAGTGACTTGAATCAAAGCCTAGAAAAATTCAGCCACTTTGGCCTTCGACTAACCTTCCACCGGTTTTTTCAAAGGCTGTAATGGCGGTGGAGGAGGAGGGGGAGGTGGGGATGGGGCGTGGTGGCTACGCCTTTTCGATCCAGTCTGCGGTGGTGCATCGGATTTTGTGACCGTTTCACCGCCACCGGACTTGTTTCCATCGGAGTAGATGTCAAGAATGCGGTGGCAGATATCCTCCATCACCTCTACAGTCATACCCTCGACAAAGCACTCCCACCAAGGTTGGCCAGGTCGACGTCCGTGCCAGTCCGTGACGGGCCAAGACTTCATCCGAGTTGCCAGGTAAAGTACCGCGCATGCCACGATCTCGGGCTCCCATTGGAGGCACAAGGTGGTCTCCAGACTGTCGTTGATGAAAGACCACGCCATTTGCACTATCTCTTTGATTTTCTCTTGGGAGCCTGGGATTAAAATAGAAGAACCAATAGCTAAGTTCAGAGCGGTACTATTGATGTATATGTTCCGAAATGGTCAAAGGGTTTGGGACAAAGATTCAAAAATATCATGACAACAAATCATGAGACCGTGACGGTTTCATATCTCCAACAGGCTCATGTATCATTAACGAATTTTACCAGAATAAACAGAAAAAGAGCGATCCACTTTTGACTGCTTATCACAAAATAACAAGATTTGGAATTTGCGGCAAAGTAGCTTTTGCTTTTCCAAAGAAAAAACTCAGTCGGTGAAAAATATTTTCACGTTTAAGCAATATCTAGGAGACTTCAGAATAAAACCCCGTCAGCACAGCTAGCCATCCCAGGCACCCGGAGTACGCTCTTTCCGGAATTGCACAACTTGGCAGAAAATTGTGAAAACACATTTTAAAAAATAAACAAATGTGCTTTGAGATGCTCTGCTTGTTTCAAAATGAAAAATTTTGGAATTTTGTCAAAGTATCTACAAAACAACTCCCTTATTCACTGAAGATCAAAGATGACAGAAAAAAGTGACTGATTTCTGGTCACTTTCAACCACAAGCTTCAGGATCAAATAAGTAACAATTAGTCTGAATTCTGATAATTTCTTTGACCTAAATGCCTACTGTACGAGGAGAAATCATGGACTAAAGGTGGATAAGCCTCATTGGAATTAAAAATCGAAATCCCTGCTCCTATATTTAGAGGTCTTTCGGATTTACACCTTTACATTACAGAATGGCATTAATACTTCCCCCAAAAGCCGAATAACCTTACCGATTCTACTTTAGAAGAAGCAGCATCAATTTCACTGTTGCATCGTTGGGTGAAAGAAATCCTTGATAGACAAAAATTCAAATACCAAAATCCAGCTAAATCAACACATAACAGTCTTACTTCCTCACTAGCAAAAGCCAAAAAAGTGGGAATAACTTTTGAAGGGAATAAAAGTAATTGAAACGATTTACCCTTTAGGCGCTTAGCATATTGCAGGAGAAAACTGTAAGGATGAGTGACTTGCAGATCGAATTTAATGGTCTTTAGAAGCACCCTCTCGTACATCATCACTTCCTCCTAAAGTGTAAATCAGTCCTCAGCGATTGTGTTTTGAATAGAGCTCAAGGAAAACATGCAACAAATACCCTAGGATCATTCCCAAAGGTAGCAAACAATTCGGGAGGTAATAGTTCACGAGCCGTCCTGATTATATCTCGGCACTTCTTCGGAGTTTCCTCAACCTTTCCCGCCAACATCAAACAACAAGCAGCAGTAACCTAAAAGGAATAGCAAGACTAGAACTTTAAAAAAGTGCGAATAAATCAGAGTTGATGGGGCTTACATGACGAGGAAAAGCTTTAAAGGAGTGACACATGTAAAAACGATGAAAAAAAACGATAGCCGTGGCCCAGGTGTCGTAGCGAAGGTGAAGCCGAGTGCTGAGGTCGAGGATAAAGCGGGCACCCTCACGACGATAACGAGTTTCTGTCTGTTGATCAATCCCATCTAAGATGGAGGGGGTTCGAAGAAAGTCCTCCTTTTCGTAATACCAACATGGCATTTGCTGGAGAAAATAAGTGATCTTAAAGTGAATTCTTAATGCATTTCAACCATCAAACATAATAATCCAAGACAACCCTACTAGGTTTATGCAAAAATGGAAGGCGCACAAAGATACATGTACATCTATTTACCAAGCATTAGGCAGAAAAAAAAAATTTACATGCTGATCCATTGTGTTGTCGAGGACTTGGGAGAATACCCTCTCAGACCAACAACCAACGCTTGCAACCGACAGAGGCTCCCAAAGGAGCGGTGTGTGAAAGGACGCACTTAAACAATGCTAGAAATCATAGGAGATTGATCTCAATAAGTTCCGCTCACGATCGAGATAATGCACTAACATGCACCAAAAGTTTTATTTTTAATATTTTTTTTGCAATCAAAGCAGGATTATTATTGGGTAGCACTAAATAATTAGTTAATTTTACATGACATGACACTTGTTCGACTATGTCGCCAGCCGCATCGTCTCCTATCTCTTTGAGGGTTAAGTGATATTATGACAAAAGAAGTAGTTGGCTATAGCTTTGGCTTTTGTCTCTAGAACGACAATTACGACTTCCCCAAAGACTCGGTGTGCTGCTTACGCAATAGTGTTGATTAATAAAATCGATTGGTACGAATGTATTTTGATAAAAAACTATTTTTAGACCTAAAACCTTTAAAGATGTGCTTTAAACTAATAGGAATCCACTCTTTTTATTGCTATACATGAAGTCTCCTGTAAATGGGAGTATAATAAACTGTTTTCCTTAGCATGCAGTTCTACTTAGGCATTCATTACGGCCGTCCCGTGGAACCCAGTTGATAATATCCAAACTGAATTCCGATTTTCTAATTGCCTAATAGTAATTAAGTAACTCGACTATATTCCCGATCAGCCTTATTTCGGCAAAGATCTTATTTTCTGACCTAAAGTTTATCCTATGCTTAAATTCGCATTAAAAAAATTTGGCAAAAATGACTATATTCCTGAACTACGCGTTTGCGTAGAAATCTCATGGAAGTCCCACTTTCAAAAATGAAAAATTTCCAACCAAAACTTGTAAAAATTAGTATTGAGGCACTTTATTTCAATAAACTACTCCTGCAGAAAAATTCGCAAACAAAGTGATATTCCTTAGCCTCTAAGGTGGTGTTACAACGCTTTTGCGCACCACAAATTACAGAATTTATCTGACCTCTCGAAATAATTCCTAAAATGCTGCTCTTGTCGTCATCTAGCCCTTATCATACGCATGAAGTTTAAAAAACTGCTAACTAAGCAAAATTTAATTCAAAGCAAAAAATGGAGAGAAATTTGTTTGAATAATTCTAGTAGCAGTTGCCACATGCCGATATAGATATAGGAAGGCAAGGAGCAACTTCTTAAATGGTTCCAATTCCAACGATACTAATTGTTACGAAGCAAAGTAAGTCCAAAAAAACTGAGCAGATTACGTCATTATGAGGGGAAGAAGTTATGTGGACCATCAGGCGTAGCTGACAAAATTTGTAAGCTTGCATTTTCGCAAATGATAAAGAGCATGTAGCCATCTTTGAATACAGCAAGTAAAATCTATTAAAACTTCGTCGACCGACATAGTTGTAAAATCACAAAGGTCCTACAATACCTCCGCTTTCCATCAAAGTCCTAGTTCTGGTAAAGGAGCCGCTTAGGCGCCCTGTCATTGTAACCTAGCTGAGTTAGCTGGTCTCCGGGTAATGCCATTAGCTCCAGGTCCTACTGACCTATGACATATGTATTCTCTCCGAGTGTTAAATTTTTTATTTTCTTGAAAAGCTTTAGCTAAAAAATCACATTCTATGAATTTAGGTGCCTTCGGCTATATCAAGTAATCAATAATATCTATAGCAACATCAAATCCAAACTTAGAAGAACAAAGCCAAAAAACTAAAATAAGTTGCATGCACGTGAGCATTCAATTTTTTTAATTCGATAATGTAGACACATGCGGGAATCCAAAAAAAATCTTTAGACAAATTCTCGTAAAGAGCAGTTAAATACTCATAAAAAACACCAAAAACATCCTTCTTAAACTCAGTAAAACAAAACTTTTAATATCGCCTAAGAGTTGCATGGCTTAAAAGCTTAAGTGGCTTACTGTAAATCATCCTGACCTAAACATTAATGAATTTATCTATAGAAGTTTTCAAATTAGCCTTTATTAATATGCTAGGCTTTTTGCACAGAATAAATTGTTAATAATGGTAAAATTCAGGTGGAAAGAATGTTCAATTAAACAGGGGTGGACTAATCCCTCCAGTTTTACACATCCATTTTACTTTTAATGTGCTTAAAACTTCACGCCTCTTCGTGCTTGCGTTCCCCAATCAGGTCTATGGGCGGATGGAGGTTCGGTGTTTTTTATTTTTTACTCTTCCATAGGAGGATGCAAAAACAGAAGGTGTTGGGATCCTTTTTTGCAGTGAGTGCAACAATATGCTTTACCCAAAGGAAGATAAACGACACAAAAGGCTCATGTATGCATGTAGGAATTGTGAGTTTATGCAGCCGGCGGATAATCCATGCATTTATGTTAATCGTTTGGAGCAGGCCATCGAGTAAGGATTTTTGTGACTTTTTTGTTTAATCACCGCCAATTTAATATGAGGAAATCGTGGTATTGGTTCTCATTAATGAATTTCTATATGTCGTTATGGAATTTTAGTTCACGAATGCTTACCTCCACAAAATTTGTCATAATTGCGTACTATTTCGTATTTCTGTTTAATTTCATACTTTTATTGGCCTGTTTGGATCGGTTTTTAATTCAATAATGTGATTATTGCCGATGAGGCTTGCGGTATGCACTGTCTCTTATACGTTGATTTGTTAGATGCGCCATAAAGTAAAACGAATTGCCCTATTTTCAAAGGCCCAACAGAAGACTTAAAAGCGTACAGTTACTAAATCGGATAATTGTTTTCGTCAAATTCTTGAAGGCCAGCCTGCCACTTAGTTAGAGAGGTATTTCACTTAGAGATTATAAGCATCCTTCTGCTAGGGAAGCTCTGGACTGATTATTTGCTTTGTATACCCGGCAAGTCTGCTTGCGCCACAGCTTGGTTCAGCTGATTAGCATACACTGAAGATGATCATATGTCACGCATGTTACGGTGGTAATGCGCTCGTACAAAGAAGAATGGTCGTAGAGCATTACTCTAGCTTGTTAAGCATTACCTATTTTGATCTGTTGTTCAGTGAGCTAGCGCTGATAGTCCCTGACGTGGTACACGATCCAACACTACCGAGAACGGAGGAGCATCAGTGTCCCAAGTGTAAGAAACAGGAAGCGGTATTTTTCCAATCCCAAACAGTCAGGGCCGAAGAGAATATGCGTCTATACTATGTGTGCACTAATATTGATTGCCTCCACAAGTGGACTGAATAACTGCATGCACCCATCGCTTTCTCTACAGACTGTTACCTACTCTGATGTACGAAAAGACTTCAGCTGTATGTAATTATTTTGAACATGTATTATTCAATTTTTGTCGAGTTTTACGCCTTCTGATGGATTCCTTAGACACTGAACCCGAATAGGTGGGCGCCCTTGGGTCGGATCCACCGTTGACAAATCAAACTCTTTGTACGCTGTCATTTTATGTAGCGTACTAATTTTTGTTTGTAACACCTTGTAATATCTAACTCTGGATAAGATTTTTAAATGTTTCAAATGGTAGTTATAACAGGCGCTCTGGAGCTGTTTGTTGTAGAAATGATTTGGATTCTGAGAGATAGGCCTATATTGTGCGTATAGGAACGAATATGGAACTTTTGGGAAGTTGTGGGTCTACTTACCTGCGCAAACTGAAAGGCTTACGTAGTCAAACAACTGGAAAATCGTACGATTAAACCATTATGAAATTCGTACAATTCCGATGATGGGAAAAAAAGCAAGTAGCCGTGAATATCACGGCATTTTGGGACCAAACTATCGTGTCCCATTGATGAAGACATGAAGTTCTGATTGTGCTGGTGGTCTTCAGGTCCTTCTTCCATCAAATATAGAATTAGCTTCTGTCACACTTTTCAACGTTTGAAGGAGATGCTCCTCTTTTGTCAGCTTCACTCTCGCCGGTGGATTACCTAATCTATAAGCCAATGACAAACATAAATTGGGTCTCCTTTTTCGACCGATTGTCTACGTCCCCGACTCTTGAGCCTGTCTCGCATAAATAATGTGTCTTCAAAATAGCCTCATCACCTTAACCCTGTAGTCAGTCTGTCAGATGTCCACTCAACGGCACGCAAGCCCTCAACCATCGGTAGAGGGAGCTAGATTTTGCCAATTCTACAACATAAATGCGGTTAGTTACCATTGTACCTATGCAAGTGAATAACATTGATATTTTCAAGCTTAGTGATGTGATTCCTTGATTAGGTATGCGTTTCCCTCCTCAGTTCTCAGACGTTGGAATTCCGCTTTGCAGCAAAAACTTTGAGCCTTGAAATACCCTCGCAACAAATCTACACGTTAGAATGTTGTGTGTTCTTCCACACCACCTTGTTGCATTACGATTTTAGGAGAGGACTTTGTCCATCGCATTGAAGACAGCGCTGAGCGAACCCGATGCAATGGGGTGACCATTGTGTGGTTTATCCATTGTGATAGCAACCAGGTAGAATCTGTCTGTTCGATTTTTCGAGTAGGTCTTTCATGCCATGGGCAAAATTCATCCAAACTGTGTTTATTCTAATTTGCTATAACCAAAGCACTTTTTTAGTTCTAACACTCTACATCTCTTCGTGCCTTCTCTTTCCCTTGTCGGTCAACCCCACTTACCCACTTCTATGCCATTACGTTCCAAAGTACCCTCGCCTTCAGATCATCTCACCCACCTTTCCCTCTTCTGATTCGCCCCTATAACCTATCATCAACATTTCCATCCTGCTTTAGATTTACTTAATCCAGGTAGAGAGCACTCTGGCTATTGCGAATTTGCGCAACTTTGTTCGGCAAATACCAACAATGGTAGGTGCAGTAGTGTTCAATACAAGTAGGTCCACCCTCTGACATCTTCCAATCAGCAGCCACACTGACGCACTTTTTGCAGGTATAAACCAAACACTGTTCTTCACTCGCCTTTGCGTCGTCTGCCGCATCCTTCCCGATATCTTCCACATCCCAGTCGACTTCATCGTCTCCCTCTTACGACACTTCTTTAGAAGAACCTTCTACTCTTATGTGAGGGGTGGAGTATCTGACGCACTTTCCTTCATACCTTTGCACATGCAAGATGGAGATGTCTTGGTCTCGTGCCCTCCCCAAGAAGTGATACACATTTGCCTCCATACATGGTCAGTAAACTCCCCAACGCAGTCTTCTGACTTGCTCATTATGCTCACTACTGCATCCCTGCCACTTTGAATTTGGCTGTCCACAGTTCCCAAATCGACCGCACCTGCTGTTCTGCATTCGTGACTACGCTTTCCTCTGCTTCCCTCTCCACACAAATTGGAGGTCATTCGTTCAGGATCAAACTTACCTACTGTGGTTGTCGAAATGTCCATTGCCTTGCATAAAGTAATTCGGACCTACAAGAAGTGGAACAAGGACCTACGATATACGGTGGGTGTGGGCAAAACAATTTCAGTTAGTTGCCTCATCTTAAGGAGGTAAGAAGGAAGCTAATGAGTTAATGAGCACCCCAGTAGGAATATTGACTTACTCGGTACTTTAGGTCAGATTGGAATTCATCGACTGTCTGTCCGGGCGGTATAGTAGCACCACTAAGGTGCCCGAAGCAAATAATGTCTCCATGTTTCAGAATAACGCAAGCATGAACTCGAGTGTAGTTGACGAAAGTTCCGTTCAGGCTGTGGTCGTACAACATGAATCGGCCATCTGACAATCGTTTAACGGTGGCATGATTGCGTGAAATCATAAGCCTGTTGAAGTTGCTTTCAATATGGTAGTGAGGCCGATTTGAGGCGTTACGACGACCAATTGTGATCTCTTGTTGTCCTACTTTTAACTCAATCAATCTCGGATGATTTGAGCACCTAGTTGACGCTCTGCAGCATACATTCACTGGTGCATCGCCAATCCAGCATAACGATAACGTAGTCATTATTCTGGATGTGGAGCAGATCAACGGATCTAAACGGCCTGATTCAAACAAGAATGAGGCTTTACAACCTGCAATCGGGAATCAACTTGAAAATTAAATCCGATTGCCGAACCGTTGCCTTATAAACAGATGGAAATGGCCAAATATGGTCACTAATGAGTGAATGTTAGCCACCGGATCACCTTTCATGCATGTGATTGGTCTGCATCGGTCGAGTTCAAGTAACATCTATCTACTCCATTGTATATTTCACCAAATCTTACTCATTTACCTAAGGCTAACTGAGCCAGACTTCTGCGTGAATGTCACTTGGCAGCATTATGAGACTTGCCTTAAGACGAAATCAGAGTAATCAAGCAGAATACACATCTTCGACCTACATAAGGCATGGGGGCTAGATGGCTGGCCCGGAGTCCAGCCCAGCCGGTGAGGTACAATGGCCAATACAAAGTGGTCCTGCCAAAACCGCCTGTTAAACAAACAACCAACTTATTACACTATTGCGGACATATTTATGCATCAACAAGTGAAAATCAGCACTTGGATTCAGGTAAAGAAGGTATTGTAATTCCTCACTCACGATCCTATAAAGGAAGTGTCGATTAGTATTACGTTCTCGTCAGTTCTTTACGGCATCTTAGGAGTTCTTCAGCATCTTGCTTCACCAATTGCCATGAGAACTGACTTCAAAGACATGGGAGGTGGATGTACTTAAAACGCATCTGCAATTAAGGCTCGCAATATCAGGTGAAGAGTCTGGATCCGCATACTGCCATTCCACATCAGTGGCGGCTTTCAAGATTGTGTGCCTCTCCGTCTCGGGTATTACTAGACACGAATTCTGAGTTCGAGTCTTTCACGCTGGAAGTGGGAATGTTGTCTCTTTGGGCATCCAAGCAACGCCTTGGCACCATACATATCACCGCACTATCGACATCTTCCTCCCTAGCTTCACTCTGAGTCCTACTTCTTTATCCACCTACATCTTGCTACTTGGGTGTTTAGATGCCCTTTTCCTCCATGTCTTAGACGTCTACGCACCGATTGAGCATATCTATTTGGTAAAGTCATCCTCTACCGCAACTCGTGTTGTCCTAACAAAGCGCTGACTGTGGAAGTGATGGTCGGCATTACTGTGATGTAGTAAATCCACTCTTTTTTAATGTCATTATTGCGTTGTTTTCTAAGGGATGCCGGTTATACTGATAATTTTACAGCCCATGTCTATTAGTTCTTGGCCACACCTCCCCCAACCGGTGAAATGTGCAAGAGATTGGGGCAGTGGTTGCTCATTGTCAATGTTTGCAACCACCGACGGCCAACGCCTTAGAAAGTCTTCAGAGCAGACTACGATGAAGATGTAGAAGTGTAGGTGGTTTTGTGGACAGGTAGATGAACGCCATGCAAAAAATATTCCATTCCCAATTACTTTTACCGAAAGCTGCACATTCCATCAAGGCCTTTCGCACAAATTGCTAATTTTATTTTAAATCGAATGTAAACATCGGCCACCTCGGCAAATTCAACGCTGCTATTAACGCTAAACAATCTTGTTGAGGTAGGGACATTATCTAAGAAGTTATGGGCAGTTGTGCCAGCTTTAATCTCGAAATAATGCTTAGCAGCATAGTTGCTACTGGCGTATTCACTTATTATTTCCAAGTTATGATTGCCCTTCCTCTCAGACTTTGTAGTTTCCTGTACCAATTACAAAATGGCTTCTTGTGAAGCACAAAAGAAACCAAGGGGTGGCAGTAGTTGATAGGCGCTTTTATTTGCTTGTCACATAATTATTCCATAGAGTGACAAATTTAGGAGTGCTTGAAGGGAACTAGCCTTAGTTGTATGCACACATACTGATTTTAATGCCCCAAATTTCACACCGTTGATAAAAATTGCCTCAATACAGTGGTAGGTAATCTGAGGAGATGCGAACGTCTGCCCTACATTCGAACGACTCCATAGGTTGCCATCTAAATTCAAGTAGTGACACATTTATAAGGTGAATGTGAACACCCGTCATCGCCGATATGAGATTCAATTCAAAAGCGAATTCCTTTGAAGAGTCCAAGCGAGTGGATACTTGGTTTCCAAGGCGCACTTCATTGTGGATGATGTGGGATGACTTAGGTACATATGCGCTTGAAGTACCTATTTGTTTGAATGTACCTATTTAGTAGTAAGTGTTCAGATGGGACAGAGGTTGTAGCCGAGCAGATATCATCGGTTGCAAGCCACGAAGAAGGCACCAGTTTTGTTTTATGAGAGTCACACACACCTGTAGCCTCTTGTAAAATTAAAACACCATGCAATGCAGAATGCCTTTACAGTAACTTTCCAGTCAGAAAATGGAGAAAGCAAAGGAAGAAGGCCATAGCATTAAAAATATTACAGGTCTGGAAAGGAAACCCTTTGGTGTCTATTAATTGTGGAATTTCGGAATACTGTGACGTGGTAACTTGTAGACTACACGATCAAGCATTTCTAGTGGATGACAAATGAATCAATGCTATATTCTTGCCATTCACGCAAGTCGTCCCATTCCTCCACCGGAATTACACTTGAGAACCAAGTGTACACTCCTGTGATCTGTATTGTAGTAATGCGGTGCTGCAGTGCTTCCATAATCCTGGCCCTACCATCAGTGGAAGTGTAACACTGAGACGGCATGTTGACGTGCTGTGTCTTCTTCTCTTGGTCTCGTTTCCGAGCTGGGATGTGTTGAGCATAAAACAGGTTTTTTTGCTTGTCCCAAGGTTCCATTCCTCAAAAGTGTTTTGGTTGCAGGTTCTTGTTAGCCTAAGGTAAAAAGAGTTAGTCAAAATGTAAGGTTAAAATGACCTACTTTACTTTCAACTCAAGTGCTCTGAATAAGGCGTCGCAGTTGCCTAGAATACAGTCAAGTCCACGCTTTGTGATTAACAAGGACGAGGAAATCGTGCGCACGGAATAGACAAAAACAACACATTTCCTACAACTAAAAGAGAATCCTGTTAAATGGCATAAGGAGATGATGATTCCTCAAATTTTGGAGCTTTCTTCAGCAATTTACTCAGTAATATGCATTTCCCCTATTGATGCACCGAATGAAGTGGCACTCGCTTAGAGGCAACATTTTGCGTCTAAACTAGTGCCAAAATCTCATTCAATCGCAAAACATCCAGCGCGAGGTCTATGAATAATGCTTCAGTTTAATGTCTGCTGCATTCTATGGGAGCACATGCCGATTCGCTGTTTGTCTAGACAATGGTCACCCATCCAAATTAGGGGCCACCCTTATCTAATGCCATCCCTAATTGTTTAGTCAAAAAAAAGGAACGAAAATGAAAAGGAGGCGATGATATAACACAATTATCTAAATATGACAGAAACCTCTGTCCATGTTGCAGGTGGTAGTCTCATATATTCTACTTATATGTTATTGAGTAAAACATTTTGTGCTGCAATTGTTAGCTGACAGCTCTGCATTGATGCACGGAGGCAAGACTCCATTATTTATTTTAGTAATCGGAACAGACTGCATCGACGGTCTCTCAATGTATTACGCTAGCACCTTTAATATGGGCAAAGCAAATTGTGTTTTCCGGTTCCATAATAACCTCACTAAAGTCTCGAATATGGTTGACGCATGTTCCATTCAGATCGTGATCACACTGCATGACCTCGTCTCCCAGTAGTCTTTCAATGCCAACTTGGCTGCGTAAAATCAGAGGTCCGTGGAAGTTGCTTTCAATGAGGAATTGAGGAGGATCTGGAGAGTCGCAGCGACTATTTCTGATCTCCTGCTGTCCAGTCTTCCACTCGATCAGTCTGGGGTGGTGAGGGCACCTAGTTGACGCTCTGCAGCATATACTCTTCAATCGGTTTCGTTGGTTTGCAGTGCCCGTCCAACATAAAGATGCCGTAGTCGGTGCTTTGAAGACAGACCAAGTCAGTGTTCCATTGGGAAAGATTATCACGGTAGTCAGCGGACTTCAGTATCTATCTGAGGCTCATGACAGCGAATTCTAACCCAGTGACAGTGGACAATACAACCAGTTGATTAAGAGAAAGGCGATCACCGTCTGTCTTCTCATTTGTCTGGTTTCAACAAGCAAATCACCCATATTGCAACTATTGTGAATGCATTATTTTTTACGCATAACTGGATATTCACATTTGACTGGCAGTTTCAGAACATATGTTTTCCAGTGTAAATGCAAACTTACCTCCATATTAGAGCCTATACTTTCTTGTGGCATTATACATTCATAGATTTAACTGAGATTTAGTGTTTCCTTACATTCTTGCCTGTGTGGGTACATATGTATGTATAACCTCGTGTGCCTTTTAATTTTTGTAAATATATTTGTTGGATTGAGCATGTTTACAATTTTCTGTAAAGCTTTTTATAAATAGATCTGTTAGATTGCGAATACACATTTTTCCCTCTGTAGGTGGCTGTAATGTTAGTAATATTGAAGCCATACGAAGGATTGTGTTTTAATCTGCTTATACATCTGTAAAATATTGTGTTTCTTCAATTGCCCATCTAGGTGCGTACAAACGGTTCGGAATTCGACTTTATACTCACACATACACATATACGTTTATATATTTTATGCCATTATCTTCAATCGTATGGTTTTATGCGTTAGCTAGAGCAGATGCCCACGTCCGCGTATTGTAGCATGTATACATGTACCCGCATGCTCCTCTGTCCGTGGGCGAGGTCGTGTGCATGCCTAGGACGCAAAATCAGTTCTCCCGTCTCCTTGGTTTTCGCAACTACTTTGATAAGTTGATCGAAAGGATTGGCTTGTCAGTTTTTGGTAACAACGTATCCTCCCACACTTCTATCTTTCCAGCTTTAACTCTGTGGTGTTCACTGTTACAATGTTCATCTTGTGTGTCTCTGTAGCCTCTGATTTCCTTCAAACAGAACACAGGGGACGGGAATGATAGGATGGCATGACAAACAGCGTTGGTGGAAGGTATTGCTTCAAAAATGTTTAGCATGACGACTAACATAAAGTACCAGCGAATGAAAATAGACACTGAAATAAAAGAGTGTTTGTATATCTCTTCATGGAGCTCTTTAACTCCAATTTGAGACCACCATTAGCAGAGGGTGTGTATTGTTAAAGGAATGAGGCAGATGGAGGATGTTTACGCTGACAGATTTGCGAATGACTATAACTTTATTCACTAGAGCGCAAAGTGAAGGGGTCCAGCCTGTGGCCTATGATCCCTGGCTCGTAGTTCAGAGGTGCTGGTGATGCTAATGCGGGGGTGAATGGTTGAGGTAAGTGTAGTGGTGGAGAAAGCACTTTTAGCAGGGAGAGGAGTTGATGCGTTGAAAAGTACGTTGCAGTAGATGCACGTGTGCCCTTTAACCAACTCACATTGCGAGTGGCTTGGAGACGGTGGGACTGCCATGTAGCTCCAACTACATGCCACCATTCATACCATTATTTACGTATCATGGAGTTGTTATGGTCTAGTTCCCTCCACGAGGATTGACATACATGCACCTCCATACACGATGTAAATACATATCGTCAGTTTCTACTAACTTTCTTATACTGCTCAAGAATGCATTATCTTCAGTTTGAATTTTATAGTCCACAGTCCCTGAAACGGCTATATCTACCGCTCAAATTTTGCAGCTACGCCTCACAGAGAGCAATGCGCACCTAAGAGATGCAGATCAAAAAAATCTGCCTTGTCCTTTGTGTGTGGGTCCAGCAATCCATTAATCAACTTGTGGTATGACTGCATCCAATTTATTATTCTGTGCAAAAGATTTAAAAAGGAAATAAATATGTGGAATTACAGACTTACCAGGCACTTCAGATCGTAATGGAACACCTCGACCGTCCATCCAGGTATTAATCCAGTGTAATTTCAGAATGAGTCCACCACAAGTTTAGTTGTAGTTGACGCATGTTCCGTGCAGACTGTGGTTGTACAGCATAAATTGAACATCCGACAATCGTTTAATAGCGGCATAATTGCGTGAAATCATGCGTCTGTCGTGGTGACCTTCGGTGAGGTAATGGGCGAATTTTGCTGAGTTGAGACAACCAAAACGGATCGCCTGATACACTAAGTAATCCGGAGTTCAACACAGTGCTCAACCAATAGACATACTGTCAGGCACCTTCCGGCCATCGGGTTCATCTGCTTTACAGAACACCAGAAAGCATCAAATTTGTGTTAGCGCCCTTTCTGAATGGAGACAACCAATGCATGATAATGAAATAAATGGTAACAACTGTCTTTTATTGTGAAAGAAGGTGGCTTGGACGTTTGCACTCCAGATAAATACCCCTCTCCGTCGCTTCTACATTTAAGTATTTGTCTTTTACCGCGGTCGTCTCCACGTTTTTCGTTTTTTTCTGCACTCTATCATTTTCGTCCTTCTTTGAACATTTTTTTTAACTCATCTCCTCTTCTCGCCATTTTATAGTTTGCGTCGCCCACTTACAGGCGTAACGGAGGGATCACAACATCTCCATATAACCTCACCACTGCGATAATGACGAAACAGTAGCTTGGACAAAATTTGTCATGTTGTGTTTGAGACCAGCCCGTAAGGCTAAAGAATGTACAAATTATACTTACGAGGGGATTTGTGTTAATTTTATTAATTGTTTTGTGTCTCTCACTCCTTTTTTGCTCCTCAGATCAAAGGCGCTGATTTGTGTGGTCAATACCGCCCCATACGACATATATCGGCAAAGCCCGAATTTCGAAATCACTTTTGGACTGCGCTTCTTGTATTTCATGGCATAACAAAAAATATTTCTTCTCTCACATCCTTGGACGCTACCAATATTACTGTTTTTTATTATCCTGCTCCTACACCCCCATTCAAACCAGTGTTTATAACGAGTATCTGTTATTCCTGGAATTGCTTGCACAGGTTGTGCTTACCAGTTACTGCCGTTATAGGCAATGATGGAATCAAATTAATCATTCTCGTAATGGAAATCAACAAGGGCTTTCAGACCCAGACCTCGAAGGGCCTTGTTGTCAGGGGGTTCATCCCCGCTGCTCTAGTGGTCTTCCTCGCCAATGTCGATCTCATCTCAGGAGAGAAGTAGGGTGAATATTTCCAATTTTTGATTTTCTGCTATGTGATTTGATGACTGTCTCGTTTTTGTCTTCTTTCTCCTTTTATTCTTATGCAGAGGCAATACTCATTCAGTAGTAGTGGCCTGTACTGATGGCCGCGGTGAGTGGCGGTGGTGGGAGCAATTGTAGCAGGGAGCCTTGTAGACTTGGCAAAAGACGCCTTCGAAAGTGTCAGCGTGGATGTGATCCTAGTGGACAAACTCTGAATTCATGGGTGTACACACTTCAACTCACCCCGCTTCTGCCCCTATGATGGTAAATGGTGCTTATTTTCACGGGATAGGTTAGACCAATTCAGATTTCTCTTTATTGGCATTGAGAGGTTTGCTAATTTACACTTTATTCTCAGTAAGAGGCTTTGCTAATGTTAGTACAAGTACACTGGCGTATTTACGACCGGTGGCAGCCAATCACCTTCGAACCGGGTAGCATATCAGAAGGGGCAAGTCTGACGGGTACTTTGAAGTCAAGCAAGAAATGGGAACTAAATTGATTTGCAAAGTGGTGGCTTTGAGCCACTGTCCTATCTCTGCGTCAGAAGCTTTCTTGTCCTTAAAAGATTGTATTTTTTGCAATGAGTTACGCTGTCCAAAGTACCGCACCCTTTTGTTTCACTAATTTGCCAAACATGATTCCCGGGCAGACGTTGGATGTGTTCTATTCCGATCTACAGTACCGGGTAAGTCTGCATTCCCATTGGTGTACGCATGGACCCATTAGCTTCTTGCTTACCCTTTTAACAAAAGACAACTAGCTAAATGAAATCGCCCATCAATTAAATCCTTTCATTTTATCCAGACGCACCGTATATCGTGGGCCCTCGTTCTGCATCTTGCGAGTGCGCATTAACTTTTGCGAGGCGATTGACATGTCAACAGCCACGGTAGGTAAGTCCGATTCTGGATGCATGGCCTTTCAATGTGCGTGGATAAGGAAGCAGAAGAGGGTGTAGTCGCAACAATTAGAGGGGCAAGCGCGTTCAATTTTGGGGACCATGGACAATCAAGTTTGAGGTGGCGAAGATGCCGTAGTCCTTAATATGAGCTAATCAGAAGACTGTGACGCGGAGCTGATGATGCGTGTGTGGAGATACAAGCGCATCATGCCTTGCGTAGGGTTCAGGGTCAAGGGATTCCCATGCTGCATGAATAAAGGTATGAAAGAGTAAATGAATCTCAGTAAGGAAATTCATAAAAGGGAGTTGAACAGTGGCGCAGACGATGATGGAATCCACTTGATTATTAAAAGTACCAAGGGAGACGTGGCAAAGTAGGAGGGAGAGTTAAAAAAGCGCATCGTAGTGTCTGCTAATAGACGATATTATTGGATAAATTGTGTTAATTACTATCATCCAATCTACTTGCATTTTATGGCTATTTTTCCCAGCAATGCTGACGCTTTCCGAATGAAGTTGTGAAATTTTGTTATGGTCAGAGTGTTCCCTAGCACAATAACGTAAGTCCAAAGCAGGATGAGAATGTGGACGATGAAGTGTTGGGGACAAGCGATGTTGTGAATTGTGGGTGGGTTTTCCTGAAGGCAAAGTCAATTTGGAACGTAAGGACATTAAATGGGGTAAGTGGGGTTGAAGGGGGAGGAGGAGGTACGAACTAACAAATGGGCTCTGGTGATAGCAAGATGGCGTAAACACTTCAGTTTACACGAGGAATTTTATTTTACAAATGAAAGTTATACTATATATATATGCAGGTTGGAACGGTCTTGAATTTCAGAATCAAAACAAATAAGGATATTTGCAGGTGAGGTGCATTATATTCGCAAAAAGTTTCCAAACACCTTTACAAGTGTAAATAAATGTAAGAAAAATAAAATTAACTTGATGCGTAATTAGGTGTGGATGAATTTACATGGATAAGAGCTAAATTATAAATAAACGCTCCAGGTATAGATATACAAGTGGAAGAAAGTATTTGGAAGACTGACCAAATACTTGAGTTTGCAACCGTGGTAAATATATACATATGTGCTACTAAGGGTGGCTCACATATTTGCAGGGCATGTAAAAAAAGTATATTTTAAATTAAAGCAAAATTATGCCTCCAAATGTGTAGATAAATATATATGTATCTGAAAACGAAGAACACACAACAAGTGACAGCAAAGATGCAGGAGGATATTATCGAAATTGAGCCCATACATTCAATTGTAAGAGAAAAGAGGCCATTTAGGTAAGAAAATATATTTCAAAATTACAGTATAGACACCCAGGTTTACGCATTTCTATACATAGCTAAATCGGGAGTGTAGAGCTAAATACACTGGATGTATGTTTAACGGTCTGGATTGCCCACTTTACCTCGCCATTCGGCCTACGTTTGGACGCTGTCAGTAGCCCTAATTCTTTTGTATGTCAAATATATGTCTTTGGAAAAAGTAAAATGCCTATTTTTGTGTTTAGGGAAGACTTAGGAAGCTGAGTTGGTGCGATTGGAAACCAAATCTGATGGTAAACAGCATCTGTCCTGATTTTCAACACTGCTGTTGGTCTCATTCAAAAGCAAATAAGTTTATCTCCGAAGACTACACATAACGAAAATACAGAAGTGCCATCGCCGAAGGCCACCCATTCTTAACGTTAGAGAAATAGTAAATCGACTATTTCTGCATGCACATCGACTGCACCTTAAAAAAACTAATGGAAGAAACGGACCTAACCTCGGCTCAGCGATCGTGCTGACGCTATTCAACCAGTTGATATGCGTTTCAGTAATGTGTGCATGCGGTTTCAACTGTAGCTCTCGCTTGGCAAATGCAGCACTGATTTACATTAGACGCCTCCTTCAGTCTACTTCGCAGTTACTAACACTGACCTCAGTATTGGCTAGTACCTGTGGAATTTCAGTGCTTTCTCTACCGTTTTCAGTGTTGTTAGTAGGCAATGTCACGTGATTGGGAGCGTCGGTTCGAGTTTCAAGAAATTCTTTGTTACGCTCTTTATGCTGCGATCAACGTTTTGAAAAAGAATTGCAAGAAAGCGTTAGAACTGCGAGATGGAAGACTGCATCAAGGTTGTAAATGATTAAGATCGACCAACAACTGCCAAAATTTTCCTAGCATCGAAAGGAATCATGCTGGTCCAAGAAACCAGCTCGATACACGCATAATCCTCCACCTAGCTGAGATTTTGTGCCAAATCTAGACAACGAATGAAGATAAGCAAATATAGCACTGCTGCAAAAGCAGTATATTTAACTTGGATATTTAAGGCCATGCAATGTCGTTCTGCTACTTGTAAAGTATTAGTAGCACGCTCCGGTAAATTAGCAAAGTGGCAAATCCAGGAAAATTATTACAGAAATTTTGAGGTCTTGTACTTAAATGCAAATTGCTGACCGCACCTTCGGGCTCTTATTTTTAAGTAAAATATTACCTAATCCACAAGACAATTACATTGAATGGGTTGTCTATGTTACACCCAACCACGGTTTTCACCACTGCCCAGCTCATCATATACCTCGTGTTCCGTTAAGCGGCAATCGGATGTCACATCGACACAAAACTGAAACGCTGCGACGGTTTTCATCAAGGCGCTAAAGCATGGAAGACTGTAAATCAAGTCCTTCAGTACTCGCTACCACGACGTGGATGGAGACCGTGGAGACGAGTTAAGAGGCATTGTGACACACAAGCGCATACCAAAAATGAGGTGACAGGAATTCTCAAGCATTGGAGGGCAGTGTATTAGATTTTAGGAAGCCACCGCACACTTTTCCTTCGAGCTACTCAAATCCGTCAGTCACATCAGCCGTGACAGTGAATGGTTCAAAGACACTCGAGTCTGACACACGAAGACTACTTAACTTGAGATGAGGGAAAATGTGTACCTCTTGTGAGCAAATGGCCATATCGTGTAATTACACGAGAAAATCACGGGATAGTGGTGGTCACCTGTTACGAATGAGTTACAAATCCGACCTCAAGGACAGGATCCGCCTTTTTTGTCTACCATATGAGCTGGTGTTTTGATTCACTATAATTGGTGCTTGCAAGAACCACGAGAACAAGTGGCATTTGTGCACACCTGTTCGTCAGAACCGCCTGTTCAGCAGAACAGAAAACTGGTGAAGGCACATTTTCCTAGAGTACTTCTTCTAATCATAGCAAAGCTGTTTGCCTAGGTACATTTACCACACAATTTCCACCTGACACCGCCAGCTAGTTATTTGATCCTGGTAGAATATGCTTTGCTAAGTAGACCACAATCAAACCTCGGACCCTCCATATTCACACCATTTTCCTTATTACAAATAACAGCAGCTGCAAGTCATCTACTCGTTGGTAATTTCAAACTAGTGTAGAGTAATGAAAATGCCAGTAAGGTAAGAAAGGTTTGTAGTCTGTTTCGCTACAATTTTTCCTTTCTTGTCCAATTGCCTAAGATTTGGTGGTGTCTCAATCCTCACACCCGATCCACTACTTTCATTGCCCACAATAGCAAATATGCGAACTCAAAATTGATCCTTCAAAAAATAGACAATCAAGAATAATGAAAATGCCATACGAAGGGAAGAGGCTAGACGGATATTTCTCTCGCCTTCTTTCATCAGCCAACAGTCACTCACCCGACGTATTCCTATCCATCTCCCGCAATCCCCTACCTCAGTATGCCCATAGTTCCATACTCGCAGTCCACTCATTCCATTGGCAAATTCAACTGTGCTTATCGAAGTCCTTGTTTCTGGGCCACATTGGGCAGCAACTCAACAGGATCCAACCCCGAAAACACTAACGCCACGTCGAAGCATAGAGGCGAAGGTGGAGCAAGTTAAAAAGCGTGTCCGCATCAATTGCTTGAAAGGCCGCCACACAATGTGACTTTCCACCGCATTCACTCCGCTCCTTGCCGAAAGCACTCCCTTTACCAGCACCGCTTCCACTCGCCGCAGCTAATCTGCTTCCTTGGTAACTCTGAACCACCAGTCTGTCAGTCACTCCTCTTTCTCTACACTTTTCACTCAGGCAGATAAAGCTGCATTCAGTCACAATTTTATTACCCAAGCTCGCTTCGTCTACCATACTCCTTACAAATTTTGCAGGTTGTGTAAGATTTGCCTCAACTTGGAGTCAAAACCTTGGAAGGAAAGAAGCTGAAACAGCCTAGTACCCCAATGAACACCTCATTTCTGACTGCTCTACAACGCTCTCATCCCTATAATTCCACTTTCTGCTGCTTCACATCAGCAATTATGCTGAATCTCAGTCATCTGGAGTAATCCAATCCCTCAACCTAGGCTATCATCATATCTCATCAGTCTGGTCCCTCTTGTTCTTCTAGGAGAAATTCAGAGGCTGCAGTGATACAGAACATAAGGCTGTAAGATGGAAACCAGCGGAGCCGAAGACGCGCAGTCGGTAGCATGGTAGTGACAGGAAATGCTTCTGCACTAGCGTGCAGTGGTCTGGAATGCTTAAGCCACGTCCCTTCGGTTGAGCTATTTAAGTGGTGGCAGAAAGCACAAAGATGGGAGAAGTGATGCTGCACAACAGACACTCACATACCCAGCAGCGGCAGCAGTATGGGTGCGTACGAGGATTGGCTGCAAACTACACCTCATGGAGCCTAGTCAATGCAGGCCTGTCACGCGCATAAATGGTGACCTGGCGATTGTCTTGCATTTGAGCTCAACGCCTGTGAAGTAGGCATGGTGAGTGTTGAGGCAGACGCAACAGTCTCAATAGCACATTAAAAGAGATGATTTCACGATACTTGTGGCGAGTTGGAAAACTGCGTACATTGCTACGTCCTGCATTTTTGCCGAGCGATTACGCCATCTTCCATTGCGCTGTGCTGACGAAAAGTTTATATTTCAGCCACAAATAAACGAGTAAAATCCAGACCTTCTTAAAAACTTTCGAGCATTTTGAAAGCAGCAAGCACAGTTTATAATGTTGACTTCACGTTCTTGCAGAAGTTTTACTTTCTAGATGCGTCACAGAATTACTTCTTCAAAGCTGCTCTGGAGACTTCGCTGCTGTTTCTCGAATCACGTCGCTTATGTCGCAGCTGTTGAGCCCAGACCCCACCGCAGCCAACACAAATGGATGGGTGCTAGGCGGATGGAAGGTCTACCACGGACAAAAATGTACGCTCATGTGTTGGTTTATGTATAAATTAGGATAGCCAAATATGGTCATTGATGGGGAAAAGTTGGCCACCAGGTCCCCATCATGCATGTGATTCGTCTGCAATCACCTCTCATTGATTCGCTGCTTTCAGTGTGGCTTCCGGCCGATCCTCGCGTACATCTGTGATACTGCTGCCGGATCGAGAAAATTTTCTTCCTCTGCTTCAAATTCAGGTGATAATTAGTAACTTTACTCTTTCATTTGAATGCACACTTCCAAGTGGCATTGATGCGGACAAATGGTAATGCCGCCGGATATTCCAGCAAACTACAATTGATGCACTCTTGCCCGCACATTCCCATGAATATTGGAGAGTGTGTTGTTCTGGCTTGCTTGCTTGGCTATTTGAGCCCCTAAATCGTCGGCCAACACCATTTGCTTAACATTAATTGGTTGGTGCTTGCCAAAACGCGCGATTATATTTTCGTAGCATTAGCGACTTACACGGTAATACCAACCACGATTTTGTTTGCTTAACGCAACACGTTGTGCTAGTATTCTAGAGGAGTCAATGACTACGGTGTTGTTGCTCTGAGTTGGTGATTTGAATCAGGACAAGCAGATAACCAACGTTACTATGACGGTATTCGATGGGCGCAACCCTTCAAATGTTATTGAGCCGCAGGAATGCCAAGAGAGAATTGGAAGTGGTCGTGCCAAGCTGACGACTCTATCTCAATGTATCAAGACAAACTGTGGTGTATCCTCATTCTGATCCTGCTACTGCGCAGTCCGCCTGTGTGTGTGCTTGTGTCGCACTACCTCTTTGCACGTCCCCATGGTCTCCATCACTATCGTGATGGCTTCATGGGAAAGAAGTGGGTCTTCGTCCTAGAGACTTCAGCCCCTTTGTGGAAACTTCCATTAAGTCCAGATTTTGCGCATCCGTAGCCTCCAGATGAGGATACACAGAACAAGAGGGATATGATGCAAAAGGCAGTAGTGATAATAGTGGTTGGATGTATCTTGGATAGTCATTGTATTGC